>OY744534.1:6905977-6910977 GCA_963556195.1 Sepiola atlantica | reverse complement strand
ACATTATGTTCAATATAACGCCGGATATAAATATTTGGGAGGTTAGTCTGGTGAATGTGTAACCTATTCAGTTTCACGCCAGATTGTCCCCGGATATCATTGCCCGGCTACAAAACAAGGACTGTTTACCATTCACAACTGAAGTTTATTTAGATGGCAAAAAAGAATGTAGATTGTATTAAAGGCCTCGCGAGTTGCATTTTAGGGGGTGAGGCCACCTTGTACTATGGAATTAAATAATGTTTAATGATTAATAAAATATTAATATTTAGGTTCATTTTGACTAACGTTATTTGATCATCGTATTTGTAATAAGAACACATTGAGCTGATGAACAAAATGTTGACTGTTTTTTTTAGACATTTTTCTTCTAAAATTCTTTATCAAAAAATTTATTTACTGCCGCTGATTTCTCGTTTCTTTTTGTCTTCCCCGATCGTTTTCTTTCGGTATTTCTTTATATTTACTTATTTATCTACTATCAGAAAAAAAAACCGACGTTCCCCGGGATCGAATTGAACTACTATATACTTTGTTTTCAGTATGCTCATAGTTTCATTAGTTTCTTTGTTTTTACTGTTTCGCCCCCATAATGCAGTTAGAAAAATCTGAAATGTTCTTTGTTTCCTTTATAATTTCCCGATCTTCTTCTTTGTAGTTTGTAGTTGTTTCCTTCTTCTTTTTTCTCTCTTTTCCATATTTATTTCCCTACACTTTCTCTGTCTTTTTTCTTTCTTTCTCTGTTGTTTATTAACCCACTTTCTTTTTTTTTTCGCTTTTACCATCGCTCTTTCATCATACCTTTTCTTTGCTTTCTCTTTCTCTTTTTTCCCTTTTTTTAATTCCTCCTCTTTCTTTTTTAACTACTTTCGATTTCTTTAATTATTGATGTTCCACTTAATTTTTTGTTTCTGTTTTCTTCATGTGTTTTTTTTTAGTAAAATAGAAATTATCCACTTCATCATGGTTGGCATATCTGAAAAATTAAATTGCGAAACGTGATCATCCTTAAAAATCCTAAATTATATTTCAGGCCGGATTTTTTTTAGGAGTATAATTATTTAATTTCAATAATTTATTTATTTATAAACAATAAAAAATCAAACTTGTTTTATGGTCGGAAATCTAATTTTTAAAAATCTTTAATATATTCTTTTTTATTTCTGTGTGTTTTAACTTCCTTTTTTTACTTTCTTTTTTTTCTTTTTTTTTCTTTTTTTAAACTTTTTTTCTTTGTTTTTTTTTCTTTTTTTCTTCTTTTGCTTTTTTTTCTATTTATCTTTTTTCTTTTTTTCTTTTTTTTCTCTTATTTTTTTCTTTTTATTTCCTTTTATTAATTCAATCATTCTTTCTATTATGTTTTTTTTGGGGGGATGCCCTTTGTTTTTCCTGTTTTCTTTCTTTTTTATTTGCTACATCTGTTTATTAACTGTACCTTTTTCTTCTTCCAAGTCCAACTTTTTTATAATTTGTATGTTATTTTTATTTTGAAAATATTTTTTGAATACCTTCATAATTATTTATAAACCAAATATAATTATATTAAAAAGTAACAAACATTTATTAACAAATAATAAATCTAAACTATATTTATGAATGTTTATTTAATAAAATTTAAATATATCACAAATTCACCTTTTGTACATAGCTTAACAAATTAAACATCATTGTAATAACGTATCCAATACAGAATAGTCTTTGTTTCTCTCTATTTATTTCTTTTTATGGAGGTGACAGTGGCTGAGTCGTTAAGGACACGGACTGATAATCTAGGTATGCCAAGTTTGAATCCAGTTCGTTTCACAGAAACACTTTCACTTAGGATGTTGGCAACCTTCACGTGACCCCTCTTGATGTCTTTCTAGAACGAATTCTTAGTAGAAAGATATCGGGGATACCAATGCCAATTATAGAATCAACTGATTCAAACGAAATAAATGAATGTCCTTTTCTTCATTTTTTTTCATATTTATTCTGTATACTTTCTCCATCTATTTCATATTTCTTTCTTTTTTGTCTTGTCTGTTTTCTTTTTTATTCCATCGTTTTTTTCGCATTATTGTTTTTCATTTTTCTCTTTCCGTCTTTCTTTTTTCTACTTTCTTTTTTCTCCTTTTTCTTTTTTTTTTCTTTTTTCTTTTTTCTCTTTTTTCTCTTTTTTCTTTTTTTCTTTTATTTCTCTTTTTTCTTTTTTAATTTTCTTTCTTTTTCTCTTTTTTCTTTATTTTATCTCGTTTTTTCCTTTTTTTTCTTTTTTTTTTCTCTTTTTTCTTTTTTCTTCTTTTTTCTTCTTTTTTCTTTTTTCTTATTTTTTTCGTTATTTTCTCTTTTTTCTTTTTTTCTTTTTTCTTTTTTTTCTATTTTTTTCTTTTCTTTCTTTTTTCTTTTTTTTTTTTTCCTTTTTTTCTTTTCTTTCTTCTTTTCTTTTTTCTCTTTTTCTCTTTTTTCTTTTTTTTCCTTTTTTCTCTTTTTTCGTTTTTATTTTCTTTCTTTTTTCTTTTTTCTCTTTTTCTCTTTTTTCTTTTTACTTTCATTTCTCTTTTTTACTTTTTTAATTTTCTTTCTTTTTTCTCTTTTTTCTTTTTTCTCTTTTTTATTTTTTCCTCTTTTTTTCTTTTTTCTTTTTTTTTCTTTATTTTTCTCTTTTTTCTTTTTTCTCTTTTTTCTTTTTTCTCTTTTTTCTCTTTTTTCTGTTTTTCTTTTTTCGCTTTTTTCTTTTTTTTCCATCTTCATTTCACACTTTCTTGCCTTTTATTTTCTTTGTATTTATTCAATCATTTTTGTATTTATATTTTACTTCGTTTTTTTCTTTCCTTTTTTTACCGTTTTTCCTTCGTTTCTGTCACCCTTTTCTCGTCCACCTACCTTCTCTCTCGGTTTATTTCCAGGTTTCCCCAACGTGCTCACCACAGGAACCTAATTCTTCATTTAATCACGTTTAAGTCGCGGTCGCCTCCCGAGAAAAGGGGTCGGAGATGACAGTTGCATCGCCACGGCTCGACGCTTACGCTGACATACTGCAAATGAACAAGGAACACACGGATCTCTCCTCATGGCGGTCGGACAGGCGAGCGGGGGGTTCTAGCTGCCATCGACCGCATTCTACCAGCTATGCACAACCAAAAACATCGGTCCATTCCGGGCAGGGGCCAAAGGTCAATACACGCGATAAATCCAAATCCCGATCATATCAATCTTTCCTCTAGTTCAACCGACTCTTCCGAGCAATCAGCGACCTAATAAAACCTATTATCGCGAGTCAGTCTCCCGTGTAATGAACTGCTTGCAAAGCTTTATAGAGGCGCGGGGGGGGGGGGGGGGGCATGTCTTCGACTGCTAGGTGCTTCCTTGGAATTCAAGGAAGAAACTCTTGCAAAAAGACGTCCCCTTAGTTCTTCCTTTCTTTCTTAATGTGTTTGCACTCTGGTGTGCATCTTCCTTGAAAACGGACTACTTGATTGCAGTTGACCCTGTCTTGACATGGAAACCTCGAGGCGTTTGCTCGACCAGATGGTGTAGTTACACGTCAGTATAACTACCCGTGCATGGCTTATCATAGCTATAATGATTCTGTTTATATACCCACTTCAGTCGCGACGATGCGAGTACGATGTGAACTCAAGACCTTTTTTAATGTAGCGTATTACGTGCGCACATGTGGACATGGGTAGAAACAGATACTGAGTAATAAAATAGAAAGTTTTATTTTTTTTACATTTCCTTAATAGTGTTAAATATGTTTGCGGCCAGATCTATTATTAGCAATTGTACTTACTGTTGAGATATATGTTTGGAAACAGGAAACGTTTTAGACAAAGGGTCACGAAAGCGTCAAATGATCGGCTATGCTGAGTGTGTAAGAAACAGAAGCCGATGGAGTGGTCGGACATAACTTCAGAACTGGCCAACGGAGAGAGTGGTGGGCAAACGAAATACAAGAGTCTTAGATGGAGTCTCACTTGAACAAGATGTTTCCTTTTAAAATAGAACAAAATCCTAATATTTAAACTATGAGCTTAAAAGATAAGTTACACTCTTACTTTCT
Organism: Sepiola atlantica; assembly: GCA_963556195.1. Taxonomy (NCBI): domain Eukaryota; kingdom Metazoa; phylum Mollusca; class Cephalopoda; order Sepiida; family Sepiolidae; genus Sepiola; species Sepiola atlantica. The sequence goes on along the minus strand of OY744534.1, from coordinate 6,906,932 downwards.
TTCTGTCTCACCCTTCATCTTTGACATTTCAGCTACAGGACGATCACAGGCTCAATAACTCCATTATTCATCTAAGAACCTGTTTTTTTTAATTAGTTAAGGAGAGAAGAACGTGGACTTTGGGTTTATATTCCGCGGCCTCGTAACTCTCGCTTCCTGTATTTTGTTCTTTAGTCCTCACACTCTATGAGCGATGTTTCTGACCAAAGGAGAAAGAATTGCTGTTTTGTGGGCACAACTCTATACATCTAACACTAATCGTTGGCTGGATTTTGACCTTGAAGTGGTATTCTTTAAGCTTCTTGCAACTAGTGGCTTCATGCCTTGTCTGGAGCGATTTCCATAAAAAAATGAACAGTATGTCAAATGGCTATTGATTGCATCTAACGGATTTTGCCTCGGTCCTTGGATGAAGATGATAACGCACGAACACAGGAGGCTGACATTCAACAACGGTTGTATGATTTTATCTTGATATAAATGTAAACCAGATTCTTTTAAAGAAGTAAATGATCATACAGAGTCATTTCGATGATGACCCGATGTTTATGTAACACATAATCAGAGTTGGCCTCGGTCCTTGGAGGGAAGCAACACGCACGCATGATAACGTCAATGATTCACCTATGACTATACTTAATGGGTTCACAGAAATTTGATGGACTTGGAACATTTAATAATACAAGAAACCAGCCTCCAAATACTTCAATGTAACAAACAACATAGTGATAACATACGGAGTATATCAAAATGCAGATTACATAACCGAAGTTATGAACTGATGGAGTCCATCTTCTATTGAGGTGTTATGATGAAGAAAGTTTGCACTGACTTATAGAAAAATAAACACCAGCAAAATATATAACCGGTTGAGCCATCCATTAAGTTTGGGTTTGATAGTTTGAATCAGAAAAAAAGTGTGTTTGCTACGCCAGTTAAATATGAAAATAAGTTT
>OY744534.1:6890977-6900977 GCA_963556195.1 Sepiola atlantica | reverse complement strand
CTACAGCCCCTCTGTAAAACATTCACAACAAAAACTCGTCTAACTACAACCACTGACAATAATTTCTTTTTCTTTATTCTGGATACCTAAAACTAAACTGAACTTCCACGTGAAATTTCTTTTTCCTAGAACTACGCTACGGTGGAACACGATACCACGAGATGACTTCCCAGCTTACTACAACATGAACATTTTCTGGTTCGTTTACAGGCATTATTACCAATAATCACTGTATTGTCTCACCGTCCATCTTACAAACTTAGTAACCCTTATCCTTGAGTGGCTTTTGAGCCTTTATAAGCGGCGAACTGTTAGTATCTAAAAACACGAACTGCTTTTATTTTTTCATGTAGAGCAGACGTTGTTCGTATCAATCGAAGATACGTATTCGACAATAAGTCCAACAATGGCTTCCCTTGTTTTGAAGAGGTTTGTATATTGCTAATGTTCTGAGGCGCCATCCACCATGGAATACCAAAAAGGGCTGCTCATGCATATTTTGTGGGCCAGAGTTTGACTTTCTTTAGTGCGCGGACGTTTCAAAATCCCACCTGACCGTGTGGCTAACTTCCTGGTGCGCAAATTATATATTCGGTCAGATCTGTCACAATTTTTTGTATAAACACGAACTGCTTTTTTTTTTTGTATATAGCCTAGTGTCAACATCACGTCAAGTTGATCACGGTCTTCATAAGAACTGATTTAATTTGAGGATATATAGGTCAACGGTCAAGTTAAAGGAATGGGTAACATCATATTTTGGGCGATAACGTCCGTTCTATTCGTCGTTATGGCTTGTTACTTGTTATCTATTTTAACCAATGAAACAACGCGTCTTATACCATCTTCACTTTGACTTTGGTATTTCAGTCTGTCTTTGTAAAGTTTGGTCAATTTTGACATTTTGGTGGAATTTCCATTTACGGTGTCTCGAGTTACTTATGTTCCCGTTTTGGATATTCCGGGCGTGTCTCTAATTTCGAAATTTCTTTTAAGACTACGAACGCCATAATAGAAATGTAGAAAGTCGAGAATTTGATGAATTTGTTCATATAAAGTAAAGAAAAACACTCGCATGATCTAAAAACAATTCAGACTGTTAATTCTTTCGAAAGAATTAAGACTAATAAATAAGCCGAACATATATAGTAGACGCCATCTTGGAAATAAAACCTTTTCGATAATTAGACTTGGAGTTATCTCTTATTGATATAGTTGTGAAGTAGTCCAACAGTAAAAAGAAGAAGTCAAGTCGAGGTTGGGTTAAGATAACAAGTGTATTAACATAAAAGGTACAAAGGTAAGGACACTGACTGGCACTCAGCTAGACAGTTACAATACTGTCCTTTTTCTCCCTGGTGATTGTCTACCTGCACTATTTATAGTGAAAACCGATGTAGTTTCGGTTCTGTTAGAATGGCCGGTATAACAGATATTTCCAGCGATCAGCCTCTGGGTGTTCGAATGGTGACCAGTGAGAAAAACTGGAATCCAAGAACAAAGGACCCAAAGAGATGGAGGGAGAGACCTGGTTCTCTGGGCATAACACTAATAAATAAGTTGAACATATAGAGTAGGCGCTATCTTGGAAATTAAACCTTCTCGATAATTAGACTTGCACTTTTATTGGTATCTCCAGCAGTCAGCCTTTGGGTGGTCGAATGGTGACCAGTGAGAAAGACTGGAATCCAAGAACAAAGGACCCCAAGAGATAGAAGGGGGAGACCTCGTTTTTTGGGTGTCGGGTGGAGTCAGGGGGGGGGGGGTAACAACTATCAATGTGTAAGGAATCGAATAGTTATGGTCCAACGACGAACGATCTTCGTGAGTTTTTTTTGTAGAGTCCAATTCGCATCGCACAGTTTCTCCTCTGTGTCCTCGTCATGATAATAATAACAACAACAACAACAGCAACACCGTTTATAAACGGTTAGAATCAGTTTTTTATATACTAATGAGGCACCACTTAGCAAAGTTCAAAAGCCACTCGAGGATGAAAGTTAATAGTTTTGGTAATTGTATTGATAAACAAGATTATGAGAGGATTTGAAACGATGGGTAGGAATGGCAGAATTTCATTATTTAAGAAGACGACTCGACAAGTATTTGTTGACATTAGACTTGAAGACGACCATGTTGTAGTGTGCAGGGAAGCCGTTCCGTGTTAGTGTGCTTTACAGATTGTGGATGTTTGGAAATAAACTCTGTTCATGGTAGTCCCGTTTGGTTATAGGCACAGAAAGAAAAGATATTCGCTAGACAAGGGGGCAACAGAGATTAGAGCTTAGTCGAGCTACTAATATTAAAATAAGAATAGAGCAGAGAGAGACTAGCAACGTCTCGAACTGTAGAGAAGAGAAGAGATCACCCTCTAAAAAGATTACGAAGTCGATTTTCTATTCTGCCAAGGCGAGAAATCGTGCTCTGAGCGAAAAGTGTGGCAAGACTCGAAATTTTCGGACGTATTGGACTCTTATACTAAGCGTTTAGTTCCGGACAATATACAGGGTGGGCAAAAATAAGGGTCCTATTTTTAAAAATTCATAACTTTTTTATTTATTGATTTTTTTTTTTTTAGAATAAGTAAAGGACCGCTTCCGAAGCAAGCATGAGCCGTATTAGCCCTAAGGAACGTACCTTCATTTAGAAAACATTATTTTTGCTTAAAAAACTCAAAACAGTGTAAAAAACAATACTTTAGTTTTTGTAAGTTTTAAGAAGTGTTTTTCGGCTAAAATTTGTTTTGTTTATTTCAAAATATCTCGGAAGGGTCAGTCTACACACACATAAAGTTTGGTGAGTTTAACTTTTATTTTGTGGAAGTTATTCAAATTCAAGTTATTCAAATTTAAAGATAGGACCATTATTTTGGCCCACCCTGTACTAACCTGTCGGCACTATAACACAGTTAATAATAGACTTTCATTACCTTCATGAACTTTCGTTTTTTTTTTTCAGGAATTGCTCTTGGATACGGAGGTCTCATTACAGCAGATACAAAGCCCTATCAAAGCCACAGTACGGCTTTTTCTCTTGGCCAAGATTCAAAGCTGCGACCGATGCCGTCGTCTGTAAAGAGATTGACGTACAATGATTAAACGCGAACAACATGTCACGGCTGCGATAAACGCCGGTCGTATAGCACTGGGCCCTTTACCAAAAATGAAGCGAATATAATAAAGTGCCGTCTTTATGAATGGCCAGAGAGTGGCGTGCTTTTCAAAGTGTAAACAGTCTCGAGCGGCTAAAAACAGAATCTTATTTCAGGAAATTGAACGCAAGGAGTTTAATAGGTTTACAAGACGGAAGAGGAACACACACTCTTGCAGGTAGGGTGTGCGTAAACATTGGCCGAGACAATTCGTGTATCTACAGTAATAAACTTTCAGATAGTTTGTCGTATTTCTATGCAATTCACGTTCAAACGTAACTTTTAAAAATGTACTCTTTTAAATAAGTGTGGGACGTAATGGGTGAACATTTCAGATTCATGCGAGTAGTATTTTTTTGTGTTCATTTATACATAAATAACACTAAACAATCAAACATTTTGAAAATTTTGCAAAATTCAGAAGGGGTGGGACGTAATGGGTGAAAATTTCAGATTCATGCGAGTAGTATTTTGTTGTGTTCATTTATACATAAATAACACTAAACAATCAAACATTTTGAAAATTTTGCAAAATTCAGAAGGGGTGGGGCGTAATGGGTGAAAAATTCAGATTCATGCGAGTAGTATTTTGTTGTGTTCATTTATACATAAATAACACTAAACAATCAAACATTTTGAAAATTTTGCAAAATTCAGAAGGGGTGGGACGTAATGGGTGAAAAATTCAGATTCATGCGAGTAGTATTTTGTTGTGTTCATTTATACATAAATAACACTAAACAATCAAACATTTTGAAAATTTTGCAAAATTCAGAAGGGGTGGGACGTAATGGGTGAAAAATTCAGATTCATGCGAGTAGTATTTTGTTGTGTTCATTTATACATAAATAACACTAAACAATCAAACATTTTGAAAATTTTGCAAAATTCAGAAGGGGTGGGACGTAATGGGTGAAAAATTCAGATTCATGCGAGTAGTATTTTGTTGTGTTCATTTATACATAAATAACACTAAACAATCAAACATTTTGAAAATTTTGCAAAATTCAGAAGGGGTGGGACGTAATGGGTGAAAAATTCAGATTCATGCGAGTAGTATTTTGTTGTGTTCATTTATACATAAATAACACTAAACAATCAAACATTTTGAAAATTTTGCAAAATTCAGAAGGGGTGGGACGTAATGGGTGAAAAATTCAGATTCATGCGAGTAGTATTTTGTTGTGTTCATTTATACATAAATAACACTAAACAATCAAACATTTTGAAAATTTTGCAAAATTCAGAAGGGGTGGGACGTAATGGGTGAAAAATTCAGATTCATGCGAGTAGTATTTTGTTGTGTTCATTTATACATAAATAACACTAAACAATCAAACATTTTGAAAATTTTGCAAAATTCAGAAGGGGTGGGACGTAATGGGTGAAAAATTCAGATTCATGTGAGTAGTATTTTGTTGTGTTCATTTATACATAAATAACACTAAACAATCAAACATTTTGAAAATTTTGCAAAATTCAGAAGGTGCAGGCCAAAAATAGCCGTTAGGGCTCCACGGGACTCAAAATCCATCATTTTTCGGCGACATTGCAGGTCCTAAAACATCTTCAAAAGCTATGAATGGATATAGATGGTTAAATCTGATATAGTACTGTAATTTAGGACCATTTTCAGGCTGTAAAAGGGTTTTCATGAATGTAAAACAGCCAAAAACTAGTGAAAAATAGCCAAAATTAGCCAAATTTTCCCAAAATCCTCTGTTAAGCTACCTAATTGGTTCCCAAGCCTCTACAATGGGTATGCATGGCTGTAGATAGTTGAAACTGACAAGACACTCAGGTTTAACACCAGTTTTTTGGTTTTAGGAGCCTCCCAAGGTAGAAATGGGGGTCAAATTTCAGCCAAAATTTTTAAAAATACACCACAAACTACGTATCCAAATGACACCGCTGGAATGATATAAACCGAATAGTGAATAATGCAGTCAATTTAATAAAACATCTTTAATGGCTATAAAATGTCATGAAATTGTCAATTGAAGTTGTGGAAATCCATGGGGAACTGCACAGGAGATCAGCCAATTACTTGTACATCGACTGAAATAAACCTTCGATGATTTCCCAATTCTCGACTTCGAACTTGGTTTGGCGTGTACTCATGTCCCAAGCACCGAGCACATTGCATGGAATGATCTGGATTATATTCGTGTTCTGTTCATCATCTATCTGGGGGTATCTCCATGGACGCCTTGCAGAATCACGGTTGAAACATTCCACCATGTAGTTGTTCTCGTCAACCTTTTTTCTAGTCATTCCGATGTAGCAATTTCTTCCAAGTGGAGTGTCCCAAAATGCAACACAAGGTTCATTGAGAGGATCATCAGACTCTTCAAGGATTTCAACATCTTCCTCAGTATCAACGCTCACATTATTATCATTATCTGTCGTGCAAGAAAGCAGAATGGAAATAAAACTTCTTCGTCATCATCTTCATCATGGTCACCAGAAAGAAGAATTCCCAAATTTATTTTCATCTCTCTGTCACTCCCTTTCCTCCGTCTCAACAACCATTGATTCATGTTCTTCATCGATATGCATGTTGTCAATTATGACCTTCCGGTTGAGTGCAACTTGATCAAAGAAAAACTGTTTCTCATTGGCATCAAACGTCTCCACGTCAACACCCTTTCCAGAATATTGAAAAGAATGTGAGTTTTTGTCTTCCATTGAATCAAGTTTGACCTCTTCGATCTATGGGCCTTCTGAACTTTGCTATTGTACTCTCTCAAGTATCGATCAAGTTTATCTTTCACTCCTTTTATTGTTGTTAGTTTGATGTCTCTTCCAAATGCTCTTTGCCAGTGAGCCAGTAGACACAGAGAAAATTGATGGAGATGCTCTTTCTGTTTTGTAGATCCATAAGTTGGAGCATGATGAACTATGGCCAAAACGCACTCATGTACAGTTGGGAAGTTTTCAAACAAAGTGAAATCAGAATCATCGTACTGGTACTTTGTCCCACTCATCCTATCTTCTCAACTAAACTGAACTGAACTGAAAACAAAAGAAAATAATTGTTATTAAACTGCTTGAATATAATACAATGCAATGGTTTCGACACTACAATGGTTTCAACTATCTACACCCATTCATAAACATTGATTTTAATAAAAGGAAAAAGGACCAGATTACAGAATCTGTTTTAATTATATATATATATATATATATATATATATATATATATATATATATATATATAACGATGTTTACTAAAAAAATATTAATAATTTTTTCGATGTTTCATGCTTGATTCGCAGTCAAGAGACTTACCCGTTGGCCACCACAAATTAGCTTGGAAGTTAGGAGGAATTTAACTCTGTAAATGCCAAGTCGGCGGGTATTTACAGCAAGCAGCGAAGAGTGATCAACAACAACAACAAACCGTGTTGGATCTCGCAATATATATATATATATATATATATATATATATATATATATATATATATATATATATATAGGCAGCATTTTCTCTGTAATACAAATGTTGTCGAATATGACAGACAACTTATGTCTGGATATCCTTGTATAAATCCTTTCCATTTGTTGAATCAGGGTGTTTATTTCGGATATCTTTTTAGGATTTTAATTTTCTTGTTTTTTTTTTTGCTGCCGGATGCTAGAGATTCCAGAGACTTCAACCGGGATATCTTTTTAGGATTCTAATTTTCTTTTCTTTTTTGTTGCCGGATGCTAGAGATTGATTAGATGAATGATCAAATGATTAAGAAATAGAATAATTAAAGAATGAACAAGATAAACTTGATGTATAGTTATACATCTAGCCTGTCCCACTCAGTTAAAATTTAGGGTAGGGGAACAGTTCAAGGGATAAGGTTAGACTGTTTGTAACAAGTTGTTTCCATTATAAGAAATATGGGGTGGGGTTGGGTTGGTTCAATTGAAACTTAAGTGTAGTGTCAGAGTTTTAAAGTAATGAAAAGCTTTATAAGGGGAAGAAAAAGGACCGATTAAAGGAGTAATTAAGGAGCGTAGTTAAATGCGAGATGAGTAGAATCTACAAATGTGATGATTATATATATATATACATATACAGGGTGGGCCAAAATAAGGGTCCTATCTTTAAATTTGAATAACTTGAATTTGAATAACTTCCACAAAATAAAAGTTAAACTCACCAAACTTTATGTGTGTGTAGACTGACCCTTCCGAGATTTTTTGAAATAAACAAAACAAATTTTAGCCGAAGAACACTTCTTAAAACTTACAAAAGCTAAAGTATTGTTTTTTACACTGTTTTGAGTTTTGTAAGCAAAAATAATGTTTTCTAAATGAGGGTACGTTCCTTAGGGCTAATACGGCTCATGCTTGCTTCGGAAGGGGTCCTTTACTTATTCTAAAAAAAAAAAAAAAAAATCAATAAATAAAAAAGTTATGCATTTTTAAAAATAGGACCGTTATTTTTGCCCACCCTGTATATATATATATATATATATATATATATATATATATATATATATATATATATATAACTCGATGTATGTGTGTGCAATGTGTGTGCGTTCCATATTAAAAAAAAAATAAAGAATCCACATCAAATCTAAAAGTGTATTCTCATGTAAACTTCACCGGAGAAGACACTGAGAGTTTTTTTTAAATTCCTTTTTCATTAGCCCGAGTGCTCCAATGATTACCGGAATGATGAAGATCTTCCCAAGAGTCCAGTTTCCTTTCATGTCGTACAAAAGACCTTGAGATTTAGTTGTCTTCGACCTATTAGCCTTGTTAAAGCTAGCATCATCAGGATCTCTGACTTCAAGTAGGGTTGCTACTCTTTCCTTCTTGTCACATATAACTATATCAGGTTTAACGGAAACACACATATACATACCAACACAAAGTCGAATAAAAATAAAGAATAATATTCTCACCTTTTTGTATATCATGTTTGGAGAACAGTTCGCATACGAATCAATCATGCACTTTTGGTTTAACGACACATTGCTTTTAAAACCATGTCCTCGGAGAATGCAAGGCCATCCAATATCTTACTCTATGATTACTACTACTACTACTACTACTACTACTACTACTACTACGTGTTTGCTTTTCGCGTCCAACGATTACACTCCTGTATCTTCATAGAATAGTGCAGTCCAATCCGTTATCCACGACTTGCACTGCCATCCATTCCCCATCTCTGATATGTTGGCATGTACTCATGCAGCTTCTCTGGTTCTTTCACAAATCCTTTTACAAATCTCCCCGACAAAGAACAATAAGGGGATCTTTAACTAAATAAAAGGGAAACACATATTCACATACAAACACAAAGCCGAAAATAAATACCAAAAAGAACAAAAATTAAATTCTCACCTCTTTTTCACCGAAGGAATGGTAATTCTTTGTTTTGCTTATTGACCTGTGATGAGAAAAATAGGACCTGCACGATTATCGGAAACGATCACATGCATGGGTTTCCCTAAACCGGCAGATCTTGACAGCTTTTGGGTTTCATCAGGAACACGTCATGCTGTCACGGTGACAGGATCATGTTTCGGGATAATCTGCAAGTTGGAACAAAAGCGATCCCTCGCATCAGAGAGGCTCAAACGTGTTGATTTCCTTAAACTCTCCCTCATCGTTATGTAATCGTTTGCGCATGGCTTCGATTCAAAGCAAAAAGCGTCGACCAAATCATTCTTGTAGAACTGACATACAGTGGAACACCTTGCTATGGTATTAGAGGAATCGTCTATTATATTTTGCAAATAGATCATCTTCTGAATATCAAATGCTATTGTTTTTTCTCAACCAACCTCTTATGATGAAGATAAAGCTTCTTAAAGAATGTAGATGCGAATAAAAAAATCATCCAAGCATGTGAACATTACTTCGTTACATCGAAGACATGTTTTTTTTTCTTTAGGGATTCAAGGTACGCGTTATTTTATCGTAGGAAATGGGCGACCTTCTCTAGATTACCTTTGTCATCGTGTACATTGGATCGATGAAAGAGAGATGTAGAAATATTAGAGAGGTTGTGTAGAGTTAGGGTAAGATTGGAATTATTTCACATACGTTTGAAGTTTGGTAAGAGAATGGAAACTTCAATTCGAACTAAGAGTAGGATAAGCGATACGTTGAGAGGGAGGTTAAGTATGGGCGGAAGCTCGTAATGACACGTAGGGAAGAAAGATTAGAATTTGTTCACTTAATTAAAATTACATGAGAGTATGGAAACCTTCCTAACTGACATTCACTTATATAAGACCTTATTTTAACACCCCTGTTCAAATCCGTTTAGCAACTCTTTATTCACAGATATCTATCTAATTCAAACCACGAGTTGTCGAACTCGGGAATCTTTCTGTCGAACTCAGGAATCTGGACGGAATTTCGAACTCAATCCTTTATTAAATCCACGGGGTAACACTTATAGATAGAGAAGAACGGTGGAGAGTAAGACGACTCAAAGAATCAGTGCATATGTTAGGCGACAATGACTTACTAAGCAGACCTAGTATAGAATTCAATACAATATGGGAACCTATAATTATAAATAATAGATAAGTAGTGATCTGTACTATAGTGATAAGTAGTTAGATCAAAAACAAAAATAGGTTTAAGGCTCCCAAAAGTCATACTAGAATTGTCCGCAATGTCCCGTGGCGCAGTGGATATAGTACTTTGTTAAATTCAGTTCTAAGTGACAACCATAAGGTTAAAGGTTCAATCCTCAGTGGGCGATACGAAGAATTGCGAATTACTAAAGATATTTCCCAAGGTTACATCGGCCGAAACAAAAATAAATAAATAAATATATATATATATATATATAGGTTTACTTGAAATTCTATAGAAGTTTCT
>OY744534.1:6828477-6885977 GCA_963556195.1 Sepiola atlantica | reverse complement strand
AGAGAAATTCAATAGATGGTTGCGGAGAAAAATCCGGACGGACGGACGGACACACGGACGGACAGACGGACGGAAATGCCTCAAAACATATGTCTCCCGATTTTATAAATCGGGGGACCAAAAATAAAGAATTTAAGGGTTAAATTGAAGAAATGGGCGCCTAAGGCGGTTACCGATAAACTAACCACTTCTCAAAGAGAAAGTAAAGCTTGGGATGGTGGGCCCTCTGAGGCTGAACAGGACCAAACCTTAGCCCGACAGACCACAGTCACTGCCGGACTTATGGTCGAGAACGTATCCCCGACGTGTCTGATTAATATCAAAAAGTTTGGCAGAATATCGAAGAAAAAGATGGCCGCTATGAATCGTTTCTTCAAGCAAGAAGGGAATATAGAAATATGTCGCCAGAAGTTTAGACACACGGTCACGTGTTAAGTTCAAAAGCCAGTGCATTAGGATTAACGCACTCTGATCCTCAAAAAATGCCTGAGCAGCCCCGTCGGTATTCCCCGGTAGGCGCGCTTCAGACGATCACCGATAAACTACCTCCCTCTCAAAACGAAGGTAACGCTCGGGAGGGTGGACAACTTGAGACTTAAAAGGACTGATTGGCGAGCACGTATCCCCGACGTGTCTACTTAATATGAGAGAGTTGGGCAGATTATTTAAGAATGATATGCGAGAATAAAAAGATGGCCGCTATGAATCCTTTCTTGAAGGCTTAACATTGTTTTTCACTCTGTTGACCAGTGTACCGGAACTGCATCCGTCCTAGTGGAACAGTGTAATCTCCGAGGGCATGGCGACTGGGATTATTCGGAAAAGCATCGCTCTCCGCCGCCATTTCTTTATTCCTTGCTTCCCAAACACCACGCAGTATTTAGTTATTTATTTATTTATTTGTTTGTTTGTTTGTTTATTAATTCATCAAGCCTAATTTGGTCGATGCAACTCGATAATGTCAAGAAGATGACGAGCATGGCGGCAGAGAGGGTTTCATGTCGAGGCTTTAACGACAGAATAAAATAGAACAAAAAAAAGATTGAATGTAATGACAGTTTTAAATAAAAGCAGGGAAATAAAAATAAGATAATAATAATAATAATAATAAAATGACAAATTGTCAAGCTGAAATTGGACACCGAAGAAAATTAAAAGTAAATAAAAACAACGCCCCACCCGTCAGCTCCCAAAACAGCGAATAATCAATTTGAACTAGAATACTTAAAAGTGTTGTTTATCATTAATTATTAAAACACTAGCCGTTTTCACAAAAAAATCTGTATCAATGATTGTTCACTGATAATAAACAGTGGTGTTCCCTGGAATCTGAGTAACAATATGTATTCCCAGACTTGCTTCATTTTTCAATTCTTTTCGATAACCATTGCAAATAACTTTGCGTTATCGCAACAGTCGTTTACCATTCATTTCTCGCGATTTACACCCGTCGGTCTTCTCTCGACTTTGAGTGGCCGTAAGCATTCCCAATGTTCCAGTACTATCGGCTTCGTTCCAGTGGAGGTCTGCTCGGTGTTTTCATCCTCCTTGGCCCTTTATGACAGTTTTGTGTGGTAGCAGCTTAGACTGGTGTCACCAAATGAATGTGTGTGTATGTCTGTCTGTGATTTTTTTGTGTATGTGTGGAAGAGAGGGATATATTGAATTTATTGCAGTTTTTACTTTCCTTAGGTTCGTGGGATGTTCTTTCTTTCTTCTTCTTCTTCTTCTTCTTATTATTATTATTATTATTATTATTATTATTATTATTATTATTATTATTATTATTGTTATTATTATTGTTATTATTATTATCTATATATTAATACGATAGCGTGTGTGTTCGTGTGTCACGCTTCCGGCAAAAGCTCTGCGCATGCGTGCCGCACCTAGATTTTGAAAAGCATTCAAGAAAGGTAATGTTCGTAATGTGTCAAGTATTGCCCTTTTGCGCAACGGTTAGCGACGTAGGATTTTGACGCCGGTTGTCGACGTCGGCCCGATAGGTTTGTAGTTCGATTCCAACCAACCTCAAAGTTTTTTTTTTCTACATCGAAGGGAGTAAGGTAGGGAGGGGACGACCGGGAATCTATATATTAATACGATAGTGTGTGTGTTATTTTGTGTGTCACGCTTACATCAAAAGCAACGACCTTCTAAATCTTTGTATGCTACTCATGAATTGGAGCCAAATTTAATTTAATCTAAAGCATTTACAAAGTAATGTATAGGTTAGAAATAAGATAATTAGTATTGAAAACATCATTTCGTGTAATTTACACGGGTCTCGCTAGTTATTATTATTATTATTATTATTATTATTATTATTATTATTATTATTATTATTATTATTATTATTATTATTATTATTATTCATAGTAGTCTCAACTTTTGGATGTTTTTAGTTGGGGTTTTGTTTTTTTTGTTTTTTGAACATCAATTCAATTCCCTTTTGTATCCATTCCCTTGACCTTAGATATTCAAGTTGTACCTTAACACTTTCAGCGTTCCTAACAGGCAAGCCTTTTGCAGATTTGGAAAAGAAATTGTCTCGTCAATTTGTTTCAGCCATTTATGGTGGCTTTTCGTTATGGTTCCAAGCGCTCCAATTACAACGGGATCACTTTTACTTCTTTAAATTTCCATATTCTAACTAATTCCCATTTTAGATCTTGATATTTTTTTTCGTGTTCTTTCTCCTACACTCTGGTATCGAAGGGGCAGGCTATATCAATGATTAAACAAGTTCTCTTGTTTTTGTTCAGAAAGACTAAGTCGGGTTTAGAATGCTCAAGAACCTTGTCAGTTTGTATGCGCATGTCACAAAGAAGTTTGACATTGTCATTCTCTTGTACCACTTCTGGCTTATGCTCATACCACTTTTCATTGTGATTCAATTATTATTATTATTATTATTATTATTATTATTATTATTATTATTATTATTATTATTATTATTATGGGAATTACTGACTGGGAAGAAGTCCTTCCCAGTCATGGCAGATGGAACGAGAGCATGCTACTATCGTGGATTTAATAAAGGGTTCCGTCCGTTCGAAATTCCGTCTAGATTCCCGAGTTCGACAGATAAATTCCCGAGTTCGACAAAATACACCTGAAGATGTTACGTCGGCCAAAACGTTGTGACAAAAAAAAAACACCCAAGATGAGAACAGTAGTCAGAATATACCAAATTCTGCATCATTATTATTATTATTATTATTATTATTCGTAGTAGTAGTAGTAGTAGTAGTAGCAGTAGCAGTCGTAGTAGTAGTAGTAGTAGTAGTAGTAGTAGTAGTTCTGCTGGTGGTAGTGGCGTGGTATTGTTGTTACAGGCTCCGACTGTAGACTCGACGTTCCGGGTTCGTGTTCTGTCGTGCTACTGCATCGTTTCAAGTAAATCATGCGGAAAAAGGTATGAATCCATCTAGAAATTAAATAGTAGGGTAGACTAGACACTCAAGCGTAACACCCACTTCAATATAGACTCTGCGCCCATGCATATTTACAAGGGGTGTCCATTGTCTCTTGTGAAGGAAACCAACTGTAGCTATATGGCAAAAGTAGTGTTATTGGATACTCCCTTGAGGGTTCGAGTTGGCTTGGAGTATTACATCTCTTCACAGATACTTTGTGTTCAGTTACGCGCATTGAGAAAGGTATGAACCCCCAATCCCCATATCAAAGTATGTGTAAATGAACATACGTGATTCACTGATTTACATACAGTAATCGTTGTGGTATCGTTTTTTTGTAATTAACTAACTTTACCTGGGTTCAAAACAGACGAACGAAACAATCGTGATAGTCGCCGTGGCTTTATCTGCATTCCCACGTGTAAACCGTGTCGAGATCGTTTTCTCTATTGGCGGAAACGTAAATATAGATGTACTTAGTGAGTGCGTACGCACATAGAATATTTAAAATCTGAATTTTATCATAACCATTCTTCACAACTCTACTCCTAATCTAACACTACCTTAACTCTAACCTTAACCCTAACCCCAACCCCAACCCTACCCCTACCCCTAACTCTAACCCTAACCCTAACCACACTTCACAACTCTAACCCTAACTTTAACCTTAACCCTAACTATAACCCTAACTATTCTTCACAACACTACTCCTAACCATAACCCTACCCCCAACCCCAACCCTACCCCTAACTCTAACCCTAACCCTAACCACACCTCACAACTCTAACCCTAACCACACTTCACAACTCTAACCCTAACTTTAACCTTAACCCTAACTATAACCCTAACTATTCTTCACAACACTACTCCTAACCATAACCCTACCCCCAACCCCAACCCTACCCCTAACTCTAACCCTAACCCTAACCACACCTCACAACTCTAACCCTAACTTTAACCTTAACCCTACCCTAACTATTCCTCACAACTCTAACCCTAACTCTAAAGCTAACTGTAGCCCTAACCCTAACCCAAGCCCTAACTCTTACCCTACTCTAAACCTAACTCAAACACTAACCCTAACCCTAACCCAAACCCTTACCTTTACCCTAACCCTAACCCTAACCCTAACTCTAACCCTAACTATTCCTCACAACTCTAACTCTAACTCTAAAGCTAATTGTAGCCCTAACCCTAACCCAAACCCTAACTCTTACCCTACTCTAAACCTAACTCTAACCCTTACCCTAACCCTAACCCAAACCCTTACCTTTACCCTAACCCTAACCCTAACCCTACTCTAACTATTCCTCACAACTCTAACCGTAACTCTAAAGCTAACTGTAGCCCTAACCCTAACCCTAACCCAAACCCTAACTCTTTACCCTAACCCTAACCCTAACCCTACTCTAACCCTAACCCTAACTCTAACCCTAACTATTCCTCACAACTCTAACCCTAACTCTAAACCTAACTCTAACTCTAACCCTAACCCTGACCCGAACCCGAACTCTAACCATTATCCAACCCCTAACTCTAACCCTAACCCAAACCCTTACCCTTACCCTTACCCTTACCCTAACTCTAACCCTACTCTAACCCTAACCCTAACTCTAACCCTACTCTAACCCTAACCCTAACTCTAACCCTAACGCTAAGCCCTGCGATACAGCAAACGAATAAGTCAATAAGAGAGCGACGACTGTACATGGGAATCTACATTAAGTCATTCAGAGGATCATGAATGAATAGTCAATAACTTCACGGCAGAACAATTAGCAGACAAAAACACAAGGTTAGTCATCGTATCGTCGATGGGTTGCTATGAATCGTACTAACTTCATTCTATTTGATTCCTGTTTTATTCTTTTTTAAATTGGCAAAAAAAATGTGATGACGTGTCAAAATGGTGGAATAAGGGACACGAGAGAAACAAGCGTTATCCGTGGGGAAAAAAGTCAGGTCTTTATTGGAAATGTGTATGCCATCCCCTATTCAAGCAACCCCATACGCCCTGTTTATGACACAAAGCTGCTTCAAGTCGTAACACCACAATTTGAAAACTCAGAGAGCTTATTTGTTAATAATATTCATCGGTCCACACTTACTGAGAGTGATGGTACTTGTAAGAGTCTATCTTTGGGTTGAATAGAAATATTTCATGTAGACAATTTGTTTACAAATATCAACCCTATCTACTGGTACGCGAACTTCTTGGCCTTTTGGCTAAGATCAAAGTGTAGTATCTGTTCCGATGGATACAGCACCCATAGACTGGTATTGTCTTGGCCTTCGGGGCTTGATTTACGCCTGTCAATGGGTCTGTCCTGTGCAGTTCTGGGAGGTCCATCCTCCCAGGCTTTGCCTCCCCTCTTTGGGGAGGAGTAATTTTATTGCTTACTGCTTGAAGCGCCCCTACCGGGGAATGCCGACGGGGCTGCCCAGGCAATTTTTAAACCCCACTTTCCCGACCCGACCTTGGGTCACATCTTACTTGTGGAAGTAAGATAAAAACTGGCCTTGTGCCTAACTCCTGGAGAGGAGTAAATCAATACTGGTACGCGAGCTTCCTCAACCACCAAACTGCATTTATTGGTTTTATTTACTCCTCCCCAGGAGTTAGGCACAAGGCCAGTTTTATCTTACTCCCACAAGTAAGATGTGACCCAAGATCGGGTCGAGAAAGTGGGGTTTGAAAAGCCAGCGCTCGAGAGGTGAGCGTCCTGGCCAATTAAAAATTGCCTGGGCAGCCCCGTCGGCATTCCCCGGTAGGGGCGCCTCAGACAGTAAGCAATAAACTTACTCCTCCCCAAAGAGGGGAGGCAAAGCCTGGGAGGGTGGACCTCCTAGAACTGCACAGAACAGGCGTGCAGTATCCATCGGAACAGATACTACACTTTGATCTTAGCCAAAAGGCCATTTATTGGTGACACCCTAGTTTATGGGGTTTTGGTTGGTTTGGTTTGGTTGTTTTGTTTTACGGCATATCAACCCTTTTCGGGTTATTTAATGCCGAATCAGGTAATTTTGGTAAAAGTCTCCATGCTTCAAGATCATGCACTGTTCAAGTATTCCTTCATGGTTTTTGGTTTGGTTGTTTTGTTTTAGTGCATATTTTCTTCAAATTAAAAACCGACCTTGTGTCTAACTCGATCTTCGGGGAGGCAAGTAAATTGGAGTCATTTAAAAAAAAAAATAAACGAAAAAAAAACAACGCGAGTAATCGTATCGTCGATGAGTTGCCATACATCGTCCTAACTGTATTCATTTTCTCTTTTATGGCTACGCTTTTCTTCGAAAAATTCGGCAAACACAAGCTGTGATGACGTGTCAAATACAATGGCGGAGCGAGTAAGAGCTCCCCAGTGAGAACATCTTGGGGATCTCAAATTTATATCTGTTTGTCTCTTAAAACCACAAGAGCCATCATCGTCCCATCATGGCGGTGAGACGAGGATAGTAGAGAGAGGGAGTACCAGAGGTAGTGGGTGTGGAGTTGTAGATCGAAAAAAAAAAAAAAATGAAAACGTAAAACAACGACAGGTGGAGAATAGAAACTTTATCCCCCATCCCACCCGGTCAGTTCAGCATGACGTCACCAGAACAGAAAAAGCCAGTCCATCACGTGACGTTTGGATACGCTTGAGGATTTTCGTTGATAACCCGGAATGATTTAACAGGGTGACAAATTGTGAGCGTTCACCGGCGCTGGTAATAAGTGCTTTGCTTCCTTCGAGAAAAACGAAACGCAGGTTGGTTGATTTGGAGGGGGGGGCGGTGTTAGGGGAGTTATCCGGGTTTCTCGATGGACACGCATCGGTAACACCTAGCCGGTTAATTTCAACGGCACGTAATTACAGATTGCCGCCCCCGAGGGTAGTTAATGCAGGGTTTACCCTAACCCTAACCCTAACGTCGCTTCTCTATGAGACGGGACTATAATCAATATTATTAGAATTAGATTCTGGATTAAAGTTTCGCGCCACAAAATGACAACTAGGACACATCGTAAATAGGAGAAGCGTCGTTTGTTATTATACGACATCTTCTCCATTCGCTCTCAATTTGTGTCGCCCCTCCTCTCTCTCTCTCTCTCTCTTTCTCTCTCTCTCTCTTTCTCTCTCTCTCTCTCTGTCTTTCTCTTTCTCTTTCTTTCTCCCTCTCTATACTCGGAGAAAGAGAAAGGCATAGAGAAGTAGAAAAAAGAAGATAAAAATGGAGACAGAGATAGAAAGAGAGAGAGAAAGACAGAGAGATAGAGAAAGAGAGAAAGAGAGAGAAAGAGAGAAAGAGAGAGAGAAAGAGAGAGAGAAAGATAGAGAAAGAGAGAGAGAAAGAGAGAGAGAAAGAGAGAGAAAGAGAGAGAATGAGAGAGAGAAAGAGAGAGAGAGAGAAAGAGAAAGAGAGAAAGAGAGAGAGAAAGAGAGAGAGAGAAAGAGAGAGAGAGAGAGCAAGAGAAAGAGAGAAAGAGAAAGAGAAAGAGAGAGAGACACAGAGAAAGAAAGAGAGAGAATGAGAGAAAGAGAGAGAGAGAAAGAGAGAGAGAAAGAGAGAAAGAGAAAGAGAGAAAGAGAGAGAAAAAGAGAGAGAAAGAGAGAGAAAAAGAGAGAGCGAGAGAAAGAGAGAAAGAGAGAGAGGAAGAGAGAAAGAGAAAAAGAGAGAAAGAGAGAGAAAGAGAGAGAGAGAAAGAGAAAGAGAGAAAGAGAGAGAGAGAAAGAGAGAGAGAAAGAGAGAGAGAGGAGAGAAAGAGAAAGAGAGAGGGAAAAAGAAAGAGAGAGAGAAAGAGAGAGAGAGGAGAGAAAGAGAGAGAGAGAAAGAGAGAGAAAGAGAAAGAGAGTAGTGATTGTTTTGATGCTTCCTAGATATCAATCCAATGAAACTCCAATCTTTATACAATAGTTTTCAATAACAAGTAGAGTTTTATTATAGCATAAATCTTTTTATTTATACATACATAATTAGCTACACATATGCATACATTTTTCAATTGCCATTTCTTTCGAAATAGAGCTTCCCCAGGTCACTTAAAAAATTTTAAAACACATTTTACGTGTCCTGAAGTAGCTCTATTTCGAGAGAAATAGCAGCTGAAACATGTATGCACATGTGTAGCCAACAATGTTTGTATTAATAACATAATTAATACTATAAATATTTATATCTATATTTATGGAAAAGGAGAGATGAAATAGTTATACACGGACATGTGTTTCGCCGTTAATATGGTTCAACAGCGTGAGTAACTAGGAAAGGATTCGAAACCTCGACGGCAGGGACTGTCGTCACTTGTTTAAGCTTTTTATTTCGTTGTTTTTTGTTGTCCTTTTTCTTACATAGCGTAATTTATTCAACGCTTCATGAAAAGACAAGAAAAAGAAAAAGGCCAAATTTGGCGTTTTCTTTTTCCTTTCTTTTTATTCTTTCCCAATATAAACATCTAATTGAAGAATCAGACTTTTTTCGTGTAATGAGGTCTTAGTTTCTAATAACTATTTATCGATAACATCGACATGCCAGTGTAGCGGCTTTTTGTACATGTCTGTATAAATAAAAAATAATTATATAAATAGCTCGATTTATTATTGAGAACTTTTTTATAAAACCGGTTGAAGGTTTGTGAATTTTTATCCTGTGGATATCAACTTCACCTGGATTACTAATATATATATATATATTGTTCAAAAATTGCGTGGGAGGTTTTCTCGTGTCTCATGACTTGTTGGGGTCCCTCCCTGCCTCCTCATGTCTCATGTCCCCGTCATAGACAGAGCTCCACTTCTGTCCCCCCTCCCCCCACCCAATGCATCTTCAATTTCCTGTTGAGATAAATCTAAGATCTATGCGATTTGATTCCATTTGTCGCCTGACGATGTTGACGCTATTTGCAAGTGTTAACGAAACAGAATATGTTTTGTCGCAAGTAATGGAATAAAATCATCAACAAAAAATATATTTTGCTCTGAATTTTCATTGAGCACTCTCATAAACCCGATTTCAACTTCCTTCGGATTCATACCCCCTGGATATTGGTAACAAGTTAATTATATATATATATATATATATATATATATATATATATATATATATATATATATATATATATATATATACCTCTCTGTAAACATGTTTATTCATATAAAACTACATATATATGTGTTAATATATCATTTGTGTCTTTTTCACTAGCAGATAAATGTGGATATATTTACAAATTAGTTCGCCTGCATATACATATTTACAAACGCATATATAAATATATATATATATATATATATATATATATATATATATATATATATATATATATATATATATATATATATATGAAAAGCTTCTGATTAGATTAGCGTCATCTCGGGTGATGTCAATTGGCGCTGACATGAAGTCACATGACTGCGTGACATGATTTTTCTCCCGCGTTTTCAGGTGTTGGTTTTTTTTACTTTTTCGTGTCTCTTTGTTGTTTTCGGCCATATTTCTTTTTAGCCTCGCCGACATTGATACGTTCAAGACGAAAGAGATTTGCGTCTACAGTGCGTTTTCAGCTGTCAAGAAGCGAACAAAATCCCGAAGCCCTGAAAAAAAATACAATAAAATATCTAGAAAGAGAAAATATAGAATTTTATAAGCACACGTGTTTCAAGTATCTGAGTGTATTTTGTCATTAATCTTATGTAAAATTCGCGGAAATAATGATTTATGGAAAATACTCATACAGAACAATGAAATTCGCGGAATAAAATAATAAAATAATGAAATAAAATAATAAATAAATAATGAATAAATAAATAATGTAAATAATATAAATAAATATGAAATAAATAAAATGCAAAATAAATAAAATAAATAAAAAAATAAATAGATTTCATGAATAAATAAATAAATAAATAAAATAATAAAATATATAAAAATTATAAATAAATAAAATTTATGAATTATAAATAATTATGGATAATAAATAATAAATAATAAATATTATAAATAAATATAAATAATAAAATGAAATAAATGAAATAAAAATAAATAAAAAATCTTTTTTTATAAATTAATTAAAAAATAAATGAATTTTACAAATAAATAAATAAATAAAATAAATAAATATATAAAAATTATTAATCAATAAATAAAAATTATGGATGATAAATAATAATAAATAATAAATCATAAATAATAAATAAATAATACATTTTTTAAAATAAATTAATAAAAAATAAATAAAGAAATAAATAAAATTAATAGAAATAGTAAATACATAATAAATAAAGAAAATAATAAAAGAAAAGAAAATTCGCGGAAATAATGATTTATGGAAAATACTTATACAAAACACGATATATGATCAAATCTAACCATATCAAATTTATTGGCAAACAAATAGCAAAGTGCAACAAGCCATGTAAAAGTCAGAATATGTTATATATACATATATATATATTTATATATATATATATATATATATATATATATATATATATATATATATATATATATATATAAATATATCTGAGAAAAGAAGGATGAGAGTAATCCGACGTAATGGGAAATGAAAAAGGAAAAACCAAGAGATATTTTTTTATATATTCATCAACGTTTCGTCTTGATTGTAAGACTTTCTCAGGATGATAATTTAAAGAAAAATGTCATGCAAGTACATCGAAATATTGGGTTGGTATGATGGGTTGATGACTTCTCGCAGCCCGGACCGTGGTCAAGCGCTTGTAGTAGCCACGGCTACTACTTTTCCTCATCAACCCACTATGTCAACCCAATATTTCGATGTACTTTCATGACATTTTTCTTTAAACTATCGTCCTGAGGAAGTCTTACAATAAAGAAGAAACGTTGATGAATATATAAAAAATATCGCTTAGTTTTCCTTTTTCATTTCCTATATATATATATATATATATATATATATATATATATATATATATATATAAAGTATAAAGGAATACTCAATAAAGATATACTCAATAAAGAATAAAAGGGAAATACCAGTAGAGTGCTCAATTAAATTAAATTAAGAGCGTAATATTTTTATTTTTAAATACAGATTTTAATCAGACATGGACCAGTGGTTTCTGACAAGAAACGGGTTGAATTCCCGATTCACGTCGTCTTCAGCATAGTCTGAAATAGTAAATGATGGAATTTCTTCAAAAAACATCCGACTGTTATGAAACGCTATGTACACCGAATTTTGAAATGGAGAGCCGACGAGGAACGCTTAGGACAGAAAAGCCGTTGAAAGATTCTATATTTAGAAGTAAAGCAAGAAAGAAAGAAAGAAAGAAAGAAAGGAGTGGGAAAGTAAAAAAATTAAATTTATAATAATAAAATATTACTTTTATATTTATATATATTATTTTCATATATATATATGTAGAAAATAATAAGAAAATAATTAATTAAGGTACGCAACTCTAATTAATTAAATAATCTAAAAAAGGGGAGGTAACTATTTATCATTATATAAAATGTATATATATGTTTTTATGAATTACGATCATTTCAATTAATAATTCTCAATTCAAAGTAAAAACATGAACATAGATAAATATATAAATAAAAAATATAAATATAGATAAATATATAAATACATAAATAAAAATTAATATATACATAAAAAATCAATCAATATATAATTAAAATATCAATATATAGATGAAATATCAATATATAAATAAATCAATATATAGATAACAAATATAAATAAAAAATCTATATAAATAATAAAATATATATAAATAATAAAATATATATAAATAAAAAAATCAGTATATAAATAAAAAATCTCTATATAAAAAATATATAAAAAATAATATATAAAAAATAAAAAAATCAATATATAAATAAAAAATTCAATATATAAATATAATCATAATATGTAAATCAAGAATCAAAAGTCAAAATGTAAATAAAAATATAAATAAAAATATAAATATATAAAAATATAAAGATATAAAAATATAAATAAAAAAATATATAAATATAAATATAAATATATAATATATATAAAAAAATATATAAAAAAATAATAAAAAAATAATAAATAAATAAATAAAAATAAAAATATATGTAAATATAAAAATCGAAATATAAATAAATCAATATATAAATAAATAAAAATCATATAAGAATTCAAAGATCAAAATATAAATAAAAAATCAATATATAAAAAAATTCATATGTAAATAAGAATTCAAAATTCATATATAGATAAAAAATGTATATATATAGATAAAAAAAATATATATACATATACATAAATAAAAAAAATAAAAAAAAAAAAAAACCTCTCCTCCAATTATGAAGTTTTCACACAGGCCGCTCCATATTATAATAAAGCCCTCCGCGACAGCGGATTCTACGATGGAATCTCATACATCCCAAACCAGAATATTCCACAGAACAACAACCGCAAAAGGAGGAGATCGATTATCTGGTTTTCGCCACCCTTCTCCAGCAGAACAAAATCAAGAGTAGGTCATATTTTTCTCTCATTATTAAACAAACATTTCCCTCCAACAAACAGTTTACATAAGTTTTTCAATAAAAACACCATCAAGGTCAGCTACTCAACCATGCGGCCTATAAGGAGTTACATCACCAGAGAACAAAGCACGGCAGTCGACACCGGATGCTCATGCCAAAATAAAAATTCTTGCCCCCTCGAGGGAAATTGTAAAGTTGACTCAGTTGTATACAAAGCTGCGGTTACGAGTCAAACTGATAACAGTACAGATGTATACTACGGCATGACACAAGGTTCCTTTAAACAAAGGTATTATTCACACCTATATTCCTTTAGATACAAAGATCGCGCAAACACATCTTTGGCTAAACGAATTTGGGAACTAAAAGAAGAAGGAACTCCCTTTTCTATAAATTGGAAAATCATAGAGAGAAAACCCATTTATTCACCTATATCTAATGTTTGCCATTTGTGTAATGCTGAGAAGTTCCATATTTTTAAGGCCATCATGAACCCAAACACCAGATGTTTAAATGTACGCGATGAGGTTTTTAAGGGCTGTATACATCGTAAACAAGCACTCCTTATCTATTGGATGGATCGAGTGACTTAAGCCTTCCTAGAACCCTACATACATTTTTCAGACACTTACACACTTCCACTGCAGACTTCTCGTTCTACGAACCTGATCACAACCCTTTTTCCTTTCTCCATTTTTTCCCTCTTTCTTATTTAAATTTTTAAATTTTTTATATTTTTTATATTTTTTATATTTTTTTTATATATTTTTTATATTTTTACATTTTTTTAATATATATATTTTTTTATATTTTTTTTATATCTTTATATTTTTTTATATATTATTTTTATATATATTTTTTAATATATTTTTAAATTTTTAATTTTTTAATTTTATTTCTCAAATCTTTATTTTTTTATTTATTTATTTATTTATTATTTATTATTTATATATGAATTTTATATATTGATTTTTATTTATATATTGATTTTTTAATTTTTTATTTATATTTATATATTGATAATTTTTTATTTACACATGCATGTGTTTGTGTGTGTGTGAGTGTGTATATAATGTATATATATATATATATATATATGTATATGTATGCATATGCATATATGTACGTGAGTGTGTGCGTATGCATGTGTGTAAGTGTACATGTGTATGTGTATATTTATTTATTTTTTATTTTTTATTTATATATTTATTTATATATTGATTGATTATTTATGGTTATATATTTATTTTTTATTTATATATTGATTTTTTATTTATGTATATGTATATATATTTTTTTATCTATATATATACATTTTTTATCTATATATGAATTTTGAATTCTTATTTACATATGAATTTTTTTATATATTGATTTTTTATTTATATTTTGATCTTTGAATTTTTATATGATTTTTATTTATTTATATATTGATTTATTTATATTTCGATTTTTATATTTACATATATTTTTATTTTTATTTATTTATTTATTATTTTTTTATTATTTTTGTATATATTTTTTTATATATATTATATATTTATATTTATATTTATATTTATATATTTTTTATTTATATTTTTATATCTTTATATTTTTATATATTTATATTTTTATTTATATTTTTATTTACATTTTGACTTTTGATTCTTGATTTACATATTATGATTATATTTATATATTGAATTTTTTATTTATATATTGATTTTTTTATTTTTTATATATTATTTTTTATATATTTTTTATATAGAGATTTTTTATTTATATACTGATTTTTTTATTTATATATATTTTATTATTTATATATATTTTATTATTTATATAGATTTTTTATTTATATTTGTTATCTATATATTGATTTATTTATATATTGAGTTTTCATCTATATATTGATATTTTAATTATATATTGATTGATTTTTTATGTATATATTAATTTTTATTTATGTATTTATATATTTATCTATATTTATATTTTTTATTTATATATTTATCTATGTTCATGTTTTTACTTTGAATTGAGAATTATTAATTGAAATGATCGTAATTCATAAAAACATATATATACATTTTATATAATGATAAATAGTTACCTCCCCTTTTTTTAGATTATTTAATTAATTAGAGTTGCGTACCTTAATTAATTATTTTCTTATTATTTTCTACATATATATATATGAAAATAATATATATAAATATAAAAGTAATATTTTATTATTATAAATTTAATTTTTTTACTTTCCCACTCCTTTCTTTCTTTCTTTCTTTCTTTCTTGCTTTACTTCTAAATATAGAATCTTTTAACGGCTTTTCTGTCCTAAGCGTTCCTCGTCGGCTCTCCATTTCAAAATTCGGTGTACATAGCGTTTCATAACAGTCGGATGTTTTTTGAAGAAATTCCATCATTTACTATTTCAGACTATGCTGAAGACGACGTGAATCGGGAATTCAACCCGTTTCTTGTCAGAAACCACTGGTCCATGTCTGATTAAAATCTGTATTTTAAAAATAAATATATATATATATATATACTTATATATATATATATATATATACTTATATATATATACATATATATATATATATATACATATATATATATACATATATATATAAATTATATATATATATATATACATATATATATATACATATATATATACATATATATATACATATATATATATATATATACATATATATATATATACATATATATATATATACATATATATATATACATATATATATACATATATATATGTATATATATACATATGTATATATATATATATATGTGTGTGTGTGTGTGTGTAATTATTTATGATAATACATGTATTAGCATATACTGTCAGTGCTTTTTTATTTTGCAGTCTCTTTAAAAGATTCAGCTTCGTGATTTTATTCTTTGTGGATAAAAAATATAAAATATTAAATAAAAAAATAAAAAATAAATTAAAAATAATAAATAACAAATAAAAAATGATATTTATTTTCTATTATTTTATATTTTGATATTTTATATTATTTTTGATATTATTTTTTAAGTTATTATTTTTGATTTTGATTCTTAACAGTCTCAACCACGTGACTTTCTAAATTTTAATTTTAAATTTGTTTTCTTTTTATCCAGTTTATTCTTTCCAAATATGATCTAAGGTTAAGATCGGATTTTAAGAGTCCTGATGAGATCTCACTTTATAACAACTGTTGATCGATAACATCGACATGCCAGTGTCGCACAGTGTTTACATGTCTGTGTAAATAAAAATAATCATATATAAAAGCTCTATTTGATATTGAGCACTTTTTATAAGCCCGGTTGAATTTCTTTGGATTATTATCCTGTGGATGTTTACCTTGCCTGAATTATTTTAATGATATATATATATATATATATATATATATATATATATATATATATATATATATATATATATATATATATATATATATCTGCGTGCGTAAAACATCACTAAAAAATATTGGCAATAAACAGAAGGCAGAACATATAATTGTATCATTTTAGTGGCGCCATTGTTCAACGCTGACAACAATGTCCAACCCTAACCCTTACCCTAACTCTCTCATATATATTCCTGCATTTTATTTATCAGTTAGTTAATTCTCTGGTTTTATATATTTTTTACAGTCGCGCACGTATCATTCGAAAGCGCTTGATCGATCCTCACGGCTGTCAACAGATATTATAAATCCTTTTGAGTTATTGACAAACGACCGCGACACGTTCGCGTATATCACTTGCGAAAAGAAATAAACAAAAAAAAAACGCGTAAACGAAAGAAGTCAATTGGAAAGATTATCACAATTTCACACGGATTCAATTCTTATGCAACTCAATGGCGGCCATTTTGTTTTTGTGAATTTCTCTCCTCGCATATCTTATTCATCTTTTAATCTTTCTTTGTCACTTCTTATATCTTACCTTATCAGACACACCTTCTCTTTTCTATATCTCTTCTTTTAGGTACGTATTTCTCTTTCAATCTAATTATATTGATTGGATTTTTTTCATGGATTATTTCGGCGATTTCTATGAAAGTTGGTTAACACCAAATATATATTGTCAAGCGACAACAAATCATAACATTCAACTCTTTATCAAATATACGTATACATATATATATATATGTATATATATATAACTTTCTTTCTTCCTTTCTCTCTCTCTATCCCCCTCTTTACATCACCCTCTATTTATTGGTCCCCCGATTTATAAAATCGGGAGACTTATGTTTTCAGGCATGTCCGTCCGTCCGTCCGTCCGGATTTTCTCCGCAACCATCCATTGAATTTCTCTGAAATTTTTCATGAAGTTGTAACTTTGGTGA
Organism: Sepiola atlantica; assembly: GCA_963556195.1. Classification (NCBI taxonomy): domain Eukaryota; kingdom Metazoa; phylum Mollusca; class Cephalopoda; order Sepiida; family Sepiolidae; genus Sepiola; species Sepiola atlantica. Next base: position 6,868,712 of record OY744534.1, on the reverse strand, counting down.
GGTTAGAAAGTAACATTCTCCGATTTTTGAAAAAGAATCTGGTTAGACCCCAGGGCGTCAAAAGACCCCGAAATGGCAAAAAATGACATTTTTTTACCCATAACTTTTCATCCATCCATTCAATTTCTCTGAAACGTTACCAAAATGTGGAGGCAATTGTTCCTAATAGAAAATAAGTATTGCTGACCTTGGAAAAAATCTGGTTCGCGCCACGAGGGGGTCAAAAGCCCTCAAAATGGCAAAATATTACCCTTTTCTCCCATAACGTTTGATCCATCCATTCAATTTTTCTGAAACTTGGCCAAAATGTAGAGGTAATTGTACTGGATATAAAATGAGCATCCTTGACCTTAATAAAATTCTGGTTAGCGCACCCAGGGGGTTAGAGGGGGGCCAAAATTGCCCCAAATTGCCCAAATTTATTGCATTTTACACTCGCCACATTGAGTCACATACAGAGGGGGACCACGCACGCGCGGCTTGTTTATTTCTTTCTTGACACTTGTCTCCTTCTAATAATAAATTTATGTTTCTTGCTTAAACTAATTTACGTGGGAAATTTTGTTTTAAACACATACACGCTACCGTATTGCTCCGAGTGTATAGGATGCAAGGCACATAGACATACAGAAAGGGAAAGTGATAGAGAGAAAGAGAGAGAGGGGGAGAGAGAAAGAAAGGAAGATAGATAGACAAACAAAGACCATGAATTTGTGGTAATATTTCAATTGTTTTCTCTCCTAGTTCCGTGTATAATTTTTTTCTTTTTTGTTGTTTCCGAGAGTGATATAAGCGAAAGTGTCGCAGTCGTTTGTCAATAACTCAAAAAGGTTTTATAATATCTGCTGACAGCCGTGAGGTTCGATCAAGCGTTTTCAAAGGATACGTGTGCGACTGTAAAGAATATATAAAAACGCCATTGGGAGATTGAAACCAACTGCTAAATAAATACAGCATTTGATAAGAAATGGATTTGAAGGCTTAAACAGACGTATGCGCGTACGTTTGCTGTTTCAGACCCGGGGTTTCATGACGTCATTACAGACACCCAATTATTTTATATGCGTTCTTGATATTGTAGTTCATTTCATATCATTCTTAGACGTATCACAAAATGCAATGTTTACATATATATTTAGTAGGGAAAATAAAAGTTTCCACTTAGCGTATGGCATTACTCTTCATATAGAATAGAGTGCTCTAGGGAAGCGTTAGGACGATTTACCCACAATACACATAAGTGCTGTAATTTCTCTTACTCTTTGAGGTTGAACAATTGTGTACAGCCAACATTCCTTATTGAAAGTGATCCTCCGATCGGGTTTCGGGTCTCAGCGTGAACAACACTTGACATTTCTAGTCACACTCAAAATTCGTGATACAGAGAAACAGCCGTGGATCATTATATTTATTACTTCGGGATATAATTCTCAGCACGTTTCAACACTTTCCTTCTAACTTACTTATATCCACACATTCTTGACATAGCCAACTGGTCAAATGCTCCTACTCTCCAAAGATTTCACACCTAACCACAACAAAATCACCTGTCTTCCCCCTCACCCATTTCACCCTTTCCACTACTTCTCTCACACTCTTACCCAACCACCCATCCCACTTTCAAATCACCTTCATTTCTTCAAATCTTTTCTATGACACTACCTACACAACAAAAACACAGATCCTCCAACCTCCTCTTTCCCCCACCCCTCCACTTTTTCACTCACATCCATCCACATTACTTTTATTCACTCCCACCCATCCACTTTTTCACTCACAGCAATCCACATAAATTTCATTCCCTGCCACTGACTTCTCTCAGCCCGGACCTAGGTCCTGTGCTCGCAGTAGTGGCTACTACTTCTTCTCATTAACCCATCATGTCAACCCAATATTTTCATGTACTTGTATGACATTTTTATTTGAATTATCATCCTGAGGAAGTCTTACAAATAAAGACGAAACGTTGATGAATACATAAAAAAACATCTTTTGGTTTTTCCTTTTTCATTTCCCATATATATATATATATATATATATATATATATATATATATATATATATATATATATATATATATATATATATATATGTGTGTGTGTGTGTGTGTGTGTGTGTACATATATATATGTGTGTGTGTATATATATATATATGTGTGTGTGTATATATATATATACATATATATATATATATATATATATATATATATATATATATATATATATATATATATATATATATATATATATATATATATATGAATTCATATAAACTCCTGCATGTTATTTGTCAGCTAGTTTTATTATCCAGTGGCGTTTTATATATTCTTTACAGCCGCGCACGTATCATTCGAAAGCGCTTGATCGAACCTCACGGCTGTCAACAGATATTATAAATCCTTTTGAGTTATTGACAAACGACAACGAAACGTTTGCGAAAAGAAAACAAACAAAAAAAAACGCGTAAACGAAAGAAGTCAATTGGAAAGATTATCACAATTTCACACGGATTCAATTCTTATGCAACTCAATGGCGGCCATTTTGTTTTTGTGAATCTCTCTTATCGCATATCTTATTAATCTTTTAATCTTTCTTCATCACTTCTAATGTCTGTCCTTATCTGACACCCTCTCTCTTTTCTATATCTCTTCTTCTATGTACGTATTTCTCTTTCTATCTAATTTACATTGATTTGGTTTCTTTTTTTGAATTTTTTTGGCGATTTGTATTAAAGTCCGTTAATGCAAAATATATCTTGTCAATCGACAACACCTCATAACATTCCACTCTTTATCAAATATGTGTATATATATATATATATATATATATATATATATATATAACTTTATTTCTTCCTTTCTTTCTCTTCCTCTCTCTCTCACTCTCTCTTTGTTTTTTCTATTCTTAACATGTGTCTCCTTCGATATGACCTGTATCATTTCATTGATTTGCAACATCTTTATATGATTTTTGTGACATTTTATGAAAGTCTTGTGATACCATATATATAGTGTAATTCGATCTTATTATATATATATATATATATATATATATATATATATATATATATATATATATATATATAGAGAGAGAGAGAGAGAGAGAGAGAGAGAGAGAGAGAGACCAGTTAGTGCCTCAAGCCGGGATTGAAACTCAAACCCTGCTCTATCATACGACACTGACTAAATGTAAGTGATATCTCAATGTAACATTTTCAAGTGCCGGGAGCTCGAATTAGTTTTCACCCAAAACTAACGGAAGTTGGCGATATCCTTACAAATAAGCTCTACCCAAGAAAGGGAGCTTTATATAGTCATCCACATACAAACTGTTTCAGTGCGGCTAAACAAGTTAGTACCTAATGCCGGGATTGAAACTCAACCGTTGAACTGACAGTCGGCGACTCTACCCCTGCGCTATCAAACGTCTGAATGTAAGTGATATCTCAATGTAATCATTGTCAAGTGCCAGGATCTCGAATTAGTTTTACCCAATAAGCTATGCCTTAATGTTAATGGCAGTTGGCGATATCCTTACAAATAAGCTCTACCCAAGAAAGGGAGCTTTATATAGTCATCCACATACAGACTGTTTCGCTGTATCACAGCTAGAGAGATAGATAGATAGATAGATAGATAGATAGAGAGAGAGAGAGAGAGATGTTGGATAATGGCCCTGTGAGGCCGGACGCATGTTGAGTGGACGTATGTGTGGGGGATCGTTTGGTTTGGCTTGCGCGATTTAGTGCGGGTGAACCCGTACAACCGAGTGCTTAATAGGACTGTTCTCACAGTCGGAGCTCACAGGCGTTGACAGGGCCACCACGTTGACGAGACCTCAGGTTAAGGGTCAAGTTGCACTTGCGCATAGAGGTTCTGTGACGTCACGGGCTTTTGTGTGGGAAACTGAGTTTTTGCAGTCTGGTTTTTGGAAGCAAGCTGAACATACATATTTATTTATGTGGTCTGAAATGAAAAAAGGGATTTCATTTCCCTAATAGAATACAGACATGAGATTCCTTCTTGCCTCGTCTTCGAATGGCTAAGGACTTAAGCTAGAAATTAACTACGATAAAGTAGTAATTTGGTCTCTCCCTTAACGTTGGTGAAACATCTCCAAGACCGACAGAAAAATGACGCCTGAATAAAAATAATCAAAATTTAAAAGATTGTTTGTCTCGTGAATCGTGTTAAGAAGGTTTTTGTTGTAGACACAGCGGCGAAGAAAGAACTCAACCACTAGACGACATCGAGACGACACCCCTCCACGACGAATAAGAAAAGGTACGAGTAATTAAACGGTATGTAACAGAGGGAGATAGATAGATAGATAGATAGATAGAGAGAGAGAGAGAGAGAGAGAGAGAGAGAGAGAGAGAGAGAGAGAGATGTGATTGATGAAAAATACGGCGGTACAATTGCGTATCAAATACTTATTTATTTAGATGTGCTACGATGGACTGTCTTTCTATAACCTAAACATCATTTTTTCGCCAGTGAGGTTTTATGTATAATTTATGCTCTGAAATGTGTAATAAATCTGCATTGAGCTTGTAGTTAGAAATTTTCAGATACTGTCAGGAATATAAATATGAACACATATGCATTAATAGCATTTTCTGGTAAAGGTGTCTGCATAACGATCATTTATACCTAAATATATATGTATACATATACACTTAAATGTATATATATATATATATATATATATATATATATATATATATATATATATATATATAAAGTATAAAGGTATACTCAAAAAAAGAATAAAAGGGAAATACCAGCAGAGTGCTCAATTAAATTAAATTAAGAGCGTAATATTTTTATATTTAAATACCGATTTTAATCAGACATGGACCAGTGGTTTCTGACAAGAAAAGGGTTTTAAATTCCCTATTCCGTCTTCTTCAGCATAGTCTGAAATAGTAAATGATGGAATTTCTTCAAAAAACATTTATAACCGTTATAAAACGCTCTGGACAAAGAATTTGAAATGAGGGGCCGGCCAGACGCTAGGTCAGAAAAATAACCGTTAAGTAAGAGATTCTATATTTAGAAGTAAAGAACCAGAGAGAAAGAAAAGAAGAAAGAAAGAAAGAAAAGAGAAGAAGAAAGAAAGAAAGAAGGAAAGAAGAAAGGGAAAATAAATTAAAATGAAATTAAATTTATAATAATAAAAAAATTTATTAATTAAGTGTAAATAAAAATTATTTATTTATATTTAGAGCATAATATAAGGGACGCAACTCAAATTAATTAAATTATCTAAGCAGGGGAGGTAACTATTTATTGTTATATGAAATATATATATATGTATATATATAAATCACGATGGTTTCAATTAATAAATGTCAAATTAAAGTAAAAATATATAAATATAATTAAAAATAAATAAATATATAAATAAAAAATCAATATATAAATAAATAAAATATAAATAAAAATAAAAATAAAAAATAAAAAATAAAAAATCTATATATAATTAAAATATCAATATATAAATAAAAAAATCAATATATAAATAAATTAAAAAACCAATATATAAATAAAAATTCGATATATAAATAAAATCAATATATAAATAAAAAATCAAAAAATCAATATATAAATAAATAAATATATAAATAAAAATAAAAAATAAAAAATCAATATATAATCAATATATAAAAAAATTCAAAGAATAAATATATGCGTACGCACACGTATGTGCACACACACATATATATGCATATATATATATACATATATATATATACATATATATATATATACACACATACATATACATATGTATACACATACAAATGTATGCAAGTATAAATAAAAAATCAAAAATCAATATATAAATAAAAAAAAATCAATAATCAATCAAAAATCAATATATAAATAAAAATCAATATATAATATGAAAATTTGAAAAATAAAATTTTAAAATTTAAAAATTTAGAGAAGAAAGAGGGAAAAAGTGGAGAAAAAAAGAACTGTGATCAGGTTCGTGGAACGAGAAGTCTGCAGTAGAAATATATAAGTGTCTGAAAAATGTATGTAGGGCTCTAGGAAGGCTTAAGTACCTCGATCCATCCAATAAATAAGGAGTGCTTGTTTACGATGTATACAGCCTTTAAAAACCTCATCGCGCACATTTAAACATCTGGTGTTTGGGTTCATGATGGCCTTAAAAATATGAAACTTCTCAGCATTACACAAATGGCAAACATTAGATATAGGTGAATAAATGGGTTTTCTCTCTATAATTTTCCAATTTATAGAAAAGGGAGTTCCTTCTTCTTTTAGTTCCCAAATTCGTTTAGCCAAAGATGTGTTTGCGCGATCTTTGTTTCTGCAGCAGAACAAAATCAAGAGTAGGTCATATTTTTCTCTCTTTATTAAACAAACATTTCCCTCCAACACACAGTTTACATAAGTTTTTCAATAAAAACACCATCAAGGTCAGCTACTCAACCATGCGGCCTATAAGGAGTTATATCACCAGAGAACAAAGCACGGCAGTCGACACCGGATGCTCATGCCAAAATAAAAATTCTTGCCCCCTCGAGGGAAATTGTAAAGTTGACTCAGTTGTATACAAAGCTGTGGTTACGAGTCAAACTGATAATAGTACAGATGTATACTACGGCATGACACAAGGTTCCTTTAAACAAAGGTATTATTCACACCTATATTCCTTTAGAAACAAAGATCGCGCAAACACATCTTTGGCTAAACGAATTTGGGAACTAAAAGAAGAAGGAACTCCCTTTTCTATAAATTGGAAAATCATAGAGAGAAAACCCATTTATTCACCTATATCTAATGTTTGCCATTTGTGTAATGCTGAGAAGTTTCATATTTTTAAGGCCATCATGAACCCAAACACCAGATGTTTAAATGTGCGCGATGAGGTTTTTAAAGGCTGTATACATCGTAAACAAGCACTCCTTATTTATTGGATGGATCGAGTGACTTAAGCCTACCTAAAGCCCTACATACATTTTTCAGACACTTATATATTTCTACTGCAGACTTCTCGTTCCACGAACCTGATCACAGTTCTTTTTTCTCCATTTTTTCCCTCTTTCTTCTCTAAATTTTTAAATTTTAAAATTTTATTTTTCAAATTTTCATATTATACATTGATTTTTATTTATATATTGATTTTTGATTGATTATTGATTTTTTTAAATTTATATATTGATTTTTGATTTTTTATTTATACTTGCATACATTTGTATGTGTATACATATGTATATGTATGTGTGTATATATATATATATGTATATATATATATATGTATATATATATATGCATATATATGTGTGTGTGCACATACGTGTGCGTACGCATATATTTATTCTTTGAATTTTTTTATATATTGATTATATATTGATTTTTTATTTTTTATTTTTATTTATATATTTATTTATTTATATATTGATTTTTTGATTTTTTATTTATATATTGATTTTATTTATATATCGAATTTTTATTTATATATTGTTTTTTTTATTTATTTATATATTGATTTTTTTATTTATATATTGATATTTTAATTATATATAGATGTTTTATTTTTTATTTTTTATTTTTATTTTTATTTTTATTTATATTTTATTTATTTATATATTGATTTTTTATTTATATATTGATTTATTTTAAATTATATTTATATATTTTTACTTTAATTTGACATTTATTAATTGAAACTATCGTGATTTATATATATACATATATATATATTTCATATAACAATAAATAGTTACCTTCCCTCCTTAGATAATTTAATTAATTTGAGTTGCGTCCCTTATACTATGCTCTAAATATAAATAAATAATTTTTATTTACTCTTAATTAATAAATTTTTTTATTATTATAAATTTTATTTCATTTTAATTTATTTTCCCTTTCTTTCTTTCCTTCTTTCTTTCTTTCTTTCTTTCTTTCTTCTTTTCTTTCTTTCTTTCTTCTTTTCTTTCTCTCTGGTTCTTTACTTCTAAATATAGAATCTCTTACTTAACGGTTATTTTTCTGACCTAGCGTCTGGCCGGCCCCTCATTTCAAATTCTTTGTCCAGAGCGTTTTATAACGGTTATAAATGTTTTTTGAAGAAATTCCATCATTTACTATTTCAGACTATGCTGAAGAAGACGGAATAGGGAATTTAAAACCCTTTTCTTGTCAGAAACCACTGGTCCATGTCTGATTAAAATCGGTATTTAAAAATAAAAATATATATATATATATATATATATATATACATATATATTAAGTTATGAAAATATATTTATTTAAATTAAGCTACGCATAGGTTTCCGCGTTTAATCGCCAGAGGGAATCGTCAGGCTAAAATGTTTATTCAATATATATATATATATATATTCAATGTATATATATATATACATATGTGTGTTGTTTAGAACTTAATTCCAACTCTCCAATATATATATATATATATATATATATATATATATATATATGTAGAAAGATGAAAAGGAATTATAAAAGCAAAAGTCAAATCTTATTTCAATTCAGTTGCTCATAGCAAGGTATATTCCGCAAAAAGGCAATTTATTCAAGTTAAATTTTTCCTTAAGCCATGCTTTTCAAAGATCAAAATCTTATCATCAGAGGAAGTCGCTGGGATAGATAAGTTGGCAAAGGCCAAAATTCAAAATTTGAGAAAGTAAAATAAAAATTGTAGGGAAAGAAACACAAGGGAAAACTCTGCCCGAGTGCAAGCAAATGTCCGATTGCAAAAAAGTCCGGTATCATATCTATCTGGATATTGAGCTGTATACTTTTCACAATAGGTTTTACCTTTCCTAAAAGTTCGCTTTTAGTTCACCACTTTATATATATATATATATATATATATATATATATATATATATATATATATATATATATATATATATATATAATAAACAGGTACAACATCCTCAGGGTAGTAATCCAAAGAATTCCAACCCGGTTTATAAAAAGTGTTCGATATCCAATATAGCTTTTATATATAATTATTATATCATATTTGGAAATATGATCTAAGGTTAAGATCGGATTCTAACTCTCCCTGATGAGATTTCAGGTTATAATAGCTGTTGATCGAGTACGTCGACATGCCAGTGTCGCAGATTTTGTACATGTCTGTGTAAATAAAATAATTATATATATACATATATATATATATATATATATATATATATATATATATATATATATATATATATTCATAAATATATATATATATATATATATGCAATGAATATATATATACATTAAATGTATATATATATATATATATATATATATATATATATGCGTGTGGGTGTGCGGGTATGTGTGTGTGTGGGTGTGTGTGTGTGTGTGTGTGTGTGTGTGTGTGTGTGTGTGTGTGTGTGTGTGTGTCAACCGCGGCGTTCACCTTCAAGATGAATATTGCATAAATGACGCTTTCGAAGAGTCTCCGCGAATCAAGTTTAAAATTGTCTGGTAGTTAGTTTCGTTACCTGCGGATTATAACGACATTATAAAACCGTATGTCTAGAATCCTTATATTTACTTTTGATCAAAATCCATTACATGAATCTAGATTTAATAAAATATTACAAATTTAAGCTTAAGCTGAAAGGACCTTAATAGGAAACGAATCCTGCGCAATTCGCGTCTAATGACTATGGATTAAATTCAATGCAAATCTGAAATATTTGAATTCGCAAATGAGAGGTTGTGCCATATTATGCTTTCTAAGGACCTTTAAAAGATCCTAAGGATACTGAAATCGTATTCATTGATGTCTAATACTTATTAAAACATTCCAAAATAATCTGAGGTATTTGAATTTAACCCTACCACCGACCCTAACCCTAACCCTAACCCCAACCCTAACCCTAACTGTAACCTAGCACCAACTCTAACACTAACCCACACTCTTTTTGGTGGAGTTTGCATACAACTTTACAAAACTAATTAGAGTCCATCTTACGTACCCTCACATTTAACAACTGTGTTTCAAAATTCGTAATGATCGGTTAATTAGTTAAGAATGTTATCATGTTATACTGCTAAATAACCATATAAAAAAATATAAAATTAACTAGAGTCTATCTTACGTTGTCTTAGGTGTAACAACTGTGTTTCAAAATCCGTAATGATCGGTTAATTAGTTTAGAAGTTTATCATGTTATACTGCTAAATAACCATATAACATATATAAAATTAACTAGAGTCTATCTTACGTCGTCTTAAGTGTAACAACTGTGTTTCAAAATGCGTAATGATCGGTTAATTAGTTTAGAATGTTATGTTATACTGATAAATAACCATATAAAAATATATAAAATTTACTAGAGTCTATCTTACGTCGTCTTAGGTGTAACAACTGTGTTTCAAAATTCGTAATGATCGGTTAATTAGTTTAGAAGTGTATCACGCTATACTAATAAATAACCATATAAAAATATATAAAACAAACTAGAGTCCATCTTACGTCGTCTCAAATGTGGCAGCTGTGTTTCAAAATTCGTAATGATCGGTTAATTAGTTTAGAAGTTTATTATGTTATACTAATAAATAACCATATAAAAATATACAAAATTAACTAGAGTCCATCTTACGTCGTCTCAAATGTGACAGCTGTGTTTCAAAATTCGTAATGATCGGTTAATTAGTTTAGAAGTGTATCATGTTATACTAATAAATAACCATATAAAAATATATAAAATGAACTAGAGTCCATCTTACGTCGTCTCAAATGTGGCAGCTGTGTTTCAAAAATCCGTAATGATCGGTTAATTAGTTTAGAAGTTTATCATGTTATACTGATTAATAACCATACAAAAATATACAAAATTAACTAGAGTCCATCTTGCGTCGTCTCACGTGTAACAGCTGTGTTTACGAAAATCATAATGATCGGTTAAGTAGTTTAGAACTGAATCATGATATACTAATAAATAACCATATAAAAATACCAAACTTTTTAAAGTTATAGATAAGTGTGTGAGGGAGGATGTCTGTGGTACGAAACACGAGTGTCGAAATGGCCGAGAAATTCGCGGGCGATCCAATAATTAATATGTTTTTTAAAATAAGCGCTTCTATCCGCATATGCTTATATGGATCAACGAAGCCGACATGCCCCGGTCTATGAATGCAAATTATCTTGACGAACGATGGTGTAACGAGATAGAGACATCAAAGGGATTAGGAAAAATGATTCGCTTCTCCCTCATAATGATTCATGATCGGCCACCTAGACAAGCTGCTATCGGCCCGGCTTCATTTTACGCAGGAAAATAGCTTCTGTGGACGGGGTGAGGATTCCCGTGCCGCAAATTGGCGACTGGCTCGTGGGCCGCGTTATTATTATGACATAAAACCGGAAGGCAGTTGCCAAAATAGCGCCCCCTCTTTCACTTGCTAATGTGCAGGGACCTTTCTACAGGTTGTATTTTTAATTGAGATCTAATAGGAATGTAATGGAAGCGCAATTTTGAAGCGGGTCCAAGTATATATGAAAGGAGTCGGATGGGAAATATCGACCTGCAATAACCGAAATACATTTGCATAATCATTATCATTTTTCCCACCAACTAATTGGTTTAGGCGGAAAATATACACGTATATATATATATATATATATATATATATATATATATATATATATATATATATATATATATATATATGTGTGTGTGTGTGTGTGTGTATTTATATATCTACATATATACATGTATATTTATATATATATATATATATGTATATTTATATATCTATATAAATATATATATATATGTATGTATATTTATATATATATATATATATATATATATATATATATGTATATTTATATATATATATATATATGTATATAAATATATATATATATATGATTATTTTTATTTACACAGACAGGTACAAAATCTGCGACACTGGCATGTCGATGTATCGATCAACAGCTATTATAAACTACGATCTCATCAGGCAGAGTTAGAATCCGATAGTAACTCTGCCTGATGAGATCTCAGTTTATAACAGTTGTTGATCGATAACATTGACATGCCAGTGTCGCCGATTTTGTACATAAAAATAATCATATATAAAAGCTGTATTTGATATTGATCACTTTTTATAAATCCGGTTGAAATTCTGTGGATTACTACCCTGTGGATGTTTTACCTGGATTAAGTTAGGTTCATATTATATTCCAGTAACCTTGTTTTTATTTTATTATTTTTATTTTTATTTATTGTTTTTTTCACATTTCCAAAAAACATAACAAATCTGTGAGATATATTTTTACGGTCCGTTTCATTTGTCTTGTGCCAAACAACATTGTTATGTCAATATCGTCTCTGCAACATTACACAAAAATCAGAAAAATTCACAAAGAGTAAAAAGTTCTTGGATTAAAGTGTCTTGAATTTATTTAGAAACTATACATTTCATATATTAGAATCGTACCGCAGTTTACACCATATATGGCTAACTTTTTAAATTTAAAAAAAGTCTGTAGCCTAAGGGGAATCAGCGTACTTAAATGAGATGAAAAACATGGAGACATAGCGTTTTCGTTTACGATGAAAACAAACTGCATTTCTACATATTTTTATTTAATCTAATTTCAGTACGCTGACGATTCCTTGAGATATAGACTTTTTTTAATTTAAAAAGTCAGCCTATCTGGATGATACCACGGTACGATTCTGAAATATGTAATGTATAGATTTTAAATAAATTAGTTGTATTTAACTCCTATTCTTCTGCGATCGAGCACTTTATGATTCCTTTTCAATATGACTTGACATATATATATATATATATATATATATATATATATATGGGAAAATGAAAAAGGAAAACCAAAAAATGGATGTTTTTTATGTGTACATCAACGTTTCGTCTTTATTTTTTCCACCGCTCCACTCCCTCACTCATTGCCATCATTTTCCAAATATTTCAAATATTTCATACCCTATCACAACAAATATCTTCTCTCCCCCTCACCAATTCCCTCTCTCAACTACTTCTTTCGTACCTTCACTCTTCCATACCCCCTTCTTAAATCCCCTCATTTTCTCAAAACCCTCTCTAGGACCATAGCTTTCGCCCATCCACCAAAATCACAGCCCCCCTCGTTCTCTACCCACCCTCGATTTCTTTGCATACACCCCCACACACCAACATTCCAACTTACTTTTTCCCCTCAGTCTTGACCGCAGCCACTTGTTCAAATACCTCCTTCCTCCCTCTCCTCCACTCCCTCACTGCTATCCACATTATTCCTGCTCATCCCCCCCACATTTTTCTCTTACTACCAGCCACAGTAGTCCTTGCTAACCCCCATCTTTCCACTTCTTCCCCACTCATTTTCATCAACATTCATGTTTCAGTCCTCACCAAGTACGGACGTCCACCCAGTAGTTGCCATTATTTTCTTCCTTTTTCCCAATATGTTAACCCTACATGTGTTTGTACTTGCATGCCATTTTGCTCTATATTATAATCCTGATGAAGTCTTATAAATAAATACGAAACGTTGATGTACACATGAAAAACATCCATTTTTTGGTTTTCCTTTTTAATTTTCCAATCACGTCGGATTACCTTCATCCTTCTCTTCCCATATATATATATATATATATATATATATATATATATATATATATATATATGTATATATATATATATATGTATATATATATATATATATATATATATATATATATATATATATACATATACATATATATATATACATATATATATATATATATATATATATATGTATATATTTATATATATATATATATATATATGAAGAGATCGAATGACACGATATATAGGGTATCACAAGACTTTCATAAAATGTATATATATATATATATGTATATATATATGTATATATATATATATATATATATATATATATATATATATATATATATATAATTGATTTAGAAACTATACATTACATATATCAGAATCATACTGCAGTTTTGTCCATATGTGGGTAACATTTTAAATTTAAAAAAAAAAGTCTATACCGCAAGGAGAATCGTCAGCGTACTGAAATGTAGTTAAAAACAAGGAGAAATGACGTTTATTTTACGATTAAAACAAACGCCATTTCTCCATGTTTTTTTTAAATCTCATTTCAGTACGCTGACGATTCACTTGGAGTACAGACTTTTTAAAAATTTAACCAGTCAGCCATTCTAGATGAAAGTTAGGTATGTATATATATATATATATATATATATATATATATATATATATATATATATATACATGCATATATATCTATCTATATATATATATATATATATATATATATATATATATATATATATATATACAAAGACCAGAGAACTGTTCGAAATATCAAAATAAAACCATTAAAAAACAACAACATCGTGTTTAATGCTTCATACACCACAAATCATATATAATATATATATATATATATATATATATATATATATATATATATACAGGGTGTTTAAAAAAGTTTTGGGAACATTACAAATGCGTATATCTAATGAACTATCCCAGGTAGAAAAATGAAACTGGTGCCATTTTAAAGCTTGCTTAATCAAGTATTTGGTCATACTAATGATTTGCGTGTTATCTTTCCAGGTGCAGTAATGGCGTTCTCTAAACAAGACAAGGCATTTTGCGTCCTCCAATTTGCAAAGACTGAATCGTGGACATGTGTTCAGCGTGCATTTCGCAGGAAATTTAAAAAAGAAGCCCCTGAAAGGAAATCCATTGTCAGATGGCATGCTAAATTTGTGAAAGATGGGTGTTTGTGCCCAAGTAAGCGAACAGGTCGCCCTTCAACTTCAGAAGATGGAGTTGAGCAAGTTCGGACAGCCTTTCAGCGGAACCCCCGTAAATCAGTGAGAAGAGCCAGCAGGGAACTTCAGCTTGCTCCAGCAACTGTCTGGCGTGTCTAAAGGAAACGACTGCAAATGGTACCTTACAAGCTCAAGTTGGTCCAAAAGTTGAAGGGCACTGATAAGCCACTTTTGCATTGCAATGCAAGAGAAGTTGGAAGATAACGGCTTTGATGACCGGCTTGTTTTTAGCGATGAGGCGACCTTCCATCTGAATGGCAAAGTTAACAAGCATAACACTCGTATATGGGGTACTGAGAATCCTCATGAACTTCTTGAGCACGAGCGAGATTCACCAAAAGTGAACGTGTTTTGTGCAATTTCCAAGAAAGGTGTCTATGGACCGTTCTTCTTTGAAGAGGCAACTATCACTGGTGAATCCTATCTCAACATGCTGGAAGACTGGTTAATGGCTCAGTTGGAACAAGCAGAATCTGATGACTTCATTTTTCAACAAGATGGTGCACGACCACACTGGAGTCTTAGAGTAAGGCAGTTTCTTAACACAAGGCTGCCTGGTAGATGGATTGAGAGATCTGGGCGAGGTGATGACGTTCTCATGCCCTGGCCTCCTAGGTCTCCAGATCTTACCCCGTGTGACTTTTTCCTTTGGGGCTTTGTCAAGCAACAAGTCTATGTGCCGCCCCTTCCAAGAGATATTGACGAACTAAAGGCTCGAGTAACAGCAGTTGTGGGAACCATTGACGTCAAAATGCTGGAATGCGTTTGGCAGGAAATGGACTATCGACTAGATGTCTGCCGTGTGACGAATGGTACTCATATTGAGCAACTTTGAAGATTCCCCACAAAACTTGAAACTTTAACCTTTCCAACGGTACCAATTTCATTTTTCAACTCCTAATAGTTTTTGAGTTATTAAATATCGTTATGTCCCCAAGACTTTTGAAACACCCTGTATATATATATATATATATATATATATATATATATATATATATGTGTGTGTGTGTGTGTGTACACTTTGCAGTTGAATCGTTATGACTACAAGAAAAATATAAAAATCCTATGTTTTATATTTCGGCAGATACCTGTATTTTCTCTTAATTATTCCGACAAATAGTTATTTCACTTTCTCATTTTTACCTTTATTTTATTTTCTTACAAAATTTGTCGGCAGAATTAAGAAGTAATACAGGAATTCGCCGGAATATAAAAATAAAGGAAATTTTTCTCATTTTCTCATTCATGCAAACATTGTTAAAAAATAATAGAATTCGTCAGTTTAATTGGTCCCCCGATTTATAAAATCGGGAGACCTATGTTTTGAGGCATTTCCGTCCGTCCGTCCGGATTTTTCTCCGCAACCATCCATTGAATTTCTCTGAAATTTTGCATGAAGTTGTAACTTTTGTTCAGGTTAGAAAGTGACATTCTTCGATTTTTTAAAAAAAATCTGGTTAGCCCCCCCCCCCCACGGGGGCCAAAAGGCCCCGAAATGACAAAAAATGACATTTTTTGCCCCATAACTTTTCATCCATCGATTCAATTTCTCTGAAACCTAGCACAAATGTGGAGGCAATTGTTCCTAATAGAAAATAAGTATCGCTGACCTTGGAAAAAATCTGGTTCGCGTCCCCAGGGGGTCAAAAGCCCCCAAAATGGCAAAAAATGACCATTTTTCTCTAATAACGTTTGATCCATCCATTCAACTTTTCTGAAACTTGGCCAAAATGTAGAGGCAATTGTTCTGGATATAAAATGAGCATCCTTGACCTCAGAAACATTCTGGTTCGCGCCCTCAGGGGGTACAATGGGGGTAAAACATGCCCCGAATTGCCCAAATTTATTGCATTTTACACTCACCACATCGAGTGACATATAGAGGGGGACCACGCATGCGCGGCTTATTCCCTCTTATTAAAGACAAATTTAAAGTCATAACACTAAAATTATACATTCCAAAATATATTTTTAAAAATTAAAAATACTGGAAGCTATCTACATAAAAACACAATAACCTAAAATTAATAACATCACATATGTAACCAGTTTTAAAATGCTTAACGTAATTTGATTTTGTGCTGTGATGCCATCCAGTGTTGCTCAATTTAAATCGTCAACGACATCGTGGAAAAATGCGGAAAACGTTCTATGCGCGTTTCTTCACCGTCTTTTAAAAATGATCTTCTTTCTCAAGTGTTTCTGTTCATTTGCTTTTGACACGTGAGGATGATTCGACGAAGAATCGAAAACATTTTTTTTTTTTTAAATTTAATACAAAAAAGACCATCAGAAAAATTGAAAAAAATAAAAAAAAGTAAATGTAAACAAACGAATTTTGTTATTTTTAAAATGTTTGCACACACACACACACACATATATATATATATATATATATATATATATATATATATATATATATATATATATATATATATATATATGTAAATTATAACTAAAAGGTAAACTTTTAGAGAGTTGGACCTATTGTGAAATAAGGAAAGCTCAATATACTGGATAGAGCAAAAATATTGGATTTCGTTATTGGTGGCTCCCCTGCCCGTTTGAACTTTTTTTTAAAAAAATTTATATTTTAATTTTAAAAGAAAACTTTTTCAAATTTGGAACTTTGACAGTCCTATCCTGTCAACTTATCAATCATAATTTTTCCTCTGATGATAAGATTTTGATCTTTGAAAAGCCTGGTTTAAGGAAAGAAAGAGATGAAAAATAAATGTTTTTATTAACTAAACTGCTCCTTGTTCGGAACAACTGAAAATACCGATTTGCTTCCATTTGCAGGTCTTATTAATTTTCATTGACGTACTATATATATATATATATATATATATATATATATATATATATATATATATATAAACATAATTGCACCCCCCTCCCAATATAGAAGCATCCTTGTTAACAATACCAAAATAATACACCACGATACCAATATCAAAAAATTTAAAATACTCGAAACCCTCTACATAAAAACTTAACATCCCACAATTACTAATGTCAATTATGAAACTAGTCGCAACATTTTAAAGTGTCTAGCATAATAATTAACATTACCAAATTCTTAGCCATTAGGTAGTTATGCGTTTGAATTGTATGCACATTCTTTAACGTCATCAATTTCTTAACGGTTTAAACAGTCAAACTTTTAAATCTTTCATATGTGTAGAACGCCATCACGCTCTCATATACATTTCAACTTTACAGACGCCTTTTCAAGTTATAAACTACTCGCCGTTATAATTCAAAAATGAGCAAAACAGTAAAGTCATAATTTTTAAAGATACTAAAACTAATACCGCCTGAAGATGATTTGACGATTCAAATCGAAAGTACTTGCAAAAAAGAAAAAAGAATGGAACAAGAAACCCATGGATCATATTTACATCAATTTGACCGAAACATTAGATGGACAATTCGGAAAATTGAAAAAATTAAAAAAGTCGCATCAAACAAAACCACTCCGTGTTATTTAATAATGTTTGCCTAAATGAAAATATGCTGCCTAAATACACACACAAAATATATATATATATATATATATATATATATATATATATATATATTTGTGTGTGTGTGTGTGTGTGTGTGTCTGTGTTTGTGTATTTTTTATTTTGTAACGTTGTTGGCTCCATCGATCTCGGGAGATCATGGGGGATGCGTGTCGTGGTCTTGGTCAGAATCGTACCCAGGGCTGCAACAGGCTGTGTAGTCTTTTTTTTCTTCTTTTTTTCTCATCTTTCTGGGTTTTTTTAACAGTGAGCATGTGATGGGGCGACTCTCGTCTTTTGTGCCCTGCGTGATCGCTTCTCCCTCCATCGGGTGTTTCTCCTCTCTTCAGCTGCACTGATGATGTTCCGGATGACGGTTCGCCAACCTTGGCGGTTTAAGGCAGTGGTCTCGAGTTGAGAGGGGTTGAGTCCGCCAGCTTTAAGATCCCGCTTGCAGACGTCCTTGTAGCGGAGTGCGGGGCGTCCAGTACGCCTTTCGCCAGTGGCAAGCTCTCCAAATAGCATGTCTTTGGGGATGCGGCCGTCGTTCATGCGAAGCACGTGGCCCAACCAGGGGAGGAGTCTAGCTCGCAGCATAGCATACATGCTGGGCAATCCTGCCTTGGCCAGGACGTCGATGTTGGTGACTCGATCCTGCCAGGTGATGTAACGTAAACTACTTATAAATAACTTATAACAAATAAAGAAATATTTTAAATAGCTCAACAGTTTAAAGCTAGAGCTATGCTTTATTCAGTATTTTTATGTAGTTCAATACCACATCAATATCACAGAGAACAGATTCACGTCATTTTTTGCAACTCATTTTGTGTATTTTGCAGACAATTGTTTCGGCTAACATCAAAATATTTGTAAAATGCTCCTATGCATTTATTTATTTTTTCGTGTGGTTATCTTCAGTGCAATTTGTACAAAACAAATTCAAAAAACTTTTTAAAAGATGCAAAAAAATATATTTATGGCAATTAAGCTACAAAGGGGCTCCCGCATTTTATTCCTGGGAGGGATCTTCAGGCTAAAATGCATGGAGTTAGTTTTGCCGGGTGTTTTTATATGTTCTGTTTTCTATATAGTGGACTATATCCTGTTTCTTTGTTTTGTCAATATAATAGATTAAAGACACTCTATAGAAAACAGAACAATAGAATAGGAAATAGGAAGTGAAACTAACCGGACATTTGTTCGTGAGAATCCCAACGATTGGCTAAAATAACAACTAAGAATCTGTTTGGTTAACTAGCTAGCCGTGTATATAAAAACACCCGGAAAAACTAACTCCATGCATTTTAGCCTGAGGATCCCCCCGGGGATCAGACGCGGGAGACTCTGTGTAGCTTTATTGCCATAAATATATTTTCATAATATATATATATATATATATATATATATATATATATATATATATTAGTATTTCATGTATCCACATGAAATTTTATAAGGAGATATAATTTTGTATGTATCAATTTTCAGTATTTACTTAAAACAGTGCTCGATACGTAAGTAGAGCTAGGTAGTAAGTTATGAAAACTTACTTCCCCTATGATAACTTACTATATATATATATATATATATATATATATATATATATATATATATATATATATATATATATATATATATGGGAAATGAAAAAAGAAAAACCAAGAGATACTTTGTATATATTCATCAACGTTTCGTCTTTATTGTAAGACATCCTCAGGATGATAATTTAAAGAAATATTGGGTTGACATTATGGGTTGATAAGGAAAAGTAGTAGCCGTGACTACTAAGAGCGCTGAACGAGGGTCCGGGCTGTGAGAAGTCAGTCAGTAGCAAAGAGTGACATTTTTCTTTAAATTATCATCCTGAGGAAGTCTTAGAATAAAGACGAACCGTTGATGAATATATAAAAAATATCTCTTGGCTTTTCTTTTTTTTCATTTCCCATTACGTCGGATTACTCTCATCCTTCCCTCCACACAGACACACCACACACACACACACACACACACACACACACACACATATATATATATATATATATATATATATATATATATATATATATATATATATATATATATAAGAATAATATTTTAGAGGCGATAACAATGCGTTGTTGAAGTGACACATACGACACGTGGAATCGTAAAAACAAAACAAAGTGACAATATTGAAAAGTCAATAATTTTCAAAATTTTCTTTTATTTATTTACCAGTGTATCGTTGACCGTGGTGTTAGGTTGGAGTGTGTCCTTTTCATTATTTTTTTTTTTTTTTCATTTTCGAGGGTATCCCTCATCCTCAGAATAAAATAAATACTACCACTCGTTGGAGTGTGTTTTTTTTTTTGTGTTTTTTTGCCAAAAGCCGGGGCCGGAAATGCAATGTTATCGCCTCCAAAATATTATTCTTACACTATACACAATGCTCCAAGCGAACTACAACATTCTTCTCATATATATATATATATATATATATATATATATATATATATATATATATATATATATATATATATATATATATATATAAAGAGTAATATTGAGAGGAAGCACAAAGAAATGAGAGGATGTTAGTGTTACAGGGGATACTCGACTGAAGAAGATGACAATAATAACTCTTAAAACGTCCAGAATTTACAGAATGTCCTCAGCGGACCGTTTGACGCTAATGCAGTGTCAAAACAATAAATTGCAGGCGTTCGTTCGGCAAACTTCAAAGACAAAGAATTCGAATTCGTTGCATCTTATATAAGACATCTAACACGAAACTGTGAATCCGAACTAGTCGCTCCCACACCCTGAAAACCCCCAACTTGTTAACCAATCATGTTATCTAAAAAAACAAACCTGTCCCCTCTTCTATCTATTTACCAACTATTTTCTCCTTTTTTTGAAGGTATATAGATATAATATAAGTAATCCAAGGAAGAACTCCAATATTGAATAATAAGTGTTTTATTACGAAATCTAATCTATATAATAATACACTACGGTGTTTTATGTTTGTACGTACGTCATCACCTTTCACACCTATATAAAAAATTTACAGCGTTCGATCAGCTAAGATGGCGATTGCCGATTAATACGCTAAGGCAAAAAATTCCGATTTGACTAATTTATGTAATTATTTTTTATTGGTGACTGCAGCGTTCGCTGTTTTTTTGCTTACTATTATTTCGATTGTCTCACTTCCTAGGAAAAGACACTGGACTATAGACATCAATATCGAAGATTCGATACTTGTCAAAGTTAGCCATGCTGATGACGGCTGTGAGCCAGAAACACGTGTCCATGGATTACGTTTATGTACGTTTATCACAAATAAAAATAATTACATAAAAATATATTGTTTTGACTCTCTCACTTCCTAAGTATTTAGATGATAAAAATCGTGTAGATAAAAAAGAAAGTGATACATACCGTTTGCTGGTGCCGGCCTTCAAGTGGGGTGGCGATAAGACCAACATGAGCAGAGATAAAGAGGTAATATTTATATATGTTAGGAATGGCGGTGGCAGATTGTTACAAGCCTATAAATTGAGGTTCTACCTCTCACCGGGGAGTTGAAGTGTTAGAAGTGTTATTGTGTTCCAGAGCTTGGTGGTGACCAGAATTAGTTCATTATTCGACTCACTATAGACCAGAAACTGGATCGTTACTCCTGCAGAGAAATCCGTTCTCTGCCTCATTACATATTGTTACAAGACCTATTGGTTGGGTCGCTAAGGGAGCAATTCCTTTTGCAACTCACCCCCAACCACTTCCTCGACCCCTTTCAGGGTATTGACTTTGAATTGGATCTTTTCTTACATTTGGATTCATTCCTACAATCGTACATATTTCTAGGCAGGGCGTCTTTGCCCAATCGTAAAGCAAACAGATATGGTGAATGGTCATCTCGGAGGTTGCTCTAATACCGAAAACAAACAAAAAAAAGAAGAGGGTCCAGAACACATTTGTACCATTCGCTAAAAGACTTTGCTAATTCGGAGTTGGTGTGATAATACCTGCGATTGGCGTGCACCGTGCCTAGGCATGAAACACGTATTCAAACGTCTAAGGCTAAGTGTGACTGGAAATAGTTATGGAGTCGTTTTCCTATATACGTTTGAGGATCTACACTGTTTGACTGGAGTAGGTGGTATATCACTCTGTCTACGTGTATGTATGTGTCACCAGTTCTTTAGTATTTTTTCTGGTGTTGATGTAAAGATAAATTTAATTTAAACAAAGCTGTATTCCGTCATAAAGGATAAATAGAGACAGATACAGACATAGGTAGATAGAGAGGCGGAGAGAAAGAAAGAGAGAGTCAACAGATGACGATTAGAACGGAAGTGACGCCGCCGTTACTGACATAGCGTTGCCACGAACGATAGCCAGGGAGATGCGTTGGAACAACAAGGCTGACTCACGGGGCTCGTGCCTAGACGTTGAAATCCTCCGTCCAATGTTCTGAAAACATTTAACAGTCTCGGGGCCAACCACATCCGAAGACGAAACGGTCAGTGAACGAGCTGTATTTTCCGCGCTTCCTTGTTTCAGCGAGCAGAGCCGCCGTGCCGGGCTTCACCGCGGAGTCCACAAAGGTGAAAAGGAGTCGGAAAAAGTGGCGTCCCAGATCAGCGGCTTTCCGGCTCGGAAAGTAAACACAGTCATCCCGTCAGGCCTGCGACCGTCGCCCCTGTCCAGGCCGACTGGTTCAAGGACTGATGCAAAACCTGCCGAGTCGAGACCTCGCCTGACTACGTCGTTAAGAGCAGAGTGGCGAGGCAGGCGGCCGGCACTAAATTGACAAGAAAGAAGATGTTTATTGTGACATTTCCAAAGCAAATGAGATAATCGGAGACAAAAATTGCCGAAGGAAGCTGGTGATGGAAAACGTCTGTAGGTTGAAGTTTCAATTCTCAGTATAGGCAATAATAAGAATACAATTACGAATTACTTTAAACTTCTACCTTGTGATGATTATTGTAACGAGACTAATCTATCCCCGTGGATTAAATAAAGTGTGCACTTTAACATTCTGTACTGATTCCCGAGTTTGACATAACGCACCTGTAGAAGGTCGTAGATTACACCGGTCGAAACGTTTTGAGATCAGAAAAGTCGCCAAAATAATACAAATAAAAAATATATATATATAAATCCTCATTAAAAAAATTGCTATCTATACGGATTGTTTTAGAAGTACTTCAATGGAATGTGCTCCGATAACTTTTTTGTCTCCTCTTTTTTTAATGGAGTGGAGGTAATCCTCACAGGTATTATATTATCCTATAAAGGAGGGTTAATGTAGTATGTGTTTTGTTGCGATGAGACCATCTTCCCAGGGACTACCTTCTCCTTTTTCTTTTTTTATGGGGGGGGGGTAGTACAGTATCTTTTCTGTTGTTCTTTCTACTTTTATGAGAAAGATCCTCCCATGGTTACTCCTCATCTATTTTTGAGCGGGTATTCTAGTCAGGCATTACCTCCTCCTTTGAGAATCAGTGTATGTAGTTCGGAGAGGGGGGGTATGAACATTCTTGCATTTTCTGTTCCTTGGTTCCTGTGGTGGTGTTCTTTCCGTGTTTTTGTTTTCTTTTTTGTTGCAACTTCCATGTGACTGATGATGATGATGATGATGATGATGATGATGATGATGATGATGATGATGATGATGATGATGACAGTAATAATAATAATAACAATAGTAATAATAAAAATAATAACAGTAATCATCATCATCATCATCATCATTATTATTATTATTATTATTAATATTATTATTATTATTGTTTATTCATTATTATTATTATTATTATTATTTACTCACTAGGAGTTATCACACTGGTCATCGTCAGTGGTCACCCACTGCCGACAACCTGTGGTATTCCCTGGAGTCTGAGTGACAACAAGTCTCCTCAGGCCTCCAGTATGCTCCACCTCTTTTCGTTCATCACCGCTGATGACTTTGCGGTAATCGCAACAGCCACCTACCAACGATTTCCCGCTGATAAGGGCCATTGGTCCCCTCTGGGGCCCGAGTGGCAACAAGCCTTCCCAAGGTCCCAGAGCTGTCCGCGCTCTTCCAGTGGAGGTCTGGTTTTGCGCTTTCCCTCCTCGACCCTCTGTCCATAATTTTCGTTGCGTCAGCCTATGCTTGCGCCTCTCTCGTGCGGTTGTATTTTTCCCGGTTCTGTTGTTTTGTGCTTCCATGTGTTTGTTCTCCATTCGTTGCTTATGTGGGTTGGTTTCCGCATTCAAGGACATTTCTCAGGATTGTAGCTGTTTTGATCATTACTGTCCTTTGTATGGTCTCAGTTATCCCTTTGATTCCTATTTCTCCTAGTCTTTTCTTCATGTTTTTGGGGACTGTTCCTAGTGCTCCTATGATTATTGGTGTTATACTGACTTTCTTCATGTTCCATATTCCTTTCAATTCTCTGGCAAGTTCAGTATATTTGCTTCTCTTTTCCGTCTCTTTGATCTTCACTCTGTTGTCTGCTGGAACGGCAAAGTCCACGATTTTGCAGGATTTTTCTTTCTTGTTGATTATTATCATATCCGGTCTCCTTGCTGTTATGGGTTTGTCTGTTTGTACATTCATATCCCATATGATTGTGTGTGTTTCGTTTTCTAGTACAGTTTCTGGTTTGTGTTTGTACCGTTTTCTTGCATATTCGAAATTCAGTTGTTTGCACATTTCCCGGTGTACTTCTTTCCCCATGCTGTCATGTCTGTTTTTGTATTCCCTTTGTGCTAGCTTGCTGCATTCACTTATTATATGATTTATCGTTTCGTCTCTTTGTCCACACAATCTGCATTTGCTGTTTTCCTGGGTTTTATCTATCTTTGCTTTAATAAAGTTTGTCCTAATCGCATTGTTCTGTGCGGCCGTCAGCAGAGATTCCGTTTCTCTGTTCAGGTTTCCTTTTCTTAGCCATGCCCAGCTGTTTTCATTGGCTTCATCGCTTGTGAGTCTTATAAAGCGTCCATGTAGTTGTTTTTCTTCCCACTTTTCCTTTCTTGTCTTTTTGTTTCTGGGTTCAGTGCTTCCGGGGTTGTTTGTTGGGCTGGTGTCTCTTGCTGTGGTGATCAGTCTTTCCGTGTTCTGGGTTACATATTTCTCCAGCTCATTTTTGGTGTCTTCCACACAGTCTTCTATACTTACCAGTCCTCTACCTCCTTCATTTCTTTTCACGTAGAGTCTGTCCGTGTCGTCTTTTGGGTGCAAAGCATTGTGCATAGTCATTAGTTTTCTTGTTCTTTGGTCAAGGTGCCTGAGTTCTTCTTTGGTCCAGCCTATGAATGGTCCAGAGTATCTTATTAGTGATACAGCCCATGTGTTTATCCCTTTTACTAGGTTTCTGCTATATAGTTTAGTTTCTAAGAGTTTCCTTGTTCTTCGTAGATATTCTTTTCCAATCTTCTCTTTCATTTCTGTATATTTGATTGTGTCTGCTTCCAGAACTCCCAGGTATTTGTAACTATCTTGTTCTCCTAGCGCCCTCATCTCCTCTTGGTTGGGGAGTTCTATACCTTCTGTCGTTTCCAGTTTTCCTCTTTTGATCTCTAGCAGTGCACATTTTTCTATTCCAAACTCCATTTGGATATCCTGGCTGAATATCCTGGTTGTGTTTATCAGCTTTTCCAGTTCTCTTTTGTTTTTTGCAAACAGTTTAAGGTCATCCATGTACATCAGGTGGTTTATTCTTTGTTCTGTATCCGTAAACCTGTATCCGGCATCACACTTTCTGAGTATGTAGTTGAGTGGCATCATGGCTATTATAAACAGTAATGGTGATAGAGAGTCTCCTTGAAAAATGCCTCTCTGTATTTTTTATCTCAGACAGGTATTGTCCTCCGGCTGTCAGTTTTAGTCTCCATGTTTCCATTGCTTTCTGGATGAGATTAATAATCCTGTCTGGTATCTTGTATATTTTTAAGCATTCAATTATCCATGTTTGGGGGATTCTGTCGTAGGCTTTCTTGTAGTCAATCCATGCCATGGTTATGTTCTTTTGTCTGCTCTTCACCTCCTTCAGAGTCTTTTGATCAATGTATAGTAGATCATGTGCACCTCTTTGTCCTTTCCGGCATCCTTTTTGTTCCTCGGGGAGCAGTCCACGTTTGTCCAGGGATTGGTAGATTTGTTCTCTCAGTTGTGCTGTGAGAATTTTCCACATTATTGGTAGACATGTTATCGGTCTGTAGTTGCTGGGGGTCGTTTCCTTTTTGGGGTCTTTTTGTATTAGTGTTGTTCTTCCTTCCGTCATCCATTCTGGTATGTCTGTTTTGCGGATACATCCGCTCAGTTTCTGCGCTATTCTTTCATGCAGGGTCGTGAATTTTTTAAACCAGTATGCATGTATTCCATCGTGGCCTGGTGCTCTCCAGTTTGCCATTTTTCTTAGGGGTTTCTTGATCGTTTCTTTGTTGATTTCTGTTTCGGTTCCTTCTTCGATTTCTTGCAGTTCATCTTTCATGTTTTTCAACCATTGGGTATTCTTGTTGTGCTTTTTTGGAGCTTCCCATATCTTGCTCCAGAATTGTTTTGTTTCTGTTGGGTTCGGTTGCTCTGTCGTTGTTTTTTCTCCATTTACGTTTTTGTAAAACTGGCTTTCATTGTTTTCAAAGATCCTGTTCTGTTTGCCTTGCTCTGATGTGTACCTGTATCGTCTCAGTCTTCCTTCTATTGCTGCTATCCTTTGTTTTATTTCTTCATGTTTCTCATTTAGTTTTTCCTTGCGTTTCTGATTTTTGCTTCTTAAACGTTTCATGTCCTCCTTCCTTCTGTTCACGGTTTTAGCTTCTTTCCGAAGTTTGGTGATCTGGGTTTCCAGTCTGATTTCCCATCCAGGTTTTGTCGGTCCTCTCTTTTGTCCATTCTCTTCGTTTCTTAGTTTCATACTTACCGATTTTGCCCCTGCATATATTAGGTTGTTTAGGTCTGTAATAGTTTCTGTTGGGATGTGTGTGAGGAGTCTGTTTACTCTTTCTGTTTCTGCTTGTAACTTCTTCGCTACTTCATTCCTGAGAGATGGGAGTTTTGTTTTGTTTTCTAACATGTATCGTCTTATGTTCTCCACTTCACTTGCTTCTTTTTCGTTGAGTTCTATCTCAGCAGGTTCTGTGGTTCCGCAGTCTTCTATCTCCCCGGGTTCTGTGATTCCGTAGTCTTCAATCTCTTCAGTTTCAGTGTGTATGTTTTGCCTGTTCTCTTCCTGTGGTCTCTCCTTTGGTGGTGTTTCTTGCTCCGTTTCGCCATTAGCCTTCTGTCTGATTTCCGTCAGTTCCATCTCCGAGAACCATCCTCGCTTGAGGATCTGTCTTGCTTGATCTGCTATCCTTTGTTCCGTTGTATGTGGGTCACTAGCAATGTCCCAGAGATGTTTCATTCGTTTTCGGTAGCCTCTTTCTATAGGGTAGCGGCTTTTATAGTAGCACTCCATCACCAGTCTGTTCTCTTTCATGGTCCATTTCTTTCTATATCTTTCCAGTTTGCTGTTTTCGCTCTGGTTTACTTGTCTCTGGTCTGTGTCCTTGTCATACCTGGAATCAGAGAGGTTACTTACCTGGTTCTTGTCCGTTGTCTTGTTTCTGAAATGAGAAGGGCCAACATTCGCAGGATGCGGACCGGGTCCCCCATGTTGGCCATCGAGGGAGCACCTGCCCATCATGACACTCAGATCTTTCTTCTGAGTCCCACGGCGTTTATTTGTGTTTATAGACATTTATCATGGTTTAGTGTTTGCGGCAACACCAGGCCCAGGCTTAGTTTACCTGTGATCCTGTCACAGGGATAGTGTTTCTCTCATTTTCATGAGGTTCAAGGTGCACTATCACACATACATAAAGAAACATTTACGAAAAAAAAATAATAAAATAAATAAATAAATAAAAAATAAATGAATAAATAATAATAATGAATAATTGATAAATAAATAAAAATAATAAATAAATAAAAAAGATAATAATTATATATATATATACATATACACATACACATATACACACCAGGCACGTGCAAAAATGGCCGCCTCTTGTGTTTGAAAGATAAAAGCCTAAACGTAATCTTCACAAAAAAGAAAGAACAAAAAAAAAAAACTGCATATTTACGTGTGAAAAATAAATAAATTATGTAATCACGGCGGCTGAAAACCCCCAAAATGCAGTGAATTTTGAACTTTGGGAAAATTACTTGTAAAAATCCCTTGAAAGATAAATATAAGTTTTGGGGAACTATTTCAAAGATAATTATTAAATTAAAGTCATAAGATATTAAGTTAAAAAAAAAAAAAAAAAATCCCACATTTTACTAAAAGTTAGGAAAATTATACCCCCAAAAGTCATAAATGAGTAAAATCCGGCGTCACATAATCGGCAAACAACTTTGTTTACCAATTGACTATCGCTATGCAAAATATATGGAAGAAAAAGAAAATGTTATAATTTATCATTTTTAACTTTATATATAAAAATGGTTTTGTAATAATTTATAGAAGTTGAAAAATTATTATCCATTAATTTCTTTATTCTTTTTAACGCTACAAACAAATTTAAGTACCCTTATTTTGTTATAATAAAAAGGGAAATGCTTATTTAATAAAAATATTTGTGAGTGTACGCAATTAACATCTTATTTTATTTTTAACAAAAGAGGTTCATATTAAACTTGGTATTAGTTTTTAATTATTGATGACATCTGTTTACCAATTTTTTTTCTTAGAATTTGAAATAAAACTTTTAAATGTTGAAAATTATTTTTACGTTACGAACTGCGTCAATTTTATCATTTTTTTTACATGATTTAAAACTTTAGTTACTCGATTTATTCTTAACGTGTCGTAACGATAAATTACATTGATTCTTTTTAAAATAAAGTGTATTTTTTATTTTAAGTGTGAAAAAGTAAATTAAAGTTAATGACTACACTGACAATTTATACATTGAAAAAAAAAAAAAATTGCGCTGATGATACACGTTCATGTATGAAAGGCAAAATATATAATTATGTCGCATTTTTTATTTTCCCAGAAATTCTAATCATTAAAATCACATGAAATATTTTTTGCAATTATATATATATTTTTTTTTTGTGAAAATATTGATTAAACAATAATATCGCTAATTACAAAAATTAATTTTTCTTCGAGTTATAGTGATTTTGGGGGTCTTTTTCGTAATATACAAAATATATATTTTTTTAAATATGTTTTTTAATTGTTAACCTTACAATGCTTTATTTTTATTAAAAAAAAAAGAAAAAAAAAATTGTATTTTTTATTAATATACAAAATTATACTTTTAGTAAAGGTGTATTTTGTGTTAAAAAAATAATATGTTTTCACCAAGATTTAAAAGCAAAAAAAATGGTTTCATTATATTCCGTGATTGTGGATTAATAAATATTGAAAATTTCATAAAATCTGGTTGATTTCCTGAATATTTAAGTGAAGGAAGGGTCAAAATGTTTTTACATTTTGGGAATCGGCCATTGATTTTGCACGTACCTAATACACACATACACACATATATATATACATACACACATATATATATATATATATATATATATATATATATATATATATATATATATATATATATATACATATATATATATATATATATGTTACCTAATTACATAGTATAAGTTTTCTAGGATATTCTTAAATAAAAAAAAATAAAAAAATAAAAATTATTATTATTATTATTATTATTATTATTATTATTATTATTATTATTATTATTATTATTATTATTATTATTATTATTATTATTTGTACTCACTAGGAGTTATCACACAGGTCATCGTCAGTGATTGCTCACCGACAACAACCGGTGGGGTTCCCTGGAGTCTGAGTGACAACAAGCCTCACACCAAAAAAAAATGCTATTTCAACTGACAAACCAAAGAAAATATTATTTTAACTCATGCATGACAGAGGTAAAAAAGTCTATTTCAAACTGTAGAATTACAGACCAAAGGAAATTATATTTTAAACTTAATCAACGCCGTATTATTTTTTTTGTCTGCCCCCTTCCACTCTCTCCCTCTTCCCTTTCTTCTACGACATATTATTATTATTATTTTGTTATTGTTTTTGTTTTTTTAATTAACGTCTGATGTCGCTGGATTGCTGTGAACAGATACTACACTTTGATCTTAGCCAAAAGGCCAAGGAACTGTAATAAAATGTCCTTATGGCATTTTTAAATGAATTAAAAAAAAAACTGATTTAATTTATTGTTGTATTATCTTTTAATGAAATGGGCAGTGTAGTATCGGTTTAGTTGAAATAATACCGTCCTCCCAGGAATTATCTCCTCATTTTTTTAAAAGAATGGGGTATTATATTATCCTTTGAAGGAGGATTAATGTAGTATGTGTTCTGTTGCCATGAGACCATCTTCCCAGGGACTACCTTCTCCTTTTCCATTTTTTTACGGGGGGTGGGTGGGTAGGATAGTATCTTTTCTGTTGTTCTTTCTACTTTTATGAGGAAGATCCTCCCATGGTTATTCCTCCTCTATTTTGGAGCAGGTATTGTAGTCAGGCATTACCTCCTCCTTTGAGAATCAGTTTATATAGTTCTGAGGGGGGTATGAAAATTCTTAAATTTTCTGTTCCTTGGTTTCATGTGATTGTGTTCTTTCTCTGATTTTGTTTTCGATTGCAACTTCCATGTGACTGGTTGGTTTCCGCATTCAAAGACTTTTTTAAAAGATTATTATTGTTATTATTATTCGCCATATTGTTTATCCCTTGCAGCTGAACCTTAAAACATTGTTTTATTGAAATCCCTTAATTACGATCGATGTCTAGTCTCTGTTGTATTCTTTTGTTTAACAGTTTATTGCTTTCTTTTCCTTTGCAAGGCTTTCCCCTTCCGCCATATTCCTTACCATTCCTAATGGTTTCACTGAATCTTACCAATATTATTTCCCGCTTCCTCCATCTCCATTCCTGGTTTTCCGGCCGTTTCTTCTACTTCATAAAATTACCCGAGCAATTAGACAGAATAAATGTCCAGGGAAAGGCGAAGACGCGCAGATAAGATTTCCGGACGATTCATTCCGGGATTTGCCACGAATCTCACCCGGATTAAACACGGGGAAATTTCAGTCGCTCAAGACCTGCGCCATTCTGATCCGAACGTCGACTCCCAGATTTTCTACGCCCCCCTCTCTCAATCTCTCTCTTTCTCTCTCTTTCTTTCTCTCTCTTTCCCCCAGGTCTTATTTCATTGGTTCAGTTTAGATTGATGACCGCTAGGTGGCAGACCACTTGCAACGACGGTGAGTGTGTGACGATAGCTTAGTGTGGCGCCACCGAGCGGCGAACTCTGAGTCTATCTATATCGGAATCTTCCCCCAGGGAATAGACAAGACCCGGGAAAGATCTTCCCGCTTTCCGATCACGCTCATCTCCTACAATAACCATCTTTGCTATTTATTTTTTTCAAGACATTGCCAAAATCTAGACGATGCTTCAGCGGGCTGAGTTTTTTTTAGTTTTTTAATTATATATTTTATGTCATTTGTGTCGATTTCATAGTTTTTAATATATGTGTTTGTGGGTGTAGGTGTGCGTGTGTGTGTGTGTGTGTGTTTGTTTATGTGTGTGCGCGCATGCGCGTTTCCCATTTGCGTCTTTGTTCGATATTCGGAAGAAATCATTTACCGCAAAGATTCCCGCGAAGATAGCTTGTTAGAATCATAAGTACGCATTCGCTGTACATATAGCTTATATGTAATTTATATCTGGAAAATGGGAATTCCTATCTTAAATAAATATATATATATACATATATACATACATATATATATATATATATATATATATATATATATATATATATATATATATATATATGTATATATATGGTACACGTATTGCCTTAGTTTCTTTAGATGTAAATCCGTTGAAACTCAAGTGTTTATAAAAAGTGCTCAATAACACGTAGAGCTGTTCTTAAGTATAAATTTTTATTTATACAAACATTATTTGTTACATATGTGCATACATGTTTCGGTTGTACTTTCTTTGGTCTGAAGAGGTTGACTCTCTGTGAAGAGTACAACCGAAACGTGTATGCACATATGTAACCAATAATGTGTGGATCAATAAAAATGTATACTATATATATATATATATATATATATATATATATATATATATATATATATATATATATATATAAATGCATGTATATATATATAAATTTATATATATATATATGTATATATATATAAATATATTAAAAAGGTCACACATTTTGAAGCGTTGGGTGGGTGGCAATAATAACGAAGATATTTTTTTTTAATAAAATATTTAGAAAACCTTGCACAACGCAGATTATTTGTTTTTAAAAATAAATTATTTATTCATCTTAAAAACATTTTTTTTTTTTTTTTATAAACTTGAGTACTTTCGGTAAATCTACCATCTTCAGAAGAATATTTCTTCTTTTTCTTTTTTTTCTTTTTTCCTCTTGGTTGAGACATTCTCGTGGTCAAGTTGAAAATCCGTCTAGGTGTTTTGACGAAGAAAGAAAAATGTTGATGTGGCTGTGTGTTTTAATATACTCTTCCACGCCGACCACGTGACACACAGCCACATCAACATTTTTCTTTCTTCGTCAAAACACCTAGACGGATTTTCAACTTGACCACGAGAATGTCTCAACCAAGAGGAAAAAAGAAAAAAAAGAAAAAGAAGAAATATTCTTCTGAAGATGGTAGATTTACCGAAAGTACTCAAGTTTATTAAAAAAAAAAAAAAATGTTTTTAAGATGAATAAATAATTTATTTTTAAAAACAAATAATCTGCGTTGTGCAAGGTTTTCTAAATATTTTATTAAAAAAAAATATCTTCGTTATTATATATATAAATATTTATATATATATAAATATATATATAAATATATTTATTTGTATATATATATATGAATATTTGTATATATATATATATTAATATATATATATATATATATACTAATATATATAAATATATTTATTTGTATATATATAAATATTTGTGTATATATATATAAATATTTATATATATATATGTATATATAACTATATATAAACATATTTATTTGTATATATATAAATATTTGTATATATATATAAATATATATAAACATATTTATTTGTATATATATAAATATTTATATATATATATAAATATATATAAACATATTTATTTATATATATAAACAATAATATTTTTTTATGAATATTAAATATTTAAAATATACCTAGAGACATCGATGTTTCATGCTAACGCAATCTTCAGTCTAGGAACCAGTTCCCAACGGTCAGCGGGCGCGAACCCCGAACACAAATCGCCACTGATTCGCAGTCGAAGATCTTACCCGAAGGCCACTGGAAACTAATTAGTAAATAAAGGGGAATTTTAACTGTAAATAGTAGAATTACTACTATCCACCAAGTAGCTAAGAGTGATCTACGAGTCGGATCATTGAATATAGCTATTTGTACTACTTGTTATTAAAGTTCCTCGAAAAGTGCCCAGCCTCTGTGGGAGGGGGCTGATAAACAATAATATTTTTTTATAAATATTAAATATTTAAAATATACCTAGAGACATCGATGTTTCATGCTAACGCAATCTTCAGTCTAGGAACCAGTTCCCAACGGTCAGCGGGCGCGAACCCCGAACACAAATCGCCACTGATTCGCAGTCGAAGATCTTACCCGAAGGCCACTAGAAACTAATTAGTAAATAAAGGGGAATTTTAACTGTAAATAGTAGAATTACTACTATCCACCAAGTAGCTAAGAGTGATCTACGAGTCGGATCATTGCATATAGCTATTTGTACTACTTGTTATTAAAGCTCCTCGAAAAGTGCCCAGATTAGTAAGGGAGGGGGCTGATAAACAATAATATTTTTTTATAAATATTAAATATTTAAAATATACCTAGAGACATCGATGTTTCATGCTAACGCAATCTTCAGTCTAGGAACCAGTTCCCAACGGTCAGCGGGCGCGAACCCCGAACACAAATCGCCACTGATTCGCAGTCGAAGATCTTACCCGAAGGCAACTGGAAACTAATTAGTAAATAAAGGGGAATTTTAACTGTAAATAGTAGAATTACTACTATCCACCAAGTAGCTAAGAGTGATCTACGAGTCGGATCATTGCATATAGCTATTTGTACTACTTGTTATTAAAGCTCCTCGAAAAGTGCCCAGCCTCTGTGGGAGGGGGCTGATAAACAATAATATTTTTTTATAAATATTAAATATTTAAAATATACCTAGAGACATCGATGTTTCATGCTAACGCAATCTTCAGTCTAGGAACCAGTTCCCAACGGTCAGCGGGCGCGAACCCCGAACACAAATCGCCACTGATTCGCAGTCGAAGATCTTACCCGAAGGCCACTGGAAACTAATTAGTAAATAAAGGGGAATTTTAACTGTAAATAGTAGAATTACTACTATCCACCAAGTAGCTAAGAGTGATCTACGAGTCGGATCATTGCATATAGCTATTTGTACTACTTGTTATTAAAGCTCCTCGAAAAGTGCCCAGCCTATATATATATATATATTGTGTGAGTATTTCGGCGACATTTTCTCATTTATGCAAACTTTGTTAAAAAAACAGAATTCGTCCGTTTAATTATATATATTTGTTATTTTCTCAATTTTTCTGATAGGGATTTTGTATTAAAATGATATATATATATATATATATATATATATATATATATATATATATATATATATATATATATATATATATAATGACGATAAAAGCCCTTTTTACAATGCGTGACAAATTTATTTATTTTTTATTTTTTTCCAATTAATTTCGGAGAAATCCTCCATAATCAGAGATATATTCTCACTCAAAACCGCCTTTTACAACTTAGCGGATAACGTCACACGAACCCAGGACGTCTTACCTATAAACAAAAGTAAAAGTTTTTTTATTTTATTAAAAAAAATGAGTAAAAATATATCTCTGATTATGGAGGATTCCTCCAAAATTAATTGGAAAAATAGAGAAAAGAAATAAATTTCTCACGCATTGTAAAAAGGGATTTTATCGTCATTTATATCACTTTTCATTCAATGCTTAAAAAAAAATATTTTTGAAAAGAACGAACAATATCTAATATATATATATATATATATATATATATATTAGGGTAGGTCGATTTTACACTTTTTTTTAATATTAAAAAAAGGCACGTACCGAAAGTTGTATATAGACCTATTAAATACTCATGCAAAAAATTAGATCAAAAACTTCAGCGGTTTTTTGAGCGTTTGGTATCAAAGATCGTAGACAAGAATATACTGAAAATTCCTCGTTTTTGCAAGATTTGCTTGAATACTGGTGTGAAAACCAAATAATTTGTGCATTTAAAATCAGCGAATGTCCTTTTATTTTATAAAAATGATATTAATTAAAGAAATCTTCAAATTGAAAATTTGCCCCCCCCCCCTCATTTTCAGTATCTGCTTTTGTAAACTACCTTTTAACGTTATGAATTAAACAGTAATATTAGAATACCTAAAAAAATGATTTTTTTCTGTTATAAGTGAAAATATAACAAGCAAAGAAATAAGGAAAAACCTAACACTATTTTAATGGAGCTTAATATTGAGAGTCACATTGCTCCATATAAGACCCCTTAGACAAACATGCTGGTCTCAATTTCTGACTCAAAACTTTGGCTGCCTTGCTTCAAAACCATATACAGTTTGTGAAGCTTCTGTTATTAACTTAACTGCCCGTTCCACGCCCTGAGAATGCCAAAAATGCAGCATAATTTTAAATCTATTAATTATGTCCAATGTGTGGCATTAAAATTAATAGGTGGTATTCTTTTTAATCTTTTTTTGGTTGACTCCTCACTCCTGAAAGAACTAATTAATTAATTGAATTATTAAAAAATTCCAATCTGTACTGCTTTAATAATTATGGCGAAATTAGATAAAATCTTTAAAAATCATTCTATAAATTGGAATAAATAATTGAGTCAGAAATATATGAATAAAAATTACTTACCTAATGGCCAAAATTCTTTTTAAAGCTTCTTCTCTTACTTCAATCTCTTCAGATTTAACCATGGAATATAGAAAGTTTTCAGGCAGTAAACAAAATGTATTACCTTGTATATTTCTAAATGTGATATCTTGGATTTCCTGAGGCTGCTCCTTAATCCTCTGGGTCATATTAAAAATGTGCACTTGCTGATTGTGGAATTTACTATTTCTTTTAATTTCAAACCAAGAAGTGGCATACACATTTACAATAAAATTTACTACATAGTGTAGTTTTGTTGTGTGCCTTTGTGGGTATGCACCACGAGTCCATAAACACATGAGCCTGATGGCAAAAGTTAACCATATTGCTTGGTTTAAAGGACCAATTTTCCAGGAGGTATATCTAGAGTCAACCTTACCTCTAGAAACACCTACTGTGTATTCATAAAGGAGTCTTTGGTCAGAACTAAGATCATGTATTTCATCAATTTTAAAAATTGACTCTAGAGTATTGCTAATAGTGGAAAATGATATTTGGGGTAAATCATGGCAATCATTTGAGCATAATTTCCCCAGAGGGCCACTGAATGTTGTAGGGCCCTTTGCGCAACCATCTATGTGTTTAAAAAGGGCCCTGAAAGGTAGTTCATTATGATGCAAAGAGCAACCAATTGTGTGAAGATTTTTAAAAGTTTTTTTTCTAAAATTGCAACCATTCCACCTTCGCAACCTGTGTTGGTATTAGTGTTGTCAACAAGTATAGCCTTGATACTGTTCTCACTGTGGAATTCATGCAAAACATCCACCACTTGATCTGCATGAACAGCACCTGTTGCACTACTATTAGGAAGAACTCTGTGTCAGATATTTACTTTCACATGGTGTTTCTTTTGTAAAAGTTAAATGGTGTTCTGGTCCCTTAGTTTTTTTCATAATTCTCTGTCTATTTTCATTCACAATTTCCTTATACATCAATGTGTCCTTATCCATTCTCCCATCAACTCCAATACATATAATATTTTAGGTGGGGTAAAAACCCCTGGCTGAAATAGTTTTATTTGTCTACCTCCAACAAGGTAAGATTTGACACAAGGTCATGAAAGTGGGATTAGATAAGCCTGCGCTATAGAGGTGAGCACTCTGGCCATCAAAAAATTGACTGGGCAGCCCCGTCGGCATTCCCCTGTAGGGGCGTCTCAGACAGTTAGCAATAAACTTACTCCTCCCCAAAGAGGAAAGGCAAAGCCTGGGAGGGTGCACCTCCTAGAATTGCACAGGACGGACAAGCCCCAATAGACGGGCGTAAATCCAGACCCAAAGGCCCGGACGATACCGATTTATTTGGTGGGGTAAAAAACCCTGGCTGAACTAGATTTTATTTATCTATGTCCAACAAGGTAAGATTGACACAAGGTCAGGAAAGTGGGATGAGAAAGCCAGTGCTCGAGAGGTGAGCACTCTGGCAATTTAAAAATTGCCTGGGCAGCTCCGTCGGCATTCCCCGGTAGGGCTGCCTCAGACAGTAAGCAATAAACTTACTCCTCCCCAAAGAGGGAAGGCAAAACCTAGGAGGTGCACCTCCTAGAACTGCACAGGACGGACAAGCCCCAATAGACGGGCGTGAATCCAGACCCAAAGACCCGGACGATACTGGTTTATTTGGTGGAGTAAAAAACCCTGGCTGAACTAGTTTTTATTTATCTAACTCCCACAAGGTAAGGCGTGACAAAAGGTCGAGAAAAAAGGGATTAGATAAGCCAGCGCTCGACAATTCAATATATATTTGTGATAATTAAATTTGTAAACACAGAATCAACACGTGAATTCAAATTCGCTCGTTGAATTTTCAACCGGTGAATACCATAAAAAATATCCAATAAATAAAACGCCTATGTAAATAAATAATTATTTATATATAAAATTAAATATTATAGTGTTTTATTCCTTTTTAATTTGAATATGTACATTTAATTTCTTAAGAAAAGGAATAATAAACTTTAAAATATTTATTATTAAGTAATGTATTACTTTTTTTTGTTAAACCCCGGGTTTAATTTAAGGCGATACTTCTGCCGGTGAAATCTAGGCTGTGAGAAAAAATCTCGATTTATTTGATCTTAAAGTTGCAATGCTCAAATAAATACAAAGTTTTGAAGAAAAATATTTCTTGTGGTAACTTTTGACATTATTTGGCAACTTTCTTCGAGTGCGATAATTTACAGTTTCAAAATCGACCTCCCCTAATATATATATATATATATATATATATATATATATATATATATATATATATATATATATGTATATATATATATGTTGTTAAATATAACATACAACTTATGTCTGGATATTCTTTCGTATATCCTTCCCATTATCCGAATCAGAATCTTAGTGTCGGGTGGGAATTGGCCGATGAATCTTCCATTGTTTTCATTTGTGTCCCAAGTACTTTCAGACCCATTTGGGTCCATCTTCAGAGGAATGAGGATAATCAAGTAAATACTATGTGTTCGTATTATAAAAGTCAGGTTCGTTTTATATTCCAAAACAATGTTTTTATTTTCATTTTTTACACATTTCCCCAAAACATAACATTTCTGTGAGATTTGTTTGTTATGGTCCGTTTCATTGGCCGTGAGCCAAACAACATATTTATGTCAATATCGAATCTGCAACACTACGCAACTATCAGAAAAATCCAGAAAGAATAAAAAGTGACTTAGATATGCTATGTTGTTACTGATTGACAATCATCGAGATGAATATTTTAAAGAGACTGTCAATTATAAGACACTGATAGTATATGCTAAAACATATATTGCCATAATTAATTCATATATGTATATATATATATATATATATATATATATATATATATATATATATAAACAAAAATATGTATATTAAAAGTAAATAAAAGTAAAACATGCATTTACTTATTAAGTATTAATTATTTTGTAACTGTTTTTAAGTCAAAACTGTTTTAAATTTGTGAAGTTACGTAATCATTTAATTACGTATATATATATATATATATATATATATATATATATATATATATATATATATATATATATGTATATATTGCGAGATCCAACAAGATTTGTTGTTGTTGATCACTCCTCGCTGCTTGCTTTGAATACCCGCTGACTTGGTATTTACAAAGTTAAATTCCTCCTAAATCGCAAGCAAATTACTGCTGGCCGACGGGTAAGATTCTTGCCTGCGAATCAGTGGCGATTTGTGATCGGAGTTCACGCCCGTTGACCGTCGGGAATTAGCTTCCTGCACTGAAGATTGCGTAAGCGTTAACCATCGATGTCTCTAAGTAACAAATAATTAACATTTATTTATAAATATTATCATATAACCTCCATTACTGAGTGAAGTTAATATCAAGCAGTACTACTAGCTTCATTGCGAGACCAACGCTATTTGTTTTTTGTTGATCACTCTTCGCTGCTTGCTGTGAATACCCGCCGACTTGGCATTTACAAAGTTAAATTCCTTTTAAAATCCAAGCTAATTTCTGGTGGCCGACGGGTAAGTCTCTTGATTGCGAATCGGTGGCGATTTGTGATCGGAGTTAACTTAAGATTGCATAAGCATGAAACATCGATGTCTGTAGGTAATAAATAATTAATATTTATTTATAAATATTATTAATATATATAATAAACAAAAATATGTTTATTTAAAATAAATAAAAGTAAACATGTATAAAATTATTAAATGATAATTTTTTAAAAGTCAAAACTGTTTTAAATGTGTGAAGTTACGTAAGAAGAACCATTCATTTCAGCAATTTACTTTGTTTTGTGATAATCGTGTTT
>OY744534.1:6728477-6825977 GCA_963556195.1 Sepiola atlantica | reverse complement strand
ATATATATTTATTTATTCTGGTACAGAAAAATTAGTACAACATTCGTACCGTCGGTTTCAAGCACGGAAGGTCTTACCCATCCGGCTCTCTTCAGCTTCTGTTGTCATCTCAACAACAGAAGCTGAAGAGAGCCGGATGGGTAAGACCTTCCGTGCTTGAAACCGACGGTACGAATGTTGTACTAATTTTTCTGTACCAGAATAAATAAATATTATGCTCTTAATTTTTAACTTTGATTCTTAATTAATCGAGCACTCTGCTGGGATTTTTCCTACCATTCTACAAAGAATTTATATATATATATATATATATATATATATATATATATATATATATATATATATATATATATATA
Source organism: Sepiola atlantica (assembly GCA_963556195.1). NCBI lineage: Eukaryota > Metazoa > Mollusca > Cephalopoda > Sepiida > Sepiolidae > Sepiola > Sepiola atlantica. Next base: position 6,825,621 of record OY744534.1, on the reverse strand, counting down.
TATCCATCCATCCATCTATTTCGTCTCTCTCTTGTTTTTTTTGTAATTTATTTTAAACCAACGACTTTATGAGTCGAGATCTTTTGTATCGCCTCAATTTAGGACGATCTTTAAAAATCTTTAAATAAATTGATAAATAAAAACTGACTGAATCTTTATACACCTTCGTCTTCATCCGAAAACAATTGGAAACCATGTTGATATGTTGTCTCTTTTTGATGCCACTTCGAATCAGAGTTGTCGCCCCTTTTCCATTAAATTCAAATTCTTTAGTTTCATCCGTTTATCGATTTAGACAGTTGTTTATGGTTCTTTTTTTGTAATCAAACAAATGTTTTAGTATTCCCTTCTCTATATATTTATTAGATTTTATTTTATCGTTCTTTACAATCTATTGTTGCTTTTATGTTCAATAATTTTACTTTGATTAGATTGATAATAATAAAATGATAATACTACTACTACTACTACTACTACTACTAATGAAAATATAAAAATAATAATACTTATCTATATATATTAATACGAAAGCGTGCGTTCGTGTGTGTACGTGTGTATTCGTGTGTCACGCTTACATCCAAAGCTCTGCGCATGCGTGCGGCACCTAGATTCGGAAAAGCATTCAAGTCACCTAATTTTCGTAATATATCAAATTTAATATTTTTGTGATGTTGTTTAACTCAAAACTGTTTTAATGTGTAATCATCTGAGTACGTATATATATATATATATATATATATATATATATATATATATATATATATATATATATATAATAAACAAAAGTATGTCTATTTAAAGTAAATAAAAGTAAAAATGTTTTTAATTATTAATTAATGATTTTTTGTGATGGTGTGGAAGTCAAAATGGCGCAACCGTTAGCGATGTAAGATTTTGACGTCGGTTTTTGACGTGGGCCCGATTGGTTTATAGTTCGATCCCGATCAAGCTCTAATATATTTTTTCTACATCGAAGGGGTTAGGGGGGGGGGACAACCGGGAAGACACAAATTAATACGGAACAAGATAATTAGTATTGAAAACATCATTTCGTGTAATTTACACGGGTCCCGCTAGTTATTATTATAATTATATTAATACTAACACTAGTATTACTACTACTTATAATAATAATAATACAATAATAGTTATATTAACGCTAGTACTAATGATGTTGATAACATAGAAGAATAATATAATACTAATACTGCTACTACTATTAATAATACTAACCCTGCTATTACTAATTCTAATAATAATATTAACACTGCTATTACTAATACTAATAATAATATTAACACTGCTATTACTAATACTACTAATAATATTAACACTGCTATTACTAATACTACTAATAATATTAACACTGCTATTACTAATACTAATAATAATATTAACACTGCTATTACTAATACTACTAATAATATTAACACTGCTATTACTAATACTACTAATAATATTAACACTGCTATTACTAATACTAATAATAATATTAACACTGCTATTACTAATACTACTAATAATATTAACACTGCTATTACTAATACTACTAATAATATTAACACTGCTATTACTAATACTACTAATAATATTAACACTGCTATTACTAATACTAATAATAATATTAACACTTATATTACTAATACTAATAATAATAATATTAACACTTCTATTAGTAATACTAATAATACTACTAACACTTCTATTACTAATACTAATAATAATACTAACATTTCTATTACTAATACTAATAATAATATTAACCCTTCTATTAGTAATACTACTAATAATACTAATACGTCTATTACTAATACTACTAATAATACTAACACTTATATTACAAATATTAATAATAATACTAACACTTCTATTATTAATACTAATGATAATATTAATATTAACACTGCTACTACTACTACTAATAATAGTAATTATCATTATATTAATAATAACGATAACAATATTAATACTAACACTATCACTAATTAGTATAACATTAATAACTTCTAATTCTTTATGATTGAAACGAAAAACCAAAAAATCAACATTTATTTGTTCTTTTGTTTATTGTGACCTCAAAATATAAAACTGTTTATGTATATTATAATATCCTACTAAGAAGAACAACAAGAAAAAGAAAAAAACAAAATCGTTGAAAAAACACCAGAAAGAAAACAAACAAAAAATTAAAAGAACATCACAAGAAACCAAAGGAACTGAAACCGCCAGAAATGCACTAAACTTGCAAAATGTTGGTAAATTTATAGAACTGCACCCCTCGTATTCCGCCCCCCTAAAAAAAAAAGTTTCTACTTGTTGGTGCATGTAAACAGCCTCAACAAATATCCGGTAAGAAAAAAAATTATTACATTTTTTTTATTTTAGATTTTAGGAGGAGGGATCACTTTCCTATATAAGTTATACGTAAAGTGAACACCCACTTTTTGGCCACAGAATCTCACCCTCACATTTTTCCCTCTAAATAAATATAAATTCTACTTTTCTTTGGCAAATTACATGTAAACAGCCATCACAAATATCCGCTATGAAAAAAAATTTTTAAATTTTTATTATTTTAGATTTTAGGAGGTGTGGGGGATCACTTTCTTATATAAGTTATACGTAAAGTGAGCACCCACTTTTTGGCCACGGAATCTCACCGCTCACATTTATCCCTCTAAATAAATAAAAATTCTAGGGTTAGGGTTTAGGGTTTAGGGTTAAAAAAATGGGTGCTGACTTTACGTATAACTTATATAGGAAAGTGATCGCCCACCCCTCTTAAAATCTAAAATAATAAAAAATGTTATTATTTTTGTTCATAGCGTATGTTTGTTATAGTTGTTTACATGTAATTTGCCCCCCAAAAAGTAGAATTTTTATTTATTTAGAGGGATAAATGTGGGGGGTGAGATTCCGTGGCCAAGAAATGGGTGCTCACTTTACGTATAACTTATATAGGAAAGTGATCCCCCTCCTAAAATCTAAAATAATAAAAATTTTAATTATTTTTGTTCATAGCGTATATTTATTATAGTTGTTTACACGTAATTTGCCCCCCAAAAATTAGAATTTTTATTTATTTAGAGGGATAAATGTGGGGGGTGAGATTCCGTGGCCAAGAAATGGGTGCTCACTTTACGTATAACTTATATAGGAAAGTGATCACCCTCCTAAAACCTAAAATAATAAAAATTTTAATAATTTGCCCCAAAAAGTAGAAACTTTTTTTTAGGGGGCGAAATACGAGGGGTGCACTTCTATAAATTTACCAAAAATTCATACACATGTAGACGCCTCAGCTTCAGCTGTTATCACTGAAAACGGTCGGTAAGGATTAAGAAGTATAGAAAAAGGCAGAGAGATAGAACACCTACCATACCTCCACTTGAAGGGGACCGAGGTACTGTTATCTTTTGGTGAGCGAGGGAGATATAATTATTGCTCCTCAAACTACAGACAATAACAATGTCAGCGAGAAATCAATGGTAAACGACTGTTACGGTAACACAAAATGATGTTCAATGGTTATCTTTTTTTTCTTTTTTAAAAAAACATATTTCACCCTAAACAAGGCAGGCCGCCACTGTAGACGTAAGGGGTTACTGAGAATTAGGGTGTAGGTTTTGGGTGTCATCCTAAATTGGAAGTTGTGTAGCGAGATGTCTATTTACATTAGTTTTAAACCTCCGCATATCGATGCAGTCGGGGAAACAGGGAGCAGGGAGGGAGTTGCAGAGGACGACAGCACGAAGAAAGAAGCTATTGAAGTAGAAGGCTCTCCGGCATCTGGGGACCTCCACAGTGAATGGATGGGGTTTAGCTGGTTGTTGAGTTGGTCAATTGTATTTACGCCGAGGAGGGCACTAGAGCAGCTAGTTCATCGGAGCACAATCCATTGAAGTATTTGTAAAACAAGCACAAGGATGCAACATTGCAGCGATGAGACAGGGGCTGGAGCTTGGTGGATAGTGAGGGACCTATTAGGTTGGCGACTCTTTTTTGGACCTTGTCAAAGAGGGAGAGACTAGTGGACGACGCACCTGCTTAGATGTGGCAATGATACTCCATGCATGGGCGGATGGTGGCTTTGTAGAGATACAGGGTAATGTCAGGTTAGGGTTAATGGCTTGCGTGGATACTCCTATTCAGTAAATCATCATCATCATCATCATCATCATCATCATCATCATCATCATCATCATCATCATCATCATCATCATAATAAATAACTTAGTAAATTAATAATAACAATAACGATGACGATGACGATGATGATGATGATGATGATGATGATAATAATAATAATAATAATAATAATAATAATAATAATAATAATAATAATAATAATAATAATAATACTGGAAGTCTGAGGAGACTTGTTGTCACTCAGACTCCAGGGAATACCACAGGTTGTTGGCAGTGGGCGATCACTGACGATGACCAGTGTGATAACTCCTAGTGAGTAAATAATAATAATAATAATAATAATAATAATAATAATAATAATAATAATAATAATAATAGATAAGTTAAAATAGTAATATAACAAATATATATCGAGAACAATCCTGAGAGAAAATTAAGTTGCCAGAAATTCCATAATGTTAGATTCCCCCACACACCCAAAACACATATGGTTGAACCATCCTTGACTGGCACTACACAAAATGGTCATGAATGGTCAAGGAAGATGGAAACACCAAAGAGCAAGAACACGATCAAGACCTCCACTGGAAAGCGCGGACGATACTGGGACCTTGGAGAAGCTTCTTTCCTGCGAATGAAGTGGACATTTCTAAATAACTAATGATATTTGTAGGAAGCTATTAACGTTGTTTCTAAGCGTGTCTGGTAGCCGTCCACCCATAAATGTGGTATTTGGCCGAGATGGCGTTTCAGCACTTTTTGCTGACCATTTTCTATACGGGGTACATCAGGGTGTTACATAGTAAATGGAGGATAACATTTAACAAAGTCTCTTATTGGTTGAACAAGATCACGTGTTCGAAGTTAGTGCACCTGGTAGCTGCAATTATGTACAGCAAGAGTTTAGTTCGTTGGACCGTGTCTTTTGATGATTTATAACTTAATTTTCGCACAGCACGGTAACATAACATTTAAAAAAAAAATTTTTTTTAACATAGTTCGGCCCAAACAAGGCAGGCCACCACTGTAGACGTAAGGGGCTACTGAGAAAAAGAAAAGGGGAGAAGGTAGCGGGCGGTCAACCTAGATTGGGATCTGCGCAGCGAGGTGTCTGTTTACATTAGTTTTAAATTTCTGCATGTCTGAGGAAAGAAGCTATTTGAGTAGAAGGCTCACCGACATCTGGGGACCTCCACAGTGAATGAATGAGATTTAGTTGATTGTCGAGTTGGTTTACTGAATTTACGTCGAGGGGGCACCAGAGTAGCCAATTCATCGGAGCACAATCCATTGAAGTATTTGTAAAACAAACGGTAAGGGTACATATGAACTTTCCATCGCCCTTCATCCGGGGTGGGGGAAAAAAACCGGAACTCCGAAAAACTGCGACATAGCACAATCAGCTTATCTGGCACAGATAAAGACAGTATTCCCTTCCTCCCTACGTGTCATTTGGGACTTCTGCCCATAATTCATCTTCCTCTCCACGTATTAGTAACGTTACGCAAAAGTGTGGTTTGAATTAGATAGATATCTGTGAATAAAGAGTTGCTAAACGGATTTGAACAGGGGTGTTATAATAAAGTCTTATATAAGTGAATGTCAGTTAGGAAGGTTTCCATACTCTCATGTAATTTTAATTAAGTGAAAAAATTCTAATCTTTCTTCCCTACGTGTTATTACGAACTTCCGCCCATACTTAACCTCCCTCTCAACGTATCGCTTATCCTACTCTTAGTTTGAATTGAAGTTTCCATTCTCTTACCTAACTTCAAACATATGTGAAACAATTCCAATCTTACCCTAACTTTACACAATCTCTCTAATATTTCTACATCTCTCTTTCATCGATCCAATGTACACGATGACAAAGGTAATCTTGAGAATGTCGCCCATTTCCCACGATAAAATAACGCGTACCTTGAATCCCTAAAGAAAAAAAAAACATGTCTTCGATGTAACGAAGTAATATTCACATGCTTGGAGGATTTCTTCATTCGCATCTACATTCTTTAAGAAGCTTTATCTTCATCATAAGAGGTTGGTTGAGAAAAAACAATAGCATTTGATATTCAGAAGATGATCTATTTGCAAAATATAATAGACGATTCCTCTAATACCATAGCAAGGTGTTCCACTGTATGTCAGTTCTACAAGAATGGTTTTGTCGGCGCTTTTTGCTTTGAATCGAAGCCATGCGTAAACGATTACGTAACGATGGGGGAGAGTTTAAGGAAATCAACACGTTTGAGCCTCTCTGATGCGAGGGATCGCTTTTGTTCCAACTTGCAGATTATCCCGAAACAGGATCCTGTCACCGAGACAGCATAACGTGTTCCTGATGAAACCCAAAAGCTGTCAAGATCTGCCGGTTTAGGGAAACCCATGCATGTGATCGTTTCCGATAATCGTGCAGGGCCTATTTTTCTGATCACAGGTCAATAAGCGAAACAAAGAATCTCCATTCCTTCGGTGAAAAAGAGGTGATCATTTTATTTTCGTTCTTTTTGGTGTTTATTTTCAGCTTTGCGTTTGTATGTGAATATGTGTTTCCTTTTTATTTAGTTAAAGATCCCCTTATTGTCCTTTGTCGGGGAGATTTGTAAAACGATTTGTGAAAGAACCAGAGAAGCTGCATGAGTACATGCAAAAATATCAGAGATGGGGAATGGATGGCAGTGCAAGTCGTGGATAACGGATTGGACTGCACTATTCTATGAAGATACAGGAGTGTAATCGTTGGACGCGAAAAGCAAACATGTAGTAGTTGTAGTAGTAGTAGTAGTAGTAGTAGTAGTAGTAATCATAGAGTAAGATATTGGATGGCATTGCATTCTCCGAGGACATGGTTTTAGAAGCAATGTGTCGTTAAACCAAAAGTGCATGATTGATTCGTATGCGAACTGTTCTCCAAACATGATATACAAAAAGGTGAGAATATTATTCTTTATTTTTATTCGACTTTGTGTTGGTATGTATATGTGTGTTTCCGTTAAACCTGATATAGTTATATGTGACAAGAAAGAGGAGAGTAGCAACCCTACTTGAAGTCAGAGATCCCGATGATGCTAGCTTAAACAGAGCTAATAGGTCGAACATAACTAAATCTCAAGGTATTTTGTACGACATGAAAGGAAACTGGAATCTTGTGACGATCTTCATCATTCCGGTTATCATTGGAGCACCCTGGCTAATGAAAAAGAAATTTAAAAAATTCCAATTGTCTTCTCCTGTAAGGTTTACATGAGCAAACACTTTTAGATTTGATGTGGATTTTTTAATAGGGGACACACACACATTCGACACCCATACATCGAGTTATATATATATATATATATATATATAAAGTATATACTATGCTCTAAATATAAATATAAATAAATAATTTTTATTTACTCTTAATTAATAAATTTTTTTTATTATTATAAATTTAATTTCATTTTAATTTATTTTCCCTTCCTTCTTTCCTTCTTTCTTTCTTTCTTTCTTTCTCTCTTTTCTTTCTTTCTTCCTTCTTTTCTTTCTCTCTGGTTCTTTACTTCTAAATATAGAATCTCTTACTTAACGGTTATTTTTCTGACCTAGCGTCTGGCCGGCCCCTCATTTCAAATTCTTTGTCCATAGCGTTTTATAACGGTTATAAATGTTTTTTGAAGAAACTCCATCATTTACTATTTCAGACTATGCTGAAGAAGACGGAATAGGGGATTTAAAACCCTTTTCTTGTCAGAAACCACTGGTCCATGTCTGATTAAAATCTGTATTTAAAAATAAAAAAAAAATATATATATATATATATATATATGGAGAGACACCGGGGTAATTCAAATGAAGTTTACTTATTAAAGTACTATCGATGATCTAAGATATAATGGTTTTAATTGGAACTAAAACTGTGTTCACTGCCCTGTTACATTTGACTCTATCTGTATAGGAGTGAATGCGTTCACGTGTGGGAATGGAGAGAGGAACAGATAGATAGATAGATAAATATGAACTAATATATATATATATATATATATATATATATGAACTGAAATATATAGAGAGAAAGATATTAACTGATATATATATAAATATGAACTGATTATATATACATATATAAAGAGAGAGAGATAGATATATATATGAACTGATATATATATATATATATAGAGAGAGAGATATATAAACTGATATATATATATATATAAAGAGAGTGAGAGACAGAGATATAGATAGATATGAACTGATATATAGAGAGAGAAAGATAGACAGATAGATAGATATGAACTGATATATATATATATATATATATATATATATATATATTAAAACTATATATATATTAAATTTAATATAAATTAAAACTAGCCGCTCAACAACTTAGAAATCATCCCGACATCATTATAAAAAAAGCAGATAAATGTAACATGTATGTCGTACTTAACAAATCTGATTATTACTCCAAACTAGAAACCATCCTCGAAGATAGCAACAAATTTAAAAAAATAAACAATAATCCGACCCCCCTCCTTAAAACTAAAATTAACAAATTAATCACTGCCAATAACGCCGCCATTAACAACGAAAAACTTCCCAAAATCATAGGTGATTTCAAACCTGGCTATATTTACGGAACAATCAAAACACATAAATTGAACTATCCCCTTCGCCCAATTATTTCCCAAATACCTACACCCATTTATAAATTATCTAAAACCATTAATGAATTAATATCCCCCTATATCCCTACCCAATATAGCATTAAATCTACACACCAACTTATACAAACTCTAAGGAGAAAAAACCCCGAACAAAGTGTGATCGCCTCCCTAGACATGGTTAATCTTTTTACCAATGTTCCGGTTGAACAAACTATTAACATAATAATCAATAATATTTATAATAATCCTAATAACCGCCCACTTAAAATTAACCCTAACACTTTACGAAAAATCTTACTGGCTTGTACGACTGAAGTCCCTTTCTACGATCATCGCGGCCATATATACATACAAAAAGATGGTGTCGCTATGGGGTCTGCGCTAGGTCCAACATTCGCAAACTTTTACATGTCCAACTTGGAAACTAAAGTGTTTAGCATTATTAATAAACCACTAATATATTTAAGATACGTAGATGACATTCTAATACTAACAAATAATATAAACGAGATTAATATATTAAAAGACACTTTCAAAAATAATTCCGTTTTAGACTTCACTTATGAACTTAACATCGATAAAAAATTCCCTTTCTTAGACGTCTTAATAGACACAAATCATAATGAATTCGTTACATCTACATATAAAAAACCTACTAACAAAAACCCCTGTACTCTTAACTTCGTTAGTGAATGCCCCTTTAAATATAAAATAGCCATTATTAAAAACCTACTAACGCGAGCTAAATTAATCTCTTCCTCCCCTATTCTCTTTCAAAATGAACTTAAAAATATAAAACAAACCCTTGTAAATAATGGTTTCCCTAATTATATTATAGACCAACAAATTAAACTATTTAAAAATAATGCTAGTAACAGTAATAATAATAACAAGAACAATGAATCCATTTCTCCACTCAACAAGACTATCAAACTATTTTACCGTAACCAATTTCACCATAACTATAAAACAGATGAACAGGTCTTAAAAAATATTATTAATAAAAACATACTTCCCACCGACCAAAATAAAAAAGTTAAACTAATTATTTACTACAATAAAACTAAAACTACTAATCTTATTATTACAAATAATTCTTCTCCCTCGATTAGAGTCTTGGATAGGACGGGCCTAGTATACGAGTTTAAATGTCCTTTGGGAGACTGTGTCTCCGACAACCAACAAGAACACGTATATATTGGCTCGACCACCACGACTCTGTCCAGGAGGTTGACCATGCATCTATCCGATAATAGTGCTATAGCTAGACACCTTACTAATGAACATTCCTGTCCCCGCTCTCAAATCCGAAAACTTCTCGTAGACAATACTAAAATCCTAGAACATAATACTAATACTAAAAAACTCCACATACTAGAAGCTTTACTCATTAAAACTAAAAAACCTGCTATTAATAAGATTAATTTTAACACTAGCACTAATATACTTAAATGCTTATAATACCTAATAAACATAGTTAAATTTTCCCGCCATAATTAATTATAAATCTCACTCCAGGTCTTTGCCTGTTTGTCATTATTCCACTGACGATGGACCCAGACGGGTCAGAAAGTACTCTGGACCAACATGTACACTATGGTAGTTTCATCAGCCAATTTCCTTCCGAGATTAAGATTTTAATCCGGAAAATTGAAGGGATCTACACTAAAATAGCCAGACAAAAATTGTCGGTTATTTTTAATAATACGTGTCTTAAAGAAAAAATGCTGCCTCGATACACATATATATATATATATATATATATATATATATATATGGAGAGAGAGAGATTGATATGAACTGATATATATATATATATATATATAGATATATATGTATATAAATAGATTGATATGAACTGATATATATATATATATGTATATATATAGAGAGAGAGATTTTAATATATATATATATATATATATATATATATATTTATATATATAGATATATATAGAGAGAGATAGATAGATTTTAATATATATATTTATATATATATAGATAGATAAAGAGAGATAAAGGGGGCAACTTTAAATGAAAATGTCAAACTATGTTTCCGAATTTTTCAGATGACAATTGATAATTTTTATTAGTTTGATGAATAGGACTTCTAATTTCAACTTCAATGTCATTATTGCAACGTGTCTTGTGTTGTTTCTGACTTTTACCTTTGTTCTTTGACCACTAGTTAAGGAAGCGTTCGCACACACGACTTGTCATACTGATGCGTGCATGTTAAAAATGGAAATCATAGTAGAGCCAGATGTACGTATTAGATCGGAACAGGTCCTCGGATAACCCCTTCTCTCGCACAGGAAAGAAATATAAACAACTGGATATAAAAAAAAAGAAGGTGGATGTGGATGAAAACAAAGATGCTAGGATTCTTCGGTTTCTATTTTTCCTGGTAAAAGACATACTCAACAAAAAAAACAACAAAAAACAACGGCTTTGTCATTTTGATTACCCCCCCCCTCCCAATCCCATACCAAAAAACTAGGGAGACAGTTTGATACTAAAGTTATCGGAGTAGAAGAACAAAAAAGCGTCCAGCGTTTGGTCCATATCGTATGCACCTTCTTGTTGGACGCCATTATATATATAAAAAAAAATTATATATATATATATATATATACATAAAAAAAAACGAAGCGAGTGAAAACGGTGTAGGCAGACATCTTTGGTGGAACCAGGATATGGGGGTGGGGAAGAAACGAACTGAAAAAAAAAAGAAATAAAAAAAAAAGACTAAAGTTAAAATATAAATAGATACGAAAAAAAAATATAACAAAACAATAGGGCAAAAAAAAACAAAAAAACAAAAAAAACAAGATGGCGTCCTCGCAAAAAGAAGCAAGCAAATTGAAATACCCAAACGACAAAACGGAAGACGTAGACGACTCCGCTCGTAGCTGTATCGTCCCCCATGAGGCTCGGCAGGATTATGAACCGCTTCCCCCAATCAATTCGATAGCGAGTCGCTTTCTGTGAGGCTCATTCCATGACAGGCCACATTCTTGTAGCACTTCCGCTGCGGGAGTCGACGCCAAAACAATTTTATTCTTATATTTTGTACTTTTATCCGTTACAGAAGAAAAAAAAAACGGCCGTAGCTGTTTCCTTCTTTTTTTTCTTCCACGACGGCTATTACTTATATTACTTATATCATTTTTTTTACAATACTTATATTCCTCAGAGACAATGTCACCCAACAATCTATATTTTTATTTCCTGTTATTTTTCGCTGAAAATATTTTCTTCAATAACTCCGCTCGTTTCGTTTTCCATTTTCCGTTTTCCATGCCAACCTTTTACATTAACCTTTCTCAGTTTTTTTTAGTTTTTTAAATCTTAATTTAATATTTCTTTTCATATTTAGCCAGTTTGATTTCATCTGATACTAGCAGGGATACCCAATATTGCCGGGGAGCATGGAGAACAACATAGAAACGTTTTAAAAACATGTATAATTTCGAATTATTCAAACTGCTTTTATTTATCTTCCTCCCACAAGGTAAGATGTGACACAAGGTCGGGAAAGTGGGATTTGAAAAAAAAAAACAGCGCTCGAGAATTTGAGCGCTCTGACCATTAAAAATTGCCTGGGCAGCCCCGTCGGCATTCCCCGGTAGGGGCGCCTTAGGCGATTAGTAATAAACTAACCCCTCCTCAAAGGGTGAGAAGGCAAAGCCTGAGAGGGTGCACCACCTAGAACTGTACAGGACAGACAACCAATAGACCGGCGTAAATCAAGACCCGAAGGCCCAGACAATACCGGACAATACCGGACAATACCGGTCAAACTGCTATTGTCATCTTGGTTGTTTAAGGAGGTGACGTGTTTTTTAAGTGGATAACGACGCGGACTGGGTATGTCAAGTTCAAACTCTATCGATTCCATAGTGTTATTTTAATATATGGATGCTGGCAACCTTCATGTGGTTCCTTTCCTGCAAGAATGCCAACAACAGGATCAAGTTGTATCATGTTGACTCCAACGAATTTCTTTTTCACCACAAAATTAAAGAATACCAACTTTCCTTTCTTCCTTTCAAGTGCCTATCGCCAAGCCGAATGCACATGCAAAGAGCTTCTATCAAATGGCTTCCCGTCTGTGGAACACGTTACCACGTGACTGCTTCTTTGTAGATTACAATATAGTCTCTTCAAATCTTATGTTCACAAATACTTGTCATAAACCAACCCCGTAATTAAACATTTTAAATCCTTTCGTAATATTCTTCGTCTTTTAACGTGATAGATTAGCATGTGACGGTAGTGAATTGGATTACGACACCGATCGACGACCTGGGCGTGCCACGTTCGAACCCATTCGGTTCAATAGTGTAATTTTAATATATATATATATATATATATATATGTTTTCATCCTTTATGTGGTTCCTTCCTAAGAGTATGCCAACAACAGAATCATGTCGGTCATCGTAGTTGTACCATGCTGAATCATACGAATTTAATTACTTTACTGTAGTGCTTATTAGATTCAGAAATATTCGGTCGATTTAATCTCCGGCCTTCTTCAGGCGCGTCTTTGAAACTTGAGAATATTTGTGCCAAGATCGCGACGCGTACGAAATTTCGAACTGAATCCCTTCTTTCAGCCAGAGAGGTATATTGTTCTTATTGCGTCAGCCATGGTCAGGTAGATGTGTTAATTTTATATTATTCTTTGTTATCAACCCGTTCAGCAATTATTGAACTTTCGACCCCCAGAAGAATGTCACTTAGAACCGATTCCTAACCAAATTCTGTTACCTGTTGTAATTCTCTTACCTGTTATTTCACGGGTCTATCTAAAAAATTATAGTATGAATTTTGGGAGCCTTAGACCTACTCTTGACTACATGCTTAATATAACTAATTATGAATATATATATATATATATATATATATATATATATATATATATATATATATATATATATATTATTTTATTTATTTTTGACAAGGAGAGGATATAACTCTCGAAATATATTAAATTGATCCCTGCTCATTCGGACATTTACAGAATAACACTCTTGTTGTCTATGTAAGTTCATCTAGAAAAATAAACAAACCTTTTTCGATCTATACCCAACTTATTTTCGGTTTTGCTTTGTTTTTGTTCTTTACAACTTCCAGCGATCCGGTACTTTGCATTGCCTTCAACCTTTTTAAAACTTTTATTATATATATATATATATATATATATATATATATATATATATATATATATATATATAAAAATATGAAAGTAAAAGTATAGTTTTAGTAGATAGAACCTATAGTGAAATGGTTTAAGCTCAATATACGAGATAGAGCAATTATAAAAATAAATGAAAAAAGAAGGATAAATATGTACGAATGACAAATCTATTTGAACTTCGATTGTTCAATACACAGTTCGTCTCAACTTCTGAAAAACTACTTTCATTCTCGGTTCACGGAAGTATTTAAAAATGGCCCGAATTCTCAAAATTACATCCGAATAAGTGCGTTCCACCTACGATTGAACTAAACATCTTTCTATTGGATTTACCTCATTTTTAACATTTTCAACGCTGCCTTCACGAAACCCCTTTTTTCCATCTTTAAATCTCCTTTCACCGGACACTTTATCTACGGACATTCACCAACTGGACAGACTCCATATTTTTACACGCATACTCTTACTCTCCATTACTTTATATTTTTTTCAAATTCTGAATTTTGGCTTTTCAACTGCCAACTTATTTATCTATGAAATTCCTCTGAGGATACGATTGTAATCTTTGAAAAGCCTTGGCTTAAGGAAAGAAAGATAAACATGTTTTTACCGAGTACATCTTGCATTGAACAACTGAAGTTGAAATAGATTTGTCATTCGTACATATTTATACCTCTTCTTTCATTTATTTTTATAATTGCTCTATCTGCCCATAATTTAAATCGTGTTTTATCTGTTTCAGCACTTATATTTAGAGTTTTTCTCTTTATAATGTTTATCAACATTTTTTTTTCATTTTTTCATTTGGAAGATATTTACCTCCAATAATTAATATTCACCTATTATTGATCAGCTCTTCTGACGATAAGAGCTTTATCTTTGAAAAGTCATGGTTTAAAGGCCAATGTGTATTGGTATTCCTTGTTTGAACACTTGATGAGTTAATTAATTTGTTAATGATTCAAAGTGTATCTATTTCACGCCTTCCTTATCCGTATATATAGATCGATAGAGTTAGAAAGAGAGGTAGATAGGGAGAGAGAGACGACATCTGCCTATAACAGGTTTAAACTCTCGCTGAATTATAAGATTGTTCATAGTGGCCGAGTGGGTTAAAGCGTTGGAATTTGGGTTATAAAATGACTTGTGTTCTGGGGTTTCCAATACTACGACCGGTATGAATTATTAGCTCTACACTGACGATTCCCGAAAGGATAAAACATAGACGCACGTAGATAAAAACAAATATATATATATATATATATATATATATATATATATATATATATATATAGTACATGTATCGTATTAGTTTCTGTAAATGTAAATCCGTAGAAACTCAAGTGTTTATAAAAAGTGCTCAATAACAAGTAGAGCTGTTTATAAGTATAAAGTGTTATTTATACAAACATTATTGGTTACATATGTGCATACATGTTTCGGTTGTACTTTTCCCAGAAAGTCGACCTCATCAGACTCGAAAATTCTTAGTCTGATGAGGTTGACTTTCTGGGAAAAGTACAACCGAAACATGTATGCACATATGTAACCAATAATGTTTGTATAAATAACACTTTATACTTATATATATATATATATATATATATATATATATATATATATATATATATATATATATATATATATATATATATATGTATATATATATACATATATATATATATATATTTATGATTATAAACTATCGAAAGATACATTCGAGTAAAAATGTCTTCATTATTTTTAAAATGATGCATATCTTAACGGATCGTTTCGTCGTCACTTAGACAGATAGTAATAATAAAAATGCATGGTCTCTGAAATGGTCGTACACCATTCTATTGTTTTTTGATTTCTTGGAACGCAAATTGCCCAAATAAAAGAGTTTACATAGTTCTATCTATCTATCTATATATATATATTTATTTGTTATTGTTTATTATCTATGTACTTATACGTTTCGTCCTTAAATAATAGGGACTAATCAGCATAGAGATATGACTTTTCACTACCGGTTATGCGATTCGAAACCTCGGATTACGAGTATTTTGCAACTCAAATCCGATGCCTTAACCACTTGGCCAATTTTGAACAGCGAATAAACTGTGATAATTGTAACACTTTATATGGCGGCTTAACGTCATAGAGCGTTCTATATACAGGGTGAGCCAATCGTAGGTTGACAGTAAAAAACATTTTTTTGTCGAAGCGTAAGAGGCAGACTTCAAAGCTGTGTAAATCAAGAAGGAAAATGTTTTTTACTGTCCACCAATTGGATTTCGTTATTGGTGATTCCCATGCCCGTTTGAACTTTTTGGAAGGTTTTTTTATAGAAGTTTTTTTGATTTTTTTAATTTTTAATTTTAAAAGAAAACTTTTTCTAATTTGGAACTTTGACAGTCCTACCCTGTCAACTTATCAATCATAATTTTTCCTCTGATGATAAGATTTTAATCTTTGAAAAACCTGGTTTAAGGAAAGAAAGAGATGAAAAATAAATGTTTTTATTAACTAAACTACTCCTTGTTTTGAACAATTGAAAATACCGATTTGCTTCCATTTGCAGGTCTTATTAATTTTCATTGACGTACCATATTTTTGCTCTATCCAGTATATTGAGCTTTCCTTATTTCACAATAGGTCCAACTCTCTAAAAGTTTACCTTTTAGTTATAATTTACATATATATATATATATATATATATATATATATATATATATATATATATATATACATATATATATATATATATACATATATATATATATACATATATATATATATATAACAAATACGAACTCAACGTCTTCACCACTGGGTTGTCTAGTTTATTAAATATAAACATCTCTTCGCAAACCCGAGAACTAATGGATACGCTATGTTAAGATGATGCGCGTATGTAGTGAAGCAATGGTTGCACAATCGTCACCTGCCCATTCTCTATTGGTGTTGCTTCAATCTAGTTGACATGAGACGTCGAGGGCGACTAGAAACACCACAGGGATAAGCAGAGGAAGGTTAACCATCTTTCGTAGATTTCCTTCTCTTGGACTAGTTGGACAAACAAAGCTTGGGTGTCTACGCTAACGTTTAAGGTGGGAAGATATATAGATTAATACGTTTCCCAACTTTCACAATAAGCACTAATGCAGTAACTCCGACACAATTCGAACACGGCTTGCCAGGTCTATGGTCATCGCTTATACCGACTACACCACGTTACATGTCAAGTAGATACGAATATATATACAGGGTGATTCATAAGTCACTTATCTATTTCTTTTTGAAATTCTAAAGTTAAAAAATACGGTAATACAAAACAGAAAGTTTATTCAACAAATTCATTTATGGGAGTTTAAAATTCCAGCAAATTTTGAAAATTTCCACCTTCGTTCCGCATGCATAGCTCCATTTTTTTTTTGCAAGGAATTTACGACTCTGTGTAGCATATTTGATTGATTATGAAACAAATATATATAGAAACAAATATATAAACGAACAAATTTAAGATAACAAATAGCAGTAATTAGAGAGTAAGATAACAATTATCAAAAGTTTATAGGTTTGGGTTTCATATGGTAATCATTTTAAATAGTTAAGTGAAGTGACTTATGAATCACCCTGTATATATATACTGCTTCCTTCATATGCACGTTTAAACTTGAGTTGAGCCCGATTCTGACGAAGGGAAGAGTTCCCGAAATATTATATCATACGGAGTTTCCACCACCCCATCTTGATGCAGGTATTACATAACAGTGTTACATTGTGTAGATAGACTCATATATGTGTGTTTGTAAATAAATAAATAAATAAATATGGATATGTATATGTATACATTGTATAAAGGGTAAAACTATTTTACTTGTTCCACTATTATATGTCTTATTTGAGCCAACTTGTCTCTATCCGTCAAACCTCTGCATTGTATTGCCTTCTAAGTATCACATTTCTAAATGTATATATATATATATATATATATATATATGTATATATATATATATATATATATATATATATATATATATATATATATATATATATATATATATATATATGAAACTAAAATGGAATAAGCGGAAGACCTAAAAACTCAACGTTTCGCCCAAATAGGCTTTGTCAAGAGCGAACAAAAAATGAAAAGAATGACATTTTTTTTTTTCGTTCTTGACAAAGCCCATTTGGGCGAAACGTTGAGCTTTTTATGTCTTCCGCTTATTCCATTTTAGTTTCATACCGTCGGATTATTTTATCCTTTTATCTATATATATATATATATATATATATATATATATATATATATATATATATATATATATTTATATTTATATATATATATATATATATATATATATATATATATGTATAATTATTTATGACAATATATTTATTAGCATATACTATCAGTGCCCTTTTACTTTGCAGTCCCCTGAAAAGAGTCAGCTCGATGATTGTCAATTGGTGACAACAGAGCAAATATAAGTTAGGTGCATATTATATTCCAATAACCATGTTTTTTCTTTTATTATTTTTCTTTTTATTTTTTCACATTTCCAAAAAACATAACATTTCTGTGAGATATATATTTGTACGTTCCGTTTCATTTGTCTTGTGCCAAACAACATTTTTATGTCAATATCGTCTCTGCAACATAACAAAATCATCAGAAAAATTCACAAATATATATATATATATATATATATATATATATATATATATATATATATATATATGTGTGTGTGTGTGTGTGTGTGTGTGTGTGTACATATATATATATATATATATATATATATATATATATATATATATATATATTAAATCTTGGCCTTTGCCAACTTATCTATCCCAGCAATTACCTCTGATGATAAGATTTTGATCTTTGAAAAGCCTGGCTTGCGGCAAAAATTAATTGAATCAATTGCCTTTTTGCGGAATATACCTTGCATTAAGCAACTGAATTGAAAAAAGATCTGCCTCCATCGCTTTTCTAATTTCTTTTAATCCTTCTACCTATCTGTCTGCTCTATCCGGTATATTGAGCTGTATACTTTTCACAATAGGTTTTACCTTTCCTAAAAGTTCGCTTTTAGTTCTCCACTTTATATATATATATATATATATATGTGTGTGTGTGTGTGTGTGTGTGTGTGTGTGTGTGTGTGTGTGTGTGTAGTGTGTGTATGTGCTCACGTGTGTGCGTGTGTCTGTATATTGTATCATGTGTGTGAGCGCGACTTGCACTAAGTCGATGATGAGCATAGATGAACACATTCGCGAAGAATCAGAATGGCTCGTGGCGCCAACTGACTTGTTGCCTAATCTCCAATCAACAAAGATGGCGTCGACTCCATTTGCCACTCTGAGACGACAAACTGTTTTTTGATTGGTCAATTACACGGCCGACAAGGACGCCCACCGCGCTGTTCACCCGCGCCTCCTCGTTTTTGCGCCTGGATGTGATCGCCGCGACCGAACATGCCAGACAACGTGGAGCCGCACGGACCAGGGACGCACGTTCGCCGACGACGCACCTTAATTGCAGCAGGGGGTGGGATGGCAGGGCTCGTTGAGAACCCGTCGGTGTGATTTGCAAGGCAAGTCGATTGCATGTCGCTTCTTTTTTTTCTTTTTTTTTTTTCAAATATGTGCTCAGATGTGAATGTGTCTGGATGGTGGCGGGTGTTTATGGCCGAGAATGCAGAAATACCCATCCAATCGGGCAGAGGTGACGGGTAAGGTCACGGCGATTACAAACGTCTACAAGGAAATAAATGCTGCAACAAGTTTGATTAGAAATTAACGGAAGAAAAAGAAAATGAAATCCCTATCGTAGTTACCCACACTCGGATTAGAATGATGATTGGAAGAGACAAACCGACGGCATGACACTCTCGGAATGCCGTATCCGGTAAACAAAACAAAAAAATCGTGGCACGCCAACTTTTAACAGTTTATTAATTCGTATGATATGAGCATCTGTCATTCGTTTAAACTTTTCCACTGGTGACATTTCCATCTATTCCTAGTATTAGGACGGACTAGAATTACAGCCAAGCAAACACACATGCGAATCTCGCTTGGTCAAGACACACTGATGAATTGTAGAAACGACGAAACACGCGTCTGTAGATAACTATGTTATATATATATATATATATATATATATATATATATATATATATATATATATATTTATATATATATATATATGTATCAAATTGGTTGCTACCACCACTCTCTCTGGCTGTGTTTAAATTGTCGTAATTCAATTTTTCTTTCAGTCTAAAAAATGTAATTGTTTGAGTGATGCTTGAAAAAACCGCAAGGTTGAAATAAATTATTGCATCGACGATTATATAATTTCGTGTTATTATATTTTATATTATTCTTGCTCTGTTTACCACATTGAGCTCTCATACCCGGATTTCCTCCTGGAATTATTCCATTATAACACAAATATATATATTTATTTATATATATATATATATATATATATATATATATATATATATATATATATATATATATATATATATATATAATAATCCAGGTAAAACATCCACAGGGTAGTAATCCGAAGAATTTCAACCGGGTTTATAAAAAGTGCTGAATATTAAATAGAGCTTTATATCAGGTTATTTTTATTTAGACAGACATGTACAAAATCTGCGACACTGGCATGTCGATGTTATCGATCAACAGTTTGTATAAACTGAGATCTAATCAGGCAGAGTTAGAATCCGATCTTAACATTAGATCGGATTCTAACTCTGCCTGATGAGATCTCAGTTTATACAAACTGTTGATCGATAACATCAGTGTCACAGATTTTGTACATGTCTGTGTAAATAAAAATAATCTAATATATATATATATATATATATATATATATATATATATATGAGATAGGAAGGATGAGAGTAATCCAACGTAATGGGAAATGAAAAAGAAAAAAAAACAAAGAGATGTTTGTTTTATATATGCATCAACGTTTCGTCTTTATTGTAAGACTTCCTCAAAATCCATGCTACACTTCACCACGAAAAAAAACCTCAGCACCCCCCACTCCCCTCTCTCCAACCCTAAGACAAATTAACTAGCACTCCCACCCCTACCCTTTTTCAATCACAGCCGTCCACATTCATTTCACTCTCTGCCACTAACTGACTTATCTCAGCCCGGACCTTGGTCCAGCGCTCTTAGTAGCCACGGCTACTACTTTTTTCTCATCAACCCATCATGTCAACCCAATATTTTGATGTACTTGCATGACATTTTTCGTAAAATTATCATCCTGAGGAAGTCTTACAATAAAGACGAAACGTTGATGAATATATAAAAAAATATATCTCGGTTTTTCCTTTTTCATTTGTCATATATATATATATATATATATATATATATATATATATAGGTTTGAAAAAGGAGACAAAAGGAAAACAGGTTCGAATGCAGGAGAAAAACAAAAACCAGAGATTTGACCGGTTCAGTTCGTATTATTGTATATTATAAGAAATAAAAAAAGAATATGTCACCTACTTGTCAAATAATATTTCAATGTAGCTAAAAGTCTTCTCATATGGTCCAATCGGATCATCTTTTCCTTCTCCCATGTGTGTGCTTTCAAAATAAAATTGTTTCCAAATCTTCACTTCTTCTGAAGACGTTCGATAATACGAACGAAACCGGTCAAATCTCTTGTTTTTGTTTTTCTCCTGCATTTTAACCTGTTTTCCGTTTGTCTCTTTTTTCAAACATTTTCTCTACCACGGCATTTCATTTTCATGACTTATTGCGTACCTTAGCACACACACACACACACACACACACACACACACATATATATATATATATATATATATATATATATATATATATATATATATATATATATATATAAGCAAGCGTTGTTGAACATCACGGAACTTTCGCGTTTGTATATTTTCCTCGTGAGGTTCTCAAACCGTCGAGCCATCTTTCTGGTTTCAGGTGGCAATCCGTATAGTACTTCGCCGATATATATATATATATACATATATATATATATATATATATATATATATATATATATATATATATATATATATATATATATATATATATATAAGCTCCCTTACAGGTGTGTACCCCCCATTCTTTTTGGGTTAACTAATATCATATGTGAAATCGCCAACTCTAATCAGTGGAAATGCAATGGTGTTCGTAGAAATAAATAGATCACTCTTCGTAATAGACAGGTATTATATAAACATTGAGATTTCGCTTCGTCACTGTAAAGGACTATACAAGAGAATGGCCAGAAGCCCTGACTCTCTGCTAGACAGTCGAGTTTCGATCCCGGCTCGCGGCACTTGCCAATCTTGCAACCCAGAATTCACAAGATCGACTGTACGGCGCAAGTTTGCAAACACAAAGTAGTCCAGAGCCAAAGCCATATCTCCATTTAAAAAATTGCCTTTTCAGATATCGTGAACGCGTGTGTCTCACTAGCAATTAGGCTAATATTTTAATAAAAATATAAATAAAAAGCAATTTATTTAAATTAAATTGTTTAAATATAAAAATAAAATGTGACTAAAAAAATGTGACTAAAAAATTAAATTTTAAAATCCTATTTCACCCTACCCCTGAAAATTTAAGCCCAAAACGCGACATATTAAGTGGAAACGAAAATCAAAATACGAATACTCCCGAACAACGCCGGGTAGGTAGAAATAAGTTCCTATAAAAAGGCATTCATAGATTTATCTGCGCAAGCGTGTGGGTGTCATTACGAATTAACGTGATTTGTAAAATAAAACAAAATAAAAATCAATTAATTAATCATAATCTACATGATAAAAGTGAACGTACGTGTGTCCGGCTCGCTTCAATGTAAACGCATGCAAATTTGATTTCATGAGCAAAGAAGGGGAGGCTTAATCTTAAAAATAACGGATAATAACAAATAGAAAGGTCAAAATAATCACGTATGCAAAGTTAACCTTTATGAGAAAGAAACGGAGAGCTGACCTTAAAAATAAGTGATTAAAATAAAAATGAAACTAACAAATGTGTTCACTCTCGGAGTGAAATAATTTTTACTTTCATATAGACACACAAATATTTATTATAAATATTATTATCATTATTATTGTTATTATTATTATTATTATTATTATTATTATTATTGTTATTATTATTATTATTGTTGTTATTATTATTATTATTATTATTATTATTATTATTATTATTATTATTATTATTATTATTATTATTATTGTTACACCGGCCGTTCTTACACAGAAGAAACTACACCGGTTGTCACTATAAATAGTGCGAGTCCCCAGAGACACAGAAAAAACAAAGCACAGTCTTGTAACTGTCTAGCCAAGTGCTAGTCACTTTCTTACTTTGTTAATACACTTGTTAAACCAACCCTCGACTTGACTTCCTTTATTTATTATTTACTGTTGGACAACTTCACAACAATCATCATCATCATCATCATCATCATCATCATCATCATCATCATCATCATCATCATCATCATCATCATCATTATCAATTATTATTATTATTACTATTATTTGTACTCACTAGGAGTGTTCATCATGTATACTACCTTAAAGTGCAACGTCAGTGATTGCTCACTGATAATAACCGGTGGTGTTCCCTGAAGTCTGAGTGACAACAAGTCTCCCCAGATTTCCAATACTCTATACCTCTTTTCAATAACCATTGCAAATTACTTTTTATGGGATGATTTTACCGATATACTTATTTTGTGGGGATGAAGTTAAGTATCTATTCTATTGTCATGAGAAAATCCTCCCAGGCATTGCCATCTCATTTTTTTATTTCAAGCTTTTGGCGGTAATACATTCCTCACATTACTTTCTCTCTACTTTCTTCATTTTGTCGGGGTGGGGTAGTGTATTATCTATTCTGTTGCCATAATCTCATCCTCCCAGGTAATAAAATAACACACAATTTTCGTAGCGAAAACTCATAAATAAAAAACAAGATGGCGCTTCTCATTTTCCCGCCGAAATTTTAGCAATTAACGGACCTGTCATCGGGAGGCGCGCTTTTATATCTTGAAATCACACGTTTTAAATGTCTTTATTCACTTCATCGTCACTAAATCACGTCGATATTTATTAAAGTTTTATTATTTATATCAGCCATCATTTACATGAGTCACACACACATAGAGCAACTTCAAGTGCACGTAATAGTGAAGTCATACGTTTTCTCATTTGATACTGGTTTAAATTACCCTTTATTTGCCAGATTCACTTTCGCTAGGAATCATATTATCTGTGTTGCTCCCATATATGTGTTAAATAAAAACTATTATTTCCTCACGACTCTGCTGCGAAACGCGCGTAAGATGTATAGAAAACATCAATTTTGGAAAAAATATACTATATAAACATATTAAGAGAATTTTGTTTGCTTATAAGACAGGGGGATTATTGCTATTTGCTGATATATGAGGGTAACAGGACTAGAATAAAAGAAGAAAACGAAGGTGATGGTCGTTTGACGAAATATGAAAACAAAAAAATGAACACTTGAATGATTTGGATTCATTGCTCATTTGGTCATTTGAATACACCTATAATATATATATATATATATATATATATATATATATATATATATATATATATATATATATATAATTCCCGAAACAGTTTTTTTAAGGTAACCAACTGATGATCCCTTAAATAATGTTAGAAGCAAACTAATATAATAACTGAAAAAGTTAAATTTACTTACATGAGTGATTTTCCACTGAACGACTTGAGACTTAAGTTTGTTTGTTGTTTTTTTAATATAGTTTCAATGGTTGAGAAACTTCTAAGACTATATATGTGTGTTTGTGTGTGTGTGTGTGCTCTGACGCTTGTAATACACATTATTGAGCTTGCAATTTGGATATTTTCGGATATTATAAAAAAATATACATTTTTTGTACAATCGACAAACATATATATATATATATATATATATATATATATATATATATATATATATATATATATATATTAGAACACTTTATGTTAGATATTTCAGTCATGTTCATTTTATATTCCAAAAACAATTTTCTTTTAACATTTCTAAAGTACATACCATTTCTTTTACATGGATTTTACGGTCCGTTTCATTTGTCGTGAGCCAAACAACATTTATATATATATATATATATATATATATATATATATATATATATATATATATATATATATATATATATATATATATGAATTACCCTTTATTTGCCAGATCCACTCCTACCGGGAATGATAGTGTGCTTGTGGTTCTCTTAAATGTGTTAACTTAATATATAGTAGATTATATGTTTAGTAAAAAAATTATTCTAGAAAACAATCACATATAAAATATATGTACGGTTTAAGCATAAAATGTCATGGCGTAGGTTGATATGCCGTTTAACCAACCGAAAAAACAGTAACATTTCACATGATACGATAATCAAAATAAACCGTACAAATGAAAAAGATGTTCTAATTAAAAACTTAAAAAAACGATAACAGACACTATATTTTTCGAAACGCGATACATGTGTTGATAAGGGAACACAAGAAAATGAGCACCTCCTGACTTTAACTGATGATTAGTACTTCTCCCTCCTCTTTTCTTCTGAGTCTGCGTCTACTGAACAGTGCTCAAGTGTCGATCTCTTGGCCTTTTGGCCAAGATCAAAGTGTAGTATATGTTCCGATGGATACTACACCCAATAAACTGGTATTGTCTTGGCCTTCGGGGCTTGATTTATGCCGGTCTATGGGTCTGTCCTGTGCAGTTCTAGGAGGTCCACCCTCCCAGGCTTTGCCTTCCCTCTTTGGGGAAAAGTAAGTTTATTGCTTACTGTCTGAGGCGCCCCTACCGGGGAATGCCGACGGGGCTGCCCAGGCAATTTTTAATCGCCAGCGATCTCACCTCTCGGGCGCTGGCTTTTCAAACACCAATTTCCCGACCTTGGGTCACATCTTACTTGTGGGAGTAAGAAAAAACTGGCCTTGTGCCTAACTCCTGGAGAGTAGTCCATAAATACAAGACAGTTTCTTCCCAAGAACGAGCTTACCCAGAACTACAGAACCAGGGTACATCAAACAGACACGGTAATGTATTGTTTTGAAATCGAATAATATATATATTACCTCGGGTAGAACATAAGATCAAGCAGGTTTTACTTGTTTCGGTACTTTTTTAGTTTATGAACCACGCTAAGTTTGACCCTAACCTTAACCTAAACTCTAAGTCTTAACCCTTACCCTAAACCCTAACGCTAATCCTAACCCTAAACCCTTACGCCTACTACGTTGACCCTAACACTGATCCTTACCTTAACCCTAACCCTAACGACGGGGTCAAAGTTAGAGTGTTACCTAATATAGCAAAGAACCCTTTTTACAAGCTATATATATATATATATATATATATATATATATATATATATATATATATATATAATCCAGGTAAAACATCCACAGGGTGGTAATCCAAAGAATGTTCAACCGGGTTTATAAAAAGTACTCAATATCCAATAGAGCTTCAATATATGATTATTTTTATTTACACAGACATGTACAAAATCTGCGACACTGGCATCTCGATGTTATCGATCAACAACTATTGTAAACTAAGATCTCATCAGGGGGTTAGAATCCGATCTTAACCTTAGATCATATTTGGAAAGATTCTAACTCTCCCTGATGAGATCGCAGTTTATAATAGCTGTTGATCGATAAATCGACATGCCAGTGTCGCAGATTTTGTACATGTCTGTGTAAATAAAAATAATCATATATATATATATATATATATATATATATATATATAATATTGATATTAAAGATAAGCGATGTATCCTTTAATAATATTCTATCTTGATAATATAAAGCTCAATATATTGAATAGAGCAATAAATGCAAGAAGCAAAACGTCAGAATAAAACATTGTATGGATACAATATGTATTTAAACATGTAAAGTTCAAAGCAGAGAGTTGCATAACCTTAATCCATGTTTTTTCAAAGATTAACTTTTTACATCAGAGGATAAAAACCGGTAATATAACTGTAAATATTATCGGCAACATTTAACTTTGAAAAAATTATACACAAAAATATAAAAGATAAAGAACGGTTGGTTGTGAAGAAACGTAAAGTTAGGATAGTACCCGTCAAAAACAAAACAGCTGGGATAGTGGAAATACATGTTTTAAAAAGAGTACTCAAACTATTTAGGAGTACAAATCTTGTTGTTAAGAAGCTGATTATTCGACGGTGGTCAGTTGGGTTCGTGTATCCTGTGCGCGTAGAAGTCCGAGAAAAAATGTATCCAATATATATATAGATTAAGCACTTTAATTAAGTTAACAAAAAGTCGTTACTTATAGCGTAATTCCAATTTACCAATTACCAAATACCATCAACACCTTGCGAAAACAATTCGGACCCCTGAACAATTTAAGTATCGCTTTCTTTTTCAAGCATTCATCCCTAAATAACGGATGCCTTTATTTTTGTTTTTATTTTTTGTTTCACCCACTTTGACTCTACGCTCACACTTCAAAATAAGACTTTTCACCCCTGGCCCTAATCTTATTTCTTTACTTCTGCTTTGTTTTACTTTATATAAAATTTTCAAAGTTTATTGTTGCCGACAATTCTTATAACCATATTGTCGGTTTGCCCATCCTCTGATGAGAAGAAATATTTTCTTTGAAAATCCATGGATTAAGGATATGAGGCTCCTTGCTTTGAACTTTTGATGTTTTTAATGAATATTGTATTTTTACAATGTTTTATTCGCATCTTTCACCTCTAAAATAAATTGCTCTATTAAATATATTGAGCTTTACACTGTCACGATAGATTATTATTATTAAACGATAATTTAATTATCGTTATAATTCTACACCTATACATTATTATATATAAATATATATATATATATATATATATATATATATATATATATATATATATATATATATATATATATATATATATGCTGAGAGAAATGAATTCTGTTTTTAATCTCCGAAAGAGGCACATGGTAAATAGCTGATGATCCTTTTTAATATTTCACAATTAAAGTTAAGGTCCCCTGTTTTTGTTCACTGTTATATACTTGAATCCCCTTGTTTTATTTGTAAATTTTCCAGAGGAATATCGGCTTGTGCAAGTGCTGAGTTTTGGATTTTGGATTTAGTTAGTATCCCTGGAAATTTAAACTTCATATTTATTTCTTTGCTAAAAATGACTCAAAGCTTCTTTAGATATATATATATATATATATATATATATATATATCGATGTACTTGCATGACATTTTTCTTAAGATTATCATCCTGAGGAAGTCTTACAAATAAAGACGAAATATTGATGAATATATAAAAACATATCTCTTGGTTTTCCTTTTTCATTTCCCATTACGTCTGATTACTCTCATCCTTCTTTTATGCAAGATCCAAACACAGTTTGTTGATCACTTTTACTGCTCGTGTAAAATACCCGCCGACTCGGTATTTACAAAGTTAAATTCCTCCTTAATTATTAGCTAATTCGTTGTGGCCGACGGGGGAACGCTCTTGACTACAAATCAGTGGCGATTTGTGATCGGAGTTCGAGCCCGCTGGCCGTAGTGAATTAACTTCCTGCACTGAAGATTGCGTTAGCATGAAACATCGATGTCTATATATATAAATGAACTTTCCTAATTTATAACTCGCAGCGACCATGCGCAATCAAGTTCTATTCTATTTAAAACAGACATTTTCAACAATAGTCCACAACACCGGACGTGACACTTCACCAACACCAGGAAGTAAATTATGGGGAAAAAAAGGTTATACCTTTATTTGTCTTGGCTATGTCGAAGCTTCTTTTTGTCAAGCGAAATATTAGCTAAAAAAAATCAAGATGAAGAAAAAAAAACGGAAGGTATTTTGAAATATTTTGTTAAATGTTTCGAAATATTTTTCTTTTTCATTTGATTTAATTACTCGCATCTAATACATGGGTTTTGAAGGCATTTTTGCCTCTCTCTCTCTCTCTCTCTCTCTCTCTATATATATATATATATATATATATATATATATATATATATATAAAGATGATAGATTTAACAACAAATGCATATTAACATCCTGTTTCACGTCTTCCGAAATGTGACCCTCGTATAACTAAAAAAAACTCTAGTAATAAGAATTAGACACATTTTATAAAAGTGAATGAGAAAATGCAAAATTTCGGTGAAAGCCAATAAATTAAAAAAAACAAGATGGCGATTCTTATTTTCCCGCCGAATTGTATGCAATTAACAAACCTGTCATCGAGAGGCGTCGTTTTTATTTTGAAAGCAAACGTTTTTAATTACAATTTTATTGGGTTTGAATTCACTGAAGCTAATCGAGATTTAATCCTGTATCATAAAGTGCACTAGTAAACGTACCCTGTGGTATTATCATAGGGGCAGTTTAGACGAGACGTGAATCAACCTAGGAAGGTAAGTTTTAGTAAAGTCTATGTTTCTGTGTGTTATGGCCTAAAAGTTAGAGCACATACCGAGAGAAATATATACGTCCGCCATAGATATATCAGTTAATAAGGTTCATATATATAGATAACATGAACTTATAACCAATATCTTTTCAAAAGTGCTCAGTATGTGAATAGAGCTTGTTTGCATACTGAGATATGTAAACGTCCGTCAGATACATATATATATATATATATATAATTAGTTAGTTATGAAAATATATTTATGACAATTAAGCTACACAGAGGCTTCCGTGTTTCATCCCCGTAGGGAATAGTCAGGCTAAAATTTAGCGTGATGATTTTCGAAGGGGATGAAACGCGGAAGCCTCTGTGTACCTGAATTGCCATTGATATATTTTCATAGCTTACTACCTAGCTCGAATCACGTATCGAGCACTGTTGAAGTAAATACTGAAAATTGATACATAAAAAAGTACATCTCCTTATAACATTTAGTGAGGATACATGAAATAATATATATATATATATATATATATATATATATGTAGAAATAAAAATGGAATAAAGAATAAGCAATTTAACAACTAACAAAAATAAACTCAAAAACTCATGTTGTAAAGTTCCCTCGAGATATTTCGGTCGTAGATACGGCCATTTTCTATCGGATTGTTGAATTGCATATTCTTTATTCCATTTTGATTCCTACATATTGTCTGAAACATTGTTTCTTTTTTCCCATATATATATATATATATATATATATATATATATATATATAGTCTCGGAAGTTTCTCAACCATTAGAACTATATTAAAAAAAACAAAAAAACTTATAGTCCCAAGTCTTCCAGTGGAAAATCACTCATGTAAGTCAATTTATTTTTTACAGTTATTATATTAGTTTATTTCTAACACTATTTTAAGGGATCATCAGTTGTTTACCATGAAAAATTGTTTCGGGAATTTAATATATATATATATATATATATATATATATATATATATATATATATATATATATATATATATACAATAATATTTTTTTTTATAAATATTAAATATTTAAAATATACCTAGAGACATCGATGTTTCATGCTAACGCAATCTTCAGTCTAGGAACTAGTTCTCACCGGTCACCGGGCGCGAACTCCGAACACAAATCGCCACTGATTCGTAGTCGAAGATCTTACCCGAAGGCCACTGGAAACTAATTAGTAAATAAAGGGGAATTTCAACTGTAAATAGTAGAATTACTACCAAGTAATTAAGAGTGATCTACGAGTCGGATCATTGCATATAGCTATTTGTACTACTTGTTATTGAAGCTCCTCGAAAATATATATATATATATATATATATATATATATATATATGAGACTCCTTGCTTTGAACTTCTGATGTTTTAATTAATATTGCATATGTAAAATTTTGTTATTCTCATCTCTCTCTCTCTCTCTCTCTCTCTCTCTCTCTCTCTCTCTCTATATATATATATATATATATATATATATATATATATAATTATAATTTCATATAAAATGCTATAAGGAGATATAATTTTTTATGTATCAATTTTCAGTATTTACTTTAACGGTGCTCGATACGTGAGTAGAGCTAAGTAGTAAGTAAGTAATAAATATATTTATGACAATTAAGCTACACAGAGGCGTCAGCGTTTGATCCCTGGGGGGAATCGTCAGGAATTTTAGCCTGACTATTATCTACGCGGAAGCGTCTGTGTAGCTTAATTGCCATAAATATATTTTCATAACTTACTTAATATATATATATATATATATATATATATATTTATATATATATATATATATAGTTATATATATATACCAATATTTTTCAAAAGATTACAAATCTTTGAAGATATCTACATAAATACTGAACATCTCATAATCAATAATGTAAATTTCGAAACTAGCAACATTCTAAAGTGTTTAGCATAGTAATTAACCTTACCAAATTCTTAGCCGTTAAGCAATCATACTTTTAAATCTTGCACGCGCTTAGAACGTAATCACTTTTGCAGGTAACACCTCAATATTGTAGACAGTCTTTTAAAAGTTGTAATATTCCTGATGTATATGAAAACTTAACAGTAAAGACATATTTGTAAAGACACTAAGACTAACACCGCCTGAAGATGATTTGATGAATCAAATCGAAAGTACTCGCGAAAAATTTTTTAAAATGGAACAATGAACACACGGAATTACATACACCAATTTGACCTAAATACTAAATCGACTATTCGGAAAATGAAAAAATTAAAAAAAGTCTTATCAAGCAATAACACTGTGTGTTATTTATATATGTTTGGCTAAGCATATATATATATATATATATATATATATATATATATATATATATATATATATATATGGCTCCTGCGCTGCCTTGATCTATATGATATACATCCGGTCATCAAGAAAACCATACCAGTACAAATAAATATGTGGACAACAACCATGGCATTAAGACACACAAATGGAACAATAAAAACCCCTGACGTCAATATCTGAAGATGAATCTTCCAATGTGTTTGCTTATCTCCTCTACTCTTTTGCCTGGCAATTGATCCACTAAGCAAATTACTAAAAAGCCAGAGTGCCTACAATCTGAGCCAGGGCCGCAAACAAGATCTAAACAAAAAAGTCAACCACCTGCTCTTCATGGATGATCTCAAGCTGTATGCTAGTTCAGATGCTGACTTAAGCCGACTCTTACAGGTTGTACATACCTTCTCCAAAGTATTGATTTACTCCTCTCCAGGAGTTAGGCACAAGGCCAGTTTTTATCTTACTCCTACAAGTAAGATGTGACCCAAGGTCGGGTCGGAAAAGTTGGGATTAAAAATTGCCTGGGCAGCCCCGTCGGCATTCCCCGGTAGGGGCGCCTCAGGCAGTAAGCAATAAACTTACTCCTCCTTAAAGAGGGGAGGCAAAGCCTTGGAGGGTGGACCTCCTAGACAGACCCATAGACCGGCGTAAATCAAGCCCCGAAGGCCAAGACAATACCAGTCTATGGGGTGCAGTATCCATCGGAACAGATACTACACTTTGATCCTATTGCAGAATGAGTAGCTATAAGTTCTCATCGGTTCCCGGGCAGCGCAGGATTTCCAGCTAGGGCATAAGAACGACACAAACCATAGATTTTGGAACAGCCACATCTATACGTAGTGACGCACGTATCTCTGCATATCAACGCAGCATTCGAACAACTGTTTCCCCATCCAAACACGGTAGAGACACGCATCGTAAAAGGCAATGAAAGACGATAAAATTAAACGAAGACCGTGAATGAAACAAAATGGCGCTTTCCATTTTCCCGCCGAATTTTGTGCAATTAACAGACCTGTCATCGAAAGGCTCGCGTTTTATCATTCAAACACACGTTTGAAATTAGCTTTTTATTGGATTCAGTTTCATTGAAGCTAATCAAAGTTTATTTCATGTCAAATTTGGATTACGTGTCAAAGGGAGAAGCTATCTACGAAACAAGATACAACTAGCGCTATTTCGACGGTGGCAACATTCATTGGACGCTAATAAATGAATAATGATCTTCAATATTATTGACTGGAGGATCTCTAGCCGAGGCAAACACGTAATATTTGCTGTGTGCAACTGTTAGAAAAGTAATTTTCTTGTGTTCAGCTCTTAGAAAAGTAATTGTCTTGGTGTTCAAATGTTAGAAACGTAATTGTCTTTGTGTTCAGCTCATAGAAAAGTAATTGTCTTAGTGTGCAACTGTTAGAAACGTAATTTTCTTTGTGTTCAGCTCTTAGAAAAGTAATTGTCTTGGTGTGCAACTGTTAGAAACGTAATTTTCTTGATGTTCAGCTCTTAGTAAAGTAATTTTCTTGGTGTTCAACTCTTAGATTAGTCATTTTTCTTGGTGTTCAACTCTTAAATTAGTAATTTTCTTGGTGTTCAACTCTTAGATTAGAAATTTTCTTGGTGTTCAACTCTTAGATTAGTTATTTTATTGGTGTTCAACTCTTAGATTAGTCATTTTTCTTGGTGTTCAACTCTTAAAATAGTAATTTACTTGGTGTTCAACTGTTAGAAACGTACTTTTATTGGTGTTCAACTCTTAGATTAGTAATCTTCTTGGTGTACAACTTTTAGATTAGTAATTTTCTAGGTGTTCAACTGTTAGAAACGTTATTTTCTTGGTGTTCAACTCTTAGATTAGTAATTTTCTAGGTGTTCAACTCTTAGATTAGTAATTTTCTAGGTGTTCAACTGTTAGAAACGTTATTTTCTTGGTGTTCAACTCTTAGATTAGTAATTCTCTTGGTTTTCAACTATTAAATTAGTAATGTTATTGGTGTTCAACTCTTAGATATGTAATTTACTTGGTGTTCAACTCTTAGATTAGTAATTATCCAGGTGTTCAACTGTTAGAAACGTAATTTTCTTGGTGTTCAACTTTTAGATTAGTAATTTTCTTGGTGTTCAACTCTTAGATTAGTAATTATCTAGGTGTCCAACTGTTAGCAACGTAATTTTCTTTGTGTTCAACCTTTACATTAGTAAGTTTCTAAGTGTTCAATTGTTAGAAACGAAATTTTTCTTCGTGTTCAACTTTTAGAAACGTAATTTTCTTGGTTTTCAACTCTTAGATAAATAATTTTCTAGGTGTTGTACTGTTAGAAACGTAATTTTCTTATTGTTCAACTGTTAGAAACGTAATGTTCTTTGGATGCAATTTTTAAGACGTTTATTTGTATATTCCCCTATTAGCAATGTTATTTTCTTGGTATGCAACTATGAGAAACGTAATTTCCATTTTTAGTAACTTTTTTAAAAATATTCAAGTGTTGGAAACTTTTTTGTTGTTGTTTTCCACTGGTAGCAACGTTATTTTCCTGATGTTCCACCGTTAGCAACGGTATTTCGTGGTATTTAAGTGTTTAAGAGTTATAAACTTACTTTTATTTGTTTTCTACTACTAGCAACGTACTAACCGTGGAAACAATTATTAGACACTTAATCCTTTCTATTACGTTTTATATTTTTTTAGATGATTTTTTTTATGGAAATCGCTCCAGACAAGGCAAGAAGCCACTTGATGTAAAGAGCTAAAAAATACTACTTCAAAGAAAAATGCCTGAGCAGCCTCGTCGGCATTCCCTGGTAGGTGCGCCTCAGGCGATTAGCAATAAACGGGTGAGAATTTATTTAGGCTGGTGCATTCCTCGGAAACATTCATTTCTGTATTAAATGAAAATTACATCCCTTGGAATGCACCACACCTTAGGCATATCACCCGTTGTGGAAGGGGCAAAAGTGGGGATCGGGGGTCTTTGTGACATTTAAAGCCAACGCCTTTCAGCATTCCCAGGTAGGGGCGGGTCAGGCGATAGCAATAAACTGAAAAGGTGATCAGGTAAAGACTGGGAGGGTGGACCTCCCAGAACAGTGCGTCATCAAGCCCCGAAGGTCAAGACGGTACCGGTCTATGGGTGTAGTATCCATCGGAACAGATACTACACTTTGATATTAGCCAAAGGCCAAGAAATAAGCCAGGAATAGAATAAGTCATGTGTTGTATCATTTTCATTTCCTGATACTTTATTGTCTGCAGTATTTTATAAATTACATCATATTAGATGACGTCACTGATTTTCATTACAGAAAACGCATTTTTCTTATCGCCATGTCAACAGTGTTAATATAACCATGGAAATTGCTACACAAATTTTTTTTAAAGAACCCAGGTATTTTCGACCTAGATCTAAAGTATCTTAGGTAAGATACCGCCAAGAAATATCTCCGTAAAAATATCGAAAGCAAGAATGACTGTCCATTTTGCTAAGAAAATTAAAGATGCTGGCATCGAATTGGGAAATGTCTGCGGACTGGCTCTTGGATCGGCTAGAAAGCTTCAGCGTGGGATAAAACGTCGAATCATCGGCAAACACAGAATTGCACCTGATCCGAATTGGTATATTAAAGGTAGAGTAGGAGAATTGTTTTTCTTTGTTCTTGGCCTTTTGGCTAAGATCAAAGTGTAGTATCTGTTCCGATGGATACTACACCACATAGACTGGTATTGTCTTGGCCTTCGGGGCTTGATTTACGCCGGTCTATGGGTCTGTCCTGTGCAGTTCTAGGAGGTCCACCTTCCCAGGCTTCGCCTCCCCTCTTTGGGGAGGAGTAAATTTATTGCTTACCGTCTGAGGTGCCCCTACCGGGGAATGCCGACGGGGCTGCCCAGGCAATTTTTAATAGCCAGAGGTCTCACCTTCTCGGGCGCTGGCTTTTACAGTCCCACTTTCCCGACCCGACCTTGGGTCACATCTTACTTGTGGGAGTAAGATAAAACTGGCCTTGTGCCTAACTCCTAAATATATACAGAGGAACTTTGGTGTTCGTAGATAATTTGTAACGGAAAAGATGTTCTATAACCGAATTGTTCGAAAACCGAATCATATTCTCCCATTAAATATAATTTAAAATACATTCATTTGTTCCGAAGTATTATATGAATGTTTTTCTTACATTAAAGGTCACCGCTTATTAAGACCCAAAAGCCACTCGAGGATAAAGGATAAAGAGTTTGACTCAAGGATAGCGGTTAAAGAGTTTGACAAGTGGATGGTGAAACAACATCGCGTCCACCGGCACGGTGGTTGTAGCAGGGCAGAAATGGATTATTTACGGGGACAGTTCAACAAGAACTTGTTTACATTGGACTTGAAGACGACCATATTGTAGTCGGCAGGGAAGCAGGCTTGCGGCAGTGTGTTCTACAGCTTATTCACCCAATTTTGTTTTATGATTTCTTAACCACACAGAACAGGATTACCAGTCTGAATTTTTCTAAAAAATAACAGATCTGCCTACAAAATGAGGCCAGATATTTTTCATGAAAATCGCTCCAGACAAGGCATGACGCCACTTGGTGTAAGGATCTAAAAATATAACTTCAATATTAAAAACTAGCCAACGATAAGTGTTAGATGGATAGATACCGATCCAGACAACAGCAATTATTCCCCCTTTGTCATAAACATCGCTCATGGAATGCGAGGACTAAATAGAAAAAATAAGGGAAGTGAGAGTTAAAGGGTTGTCAGATTGTTTGAAAACCTACAGTGAATTTAATTCTCATTTTTTGGTGCTGATATCGACCATGACACAGTTTTCGTGAGGTTCGACTCGGAAGCGTTCGGTTGTCCTACGCAAACGCCCGAGAGTTGACGAGCCGATTTGTACCAGACGACAATTTTGATACGGTGCTGCGTCCTATGATAATAATGTTTTGCGTGTTTTGTTTTTGTTGTTGTTAGGGTTAGGGTTTAGGGTTAGGGTTAGGGTTAGGGTTAGGGTTAGGGTTTAGGGTTTAGGGTTTAGGGTTATGGGTTAGGCTTTAGGGTTAGGGTTAAAAATGTTTATTTGATAACAGTAATTTAGCTCTGTTTTGCTTGTTTTATTTGTTTTGTTGTTTAAAAAATTTCTTGCAAATATAACTAAAAATTATAGGACGCAGCAACGTATCAAAATAACAAAAAAATATTTATTTGATAACAGTAACTTCGCTATGTTTTGCTGGTTTTGTTTTTTTTGTTGTTTCTTTTAGAAAATTTCTTAAAAATATAACTTAAAATCATAGGACGCAGCACCGTATCAAAATTGCTGTCTGGTACAAATCGGCTCGTCATCTCTCGGGCGTATGCGTAGGATAGCCGAACGCTTCCGACAAGAAACTCGCGAAAACTGGGTCAAGATCAATATAAGTACCAAAATAAAAACACAGATCTGGATTTGCAACTAAACACAAAACTGTTAAATGTTCATCATCAGTTTTTAACTTCGGTTGTCGTCGGCGATTTTCGGGAATCGAAAATTTTGTTAGAAAAACGAGGGATTTCTGTCTTAATATTTTTCTGTTCGAATTGTTCAACTTCCGAAATGTTCATTAACCGAGGTTAGACTGTATTTTTTTTCGCATCGTTCACTTTTGGGGGGAAACTTGAAACATTAAAAAAAACTAAAGCA
The DNA here is from genome assembly GCA_963556195.1 of Sepiola atlantica. Lineage (NCBI taxonomy): Eukaryota > Metazoa > Mollusca > Cephalopoda > Sepiida > Sepiolidae > Sepiola > Sepiola atlantica. The sequence goes on along the minus strand of OY744534.1, from coordinate 6,788,075 downwards.
CAAGGCGGAATAGCTAAAAAAAAAAAATTCAAAGAAGAATTGGGTAAAAGTCCAGAATAGTAAAAAAAACTCGATATCTCGAAAGCTAAAACATAACAATAAAATATAATTTATATCAAACGTATTTGAATGAAATTCTTTACCTCGTCATCCAACTTTAAACGTTCATAAAACCTTTTTATATCACACTTTAATTCTATAAACTCTGTCTTCTCGAAATTCGGTATTAATGGCTGCCAAGACTTGTAGCCAAGTTGTTAACGTCATTAAAAGTAAACTATTGAGGAGACAGATTTTATATAAGTAAAAAGTGTGACATTAAAGTGTTATGGACGTTAAAACGTGGCTTGTTATGTAGAGAATTTGATTCTAATGCGTTTCATATAAATTATTTGCTGTTGTTGTTTTTAAGAGGGGTGTACGATCGATCGATCGATTGAGTGTTAACTATTCTGGAATTTTACAAAAAAATGTTCGTATTTGTTTTTTGCATTTTACCGCGGCAGAATGACCTCCCACATTTTAAAATGTGACAAACGGAAAAGAAAACACGATTTATAAAAAATAATATCACTGTTGTTTACACAAAGGGTAACAGTATTTGTTCATTACATTTTGAAAAGTATATCGTCTAAATTGCGATGTCTGTCAACTATGAACGTTTACAGATGTTTTTTGAAGTTTTCGATCACTTCAAAGAGGCATTACAGAAACATTTAGAATGACAGCGTCATACATACCATTACAAGTGTTATTCTGACTGTTCGAGCAGACTATCCCAAGACAGAAGAATGTTGGCGAGCTGAACGTGTAAGGGTACTCAGTATTGATTTACTCCTCTCCAGGAGTTAGGCACAAGGCCAGTTTTTATCTTACTCCCACAAGTAAGATGTGACTCAAGGTCGGGTCGGGAAAGTGGGGTTTAAAAATTGCCTGGGCAGCCCCGTCGGTATTCCCCGGTAGGGGCGCCTCAGGCAGTAAGCAATAAACTTACTCCTCTCCAAAAGAGAGGAGGCGAAGCCTGGGAGGGTGGACCTCCTAGAACTGCACAGGACAGACCCATAGACCGGCGAAAATCAAGACCCGAAGGCCAAGACAATACCAGTCTATGGGGTGCAGTATCCATCGGAACAGATACTACACTTTGATCTTAGCCAAAAGGCCAAGAAAAAAACTGTAAGAGTATTATTTACTCCTCTCCAGGAGTACGGCACAAGGCCAGTTTTATTCTACTCCCACAAGTAAGATGTGACCCAAGGTCGGGTCGGAAAGTGGGGGTTGAAAGCCAGCGCCCGAGAGGTGAGCACTCTGACCATCAAAAATGCCTGGGCAGCCCCGTCGGCATTCCCCGATAGGGGAGCCTCAAGCAGTAAGCAATTAACTTACTCCTCCCCAAAGAGGGGAGGCAAAGCCTGTGAGGGTGGACCTCCTAGAACTACACAGGACAATCCCATAGACCGGCGTAAATCAAGTCCCGAAGGACAAGACAATACCAATCTATTGCGTGCAGTATCCATCGGAACAGATACTACACTTTGATCTTAGCCAAAAGGCCAAGAAAAAAACTGTAAGGGTTTTATTTACTCCTCCCCAGGAGTTAGGCACAAGGCCAGTTTTATCTTACTCCCACAAGTAAGATGTAACCCAAGATCGGGTCGAGAAAGTGGGGTTTGAAAAGCCAGCGCTCGAGAGGTGAGCACTCTGGCCATTTAAAAATTGCCTGGGCAGCCCCGTCGGCATTCCCCGATAGGGGAGCCTCAAGCAGTAAGCAATTAACTTACTCCTCCCCAAAGAGGGGAGGCAAAGCCTGTGAGGGTGGACCTCCTAGAACTACACAGGACAATCCCATAGACCGGCGTAAATCAAGTCCCGAAGGACAAGACAATACCAATCTATTGGGTGCAGTATCCATCGGAACAGATACTACACTTTGATCTTAGTCAAAAGGCCAAGAAAAAAACTGTAAGGGTACTCAGTAACAGAAAATCTCACTTCTTTGACACTGTCTGGAGTTCGAGCGCCTCGAGGTCTTTCAAATGGCTTCCCTTTTTTTTAAGGCTGAAACTGTGGCTCTGAAATCTTCAACCTTGAACACTGTTGATTTTCTATCCGGAACAGCATTATTTCAACCTTACATGTAAGAGGCTCAAAACAGCTCGATGTGTTCATATTTACTTGCCTCCCCGCGAGGGCAAAGTTAGACACAAGATCGGTTTTTATATGGGGGGGGGGGGATTTAAGCTCTCCCAAAAGGGTCACTCTAGATTGGAACAAAAAAAAAAAAAATTGCCCAGTCTAGAAAAATTACCGTTACGTTGTTTAATTGGTCCCCCGATTTATAAAATCGGGGGACTTACGTTTTGAGGCATGTCCGTCCGTCCGTCCGGATTTTTCTCCGCAACCATCCATTGAATTTCTCTGAAATTTTGCATGAAGTTGTAACTTTGGTCAGGTTAGAAAGTGACATTCTCCGATTTTTGAAAAAACATCTGGTTAGCCCCCCCCCCAGGGTGCCAAAATGCCCCGAAATGGACAAAAAATTACATTTTTTGCCCCATAACTTTTCATCCATCCATTCAATTTCTCTGAAACTTGGCCAAAATGTGGATGCAATTATTCCTAATAGAAAATAAGTATCGCTGATCTTGGTAAAAATCTGGTTCGTGCCCCCAGGGGGTCAAAAGCCCCCAAAATGGCAAAAAATGACCCTTTTCTCCCATAACGTTTGATCCATCCATTCAATTTTTCTGAAACTTGGCCAAAATGTAGAGGCAATTGTTCTGGATATAAAATGAGCATCCTTGACCTCAGAAAAATTCTGGTTCGCGCCCCCAGGGGGTCAAAGGGGGTCAAAAATGCCCCAAATTGTCCAAATTTATTGCATTTTACACTCGCCACATCGAGTCACATACAGAGGGGGACCACGCACGCGCGGCTAGTGTGTTAGATTTTATAATGAGTGCTGATTCAAGAAGTCTCAGCAGAAATTTATTTTAAATGAACTGAACGCGTCTAGCCTGTTCAAAGTTAAAAGAATGGTCGTGTTTTAATGCATGCGAGAAAAGTACATTTTTATTTTTTCATATCTCTATAATATTCTTCAAGCCTTTTCTTCAGTTCCCGTTAGGATTCCCCTACGTATATCTGATGACAATTACTGCATGGGACAGTGCATATACGTGCATTAGATGTGCTTTTTAAAAAAATGTTTTGCTGTTTTTAATGCTTGTTTTATAGCTTGTGGTGTAGTTTGTATTGTCGGAATTCCTAGTTTATTGAAACAAAAATTAAAATTGCCCCAGTCTAGAAAGATTTCCCCTTCACTGACCAAGGACAGAAAAGACAAAGTGCGGTATCGGAACAGATTGTATTTAGGGCAATACACCTCGGGAAACATTAATCAAGGGAATTAAAATTATATTCATAGAATGCATCCACCCTTAGGCATGAAAGCCCACTGTGGAAGGGGGAAGTGGGGGTCGGGGTTTTTTGTGACATTTAAAGCCAACGCCTGTCAGCATTCCCCGGTGGGGGCGCCTCAGGCGATAGCAATAAACTGACCATTCTTAAAATGTGAGAAGGTAAAGAGGCCTGGGAAGGTGGACCTCCTAGAACTGCACAGAACAAACCCACAGACCGGCGGAATCAAGACGCGAAGGCCAAGACGATACTGATCTATCCGGTGCAGTATCCATCGGAACAGATACTACACTTTGTTCCTAGCCAAAAGGCCAAGTGTTTCTATTTATCTCCCTCCTACAAGGTAAGATGTGACACAAGGTCGAGAAAGTGGGATTTGAAAAACCAGCGCCCCAGAATTTGAGCGCTCTGGTCATTAAAAATTGCCCGGGCAACCCCGTCGGCATTCCCCGGTAGGGGTGCCTCAGGCGATCAGCAATAAACTAACCCCTACTCAAAGAGTGAGAAGGTAAAGACTGGGAGGGTTGATCCCCCAGAACTGCGCAGGACAAACCAACAGACCGGCGGAATCAAGGCCCGAAGGCCAAGACGATACCGGTCTATAGAGTGCAGTATCCATCGGAACAGATACTACACTTTGTTCCAAGTCAAAAGGGCAAGTGTTGCAAATACAGATTCACCACTCTTCACAAAGGTTTATATAATAAAAGCACGTGTACCAGTACAAACAATATTGCTTGGGGATCGCATATAAGAAATAACAAGTCATTAGCTTAATTAGACCTAATACATTCATTAGCAACACATATGGGATAGTTTTGAATATGGGAGATATTTCTGCCGCGGTTTATATTTGATGTCTTTTTTTTTCAAAAGAGCTAATCAATTGTTTTATCTTTTGTTTTATTTCCAGATAATTACATTGACCACTGTGAACCCATTACAATTTCACATTGAGAAGGCCTGTATGAACAACAGAGGAACAAGTGCTACCTAAATAAATTTTAAAAAACAACACATTCAGTTTTGATACTATAATAAAGAGTGAGATAATATGAGAACACAAGAACAATAGAAAAACACTTACTAAAGAAACAGAAACAGAAAATGTATTGGATTCAGTTTATTCACTTTCATTGACAATATCCGAAATTGTGAAGATTTATATGAACAACGATTGATAAACAATGGTAAAATAGAAAATATCTAATTCATTACGGTGGTTATTGGAATATAAAATGAACCGCACTTATATATGCTCTGTTGTTACTGATTGACAATCATCGAGCTGAATTTCTAAAGAAGAATGACAATTAAAAGGCACTGATAGAATATGCTAATACATATATTGTCATATATATATATATATATATATATATATATATATATATATGTATATCGAGGCAACATTTTTTCCTTAAGACACGTATTATTATAATTAACCGACAATTTTTGTCAGGTTATTTTAGTATTGATCCCTTCAATTTTCCGGGTTAAAATCTTAATCTCGGAAGAAAACCTGCTATTAACAAGATTAATTTTAACACTAGTACTAATATACTTAAATGCGTATAATACCTAATAAATATAGTTTCATATTTAACTTTTCCCGCCATAATTAATTATAAATCTCACTCCAGGTCTTTACCTGTTTGTCATTATTCCACTGACGATGGACCCAGACGGGTCAGAAAGTACCCTGGACCAACATGTACATTACGGCAGTTTTATCAGCCAATTTTCTTCCGAGGTTAAGATTTTAATCCGGAAAATTGAAGGGATCAATACTAAAATAACCAGACAAAAATTGTCGGTTATTTTTAATAATATATATATATATATATATATATATATGTGTGTGTGTGTGTGTGTGTGTGTGTGTGTGAAAAAAGACAAACGAAAAACAGGTTAAAATGCAGGAGAAAAACAAAAGCAAAAGATTTGACAGGTTTCGTTTGTATTAACGTTAACACGAACGAAACCGGTCAAATCTCTTGTTTTTGTTTTTCTCCTGCATTTTAACCTGTTTTTCGTTTGTCTTTTTGCACACAGTTTGTCTACTACAGGATTTCATTTTCATGACTTACCGTGCACCTTACGCCATATATATATATATATATATATATATATATATATATATATATATATATATATATATATAGTCATCCACATACAGACTGTTTCGCTGTTTCACAGCTCATCAGTGCGGCTAGATATATATATATACACAGGGTGATTCATAAGTCACTTAGCTATTTAAAATGATTACCATATGAAGCACACACCTACTATTAACTTTTAATAATTGTTATCTTACTCTCTAATTACTGCTATTTGTTATTTTAAATTTGTTCGTTCATATATTTGTTTCTATATATATTTATTTGTATTTATTTAAATTTGTATAAATCATCATATGTGCTTTTTTTCAGGCAGTATGTCATTTACAATTGAAGAGCGAATTTTTATTGTTATTCATATGGCCAAATTTGATGAATCTCCCACACTTGTTGAAAGGCAATGACGACCTCAAATCAAAAATCACTGCCGAGTTTGTTAAAATGAATCAATCAAATATGCTACAAAGAGTCGGAAATTCCTTGCAAAAAAGAATGGAGCTATGCATCCAGAACGAAGGTGGACATTTTGAAAATTTGCTGTAATTTCAAACTCCCATAAATGAATTTGTTGTCTAAACTTTCTGTTTTGTATTACCGTATTTTTTAACTTGAGAATATCAAAAATAAATAGCTAAGTGACTTATGAATCAGCCTGTATATATATATATATATATATATATATATATATATATATATATATATATATACTAGTTAATAATACTAAACTAATAAACCACGATACCAACACCAAAAGATTAAACATTCTTGAAGCACTCTATATAAAAACTAATGTAATGTGAATTACGAAACTAGTCACAATATTTTAAAGTGTCTAGCATAGTAATAAACATCACCTAATTTTTAGCCATTAAGCAATTATACGTTGGAATCTTGAACGCGCTCAGAACGTTATCAAATTCTTAGCAATCAAACTTTTGAATCTTGCACGCTCTTAGAACGTAATCACGCTCTCATGTAACATCTCAATATTATAGACGTTCTTTTTATGTTGTACATTACTGGCCGTCATAATAATAAATAAAAAAACTCAACATTAAAGACATATTTCTTAAGAAATCAAAATTAACACCGTCTGAAGATGATTTGACGAATCGAATCGAAAGTACCCGTGAAAAGGGAAAGAAAATGGAACAAGAAACCCCTGGAACTTACAGACAGCAATTTGACTGATACACTAAATGGACCATACGGAAAATTGAAATAATTTAAAAAAGTCTTATCAAGCAAAAACACTTCGTGTTATTTACTAATGTTTGCCGAAATATATATATATATATATATATATATATATATATATATATATATATATATATATATATATATATATATATATATATATATATATATATATACAGGGTGGGCAAAAATAAGGGTCCTATTTTTAAAAATTCATAACTTTTTTATTTATTGATTTTTTTTTTTTTTTTTAGAATAAGTAAAGGACCCCTTCCGAAGCAAGCATGAGCCGTATTAGCCCTAAGGAACGTACCCTCATTTAGAAAACATTATTTTTGCTTAAAAAACTCAAAACAGTGTAAAAAACAATACTTTAGTTTTTCTAAGTTTTAAGAAGTGTTTTTCGGCTAAAATTTGTTTTGTTTATTTCAAAAAATCTCGGAAGGGTCAGTCTACACACACATAAAGTTTGGTGAGTTTAACTTTTATTTTGTGGAAGTTATTCAAATTCAAGTTATTCAAATTTAAAGATAGGACACTTATTTTGGCCCACCCTGTATATATATATATGGTTATTTATATGTATAGTTATTTATTTATATATATATATATATATATATATATACCTACATAAAAATAATCCACTGACACGTTTTTCTGGCTCACAGCCGTCATCAACATGGCTAACTTAGACAAAGATCGAACCTTCAATAGTGATGTCTGTAGTCCAGTGTCTTACCATTGAACTACGACGCCCTGCCTAGGAATATGTACGATATATATATATATATATATATATATATATATATAGATAGATAGATAGATAGATAGATAGATAGATAGAGAGAGAGAGATAGATAGATATATAGATATATATATATATAGATAGATAGATAGATAGATAGATAGATAGATTAATAGATAGATAGATAGATAGATAGATATGAATATATTGTACTTTTATCAAATAAATATTTAATATAGAGGACTATTAAAAGGCTATCAGAGTGCAAGAAATAGAAATATGTCGGGGTTAAAAAGTATGACAACAACAACAACAAGTGTATGTTTCTTTTTTATTTTTATTTTTATTAAACTTACTTGAATAGGTAAAACTTTTACAGAGTGATTTAATGTGTGTGACCGTGTTCAATAATATATTTTGAGGAAATACCTCTTTATCAAATAGTAGGCGTTTCAAATCTCGTGAAATCTGTGCGAAAATTGTTATGTAGTTATACCGCAGTAAATATCATGCTTCTCAATACCGACATATTTCCATTTCTTGCATTGTTATAGCCTTCTAATAATTGTCTATATATGTATTCAATGCAATGCTTTATGCAAACTACATCTTCTTATTAAATATTTGTAATTATTACCCACATATACGGCACAATCACGTTGACACACCGGTTCCCGTTAGATTACCGAAGTTAAGCGGCGTTGAGCCTGGACAGTACTAAATGGGTGACCATTTTGGAATACCAGGTGCTGTATGTGCTCTCTGCTTATCTCGGCATTGTGTCCAGTCGTCTTGTATTACTACTTGCCATTGGAATCAAGCGATGCCGACTCAGCAGAGCGGTTGTTAGGGATTGCGCAACCCTTGCAATTACAAATTCACGCGCGGGCAGCCCCTGGTGGGGCACTCATACGTCGAAATCGACGGGAGAGAGTCCATCGTCCATCACACCGGTTTTTCATGCTAATGCAATCTACAGTGTATGATATGTTAATTTTTACCGGTCGAAGGATTCCAACCAAGCTGTAAATTCACCCCTTACTCGCAGTCTGACAATCTACTCCAAAACAAACACCAATTTACATTGAAATGAAGAAAATTCACATTCTATAACTGTCATCGGACATACACAGTAAGCTAAGTCGGAAAGTGTTCCACAACAGCAGAGGCTCGAACATCACATTACGCTTAATATAACTTCTTCTTATTAAATTCTCCTAGATGCACAGTGTTTTTATTTAAGAGGATGATAACAATATTTTTTTAAATAAATGTTTGTTAATTTTAATTTAATCTAAAGCATTTACAAAGTTAGGTTTAGTCGTCAACATCGGAATTAGTCGATCGATCAAATCGAGAAAAAAGTCTGACGGACGGACGGACACGAAACCGCTTTTATTTATTAGACAACAACTTCTGGAATTTTTTATAGGTTAGGAACAAGATAATTAGTATTGAAAACATCATTTCGTGTAATTTACACGGGTCCCGCTAGTAATAATTATTATCATCATGTTAGGCAGGTAGTTTGACCATCCATGCTGTCCGCCCGATGGTGCGACACGTGTTCACAATATAACATGGTCGCTGACAGAATAAAACGTGTCCCAGTCCTGTACGAAAATAACCAACAACACGAACCCCTTCCTCCCGCCGCACAAGATAACACAAATGGCCGTCATTTTTGGTGGGGCCATCTGGCGAGTATAGATAGACCCCTAAATCATTTATTGTTCTTGTCGTTGCCATTTTTTGTGCCCACTAGATAACTCTACCGACTCCCTATCCCATCGCTGATGAAGCCCTTCACTTTGTCCGTGGTTGGCGGTTAAGGTTGGGGGGGGGGGCGAGCCGGGAGGGGGGGGGCGAGCCGGGCCGGGGACCCTAAAGTTGAGTCACGGCGTATAACAATAACAATAACCATTGATTGTGCTCCAATTTACTTGCGTCCCCACGAGGGGAGAGTTTAATGTGTAGAAAATCCAGCTCCCCAAAATGCGGATTGATTAAAAAAAAAATTAAAAATTTCTCCTTCCCTGACCAAGAAGAGAACAGTCGAAGTGTAATATCAGAACATATATTATACTTTGATCATCGCTAACAGGCCAAAGAGTGACTTGTATTGTATGGATTCTGTTGTGAAGTAGTCCAACAGTAAAAAGAAGTCAAGTCAAGTCGAGGTTGGGTTAAGATAACAAGTGTATTAACATAAAAGGTAAAAAGTAAGGAAACTGACTGGCACTCGGCTAGACAGTTACAATACTGTCCCTTTTCTCCCTGGTGATTGTCTACTCGCACCGGTGTAGTTTCTCTTTTATTAGAACGGCCGGTGTAACAATTAGGTAAGGGACAACAACAACAACAACAACAACAACAACAACAACAACAACAACAACAACATCATCAACATCATCATCATCATCATCATCATCATCATCATCATCATCGTCATCGTCATCATCATCATCATCATCATCATCATCATCATCATCATCATCATCATCATCATCATCATCATCATCATCATCATCATCATAATAATAATAATAATAATAATAATAATAATAATAATAATAATAATAATAAATAATAATAAAACAACAACAACAACAACAACAACAACAACAACAACAACAACCAACAACAACAACAACAACAACAACAACCAACCAACCAACAACAACAAACAACAACAAACAACAACAAACAACAACAAACAACAACAAACAACAACAAATAATAAATAATAAATAATAAATAATAAATAATAAATAATAAATAATAAATAATAATAATAAAGTGCAGAGAATGCTGGGACCTTGGGGAGGCTTGTTGCCATCCAAATCCCAGAGAAAACCAATTCTCCTTACCAACGAGAAATCAATGGTAAGAGGATGTTGCGATACCGCATCGTTATCGAAAAGAGGTGAAGAATACTGGAAATCTGGGGAGGCTTGTTGTCACGCAGACTCCAGGAAATACCACTGGTTTTTGTCGGTGAGCAATCACTGACGATGATCTGTGTGAGAACTCCTAGTGAGTACAAATAGTAATAGTGTTGTGAAGTAGTCCAACAGTAAAAAGAAGTCAAGTCGTGGTTGGGTTAAGATAACAAGTGTATTAACATAAAAAGTACAAAGGTAAGGAAACTGACTGGCACTCGACTAGACAGTTACAATACTGTCCTTTTTCCCTCTGGTGATTGTCTACTCGCACTATTTATAGTGAGAACCGTTGTAGTTTCTCTTCTGTTAGAACGGCCGGTGTAACAGATTATTCGGACTACTGTTCTCATCTTGGTTGTTATTCTCACAACGTTTCGGCTGATGTAACCTCCGATCTTCTCCATGTGCACCGTGTCGAACTCGGGAAATGTTTATGTCGAACACAGAAACATGTACTGAATTTAAAACGGAACCCTTTATTTAATACACGGGGTAGCATGCTCCGCAAGGACCTGTGGTGCAACGGATCAAAATACTCAGTACATCAGTTCTAAGTGACAGTCTTCTGTGGGTTGATGGTTCAAGTGTCACTACGGGCGATATTAAGAATACAATTTGGTATTACTTCGACCCAGTCATGGCAGTATGGGCGAGATCAAGTAACTCTCGCGGATTAGATAAAAGGTTCTGTTCCAGAATTCGGTACAGATTCCCGAGATCGACATAATGTTCATGAGTGCAACAAGGCGCAACTGAAGACGTTCGGGGGTTACATCAACCGATACGAAAATAACATCCAAGTCAAGATCAGTCGTCCAAGGAACATCACCCATCATTGTCGGTGAACAATAACCAATGATGACGTGTGAAAACGTATAGTTAATAAATGATGATGATGATGATGATGATGATGATGATGATGATGATGATGATGATGATGATGATGATGATGATGATGATGATGGTGGTGGTGGTGGTGGTGGTGGTGATGATGATGATGATGATGATGATGATGATGATGATGATGATGATGATGATGATGATGATGATGATGATGATGATGATGCAGCAGGAATTGGTCGGCAAGGGGTGATCTAAACACATCTGCTGAGAGCACCTTAATGGCAGCCCAGGAACAAGCCACTCGCACTAGGTCCATCAAACATTACATTGACAAAACTGCAGAATCACCGATATGCCGACTATGTAAAGAAAGTGAATAAACAATAGCACATACTGTATAAGAATCCCCTCTGCTAGCACAACACCAGTATAAAAAATTAAGACACGACAAAGTCGCTCAGATACTACATTGGAATATATGCAAACCTTATGAATTGGACCACAATCAGAAGTGGTATGAGCATAAGTCAGAAGTTGTACAGGAGAACGACAATGTCAAACTTATTTGGGACATGCGCATACAAACTGATAAAGTTCTTGAACATTCAAAACCAGATTAAACAAAAACAAGAGAAGTTGCTTAATCATTTACATAATCACCACGTTCCGTACCAGAGTACAATAGAAACACATGAAAAAATAAATAAATATCAAGGTCTAATATGGAAATTAGTCTATCGGCTATGGAAATGTAAGGAAATCAATGTGCTTTCTGTTGCAATTTAAACGCTTAGAACCATAACAAAAAGCAACCAAAAATAACTTAAACATATTGACGAGACAATTTATTTTTCAATTCTGCGAAAGGTTTTTCTTTTCCGGCGAAATTGGTAAGGTACAACTTGAATCTCTAAAATCAAGGGAATTGACCTGATGTTTACAAACAAACATACTAATAATGAATCTAAATAAATAACGTCCAAAATTTTAGACTACTATAAAATGACAATAATCATTTATTACTAATGAAGATATTGTATATGCCTACCTGAAGTCGAACTATACTATCCCTTCAAAATTTGAAGCCGAAACTATACTATCCGCTCAAGATGTTAAGCCGAAACTATACTATTGCTATCTTTTAATTTGGTTTACTATACTATTTCAGACTAATGTTCTAGTGTTTAATACTCAGTTCAGTGGGATCCATTAGTCTGTCAAGATGTGAAGCCGAAACTATACTATCCCTTCAAGGTGTGAAGCCGAAACTATACTATCCCTTCAAGGTGTGAAGCCGAAACTATACTATCCCTTCAAAGTGTGAAGCCGAAACTATACTATCCCTTCAAGGTGTGAAGCCGAAACTATACTATCCCTTCAAGGTGTGAAGCCGAAACTATACTATCCCTTCAAGGTGTGAAGCCGAAACTATACTATCCCTTCAAGATGTGAAGCCGAAACTATACTATTGCTATCTTTCACTATACTATTTCAGACTAATGTTCTAATGTTTAATACTCAGTTCAGTGGGATCCATTAGTCTGTCAGGTGCGCTATCTGTTCTGTTTGCATGATACAATCTTCCCATGCATTACCTCCTTTCTAGGGTAGTGTAGCTAATGCTTGATCATCATGATACCATCCTGAAACTTTATCTCGTCCTTTTGGAGACCGTTTAGTATATGTTTTTTTGTCAAAAGTATGCGAAATTATAATAATAATAATAATAATAATAATAATAATAATAATAATTATCATTATTATTGTTATTATTATTATTAGTATTATTAGTATTATTTTAATGATAAGTATTATGATAATTGTGATATTATAATAAAAATTAAAATGACAACAATAATAATCATAAGTATAATAATAATTATGATAATAATAACAATGATAATAATAGTAGTAAAAATAAAAATTAATATAATTATGATAATGATAATAATCATAATGATAAAAAACTGATTATTATAATAATAAAAATAATAATAATAATGAAAACAATAATAATTAATAATAATTAATAATGATTAATAATAATTATTCTACAACTAATACTACAACTACTACTAATAATAATAATATTAATACCAATTATAATAAAAAAACTGATTATAATAATAGTCATAATAATAATAAAAATAATAAAAATATTATTAATAATAATTAATAATAATTAATAATAATTATACTATAACTAATACTACAACTACTACTACTAATAATAATATTAATACTAATTATAATAAAAAAACTGATTATAATAATAGTCATAATAATAATAAAAATAATAAAAATATTATTAATAATAATTAATAATAATTTATAATAATTATACTACAACTAATACTACAACTACTACTAATACTACTATTACTACTACTAATACTAATAATGATAATATTAATAATAGTAATAATAATAAAAATAATAATAAAAATAATAATAAAAATAATAATAAAAATAATAATAATAGTTAATGATAATTAATAATAATACAACTAATACTATAATTACTACTACTACTACTACTACTACTACTACTAATACTACTAATAATAATAATAGTTTTACGAAACTAACAGAACTGATGTCATTTGAATCCGATTCGCAGATATTAGAACCCGCACTCGATAACTCCTAAGACTCTCCCTACACTCCATTGAATTTTAACCGAGCGTTCAAAGGTCAAGCTTTTACAATGGAGCCTGATTATTAAAAGTGATTGACTATTAGCGAACAGTAGACGCTAATCAAGTTTTATTTATCATCTGGATATCACAAATTAATTTGCAATTTTAGTTCAGATTCGTTCGCTTTGTTTGCAACGAGATCACACGTTTTAACCGCCCCACCCGTCCGCCATCCTCAATGGCTCACTGACTAACTTCCTGTTTAAAATCAGCCAAATCGGTGGTCAAAAGAAGGTCTCTCCGTTCAGACTGACTCGCGCATGCGCAGGCGTATTCATTCGACATTCTTGTAAATGATTGGCTCTCGCTCAAAATGGAGCCTTTCAACTTGGAAATATATTAATTGATGTTTATCGCGGAGCGACTGACAGAGTTAAATACAGTGGAAGGCTGGTCGGCTAATTTTTCTAATTGATTTCAAACGCCGAATGAAAGAGTCGGCCATATTATTATCGGGATAACACATCTCAATGTTACGAGTGTCACTGCGATCGCGATCAATCCGTATGACAGTGATGATACACAAATGCACAACCAGCGAACGCCATTTATTTCTATTTAGACCAGCGTTGCTTCAAATCGTCTCAATTCTTTCTGATTTTAATTTATCTTTTCTTTCTTACTTGCCTTCTCTCTTTCTTTCTTTTTTATTTCTTTCTTTTTTTCTTTCGTTTTTTTTCTTTCTTTAACTATTTCTGTCTTTCTGTTTCTTTTTTTCTTTTTTCTTTCTTTTTTTTCTACTTTTCTTTTTTTTCTTCTTGTTCTTAAACTAGTTCTATCTTCGTTTCTTTCTTTCTTTTTTTCTTTCTTTTTCCTGAAATAGTTTTTCTACTTTTCTCTCTTTTTTTTTTCTTTCGTTTTTGTTATTCATTATTTCTGTCTCTCTTTCATCCTTTTTTTCTTTGTTCTCTCTTTCTTGTTCTTTAACTATTCCAGTCTTTCTGTCGTTCTTTCTTTTTCTTCTTCTTGTTTCTTTCTTTCTTTCTTTCTTGTCCTTAAACAATTTCTGTCTTTCTTTCTTGTCTTTCTTTGTCTTTCTTTAATTTCTTTTTTATCGTTGAACTATTTCGTTCTTTAATTCTCTCTTTCACTTCTTTCTTTCGTTTTTTTTGTTTTTTTATCTATTTATCTCTTTCTATTTTTAATGTCTAACCCTTACCCTTATCCTAAACCCTAAGCCTAAACCCTAACCCTAACCCTTACCCTAACCCTAACCCTAACACTAACCCTAACCCTAACACAAACCCTAACCCTAACCCTAACCCTAACCCTAACCCTAACACTAAACCTAACCCTAACCCTAACCCTAACCCTTACACTAACACTAACACTAACCCTAACCCTAACCCTAACCCTAACCCTTACACTAACACTAACACTTACCCTAACCCTAACCCTTACACTAACACTAACACTAACCTTAACCCTAACCCTAACCATAACCCTAACCATAACCCTAACCTTAACTCTAAACCTAAACCTAACCCTAACCCTAACTCTAAACCTAACCCTGACCCTAACTCTAAACCTAAGCCTAACCCTAACCCTAACCCTAACCCTAACTCTAAACCTAACCCTAACCCTAACCCTAACCCTTACACTAACCCTAATCCTAACCCTAACCCTAACCCTAACCCTTACACTAACACTAACCCTAACCCTAACCCTAACCCCAACCCTTACCCTAACCCTAACCCTAACCCTAACACTAACCCTAACCCTTACACTAACACTAACACTAACACTAACCCTAACCCTAACCCTAACCCTAACCCTAACCCACCGAGCACTTAGTTTGCAAATTTCTCTTGGGCAAATCTTACGGCATGTCTGAGCCAGCCTAGACGTCGTTTTCAGATTATTGACGATACCACATGTTAGTTAGTGTTGTGTCTGAATTATTGGTCAACTGATCGCTTTATTTGATCCCTAGAATCTTTCTAAGACATTTAGAATCACACGCGTCTAATTTCCTCTTTTGGCTCATTTTGAAATGCTAAGTTTCACTTCTATATCGAAGTGCGGACGAAACGTTGGTGTTATACAATCTTAATTTAAGATCATTACAGCAGGTGTGTTAGGTTTTCGGGTCTCACTAGTATTAAATAATTCAACATTGCAAGAAATGTATTATTCTGCCTTAAGAAGTTTGAACACAGGACTTTTAAAATATATGTTCTAGTATTCAGTATACTACTGGAAAACTGAGCTTATATACGATGCAAAGTCAGAGTTTCTTCTATTTCAATGGAGAAATAATCTTATAAAGCTTTCGTTAACGTTCAGCGATTTTTATATTTTATCCGGTCAGCCGTATTCTCATTGACAACTAATTTCAACGTATGCATAGTAGTGATGCACCTCCCAGTAATGTGCCTCCTTTGTTCGACCTAGAACACTAAAAAAAGGTTATGAATCAAATTCAATATATGTCTTCGTCTTACACCGTGCGTTACATAGTGTTATATTAATTACTACGCCGACAATGAATTGAGTGTCTAATACGAAAGTAACAAACTTTCGTTTTCTAATTACAAAATGTTAATGTACGTTTGTATAAGAATATTGAAATGATTGCGTAATAGACAACTGTTCGTAAGAAAAAAACTTTATCTCGTACAAGCAAATGAAATAATTAACGTATAATCGGATATATTAAAATCGATAGATACCGATGACTTGACGATGTTTATTTTGAATATTTCTGAAAGAGTAAAAAAGCTTCTAATGGAAGCATATGACATCTTTAAGCGCAATTCTTCTAACAACGTTTTATTCACAAGTTTAAAGAGGCAATAGACCGTGTTTAAAAAACACATTATTTTGTAGATATATGTGCAATTGATTTTAAAAGGTGTAGTAAAAAGAGGCACACCATTAAAAATGTGGCGAGATAACGTATGTTACTGGACTTCCAATACAATCAATCACTTACACGAAGTAGTGAGAGATAAAGGGTGTTCGACACAGTAAAGGCGTGAGAGATCGTATTCTGAAGACATCAGAGAGAACTGTTGATGATGATGGTGATAATGATACTGAGGATGAGCATGATGATATGATGAGTCTAGTGAATTAAATCTCAATAATTATATTAACACTGTCAACTACCGAAGTATGCTCCATTTGTGTTTAAGAATAGCTTTGCATCATCGCTTATTGTTGTTGTCGATTTCACTTATTTATAACGGGTGCAACTCATACCAACATCTGAGAGACAATCTGTGTAAGGATATTTAGTGAAAGCAAGTTATTCATTAAACGTTTTGCCTAGCTATTTACACTAACCCTAACCCTAACTCTAAACCCTACCCTAACCCAAACCTTAACTCTAACCCTAACTCTAAACCTAAACCTAACCCTAACCCTTACCCTAACTCTAAACCTAACCCTGACCCTAACTCTAAACCTAAACCCAACCCTAACCCTAACCCTAACTCTAAACCTAAACCTTACCCTAACCCTAACCCTAACCCTAACTCTAAACCTAACCCTAACCCTGACCCTAACTCTAAACCTAAACCAAAACCTAACCCTAACCTTAACCCTAACCCTAACCCTAACCCTAACCCTAACTCTAAACCTAAACCTAACCCTAACCCTAACCCTAACTCTAAACCTAACCCTGACCCTAACTCTAAACCTAAGCCTAACCATAAACCTAAACCTAACCCTAACCCTAACCCTAACCCTAACTCTAAACCTACACCTAACCCTAACTCTAAACCAACCTAATAGAGGAACCTATTTGACTATCAATAAGCTGTCATTCAAGAAAATAATTAGTTGAGATGAATAAAATTTGAGCATTGTTTCAAGAATTAAAAAACAACTATTATTAGGTGTACGATCGTTTCCAAGACTTTTCTGGAAATATTTTATTTTTCATTATTTTCGATGATTCCAAAACGCGTTTTCGTCAGCGCCTTTTATAGCATCACATGCATAAGTCTTTTGAGAAAAAATCCTCTATGTATATACTAAAAGACAACACAAGTGAAAGGACATCAGAAATAGCGAAAAAGACAGCAACTATAATAAAGAATCAAACATTTAAAACATTAAGTACATACACAATATAGGTTGAATCAAAAAGTAGAAATCACTTTAGAGAAAAATACAGAAATAAATAAATAAAAAATAAAAATATAAACAATAGTTACATTCAACAATATTAATAATATGAAGAAAAATAATGATAATAATGTTAGAATACAATAATACACACACACACACACACACACACACACACACACACACACACATATATATATATATATATATATATATATATATATATATGTTTTGTTTATTATCCATCTACGGATATGTTTCGTCCTTTATAATCGGGACTCATCAGCATAGAGATATGACTATTCACTACTGGTCATGCGATTCGAAAACCCGGATTCCGAGTATTTTGTAACTGAAATCCCGACGCCCAGAACCACTCAGCCATTGCTGAATAGCGAATAAACAGTGATAATTTTAACACTTTATATGGCGACTTGACGTCATAAGAGCGGTATATATATATATATATATATATATATATATATATATATATATATATATATATATATATATATATATATTTTAAATACAGGGTTTTATCAGACATGGACCAGTGGTTTCTGACAAGAAACGGGTTTAATTCCCGATTCCGTCTTCTTCAGCATTGTCTGAAATAGTAAATGGTGGAATTTCTTCAAAAAACATATATAACCGTTATGAAACGCTATGCACACAGAATTTGAAATGGAGGCCAGCGAGACGTTTAGATCCGAAAAATAGCCGTTAAGTAAGAGATTCTATATTTAGAAGTGAAGAACGAGAAAGAAAGGAAGAAAGAAAGAAAGAAAAGAATGAAAGAAAGAAAGGAAGAAAGAAAGAAAGAAAGAAAGAAAGAAGGGAAAAATCAAATCAATTTAATTAAATTTATAATAAAAAGAAAATATTACGCTCTTAATTTAATTTAATTGAGCACTCTACTGGTATTTCCCTTTTATTCTTTTTTTAGTATACCTTTATACTTTACACTATATATATATATATATATATATATATATATATATATATATATATATATATATACAGACGTATATATATATAAAATAAATAAATAATAACAAAAATTAACATGTTTTTATCAAGTACACCTTGCATTGACCAATTGAAGTTGAAATAGATTTGTCATCCGTACATCTTCATCCCTCTTCCTTCATTTATCATTTTAATTGCTCTATCTCGTATATTGAGCTAAATCATTTCATTATATATTCAGTTGTCTAAAAGTATACTTTAATCTCATATATATATATATATATATATATATATATATATATATATATATATATATATATATATATATATATATATATATATATATATATATTTCTACCTGCTCTATCCTGGATATTGAGCTGTATACTCTTCACAATAGGGTTTTACCTTTCCTAAAAGTTCGCTTTTAGTACACCTCTTTATATATATATATATATATATATATATATATATATATATATATATATGCTAGTAGAATAACCGCCCGAGGAATATCGTAATATAATTTTAAAATTTTAATGCAAATTTATTTATCTTTTCAATGTGACCGTAAAGTAAGGAAAAGAAAGAAGAAATCAATGTGCATTTTCACTTGCAATTTAGAAATGGATCGCCACTTGTTGAAAATCAAGTCGCTCACTCTGAAGAAAAGAATATTGAAACACACCTACACAATAGTTGCCTATGAAATAAAACAATATTGCCAAACAGAACTATTTGGTACATTAAAGTCAAAACAACCATTGAATAAAAAAAACACTAACAAATAATAGTTAATTAATAAAATGTCTTTTTTAAAAACCAATATTCAAATTAGTTTTCCTTGCGACTTATATCGCATACACATAGGCAGTATATAAAAAGGTTTCATACTACCAGTCATCTGGGTCAGATTAAGTCATTTTTCAAATAAACTTTGGTGAAGTACATTATTATAATGTTAACAACATGGTACAACAATAACAAATGAACATTTGCTAGTCAGAAACAAAGTTTGACTTACAAAAGATGGTGAGTATATTGTGTATAATTAACTGGAAATATAACACATAGGATATACATATTGTATTAGGGGTCAGTGTTCCTACTGATGCTGCCCTAAACAAAGCTAAAACAGAGAAGATAACTAAATACTGACATCTTTTGTACGACATGAAAAGAAACTAGAACCGTAAGAATATTTCAATCATTACAGTAATTATAGGAGTCACTGGGCTCATGAAAAAAAAACTCATAAATCTCTTTGGCTAAATATACCAGGTGAACCAAGTGCAAGAGAGATCTAAATAATTGCACTTACACGGAAAAGTTAGAATCCTAAAAGATCTCTCGGTCGAAGTCTCTGTAATAGCGGGTCAATATCTGGCATGCGACCAAAAACAAAAGGAACAGAACATTTTCAGAAAGTAAAATATTTTGGATTTGTAAATTTTAGAATCTTTGAAATCGTAGGAGTCGGAGTTGGAGTTGGAGTTTGAGTCGGACCTTATTCCTTCCAACTTCACTACCATGGCCTAATAAACCGGTATTGTCCGGGCCTTTGGGTCTGGATTTACGCCTGTCTATTGGGGGTTGTCCGTCCTGTGCAGTTCTAGGAGGTCCACCCTCCCAGGCTTTGCTTCTCCTCTTTGGGGATTAGTAAGTTTATTGCTTACTGTCTGAGGCGCCCCTACCGGGGAATGTCGACGGGGCTACCAAGGCAATTTTTAAATGGCCAGAGTGCTCACCTCTCGAGCGCTGGCGTTTCAAGTCCCACTTTTCCGACCTTGTGTCACATCTTACCTTGTGGGAGGTAGATAAATTAATTCACAATCATGGTAAAAAGTCACTTTTTATTATTCAACTTTTGAATCAGTTTTTACCAATGGATTTATTATCGAATACGAAACAACTTTGCTACTTTGTGACTGCTCGTATGACGTCACTCTGTTCCTGTCTCGGGGAATATAGACTCTCATAAATGTCGCCTAGTCAATCAATTAATTCTTTAAACGTGAAAACCTATCGAAAATCGATCATGGCCAATTTCCTGTTCGAGTAGATTCACTCCCGTTTGCTAATAATGCTTCTTGGTTTTCTTGTCTCGAAGCAATGTTGTTTATACTAATGAGTCACCACTTACAAAGGCCACAATTTATTTACCTCCCCAGCGAGTTAGGCTCAAGGCCAGTTTTATCTTACTCCCACAAAGTAAGATGTGACCCAAGGTCGGGAAAGTGGGATTTGAAAAGCCAGCGCCCGAGAAGGTGATCACTCTGGCCATTAAAAATTGCCTGGGCAGCCCCGTCGGCATTCCCCGGTAGGGTCGCCTCAGGCAGTAAGCAATACACTTTCTCTTCCCCAAAAAGGGGGGAGGGGCAAAGCCTGGGAAGGTAGACCCCCTAGAACTGCACAGGACACACCCACAGACCGGCGGAAATCAAGCCCCGAAGGCCAAGACGATACCAGTTTATGGGATGTAGTATCGATCGGTACAGATACTACACTTTGATCTTGGGCAAAAGCCACTCGAGTATAAGTGTTAATGGGATAGTCAGTTGGATGATGAAATATACTATGAGAGGATAGAAAACGATTGGTGGTATGAGATTATCTTCATTACGTTTACTATTAAGAATTCTTGGTATTAATGGCTAAATACGCCTGAAGATGGGGAGGTACTGTTGCCACATCTGGGGAGGTGCTGCCCGGAGCATCCTTTCCTGACTTGACAGAGTACAAAACCGACTTCGAAATCTAGTAGGTGATGCCTTCTTCTCCTCTCTACTACCTCTTTCTGACAGAAGAGACGTTGCTAGTCTTTCTCTGCTCTATCGTTATTTTCATGGTAGATACTCGGCAGAGCTTCAAACTACGGTCCTCCCTGTAAATCATTCACAACAAAAACTCGTCCACCTACAACCATTGTCAGTAATTTCTATTTCTCCCTCTCTGTGCCTAAAACTAAACAAAACTTGGTACTCTTATAGATGACGCACCATATTTCCGTGACTTCGCGTCGTCAACGTTCGGGCAGGTCTCGGACGCGCCCGAGAGTTGACGAGGCGAAAACGAGGCGAAAACGAGGCGAAAACTGTCAAACGCTAAATTGAAGACTGGCAGACGATAATAACAAACCATAGCTAAACCACTGTTATTAATTCGATGTTTATTTATATTTTTCTAAATTTGTTGTTAATGAAAGAACTGTTTTAAAGGAAATGTTTTTTCCAATCTGTTTTGACGTAGTTTTAATCAAAACTACGTCAAAACCGAATAAAGGCAATAAATCCCTTTTTAAAATAAAAACTAAGAACAGGACTCCCATCGACAGACGGAAAACAACTTTATACAAGTAATGTGCTAAAATCTATCATCTGTGGTTTGAATATCGAACATATTTTCTTCTTCTTTTCTCATTGCTCTTTATTTTCTTCTCTTTTTTTCTTCTTCTTCTTTTTCTTTTTCTTCTTCGTCTTCTTCTTCTTCTTCTTCTTTTTTCTTCTTTTCCTTCTTCTTCTTCGTCTTTTTTTCTTCTTTTTCCTTTTATTTTTCTTCTTCTTTTTCTTCTTTTCCTTCTTTTTCTTCTCCTCCTTTTTCTTTTTTTTCTTCTTCTTCTTCTTCTTCTTCTCCTTTTTCATCTTTTTCTTCTTCTTCTTCTTCTTTTCTTCTTCTTTTCTTTTTCTTCTTTTCCTTCTTTTTCTTCTCCTCCTTTTTCTTCTTTTTCTTCTTCTTCTTCTTCTTCTTCTTCTTTTTTTTCTTTTTCTTCTTCTTTTTTTCTTCTTCTTTTTTTCTTCTTCTTTGTCTTCTTCTTCTTCTTCTTTTTCATCTTTTTCTTCTTCTTCTTCTTCTTCTTCTTCTGTTTTCTTCTTCTTTTCTTCTTCTTCTTTTCCTTCTTCGTCTTCTTCTTCTTCTTTTCCTTCTTCTTCGTCTTCTTTTTCTTCTTTTTCTTTTTCTTCTTCTTTTTTTTCTTCTTCTTCTTTTCCTTCTTCTTTTTCTTCTTCTTCTTCTTCTTCTTTTTCTTCTTCTCCTTTTTCTTCTTTTTCTTCTTCTTTTTCTTCTTCTTCTTCTTTTTCTTCTTCTTCTTCTTCTTCTTCTTCTTCTTCTTCTTCTTCTTCTTCTGTCCATTTAATCTTATTTACGTTCCATTTTCAGTTTTTTTCATACTTTCTCCTGTATTTGCTTCTTCATCCAATTATTACTTTCGAACCAATAACCAATTTCCTCCTAAAGTATCCTCCCTTATCTCCTTACCTCATCAGTGAGACTTTAATATAAACGTCGTACCATCAGTTGTTGTCTTCTGATATATCCGGAACTCCAAACAATAGAAACTCAAATACAAGACAAAAGGGAACAACAACAACACACGTATATATATATATATATATATATATATATATATATAT
The DNA here is from genome assembly GCA_963556195.1 of Sepiola atlantica. NCBI lineage: Eukaryota > Metazoa > Mollusca > Cephalopoda > Sepiida > Sepiolidae > Sepiola > Sepiola atlantica. Next base: position 6,764,654 of record OY744534.1, on the reverse strand, counting down.
ATATATATATATATATATATATATATATATATATATATAAGTGTTTAAGGTTCATATTTTTTTTCTTTAAAAAGCATCTATTGTTAAATTTAAGAAGGAATAGGTAAAATAAATACCTTTTGAAGCATTAAGATGCGATATTAATTTTTTTTATAAAAAAGAAAAATAATAAATCGAAACCGATTTTTTCTTTTTTTTTCTTTTTTTTATTAAAACTAGCATTTTTTTTTTGTTTGTTTAAACTAACAAAAAAAAAATGCTAGTGTTAATAAAAAAAGAAAAAAAAAAGAAAAAATCGGTTTCCATTTATTATTTTTCTTTTTTATAAAAAAAATTGATATCGCATCTTAATGATTAAAAAGGTATTTATTTTACCTATTCCTTCTTATATATATATATATATATATATATATATATATATATATATATATATATATATATATATATATATATATATATATATAGTCTCGGAAGTTATTTTAACCTTAAAAACTGGAAAAAAAAATTTTTTTCGTTGAAAGATTTTTGTCTAGTAAGTCAATCAATCTACTGCAATCACTATATTAGTTAACTTCCAAGAATTTATTCTAATATAAATATATTTTTATATATTTTTTTTTATAAAGGAGATCGTCAGTTGTTTACCATGAAAACTGTTTCGGGATTTTAAAAACAAAACAGTATTTCTTTATCATGGCATCCCAGCAGTGTTGATCAGACACCACCTCCCTATTAAATAATTATTTTTTAATTAAAATGTTTACAAATATTTGATTTAGTTTTGCCTCCAAATTTGTTTTTTTTTAAGTCATTAAATATAGTGTCTTCTTACCTGTGTTGTTCCTTTCACATTGGGTTTACTATTTTACGAAACATCTATTTTATAGAGTTAGATTATTCCATTATAATAACCCCCCTATTTCCCCTCTTATATATATATTTATTTTGGTACAGAAATGTATTTATTTGGTTCATTTGGTTCATTTATATCATTTATTTGGTTCGGAATATATTTATTTTGGTACACAAAAATTAGTACAACATTCGTACCGTCGGTGACGAGAGTGACATGTGACTTCACATTTCCGAAACAGATGAAAACAGAAGCTGAAGAGAGCCGGATGGCTAAGTCCTTCTGTGCTTGAAACCGACGGCATTAATGTTGTACTAATTTTTCTGTACCAAAATAAATAAATATTACGCTCTTAATTTTCAATTTTTAATTTTAATTTTTAATTAATCGAGCACTCTGCTGGGATTTTTCCTGCTATATTACAAAAAAGTATATATATATATATATATATATATATATATATATATATATATATATATATATATATATATATATATATATATATCACTTCTTTTGTTCGATGGTGGGAAAAACTCCAGCAGAGTGCTCGATTAATTAAGAATTAAAATTAAGAGCGTAATATTTTCTTTATTTTTTACAGAAAATCAATACAACATTCGTACCGTCAGAACTTTCTTGTTTGTAAATCTTCTTCGTGACGTTCTCAAACCGCTCGAAAAAAAAAATGACCGAAATTAAGAACAATCGGTGAAATACTCTACTGATTGCCACCTGAAACCACAAGGATAGCTCAACGGTTTGAGAACATTACGAAGAAGATTTACAAACGAGAAAGTTCCGTGACGTTCAACAACGCTTGCTTGGATAATGACTTGCTGCCTAAGTATATATATATATATATATATATATATATATATAATTATTAATGACAATATATGTATTACCATAGTTCCTTTTACTTTGTAGTCTCCTTAGAAGATTAAGCTCAATGTTTGTCAATTAATGATCATAGAGCAAAATATAAGTCAGTTTATATTATATTCCAATAACCATGGTAAAATAAAACCATGGTTATTGGAATAGAATATAAACTGACTTATATATATATATATATATATATATATATATATATATATATATATATATATACCATTTTCTGAGGAAGACAACGAACGTTATTCCGAATCGCTAAGTGCCCTCCTAAGTAAAAGGAGCTATGGAGGCCGAACTTTACCACGTATTCTCTTTTGATGAAATCCGCGGGGAAGACAATGGGAGTGGTCCCAAATCTCTATGTTACCCTCTATATGCCGAATTTCTACGTGGCCACACTTCTGACGCGGACAGAACCTCGTTAAAACTTCAAATACGTATATCTGAGTTTAATGAAATTCAAACCATACATATAAGACACTAATTGAAATAGTTTTCGATCATTTCAGCTTCTTTTGAGTACATTAGGGGACGAGATGGGATGTGATATATGCAGTGAAAAACAAAGAAATTATATTACATTATCAGCAGAGTAAAAAAATGCTTGGTAATGATCTTTATTCTATCCGGGGCAACGTCGCGTTCTCTTGCTAAGCTATTGTACAGACGAAATTACAGAAGACAAATAGAAAGTAAAATGTCTCGAAATCTAAAATCTTGATATACAACGATTTTGCAACAAAGATTTCTTGGAAAGAGAATTTTGTAGAAAAACTCCGAAATATTTTATCCGTGCAAAAAAAAAAAAAAAAAAAAAAAAAAAAAAATATATATATATATATATATATATATATATATATATATATATATATATATATATGTGTGTGTGTTTATTCGTGTATGTGTGTGAACTATCAGATGTCTTTTTTATCATGTCGATCTTAGGAGTGCTGTTTTAGAACCGGACAAGTCCTCTGCCTGACAGACTGGGTCTACGAAATGTCAGGAGAGATTCAGCATTGTCCGTCACACATCCAACTCTCCGGGCCGAGAGCTTACCTGACGATGTCTCACGATGTCTCTCTTTTTCTCTTTCTCTCTCTCTTTCCCTCACCCTCTCTCTTTCTGTCTATTGCCCTCCCTATAGCCCTTCTATGTGTTCATCACTCTTTCTCTATCTCTAATGTGCGTACATCTCGCCTCCCCTTCACTCTCCCTTTTTTTTTAACACTTTTTCTCTTTCGCCTTCTTTCTCTCGCTTGCTCTCACAGTCTTTTTTTTTGTTTCACTGACTAATGATTTTAACTTTTACACCGATCGTCCCAAACAGATTTTCTACGTCCAAGGTGTTTTTGCTGTCAGTTCGTGTTTTTGTTTCAATGCTTGTTTTTTTTTTATCACTGACTGGCACATAGGATTAAGGATGGAACGCAAATACAAAGCAACAAGGAAAACAAATATATATATATAAATATATAAATATATATATATAAATATATATATATATATATATATATATATATATGTGTGTGTGTGTGTGTTTGTGTACAAACATAGAAATCAAATCAATTGATGAAGTAAAAAGAGAAAAGTGAGAATGGTATAGATTGAAACGGAAGCCCAAAAAATATAAAAAAAGACAAAAAAATAAAACTCAATTAGAAATAGAATAAAAAAAAAACGGTAAAAAAAAACCCGAAAGGAAATAGATAAAATCCGGATTCTCTGATTCTTCTTTTTTGGGGGTTTATCCCCTGATCTTAGCAACGTTACACCAGGGACATTGACAGTACTTCGTTTGGCGTTAGGCTAAAATAAAAAAATAAAGTCGTTTTTTTTTTATCTTTCTCTTCCTTCTCCATCTAACCTCATCTTTAACTCTCTCAGTCTGTCAAGTGTCTTCCTCCCTCACACATACATACATACATACGTACATACATACGTATATAAACACATACATACATGCATACGTACACACATGCATACAACACACATACATACACACATGCATACATACATGCATACATAAATACATACATACATAAATACATACATATATACACACATACATACATAAATACATACATACACACACATACATGCATACATACATATATGCATACATACACACATACATACACACATGCATTCATAAATACATACACACATACACACATACGTGCATTTATGCATGTATACATAAATACATAGATACATAAATACATACATACATACAGACATACATGAATACATGCATACATACATACGTACATACATACATGCATACATAGATACATACATCCATCCATACGTACATACATACATACATATATACATACATATATACATACACATATACATACATACGTACATACATAAATACATACATAAATACATACATGTATACATACATACACACATACGCACATACATACATACATACATTCATACATACATACACACACACATACATACATACATACATATACACATACATACACACATACATACATAAATACATACATGCATACGTACATACACACATACATACATACACACATACATACACATACATACATAAATACATACATACATACACACATACATGCATACGTACATAAATACATACATAACTACATACATGTATGCATACATACATATATGCATACATACGTAAACACATATATACATACGTACATGTATACACACATACATAATACATACATAATACACACGTACATACATACATACATCCTTTCTCACATTCCTTTCCGATTTCGATTCGGCCCGTAAACGTAATGCCTGAGAACGGACCTCCTTGGAAAATATCTAAAACGGACAAGGCGATATCTGTTGGATACACGCTCACCATCTAAAACAAGTGCCCCCAAATAACATTTTCAGTTATTCATATACATACATGAAATATTACTAAAACTGAAAATTTGTTTTTAAAAAATATATCTTTTATTTTAATAGATAGCTGTAGACTGGCGGCGTTCCACGTGTTGAGATACATTGCTGTTCAGAAATAATTTTAAATATAGCCATATTTAACATTTCGTCCTGAGAGAAAAGTTTAAAAAATAAAATTTGAGGTTAAGTAATAAAAAAAAACTGTTAACGCAGTGGTGTTTACTAAAAAGAAACTTACTCGTTCATGATGCGGGTCTGTAAAACGGCAAATGTGTTTAACACATCGAAACCCAGTCGTTTTTATTTAATTGTTTTAAATCTTGAAAATATAAGAAATAATAATATATAATATTTTTTATTTAAGGTTTAGTAATATATATATTATAATAGAAAATATTTTTAAAATAATAGTTATAAAAATAGGTCAAACTTATTCTTGTACATTACGACCCGCGCTAAAAGTACCTTGGCGTCGGTACTTTCCGGATGTTTACGTAAAACGTCGGTCAATTCCGAATGAAAATATTTTTTTTCATTTTACGAAATTATTTGTTTTTTGTTTTTACTGATTATTATTGTTGCTTTCGTTAGGGTTTGGAATTAGGGTAGGGTTAGGAATTAGGGTTCAGACAGGGTTAGAAATTAGGGTTAGGGCAGGGTTAGGAATTAAGGTAAGGGCAGGGTTAGGAATTAGGGTTAGGCAGGGTTAGGAATTAGCGTTAGGGTTTGGGCAGGGTTAGGGTTTGGGCAGGGTTAAGAATTAAGGTTAGGGCAGAGTTAGGAATTAGGGTTAGGGCAGGTTATTGGTTAGGGTTTGGGCAGTGTTAGGAATTAGCGTTAGGGTTTGGGCAAGGTTAGGGTTTGGGCAGGGTTAGGGTTTGGGCAGTGTTAGGAATTGGCGTTAGGGTTTGGGCAAGGTTAGGGTTTGGGCAGGGTTAGGGTTTGGGCTGGGTTAAGAATTAGGGTAAGGGCAGGGTTAAGAATTAGGGTTAGGGAAGGTTTAGGGTTAGGGTGTGGGCAGGGTTAGGAATTAAGGTTAGAGGTTAGGGTTATGGTTAGGGTTAGGTATTAAGGTTAGGGGTTAGGATTTGGGCAAGCTCGTTTGCAGACGTCAAAAATTCAATTATCAAGTTTAGATGTCGTCTGCTTATTCATTTCAATCAGTGATTTATTTTCTCGCAGTTTCATTGACTAACCTCTTCGGGCTTTTCCGGCGTTTTACGGAAAACGCCGGAAAGCACCGACACCGAAGGACTTTTAGCACGAGACCCAATCTAACAAAGTACCCTTTTTTAATGTTTTCTTTTTAAAGATAATTTTTATATGATTTAATGAAACAAACAACATCTAATTTTTAAAAAAATGAATTTCGTTTAATATATTTCAGTTATCTGATGGAACAAACCGATAATTTCCCCCAGTGACCCAAGATGGAATCAAAGATAAATTTTAATGGTGTCTTAAGATTCTGTAAATAATATATATTTATTGAAACTTATTTGAATACTCTATCTTTTCACATATCGATTTCTATAACACACAAACAAACATACATTGAAATGAATAGATTGTATTACCTACTAGACACCGCCTTCGAGTGTCTTAGGTCTCTTTGTACAAGGGTTTGTCAGGACAACCTGATATGAGGATACTTGACGCTACAATTAAACCCTGATCAAAAATTCAAATAACATAGTATTCGAAGCCCAAGTAAGATCACTTCGACACGGTTATACACTGGCTCATACGAGGAATAGTGCACCTTTTCTAAGTGATGTTGAATCTAGTAACAGCAGTAAGCTGGATACTCCACCAGACTAGATAATTTCTTGTCATGGAATCTGGTAAGACCAAGAGACCACAAGAAAGATATACTATAATATAGTGGTCAATTGGGAAGAGGAAAATTAATATTCTTAACTTATTTGCTGACACAACATATCAGAAGTAAAGCAGAACTTTTATGGAATATTCAATGTCCAAAAAGAGTATTGATTTACTCCTCTCCAAGTGTTAGGCACAAGGCCAGTTTTTATCTTACTCCCACAAGAAAGATGTGACCCAGGGTCGGGTCGGGAAAGTGGGGTTTTAAAATTGCCTGGGCAGCCCCGTCGACATTCCCCGGTAGAGGAGCCTCAGGCAGTAAGCAATAAACTTACTCCTCCCCAAAGAGGGGAGGCGAAGCCTGGGAGGGTGCACCTCCGAGAACTGCACAGGACAGACCCATAGACCGGCGTAATTCAAGCCCCGAAGGCCAAGACAATACCAGTCTATGGGGTTCAGTATCCATCGGAACAGATACTACACTTTGATCTTAGCCAAAAGGCGTTATTTAACCCCTACCCACAATAGAGATATGTGACACATGGTCGGAAAGTGGGATTTGAAAAGCCAGCGCTCGAGAAGGTGAGCACTCTGCCCATTAAAAATTGCCTGGGCAGCCCCGTCGGCATTCCCCGGTAGGGCGCCTCAGACAGTAAGCAATTAACTTACTCCTACCCAAAATAGGGAGGTAAAGCATGGGAGGGTGGACCTCCTAGAACTGCACAGGACAGATCAGACCCATAGACCGGCGGAAATCAAGCCTCGAAGGCCAAGACAATACCGATCTATGAAGTGCAGTATCCATCGGAACAGATACTACACTTTGATCTTAGCCAAAAGGCCAAGAAACCAGTCCAATGTCCAATAATTTATTTACTCCTCTCCAGGAGTTAGGCACAAGGCCAGTTTTATCTTACTACCACAAGGTAAGATGTGACCTCAGGGTCGGGTCGGGAAAGTGGGATTTGAAAAGCCAGCGCCCGAGAAGGTGAGCACTCTGGCCATTAAAAATAGCCTGGGCAGCCCCGTCGGCATTCCCCGGTAGGGGCGCCCCAGACAGTAAGCAATAAACTTACTCCTCCCCTAAGAGGGGAGGCAAAGCCTGGGAGGGTGGACCTCCTAGAACTGCACAGGACAGACCCATAGACTGGCGTAAATCAAGCCCCGAAGGCCAAGACAATACCAGTCTATGGGGGGCAGTATCCATCGGAACAGATACTACACTTTGATCTTGGCCAAAAGGCCAAGAAACCAGTCCAATGTCCAATAAGAGTAACACGGACGCTCACATATTTAATACAATGGCTGTATCCTGAGAAAATGACCTCCAGTCTGTAGTTGAATGGGGACATAAATAGATGGTAACATTTAATACTACTAAGACAAAGCTCCTTTCCTTTAACAACTACAAAAAACCTTTTCAACCACCAATTGACACGGCTAATAACATCATAGCTGAGAAGCCAACATTCAAACTCCTTGGTAACATGAATTTGAACAAATATATAGATATATAGAAGACATTGTCAAGGCTGCTGCAAAGTAAGTGGGCCCCCTCTACCGTGCTAGAAAAATTCTCATACCTGACAGTACATCCTCGACCAAAACAAAACTTACAAGACTACTATCAGAAAAGTAGAAAATGAACCGTGGGTTTATTTTCGGCAGCCTTGTAACGCTTGCTTCCCTAATTTTGTCCCTTAGTCCTCACATTCTATGAGCAAGGTTTCTGACAAGGGGGGGGGGGAATTACTGCTTTCTAGATCGATAAACTTATCGTTTTTTTTAGCTCTTTACATCAAGTGGCTTCATGCCTTGTTTGGAGCAACTTCCATAAAAAAAGATCAACTGTCACGTATGTATGGTTTCAGCATAAAATGACCCAACAACGGTTGACGTGCCGTATACCCAAACAAGCAACAAACGTATTTAGTCGATCTGGATCCGGACTTCTTGGATTTTTGACTGGGATCACAATATAGTATCTATTCCGGGGGCTGGACCTTTTGGCCAATATCAAAGTGTAGTATCTGTTCCCATGGATACTACACCCCATAGACCAGTACCGTCTTGCCCTTCGGGGCTCGATGACGCCGGTCTGTGGGTTTGTGCTGTGCAGTTCTAGGAGGTCCACCCTCCCAGGCTTTGCCTCCCTCTTTGAGGAGGAGTAAGTTTATTGCTTACTGCACGAGGACCCCCTACCGGGGAATGCCGACGGGGCTGCCCAGGCATTTTTTGTAGGCCAGAGTGCTCACCTTCTCGGTTGCTGGCTTTTCAAATCCCACTTTCCTGACCTTGTGTCACATCTTAACTTGTGGGAGGAAGATAAATAAAAGTAAACAATGAGCGCCACCATTTATTCTATTTTCCCGCCATTTATTCTATTTTCCCGCCATTTCTTTCTTAGCTTGCCGCCATATTTCCTATTCAATCGTGGCAAGCCGAGTCTCTCGTATAGCGCTGAAGATATTCGCACAAATCCCCTCCCTATAAGGCACCCCGACCCACCTTCCCGGATAAAACGACATGATACCTTAACAAATTTGATTCGTTTCTTGGCCTCTGTATCAATCCGTTTTCATCCCCAGGGGGCGACACTTTGCCGTTCAGGGAAACCGCCCTTTACCTCTCGCCACCCGCTGGACCGTCGAGTCGTCCTGAGCGATTTTAATCATTAGCTGATCTGATGCCAGAAAATATCGACCACTCTGGTCAATTTGGCGCCCAAATGACAAGACATTATAACTAGCAAGACACGTGTCCCTTCCCTACAATCATGACAGACGACAGAGAATGGGAGGGGTAAATATCAAAGCGCTGATTGGTTAGGGTTTTAGATGTGTTGTTTCCGGTTACAATGCAACCAGGAAACTATAGTTTATTAGTTATAAGAATAACTACACACGGATATTGATTTACTCCTCTCCAGGAGTTAGGCACAAGGCCAATTTTTATCTTACTCCCACAAGTAAGATGTGACCCAAGGTCGGATCGGGAAAGTGGGGTTTAAAAATTGTCTGGGCAGCCCCGTCGGCATTCCCCGGTAGAGGCGCCTCAGGCAGTAAGCAATAAACTTACTCCTCCCCAAAGAGGGGAGGCGAAGCCTGGGAGGGTGGACCTCCTAGAACTGCACAGGACAGACCCATAGACCGGCGTAAATCAAGTCCTGAAGGTCAAGACCATACCAGTCTATGGGGTGCAGTATCCATCGGAACAGATACTACACTTTCGTCTTTGCCAAAAGCCAACTACACACGGATAGATGAGATATAAACCTCTAAGTACTAATCAAAAGGGTAGTTGACAACGGCTAAATCTGTACTCTTTCTATGGATCTGTTGTTCAATGGCGGAAATATACTTTAGAGACGAATTATTAAAAAATAGTTCTCGAGATAACATTGTTTCTTGTGTCTGGCATCTCATACCAAAACGGAAAACGAGTATATATATATATATATATATATATATATATATATATATATATATATATATATATATATATATATATATATTCCATGATAAATGCCAGTATACTGAAATCATATACCCTTAATAGGGTTAAGATGAAAATTCATATACACTAAATGTACAAAAGCAAGGAAATTCTCAAATTTTTACAATTTTATTGTTATTAAGGGTATGCGAGCACAACAGTGCTATGTATTTTACTGGTAGAAATTATTCTTCACCGCACCTCACACACTTCATCCACTCATGCATAGATATTTATACTGTAGTGATGTGATAATGAAATGGTTTGGTTGATATGTAGTCAAACCCATAATGACAATAAAAGTGTAAAAATTTGGGAATTTCCTTGCTTTTGTACATTTAGTGTATATGAATTTTCATCTTAACCCTATTAAGGGCATATGATTTCAGTATACTGGCATTTTTCATGGAATTTCACTACTTTTGTAAAGGCTATGCCTTAATACAATGGTCATTTTAAAGGGTTTTTTGAATTTTCTTGAAAACTAAGGTATATAGTAAACTGAAATTAAAATGCCATCAACTAGACCCTAGAACCTCTATCTCTGCCAAAAATCAGCTGAATCCATCAAATAGTTGATGAGATACAGGGTGGCACACACGTACGTACGTACACACAGATAACACAAAATCACTCCTGACCTTTCTGGATCTCTGGGTTGCCTTGACTTATGATGCTGAAATTCTACACACTTATAGAACCTATCAAATGAAAATTTTGTGCAAAGTTTTACATAATTTGGTTCATTGGTTTTTGAGTTATGACTGATCAAAGAAATGAGATTTCTAGCATAGATTGTTTTTTAAGTCTATTAAGAGATAGAGCGCAATCGCGCTTCCCTTGATTATATATATATATATATATATATATAAATATATATATATATATATATATAGTCTAAAGAGACTTTGAGTAATTTTAAACAAAAGAAAAAAAAAGAAAAGTAAAATGCAGTTTAAATTCCCAGAGAAACTAACTGAATCCAAGATATCGCAGATTTATCATTCGTTGGAAAATCCATGAATAAATTTTAAAAAATATTCAAGTATCTAACAGTGAAACAAAAACAGGCGATCTTAACTTAAGCGTGAAATATTAAAACGGGGATCATCAGCTGTTTACCATGTAACTGTTTTGGAGATTTAAAAACATATATCAAAAAAATATTAAAAAAATATATCTGTGTAGCTTGATTTCCATATATATTTTCACTGCTTACTACCTAGCTCTACTTACGTATCGAGCACTGTTGAAGTAAATACTGAAAACTGATACATAAAAAATTATATCTCCTTATAATATTTTATGTGGATACGTGAAGTACTATATATATATATATATATATATATATATATACATATATATATATAAATATGTACAAATATATATGTATATAGATAAGTATATATATGTATATATATATACTTATCTATATACATATATATACATGTTCATATATATATATATATATATATATATATATATATATATATATTAGTATTTCATGTATCCACATAACATTTTATGAGGAGATATACTTTTTTATGTATCAATTTTCAGTATTTACTTCAACAGTGCTCGATACGTAAATAGAGCTAGGTAGTAAGCTATAAAAATATATTTATGGCAATTAAGCTACACAGAGACTTCCGGGGGAATCTTCAAGCTAAAATGCATGTAGTTATTTTTGCCGGGTGTTTTCATATACACGGCTAGCTAGTTATCCAATCAGATTCTTTGTTGTTCTCTTAGCCAATCGTTGGGCTTCCCGCGAACACCAACAATACATTTGTTCGCGGGAAGACCAAAGAAGACAGTCTTCTTTGGTTTGAAGAGGTTGACTCTCTGTGAAGAGTACAACCGAAACATGTATGCACATATGTAACCAATAATGTCTGTATGAATTAATATGTATATATATATATATATATATATATATATATATATATATATATATATATATATCTAGGGTGTCTATTCGATTACGAATATGAACGCTATTTCCGTATCGATTTGATATTAGGGTAAATGTTCCCAGTGAGAAGCGCGGATATGGCTCTTCAGGATATTTATAGACTATACCACAGAGGTGGCAGGTGTTTTAATTATTCGAAGGGATGTCATAACAGAAACCACCTTCTGTCCGTGCTTGATTTTGCCAAACATGCACTCGTTGGTGATTCAACAAACCATGTACGTGACATAGTTACCAAGTTGCAAGCTTGGTATCTTAGGTGTTTCATATTTCCTTTATGTGGTGGCGGTGTCACGTCCCGTCTCTTCCTCGCTGCTCTCTTTTTAGCGTGTGTCTCATCGTATTCTTTTCAAAAAGCTTGCTGCCTTCGAAGATCGATTTCTTCCACCATGACCTATTTACACCAACGCCCCCATCCTCTAACATCAATTCTAAAGCACACACACACACATATATATATATATATATATATATATATATATATAAGTATACATTTTTATTTATACAAACATTATTGGTTACATATGTGCATACATGTTTCGGTTGCACTTTTCCAAGAAAGTCAACCTCATCAGACCAAGAATCTTTCAGGAATGGATGGATTTGAAGAATTGTCTATCCTAAATAACTCTTTTTGGGGATCTAGCATCTTCTATTTCTTATGAATTAGTATCGGATAACCTATTTCACTAGTTGACCTTTTTTGCCAGTGGTTGTCCCCTCCCTTTTTTTATTACTCTTTATGTCTGTGTGTCTGTATGTATGTGCATGTATATGTTTGTGTGCGTGTGTATACATGTATCTGTATGTATATGTATATATATATATATGTGTGTGTGTGTGTGTATGGATATACGTGTATAGGGGCATATAGCTGTATATGTTCAGTCTGTATAGACGTATGGATGTATGTATTGAATATATATCTAGAATATTCTCATTTCTTTTTTTTTTATTGAATATACATCTAGAATATATTTATAAGCACGTATGTATTCTGAATATATGCTTGATTGATAGTGGATCTGTGTAGGTGTCCATGTTTAGATATGTATGTATATCAATGTCCGTTTATTTATCTGTTTGTTTATTTAGATGTGTGTGGGTTTGTTTATATATGTGTGATTCTTGATATATAGATAAGATATTTATACTTGAGTGAGTCTGTTAAGCTGGCAAGCGAGAGCAATAAAATGAGGACAAGAAAAGGCAATGGAGACGCCATAAAGAGTAATAAAAAAAGGGAAGGGACAACCACTGGCAAAAAAGGTCAACTAGTGAAATAGGTTATCCGATACTAATTCATAAGAAATAGAAGATGCTAGATCCCCAAAAAGAGTTATTTAGGATAGACAATTCTTCAAATCCATCCATTCCTGAAAGATTCTTGGTCTGATGAGGTTGACTTTCTTGGAAAAGTGCAACCGAAACATGTATGCACATATGTAACCAATAATGTTTGTATAAATAAAAATATATACTTATAAACAGCTCTACTTGGTATTGAGCACTTTTTATAAACACTTGAGTTTCTACGGATTTACATTTACAGAAACTAATACAATACATGTACGATATATATATATATATATATATATATATATATATATATATATATATATATATATATATATATATATATAGGTAGAAAGGTTAAAAGGAATTAGAAAAGCGAAAGGCAGATCTTTTTTCAATTCAGTTGCTAAATGCAAGGTATATTCCGCGAAAAGGCAATTTATTCAATTAATGATCAACTGAACTGAAAAAAGATCTGCCTTTCGCTTTTCTAATTCCTTTTAATCCTTCTACCTATCTATCTGCTCTATCCGGTATATTGAGCTGTATACTTTCACAATAGGTTTACCTGCCCTAAAAGTTCGCTTTTGGTGGTCCACTTTATATTGCGTTAGCATGAAACATCGATGTCTCTAGGTATTTAAATAATTAATATTTATTTATAAAAATATTATTGTTTATCAGCCTCCCTCCCCACAAGGGCTGGGCACTTTCAAGTAGCTTTAATAACAAGCAGTACAAATAGCTATATGCGAGATCCGAACACCGTTTTGTAAGATACCTCTAGCTGCCTGGTGAATAGCAGCCGATTGTCGCTATTTACAGTTAGAGTTACTCTATATTTACTAACTTATTGACGATGGCCGTTTGGATAAGATCACCGACTACGAATCAGTGGCGATTTGTGTTCGGGGTTCGCGCCTACCGACCGTCGGGAATTAGTACCTAGACTGAAGATTGCGTTAGCATGAAACATCGATGTCTCTAGGTATTTAAATAATTAATAGTTATTTATAAAATATTATTGTAGATATATATATATATTGAAGCATCAGTTGGAGATCTTTAATGATTCAAATCCACCATAACGATAACGTTGAGAGATTTCCTTTTTTGTCCTTCTCTCAATCGTTTTCTCAAACTTAAACAATTCTTATCCCCTCGTCTCTCATTCGATTTTCTTGGTTTTTAATTTATCATTCTAACGTTTCCTCTGAGGAGGTCAGACGATAAGGCCTTAAGGAAAATTGTAGCAATTTTCTTTTTTTTCACCATCCGCCCGTTTTATTGATTAAAAAAAAAATTCCTATGAAATGTATCCTACGATTTTGTTGTACCCGAGATTTACTTATATATATATATATATATATATATATATACATATATATATATATATATATATATATATATATATATATATATATATATATATATATATATATGTATATATATATATATAGATAGATATATATATATATAGAGAGAGAGAAAGAGAGAGAGAAAGAGAGAGTCAGATAATACTTTAAAGATATAAATAATATCTTTAACCAGTAGACTATCAGGATGAAAACAAAGCTCAATATAGTGTATAGAGCAATAATATTAATTGAATTACATAACAAAATGAGAAAGTAATCAGATTTTATCAAAGTTCAATAACAAGGAGTGATCATGCATCCTAATATCACTCCTTGTTTTTGAATTTTAATAAAATCGGATTAATTTCTCATTTTGTTATGTAATTCAATTAATATATATATATATGTGTGTGTGTGTGTGTGTGTCTGTATAAAATATGAAACTAAAAGTATACTTTTAGTAGATAGAACCTATAGTGAAATGGTTTAAGCTCAATATACGAGATAGAGTAATTATAAAGATAGATTTAGGAATAGGGATAAACATGTACGAATGAAATAAATTCGAAATTGAAATAAATTTGTCACTCGTACATGTTTATCCCTCTTTTTTCATCAATCTCTCTCTCTCTCTCTCTCTCTCTATATATATATATATATATATATATATATGTGTGTGTGTGTGTGTGTGTGTATTCTGTCTTACCTAGAATGAGTCCCTTAGAGTTATCTCCCTTTCTCGGCCCCCCTTTTTTAAGGGATTTTTTAGCCTCGACACTGAGCGAGCGGCTTTCCGGTGTTCTGCCCCTATCTCCTAGCTGCTTAGTCTCGAACCTTCATGGAGGAATTTATATCCACTTAAATATCCCGATATTTTAGACATCTCCGGTAAGAAACACTTCCTTTTTTCTCTCTCTAAATTTTTTAGAATTAAATAGCATTAATATCATTTCTTTTGTACATTTCTTTTATACACTCTTTCTCACAACGTATAAATTTCCATTTTTACCGCCCGTTATTTACGTATTTCTCCTGTCTCGTATCATCTTTATGCTCGTGATATTTTCTATTCTGCAATTGATTAACTTACTTAATGGTCCTTTAGATTTAGTAAACCCCATCGTCTCCTGCTTCGTCGTCATTTTTGTATTCGACTTTTGCTGAGACAATTTTTGTTTGTTACATTTGTTTTCAGTTTTTAACTTTTTCGACGAGTAATAAAACCTGGGTTTAAACTACACTATACCTCAGAGTCTTGTTTGTTGATAGAGTTTAGGCTAGCTCTCCAACGGTTACACTCAGCCCTAAGACAGCATACTATATATATATATATATATATATATATATATATATATATATATATATATATATATATATATATATATATATATATGAGTGACCATTGTCAAGGGCACTATCATATACTAACGCCTTCGCTGGGCAGGAATTGCCAACAGAATTAGTCTCTCAGGACTCCTCAAGAAAATGCTCTATGGCGAGCTTGTTAACGGGACCAAACCACGAAGAACCTCTGAAATGCGCTATAAAAACCACCTGAAGCGTACCCTGGCTGTAACCAACATATTCCCGTCTTCGTCGGAACAAACTACCAGCGACCGGGGCATGTGGAGAAAAACAGCACGTCAAGGCATCGCGGACTTGGAGGCAAAGAAGGGGGAAAAGGAAGAGGTAAGACGAAGGAAAGGTAGATTTCGTTGTGAACACTGTCCGCGGCTCTTCCAACATAGACAAGGCCTTCGAAGCTATATCACTCATACATATTTATAACGAGAATACCAGATGGACGACAGAACCCGATGCTTGGACACGGGTATGATAAAATTTACCTTAGACTAACAATATATAAATAAACAAACAAATAAGTAAATAAAAACAAAAAAACAACAACAAACTAAACTAAACGAAAACTCAAAAACTAAAACTTAAAATGAAATACAAGGAATCACGTGTTAAAATAATGTCACTCATTATATTAACACAACAAAGAAACATTGATAGGCCACTCTATAGAAAACAGAACAATAGAATAGGAAGTAAAATCAACGGAAACTTTGCTTATGAGAAGCCCAAGGATTGGCTAAGACAACACCAAAGAAAACGGGATGAATCATCATATAGAAAACAGAACAATAGAATAGGAAATAGGAAGTAAAACCAACCGAACCTTTGTTCGTGAGAAGCCCAACGATTGGCTAACAAAACAACAAATGAACCGGGATGAATTATCATATAGAAAACAGAGCACTAGAGTAGGAAATAGGAAGTAAAACTAACCGAACCTTTGTTCGTGATGAGTCCAACGATTGGCTAAAAGAAAAGCAAAGAATCTGATTGGTTAACTAGCAAGTCGTGTATATAAAAACACCCGGAAAAACTAACTCAATGAATTTTAGCCCGAAGATCCCCCCCCCCCGTGGATGAAACGCGGAAGCCTCTGTGTAGCTTAATTGTCATAAATATATTTTCATAACTTACTACCTAGCTCTACTTACGTATCGAGCACTGTTTATTATTTACGCTAATGGGTCACCACTAATCAAGACCGGGGGCCACTCAAGGTTACGGTCAAAAGAGATCGTCAGCAGGAGAGGACCTGAAGAATTGTCTTGATTGGCGGAAAATTACGTACAAGGAATAGATTATCAACGAAGTCGGCTCATCAAGTATTTGTTTACATTAGACTTGAAGACATGCTGTAGTTGGTTGAGAAGCAGTCGCGTGGTGTCTAGTTCAACAGATGGGGGTGTTCTTGGAAAGATGTGTGGAACCCTAACCCTTACCCTAACCCTAACACCATATATTAATACAAATCTATTATGCGAATATAATCATCTTATTATGTGTGCAACGAACGAATTTACAAGAATCGGATAAGGGTCGCAGACAGCTGAATGATGACTAACGAATTGCTCCTTGTTACTCGGAGTACCTGTCACAGCGTTAACATTACACTTCCCTTGGGCTTTTTGTTCTTTAACTTATCGATAAAAAAAAATCAGGATTTATCAACCCCAACGTTTTACAATAACACTTAGTATTTGCAAATCGGACCCGGGAGATTAGCCGAGCGCATAAAACGTCCGAGAAAGACACGGGCTCTTCTGTTGGCAATTAACGAAGTCAATCAGTTTGGCTTGCGTTATTGATAGCTTACTAATTTGGCCTTGAATGGTATTGTAAGGAAATAAGCGTCACTATTTAGTCCCCCGTTCCACCCTCGAAGATAAAATGACGAACGATTACTGCCAACGCTGGAGTAAGATAAGACAGGCCGGCTTGCCTAGCAAATAACTGCAGATATCCCGATAAATCGTCTAATGCGATGGGGAACTCGATTTCTATTGTCAATAATGTCTTCTTTTTTTTTTCGGCGTAAGAATGATCTTAATTCGATCGGGTCATTTGGACGTTTACTTGTTCGCCAATTCAGACGCCTCTTCTCTTCTGAACTTTTATAAACACATATTATTATATGATGCTATCCACGTAATATACCCCCCCCCCCCATTCTCTTTTATGGCTTCTCTGTGACTTTGACTCAAGACTAGTGCCAGAAATGTAGGACTAATAGTGGTTAAGTTGCAACTTTATGTGCTACTAATAATTACTGTTTTGATCAAAACATAATATTTCATAGTATCGGCCTTTTGGCCAAGATCAAAGTGTAGTATCTGTTCCGATGGATACTGCACCCCATAGACCGGTATTGTCTTCGCCTTCGGGGCTTGATTTCCACCGGTCTATGGGTCTGATCTGTCCTGTGCAGTTCTAAGAGGTCCACCCTCTTTGGGGAGGAGTGAGTTAATTGCTTACTGTCTGAGGCGCCCCTCCCGGGGAATGCCGACGGGGCTGCCCAGGCAATTTTTAATGGCCAGAGTGCTCACCTTCTCGAGCGCTGACTTTTCAAATCCCACTTTCCGACCGTGTGTCACATACTCCTATTGTGGTTAGGGGTTAAATAACGCCTTTTGGCCAAGATCAAAGTGTAGTAGCTGTTCCGATGGATACTGCACCCCATAGACCGGTATTGTCTTGACCTTCGGGGCTTGATTTACGCCTGTCTATGGGTCTGTCCTGTGCAGTTCTAGGAGGTCCACCCTCCCAGGCTTTGCCTCCCCTCTTTGGGGAGGAGTAAGTTTATTGCTTACTGCCTGAGGACCCCCTACCGGGGAATGCCGACGGGGCTGCCGAGCCAATTTTTAATGGCCAGAGTGCTCACCTTCTCGGGCGCTGGCTTTTAAAGTCCCACTTTCCTGACCAGACCTTGGGTCACATCTTACCTTTGTGGGAGTAAGATAAAACTGGCCTTGTGCCTAACCTCCTTGAGAGGAGGTAAATAAATACAGGAGTAATTTAGGATGCCGTGGTTTTGTGCTCTTTCTTCACAATCCTTACAAGGATTTTTTTAGGAATAGCTATCCAGAGATTCGCAGCCGTGGCGTAAGCAGTTCCGACTACGAACGGAGAAAGCCGAATCAAGTGACGATGCTTCTACATCATACGAACCGAACTTAATCGACTTTTGCAGGACTAAACTCAAAACTTAGCTTAGGGTTAGGGTTAGGGTTAGGGTATAAACACCCAGTTCGGTTCACATTGCGTAGAAGTTTCGAAGAAACATGACAGAATACACTTAAATACAAGATAACTTTAATTTTTTTTTCGGTTAGATAACTTCATCAAAAAAATAAATAGCCGATACTAATGCATTCAGTTTGTTCGGTTAAGTTCGTTTACGTTTGCCAGTCTCCGGTAAAACTCGGAAGTGATGACGTATGTGCTGAAATTTTCTTGGATACTTATTCCTAAAAAGTACTGATTTTACTTATTTCTCCTCTTTTACTTTATTTGTATATTCATTTTACTTGGTTCTCTAATTATTTTTCTTTCACTTTTAATTTGATTTAATTATGTATGTTTCAAACTTCTTCACTTGCTGCAGCTTTTTTCTACCATTATTTTTTAAGGAGGAAGTTTACCCTTCTTTTTCGTAGGCTCTTATCACCTTCGAGACAGTTCCTCTCCATACGCCCACCATCTCAGCTTCTTTTGTTAAAGTTGCTCCTGCCATACTGGCAGCAACGATCTGCCCTCTTTGCAAATCTGATAGATCTCGCATAAAGAGTTGTCTTACTAATACACACTCTCTGAAAACAAAAATTAACTAATTGTTACACCGGCCGTTCTTACACAGGAGAAACTACACCGGTTGTCACTATAAATAGTGCGAGTCACCAGAGACACTGAAGAGAAAGCACAGTCTTGTAACTGTCTAGCCAAGTGCTAGTCACTTTCTTACTTTGTTAATACACTTGTTAAACCAACCCTCGACTTGACTTCCTTTATTTATTATTTACTGTGGAACTACCTCAAAACACTAATAAATATAATTGAAAATTTCTTTGAGAAACCAGATAACAGACGCGTGATTTCATATCAATAAATGAAAATTTATTTATTTATTTTTAAAAATTTTTTTACAATTCCAAATTTTCGTTTTTAACCAACCATAATCATGATAAACAGACATTGTATTTCTTCTTTTTTTCATGGTAAAAATCTGACGGTGTGGCCGAAGATTTACGATCTCCTCCGATGTTATTGGGGAGTTTTTTTTTTGTGTTTTTTTTTTATATATCCGGTGGATGTAGTTAAAGCCCTGGTTGGCCTGAGGTTAATAATATAAGCCGGCAGATATTTACCATGAAAAAAAATACAATGTTTGTTTACCATGATTATGATTTGTTAAAACCGAAAATTTGAAATTGTAAAAAAAATTTGTTTAAATGATTAAATAAATTTTCATTTATTGATATGAAATCACGCGTCTGTTAAGTGGTTTCTCGAAGAAATTTTCAAATATATCTACTAACGACGCGTTTAAAACTATAGTAACACTTATATTATGAACCTCAGGCAAACCAGGGCTTTAACTACTTCCACCGGACATATAAATAAATAAAAAAAACTAAAACAAAAACTTCCCCATAACATCGGGGGAGATCGTAGATCTTCGGCGACGCCGGCAGATCTTTACCATGAAAAGAAAAAAAAAATACAATGTTTGTTTACCATGATTATGGTTTGTTAAAAACGAAAATTTGGAATTATAAAAAAAGAATTAAAAAATGATTAAATACATTTTCATTTATTGCTATGAATTCACGCGTCTGTTTACTGGTTTCTCAAAGGAATTTTCAAATATATCTACTAACGACGCTTTTAAAACTGTAGTAACACTTATATTATTAATAAATATAAGTCAATAGTTACCTAAAATAAAATAATGAAACCAACATTTTTGTATTTTTTTCAATGTGTATAGGTGTCTTAGAATTGATGCAAACTTCACAAAGTGTTTCAATTACTTTTTTCAACCCCCATATATATATATATATATATATATATATATATATATATATATATATATATATATATATATATATATATTACGTGACAGTTTCCGTGGGCCGAGTGGATATGGCTGACTCTGTACCGGGTTTGCGCCACCCGACCGTCTGAAATTGTTACTTCCCTGCACTGATGAGAGCAATAAGCTTGAAACGCTAGCGTCTGTAGGTATAACTAATTTAATATTTATTTATTTATAAATATTATACACATATATATATATATATATATATATATATATATATATATATATATATATATATATATATATGTATATATATATATATATATATATATATATATATATATAAAGATAAGATAGATGAAAGAAGAGAGATAAACATGTACGAATGACAAATTTATTTCAATTTCGATTGTTCAATGCAAGGTATACTCAGTAATAAAATTATGTTTATTATTCTTTCCTTAAGCCAAGGCTTTTCATATATATATATATATATATATATAGATATATATATATATATATATATATATATATATATATATATAATAATAATAATAATAATAATAATAATAATAATAATAATAATAATAATCCAGGTAAAACATCCACAGGGTAGTACCAAAGAATATCAACCGGGTTTATTAGAAGTGCTCAATATCACATAGAGTGTTTATATATGATTATTTTCATTTACACAGACATGTACAACATCTGCGACACTGACATGTCGATGTTATCGATCAACAGCTATTATAAACTGAGATCTCATCAGGCAGAGTTAGAATCCGATCTTAACCTTAGATCATATTTTTGAAAGAAAGTTTCTTTCACCCTTTGACTATTAATAATATCATTTTCGCCATGAATGTATATAAGTCGCACGAGTAAGCTAAGGAGCTGGACACTCAAATGCTGTTGGAGACGAGCGTTGTGAAGGTCATTCTACCCCCATTGCCACCCCTAGACTATGCATATCTTGTATAATTCTTCACTCTATAATAAAGCCCAATGTGTATTTATTTATATCTATATAAATATATATCCCGCACGCAAAAGTAAACGAGTAAATTACTGCCGGGCGAAACCATTTCATGTGTTTAAATGAAGAGAGGACGAAAATAGCAAGTCAAACAACCCCCCGCCGTTTTAAATGAATTCGAAATTAAATCCTTCACTCTATTTCCATAATGAGACGTTCATTATTTTCTTCCTTTTACTATTTTTATACCGCTGACCTTGGTTGGCGCCCTCAGGGGGTCAAACGTCCCCAAAATGGCAAGACATGACCCTTTTCTCCCATAACGTTTGATCCATCCATTCAATTTTTCTGAAACTTGACCAAAATGTAGAGGCAATTGTTCTGGATATAAAATGAGCATCCTTGACCTCAGAAAAATTCTGATTCGCGCCCCCAGGGGGGTCTAAGGGGGGGGGGGTTAAAAATGCCCCAAATTGCCCAAATTTATTGCATTTTACACTCGCCACATCGAGTCATATACAGAGGGGGGGGCCACGCACGCGCGGCTCGTTTATTTTCATCCGGAGGGCACGTATATTTGCTTTTAATGTAACTATCTCTTTCTCTCTTCGTCCGAACAACGCGAACATTTGAAATGTGCATCTCTCCTTATCCGCCCCATAACGATTTTCTCAACTCAACCAATATCACGCCTACTCGTTCCCTAAGGCCCTACCGAGTCGTTTTCCCCCGATTCCTGTCTTTTTCCGCCCCCTCCTCATCCATCGGTCCTTCAGGACAGCATAATAGAGAAACAATTATAAGATAAGATGGACGAAAGAAAATTGATTTCGTTTCGATGAAGACTGATTTTAATTGAAATGAGTTGTCTACAATCAGTGTCATGACTTTCGGGAAGTTGTCCTTTATAGCGGATATCAGAGGAAAAGACGATTAAGAAGACGACAACCCTTTCTCTCACTCCTTAATTTCTAATTTTGGTACTTGTTCGTCTTTTACCACAGTCCGTATTTCACAACTTTTTACTGACCATTCTCTTTTATTTTTTCGGTGTACACTTACCTATCAGGCTTCTAGAGAATTCCGGGGTTTTTGGAAAAAAAATTCAAATATTTTACATTTTAGGAGGGGGGATCAGTTTCCAATGTTAATTCAACGTAGACTGATCCCCCTCTTTTTGACCATCTAATTTTTAAAAAAATCTTTTTCGGTGTACAATTACTTATCAAGTCAGTAGAGAATTCCGGGGGTTTTGGAAAGAAATTTTAAGAAAATGAGATTTTAAGACGTAAAAAGTTGTGAAAAACGGACTATGGTAAAAGATGAACAAGACTGATCCCCCGTCTTAAAATCTCAATTTTTTTTAATTTCTTTCAAAAAACACCGGAATTCTCTCGCGACATGATAGGTAATTGTAAACAGAAGAATAATTTTGAAAATTTGAGATGGTCAAAAAGAGGGGGATCAGTCTACGTTGAATTTAGATTGAAAACTGATCCCTTGTCTTAAAATCTCAATTTTTAAAATTTATTTCCAAAACCCCCGGAATTCTCTATTGAAATGATAGGTAATTGTACACCGAAAAAGATTTTTTTTTAAATTGAGATGGTCCATAAGAGGGGGATCAGTCTACGTTGAATTTACATTCGAAACTGATCCCCCTCCTAAAATGTAAAATATTTCGAATTTTTTTCCCAAAACCCCGAAATTCTCTAGCAGCCTGATAGGTAAGTGTACACCGAAAAAAAAAAAAAAAATGGTCTGTAAAAAGTTGTGAAAACCGGACTGTGGTAAAAGACGAACATGTGCCCCAATTTTTTTTCATTAGTGGACAACGAATAATTAAGTTGATTTCCAATGACTTTGGATAAAAATGGTTTCCAAGGAGAAGCGAAGCTTTTGTTTACTTAGATTGTTTTCATAACTTTTAAGTAAGATGGTGTGTTGTCCATATTAATAGATCACCGCTTAGCAAGGACAAAAGCCACTCCAGGATAAAGGAATAATTGGATTCTCAGTTGGGTGATGAACAATACTATGAGGGGATTGGGCAGCATTTGATTACGTTTGTTGCATAGCCGTCTACTTTTTTCGTTTCGTATACTCGTCCCAGAAATGGCCGTGGCAGTTCACATTTAATACTCGTCGTTTTTAAAACATCATAAATCACATTGTTTGCATACCTTTAAATTTCTCCCCTCGCCGTGTAGAGGGTCGCCGTCTCGATGTCGTCTAGTGGTTGAACTCCTTCCTCCTTCTTCTGCCGTGAACCACGCCTCTGCAACAAAAGCTCCATGATCGGGTCGGAAGACAAACAATCTTTTAAAATTTAATTTGTTTTATTACAAGCGTTAGTTATTTAATCAGCTGGGAGATATTCACTAACGTCGAGAGAGAGAGAGAAAGCAAATTACTACTTTATCGTAGTTACTTATCAAATAAGTCTTAACTATTCGTGGAGAGGGCGGAAGAGATCTTTCGCCTGTATTTTCTTAGGGAAATATTTCCCTTAATCGGTTGTAGACTACATGCTAAAAATCACGTCTCATCGGTTCGCCTCCAAAACCTAGACTGGCTAAAACTCGCTTCTCACGAAGAATGAGTGACGTTACGGATCCCTCTGTTTCCCACGCAAAAGCCCGTGACGTCACAGAGCCTCTCGCAGGTGCACATTGACCCTTGATCTGGGATCTCGTCACGCGGTGAACTTGTCACATCTGTTAGCCCCGACTGTGGGAACAGGCCCTATTCTGCACTCGACTGCCGGGTACCCTGCGTTAATTCGCGCAAGTCAAACCAACGATTCTCAACAGATAGTCCATTTCCATATGGCCATTATCCAACACGTTTACGACTGATCAATGCGAGAGATACCTGAGCATTAGAGTTAATGAGATGCGACTGAATGCCATCTAAAAGATGAGGAACACTATGAGAGTACTAATATTGATCAATGGTATGAACCACGTTTGGTTACTTATGGGGGGGGGGAGCTACATAAAAATAATTTGCTGATCTTGGATTTAAAGACAACCGAGTTGTAATCAGACGGAAAGTAGTCTCGCGGTAACAAGTTCATTTCGATTGAAACTGATTTTAATTTTTTTATGGAAATTGCTCCAGACAAGACATAAAGCCACTTAGTGTAAGGAGTTAAAAAAAAGAAAATACAACTTCAAGGTCAAAAACTAGCCAACGATAAGTGTTAGATGGATAGATTCCGACCCAGAAAACAGCAATTCTTCCCCCTTTGCCAGAAAATTCGCTCATGAAATGTGAGGTTAAAGGGCTAAATAAGAGAAGCGAGGATTGGAAACTATGCGTGGAAAGAGCAATATTTGATTGCTTTAGTGGACGGCTCGACAAGTATTTGTTGATATTTTATATGAAGACGACTATGTTGTAGACAATAGAGAAGCAGTCCTGTGATATTGTGTGACACGTATAACAGGCCCTTTTGTTTACTTACATTGTTTTTATAAATTTTATTTAAGATTGTGTGTTGTCCATATTAATGGGTCACCACTTAGCAAAGTCAAAAGCCACTTTAAGAGCCACCGTCAGCTAAATGATGAACACTGGCATCTGAGGAACTCCACAGTGAATAGATGGGATTTAGCTTTCTTTTTCTTTCGTCCAAATTATGACTTGATTTCATTATGCCAGAAATTTGGGCTCATTGTTTTATTCGTACTTCATTTTTATTACGCGAAAAATTAGGCTTTTACTCTCTGTTCGTTGAGTATTTCGTTGTGTAATTCAATTCGATTAATTGTGAAAAATTCTGTGTTTTATTACGACCAAAGTTGAACTTGCTGATTTATTATTTCTTTCTTTTTATTAGAGCCGAACTTGGCATTGTTGATATGTCCTTCCTTTCATTTTTTAAAGCAAAAAATAAGTCTTGCTGATGTGTTATTTCTTTGTTATCACGCGAAATTTGGGTCTGTTGATCTGGTCTTTCTGTTTTTTATTACACGGAATTGTGCATTGTTTATCTGTTCTTTCTTTTTAAACAGAGAAATTCGTCTTGTTGATGTGTTATTCCATTTTTATTACGCGATATCTCGGCCTGTTCATCTGGTATTTCTTTCTTTTATTGCAGGGAATTGAGGATTGTTGATACGTTTTTTCTTTTTTAAGCAAGAAATTCGTCTTGTTGATGTGTTATTCCGTTTTTTATTACGCGAAATTTGGGCCCGTTTATTTGGTATTTCTTTCTTTTTATGACACGGAATTGTGGATTGTTGATCTGTTCTATATTTTTTTATTACACTGCTGTTTAGGTTTCTTTATTTATTTTTTATTATAGCAGAATATAGAGTTTTTAATCAGTTCTTTATTTTTCTTACACGAAGAATTATCTTGTGTGTCATGTATTTCTTTTTTTTAATGCGGAAAATGTTTTTTTTTATGTTCTTTTTTTCTTTTGACTACACTAAAAATTAAGCTTTTCGTCTCTTCTTTCATTTTTATAACGCCAGGAATTTGGGCTTTTGGGATTTTTCTTTCTATCTTACTATTGAGCCGACAATTGGACCGGTATTATCTTCCTACTTTCTTTATATAACGCTAAGAATTGGACTTGTTGCTGTGTTATTTTTCTTTTTATTACGCCGAAAATTATTGTTGTTGTTTTTTATATATATTATTACATCGAAAATCGGACTTGTTGCTGCATACTCTATTTTTATTCCCTACGCCTAAAATTGGACTTGTTGAACTGAACCTTCTAAAAATTAGACTCGTTGGTCTTTACGTTCTTTTGTTTGTTACACCGAAATTAGGTCCGTTAATATGTTCTATTTATTACTTTATATTACCCCGAAAATTGAACTTTTCCATTGTTCGTTCGTTCACCAAGAATTGTTATTTCTTTCTTTTTATTTCAGCGAAAATTGAGCTTGTTGGTTTTTTTCTTTCCTTTTTTGTAACGTCAATAATTTGGACTTGTTGCTCTATTGTTTCTTACTATTAAGCTGAAAGCTTGTTGTTCCGTTCTTATACTAGACGAGTAGAAAGTGACTAACCATGATTTACATGATTGGCAGCCTCCTAACTCTTGCTTCCCTTATTTTGTCCTTTAGTCCTTACATTCCATGAGCGATGTTTCTGACAAAGGGGGGATAATTGCTGTTTTCTGGTTCGGAATCTATCCATCTTACATTATTAGATGGCTAGTTTTTGATAATTTGTCGTTTTTTATCTCGTTACATGAAGTGGCTTCATGCCTTGTCTCGAGCTATTTCCATAAAAAAATTGTATTCATTGCATCAAAAATCCGTTGCTCTTTATCTTGTAACATTTCGCTTCATCTTTTTTTGTGTGTTTATTTAGTCCCTTCTTCTATTTTGACTATTTATATTTTCTTTGCTGATAATCAGCCTAGATGAGCCCTTGTTTCTTTCAACAAGGAGGAACATGCATTTATAGCTATGATTTTACGGCTCTATTCTTACTTCTCACTCGAGGGCCCAGCCGAATTGGACTAAACCTATGCAGATACATTTTTTTATATACATGCACCTCTTATAATGCTAACGTTTACAAAACAATATGATAAGTATACGTTACTCACCGTGTTGCCTAGAATATTTATTCCAAAATTTATGAGGATCAGTTCAATAGTTTGGGAGATAGATTGTCCTGTTAGCCGCACTGATGAGCTGTGAAACAGCGAAACAGTCTGTATGTGGATGACTAAAAAAGCTCCCTCCGGGTAGAGCTTATTTTTTGGTAAGGGTATCGTCAACGGCCATTAGCTTTAAGGCAATGCTCATTAGGTAAAACTAATTTCGAGCTCAGGCCTTTGCAATGTTTACATTTCGTTACATTGAGATATCTCTTACATTCAGTCAGTGTCGCATGATGGCGTAGGGGTTAGCATCGCCGACTGTCAGCTCGACGGTTGCGTTTCGATCCCGGCTTGAGACATACTGATGAGCAGCGAAACAGTCTATATGTGGATGACTATGTATATATATATATATATATATATATATATATATATATATATATTACTATTTCATGTATCCACATAAGGCCACGATATTTGCCAAGGAAAGACAGAATAACAAGAAGTACTACGTTGGTATGACCTCCCTAGATTTTAAAACCACACTAGTAAACCACTATTGTGAGCTCCAAGAAAATGGACGCTTACCAATCATTGAATGGAAAATAATACGACAGACAAGTACATGTAGAAATTTAGACGACCCGTGTAGATTATGTCTGACCGAAAAATTTTAAATCCTAATTTTTAAAGACCCTCGAAAAATTTTAAATCCTAATTTTTAAAGACCCTCGAAATCTATTAAACTGTAGAAGTGATATAGCAAACAGCTGCCTACACAGAAATAAATTTACATTAGGTTAACGATACATAAATAAATAAATAAATAAATAAATAAACATATATGTAAAAAGAATTAAACAAAAACCTAACAATTTAAAAATTAAAACCTAAAATAGAAATACAAGGAACAGTGTATTAAAATAAACTCACCAATTATATTGATACAACAAACGAAACAGGATATAGCCCGATCTATAGAAAACAGAACAATAGAACGGGCTATATGATGTAACATTAACCACACCTTTGTTCGTGGGAAGCCCAACGATTGGCTGGGAAAACAACAAAGAATCTGATTGGTTAACTAGCTAGCCGTGTATATAAAAACACCCGGCAAAAATAACTCCATGCATTTTAGCCTGAAGATTACCCCCGGGAGGATGAAACGCGGGAGCCTCTGTGTAGCTTAATTGCCATAAATATATGTTCATAGCTTACTATATATATATATATATATATATATATATATATATATATATATATATATATATATATATATATATATATAAGTACTGTGTGGTGGGGAAGGAAAAACCCAGCAGAGTGCTCGATTAATTAAGAAATCCGAGATTTCGAAGGATTAAGTGCGTAAATATTTATTTATAAAATACAGAAATTCAATGTAACATCAGTACCGTCGGTTTCTAAGCGGGAGGTTAATCCCGATCATCGTCAGCTGATAAACATTTTAGAAAAATCTAAAATGTTCATCAGCTGCTGATAATCGGGATTAACCTCCGGCTTTGAAACCGACGGTATTTTATAAATAAATATATATATATATATATATATATATATATATATATATATATATATATATATATATATATATATATATGTGTGTGTGTGTGTTTGTGTGTTTGTGTGTGTGTGAGTGTGTAATCTCATTACGAACGACGTATTATGACAAGGCCAACATATTATGCGCTTCAATGGCTTCAAGTGAGATATGTGTAATGCGATTTACGCCGGAGAATTCACGACGTTCAAGTTCCAACTCCATTATGTCCAGTCCGTCTAACTCGCCGGACGACTGTAAACAGTTTAACCATTTATTTCATATGTACTATTGTAAATGTGTTAGGCTTACGATTGGGGGAAAAACTATTAAGCAGACAAATGAATATCAGTTCTGACCGGTTAAACCCCAGCGAGTGAAAACGCGGGGGGGGGGAGCGAATTCGTTTCGCTTAGTTGAGCATTATGGACAGTTTGGAAAAGCGTTGGTTTTGGCGGGCGTTTTTCGCCGTTTTCACTGTTGTCCGCTGGTTTAATGTTATTATGGAAGTTTGGTGGTCGGTGTTGTTGTTGTTGGGGCGATGAGGGGCCGGTTGGTTCTGCTGTGGATGGCGGGACTCGGGCGTTTATTTATTAGACGCGCACCCAGCATCTCCATCACGCTTTCCTTTGAGCCTTCTGAAGCTTCAAGTAGCATTTTTCTCGATTGGTCACGCTTAAATATAAATAAGCATTTTATCTGGTTTGTCCCGATTCGTTGGTCTGTCACGCTTAAGGTTAAAATATTATTTACTGTATCTGGCCCGCTTAAGAATGAAATAGAAGTTTCGTTGGTCTGTCAAGTTTAAGTTTAAAATAGCATTTTTGTTGGTCTGTCAGGCTTAAGTTTGAAATAGTATTTTCGTTGGTCTGTCAAGCTTAAGTTTGAAATAGCATTTTCATTGTTTTTTCAAGTTTAAGTTTAAAATAGCATTTTCGTTGGTCTGTCAAACTTAAGTTTAGATTAGCATTTTCATTGGTCTGTCAAGTTTAAGTTTAAAATAGCATTTTCGTTGGTCTGTCAAGCTTAAGTTTGAAATAGCATTTTTGTTGGTCTGTCAAGCTTAAGTTTGAAATAGTATTTTCGTTGGTCTGTCACGTTTAAGTTTGAAATAGCATTTTCGTTTGTCCCTCTAGGTTACGTTTGAAATAGCATTTTCGATGGTCTGTCAAGCTTAAATTTTAAATAGCATTATCGATGGTCTGTCAAGCTTAAGTTTAAAATAGAATTTTCAGTGTCTGTCAAGTTTAAGTTTGAAATAGCATTTTCGTTGGTCTGTCAAGCTTAAGTTTGAAATAGCATTTTCGTTGGTCTGTCAAGTTTAAGTTTGAAATAGCATTTTCGATGGTCTGTCAAGCTTAAGTTTGAAATAGCATTTTCGTTAGTCTGCCATGCTTAAGTTTGAAATAGCATTTTCGTTGGTCTGTCAAGCTTAAGTTCGAAATAGCATTTTCGTTGGTCTGTCAAGCTTAAGTTTGAAATAGCATTTTCGATGGTCTGTCAAGCTTAAGTTTGAAATAGCATTTTCGATTGTCTGTCAAGCTTAAGTTTGAAATAGCATTTTCGTTGGTCTGTTAAGCTTAAGTTTGAAATAGCATTGTCGATGGTCTGTCAAGCTTAAGTTTGAAATAGCATTTTCGTTGGTCTGTCAAGCTTAAGTTTGAAATAGCATTTTCGATGGTCTGTCAAGCTTAAGTTCGAAATAGCATTTTCGATGGTCTGTCAAGCTTAAGTTTGAAATGGCATTTTCGTTAGTCTGTTATGCTTAAGTTTGAAATAGCATTTTCGTTGGTCTGTCAAGCTTAAGTTGAAAATAGCATTTTCGTTGGTCTGTCAAGCTAAAGTTTGAAATAGCATTGTCGATGGTCTGTCAAGCTTAAGTTCGAAATAGCATTTTCGATGGTCTGTCAAGCTTAACTTTTAAATATCATTTTCGTTAGTGTGTCAAGCTTAGGTTTGAAATAGCATTTTCGTTGGTCTATCAGGCTTAAGTTTTTAATAGTATTTTCGTTGGTCTGTCACGCTTACGTTTGAAATTGAACGTACGGTTGTCTGTCACGCTCAAATTTGAAATACTATTTTTGTAGATCTGTCACGCTTAAGTTAGAAATTTAATTTTTATCAGTAAACACGCACTTTTAATAGACGCACTTCATTTTAGATGCGACCAGACAAATCTTTAAGATACTCTGTCTGTCTGTCTAATACGCTGAAGTGTTAATGTTGCATTTTGACTTACCGATTGCGCGTATAGACAATTATACACCTGTGAAGTTGTCGTCGTGGACCCAGGTGTATGCTAGTTTTCGAATACAAAACCACTCGGACGCCGATGTTGATTTATAATGACATTTAAACGCAAGAAAAAAATAATTTTCTACCAACCTGTATAGTTTTACATTTCTGAAACATTTTGTGAGTGCTTTTTATTTTAGAATTTGTTGTCGACCATCGTATAGCATAAAGAAGAATGGCGGAACATGTGTAGCCATAAGCTTCGAGATACTGCAACCTATTTTGAAATATAGAAAACATTGAAGACAGGTTCAGTAAGTTACAAATATCGGTCGAATATAACTTTTAATGCGTTTGGTTGAGTTTTTTAGTTGTATATTTTTTTAATTTTACGATTTCTCGGTTGTAAACAATAGAAGCTAAAAAGAAATCTGACGGTAGCCATCTTGGATTATTAATCGTTTCCCGGGAAGTTATTGACGAAATCTGATATTGAAATAAAAACAATTTGACGCTTCAGCATTATTGGGGCAAATGGAATTTTCATATTCATTTCATAAGAGTCAGTTGAAAGGGGAGATTATTCAACCTGTTTTTAGTTGTTTTAACCAAAACTCATAAGGAAAATCCATAGAATTAGTAAGAAAATACATTTTAAAAAGCGTACTTATGCAGTTTACGGGCCAGGCTGAAATAAAATCTTTATAATTTAGAAATACATTCTTAAAATCCTGAGGTTGATTAATTTTTCTGTACTTTCACTTAGACAATTAATAAAAAGAATAGTTAATAATCCCACCACCTCCCTATGTTAAGAATAGTTTTCTAAATTATGATGTTATTATTTCAGTCCGGTTTGTAAACTGCATAAGTAGCCTTTTTTTAAATTCATTCTCTTACTAATTCTCTGGAGTTTCCTTATGGGTTATTGTTAAAAAAGAAAAAAAAACAGTTTGATGTATCTCCCCTTTCGACATACTCTCCTAAATTAGATATAAAAACTTCGTCTTTCAAACAGTTTCAGAACTTTACAAATATGCAGATCGATAAAGATAAAACTTTCTTCTGTTTCATGAAACTTATTTGCTGCATATTTAGTTTCTTTTTCGATTTTTCGCAAGTTAACTATATCGCATCATTACCAGAGGTTTTGCCCAGCGATCTGTCAGCCACGCTTAAGTTTAACAATGTATGGATTCTGCAAAGTTGGTTAAACAAAAAAAAATGGACGTTTGATGGATACTGAACCCTATAGACCGGTATCGTCTTGACTTTTAGGCTTTGATTCCACCGGTCTGTGGGTTTGTCCTGCACAGTTCTGCGAGGTCCACCCTCCCACGCTTTGCCGTCTCACCCTTTGAGAAGGGGTTAGTTTATTGCTAATCGCCCGAGGCACCCCTACCGGGGAATGCCGACGCGCGCTGGCTTTAAATGTAACAAATACTTCCGACCCTCACCTTTCCCCTTCCACAACGGGCATTAGGCCTAAAGTGTGGTGCATTCCGAGGGATGTAATTTTCATTTAATATAGAAATTAATGTTTCCGAGGAATGCACCGGCCAAAATAAATTCTCGCCCGTTTATTGCTAATCGCCTGAGGCGCCCCTACCGGGGAATGCCGACGGGGCTGCCCAGGCAGTTTTTGACGGTCATAAGTGCTCTTCCTCTATGGTGCTGACTTATCATATCCCACTTTCCGACCTTGTGTCACATCTTACTGCTGTGGGAGGTGGATAAATATCGCTTGAGAGAAGTCAATTCGCCCGCGAAACATCTGCACGCCATCGTAAGCACTTTTTTGTGAGGCTAAAACTGATACTTTGACGAAGCTGATTAGGTAAGTGGTACGTATTTTCTTTTCGTTCATGGAATAGAATGGTTTCATGGTCCGCCCTCATCAAGTTTGATAAGGGATAGCGATAGGGTTAGGGTAAGGGTTAGGGTTAGGGTAACGGTTAAGGATGTGGTTTGTTATAGTCGGGATTTTCCGTCGCGTATCAAGAATATCGTTTTTCTGATAATCCACAACAGAGTTTGCGAAGAGTTAGGGTTAGGGTTAGGGTTAGGGTTAGGGTTAGGGTACCGTTTGAAGTTGCAATTATAGCATCATGAAATAACTGTGTTCATTTTCTTTATGTAACAAGCCCTTTTTCATGAGATGCCGCTACGGACATATATATATATATATATATATATATATATATATATATATATATATATATATATATATATATATATATATATGTGTGTGTGTGTGTGTGTGTGTGGTTTTATCTGTAAGGGACATGTTAATATACGGACACCTACGCCTGCATATACATGCTATCGTGCATTTACAAACGTATGGGCACACGCAGAGATGCGGTAACTAGCAAACGAAAAGCACACGGATAGAGTTAATAAAATGCAGATGCAAGTGTATCAATTCACGAAATTAGAAAATGTAGACATCAAACGAATATGCTCAAACAACCGCCAAAAAATGGATGCCTACGGGAACGTTATTACTCGTAAAAAAATTGCGCGTTTGGGCAAACAAAATTCGCTTTAACTTAGAGAATGCGCGCCGAAAAAAAAAACAATACACCCGAGACGGACAACCACAACGTTCTTACTTGACTTTCAGGCGACGAACAAAGTGTAGTATCTGTTCCGATAGATGTTATACTCAGTAGACCGTACCGTCTTTGCCGTCGGGCTTTGATTCTGCCGGTCTGAGGTACTGTCTTGTGCAGTTCTCGGAGCTCCACCCTCCCAGGCTTTTCCTTCACACCTTTTGAGAAGAGGTTAGTGTATTGCTAATCGCCTGGGGCGCTCCTAGCAGGGAATTCCAAGGCATTTTTTGTAGGCCAGAACACTCTTCTCTCTGTAGGGTGCTGGTTTTTTAACCCACTTTTTTTCATGACCTTGTGTCACATCTTACCGCTATGAGAGGGAGATAAGTGCAAAGTGTAGTATCTGTTCTGATGCTATACTAATTCTATTCTCCCCCCTTGTCAGTGAATGAGAAATCGTCATAGATTGAGACAATTTAAATTGTTGTTCCTATCCAATGTGCCCCTTTTGGGGAGCTGGATTTTTCCCCACATTAAAAACCGAACTTGTGTTTAACTTTGTGCTCGAGGGGAGGCCTGTAAATAGGAACACTCAAAAAAATATTTTTTATATCCTTATTAAGGAATCCCTTTTATAAAATTTAATTTTTCTTGTCTTGAGTCATCTATCAATTGATGGTGAATCTAAATTATTAATGAACATCATTATGTTTAATCTAATTGTTAGATGTATATGCGAACGCCAAACCTGAATATAATCCATGGGTCTTGACTAACTGGAGCAGTTATGTCTTCCCACTGTCAAATATACGTGATCACCTGCGACGCGATGTTGTTCTCACAAACAGATCGTAATTTTGTCGATGAACATAACTGTAGCTACTGACAAATTGGGAATTATCTAAGTAAGATCATGCCATTGAGTGAACGTGGTATTTTGGTGAGAGTGTCTAGCGTAGGGCAACCCCAAACGTTTTGAACAAAATTCGATGACAATCAACCCCATGTGCCCTCGAATGATTCAGGCTTTTACAAATAATATTACGTTAGCAGCGTAATATAAAAGAAAACACTTCTAGAAGTTGTATTCTATAAAGATACATCTTAATATGGAAGATTTTAAATCAATAATGCCAGAACTTGTTAAAGAAAAATATACACTTCATTATTATTATGTTTTTTTTAACTTTGTTGTGAATGTATAGTTTTTGTTTAAATGTAACTACGGCTACAAATGGAATAGATTTTTTACGTTATAAACTGCCATCAATTGTGCGTCCTGGCAAATCAAATTAGCTTTCACTTAGAAAATAGATCCCCCTCCAAAAAAAAATGGTTAAGACAAACAATCACGTCGAGGTTACCATTGTATTCAAGCTAATATTCGCATTGACTGTAAGAACAACTCCTGTAATATTTTGTTATGAACGAGTCGTAAATTAAAAGGGAACCAAAGCCATTTTATAAATACCATATACTATATTATTTGAGTGACCTACACGGTTGGGTGTAGGTTTCCGGAAGTGTAAACAGTCGAACAGTGAAGCAAATAATGAAGCTTCGAAATGTATATCTTATTATGGAACATATTCCTGCTTGGATTTCCAGTGAAGAAAGGTGAAAAACTTATGTTTAATGTTCCATTAAAAAAAAAATGTTCTAGTGAAAAAAACATTAAAAAAATTGTTTTTTAAATTAAACATTTGTTTTTAAATTTTAAAAAAATTTTAAAAATTTAAAAATTAAAAAAAAAAATTTTTAATTAAAAAAAAACATTAAAAAAAACAAAAAAAATGTTCCAGTGAAAAAAAGAATTACAAGAATTTCACCAGTGAACAGAGACACGCGAGATGACGTCATTCTTCGTTGGTGGCGGGAATCCCATCGTATGGCCTTCAAATCCCAAAGGGTCTGAAATTAGTCTTTTAATATTTCGGTCGAAATTAGTAGCCCCTGGAAGCTGATTGTTCAAAAATAACCAAACCACCTCGCAAGAACGGTTCTCCGCAAGAAGATTGAAATGTTGATGTGACTTCTACACAATGAGAAAACATAATTTAGTTAAATTATTATATAGTTGTAATTCCTATGTTAGCATAACTTTACTTTTAACCAAATTAAACCTTAAAAATATACATTTTGAATACATCTAGAGAATCTATAGAAGGCTATTAAAATGTTTAAATATGTTGGGTAGGCATCACTGTATTCCATAAATTTGTATTTCTTATTTTCTTTCTGCTTTCTATACAGATTTATAATTT
>OY744534.1:6718477-6723477 GCA_963556195.1 Sepiola atlantica | reverse complement strand
ATTAATATACGTTTAACGATTAATTAAGGGTATTAGGTTCAGGGTTAGTGTTAGGGTTACACAAAAAGCTAATTAAAACAGCCAGGGTGCATAATATATAGTATTAAATGAATTCCAATGTTTATTTATTCCAATGTGGTAATTTGAAAGTTGTGTCCGGTTATCAAAACAGCATTTGTACGTTTAGCTTTTGCAAGTATGGATGTCGGAAGAGGCAATAATCTTTGTAAAAATCTAACATCTAGGTCAATATTTTTTTAAAGGTATTACATAAAGTTAACATAATTGACTTTTTTTGCATACATATTTTTATTAATATTAATAAAAATTAAATAAAGATCTTTGAAGGTATTACATGAAGTAAACATAATAGATTTGTTGACATACAATTTTTATGCATATTAATAAAAATTAAATCAAATTCTTTTAAGATATTACATATTGTTAAGATAATGGCATTTTTTTACATACAATTTTTTAAAATTAATATTAATAAAAATTAAATCAAATTCTTTTAAGATATTACATATTGTTAAGATAATGACATTTTTTACATACAATTTTTTAAAAATAATATGATAAAAATTAAATCAAATTCTTTTAAGATATGACATATTGTTAAGATAATGGAATTTTTTTACTTACAATTCTTTATTAATATTAATAAAAATTAAATCAAATTCTTTTAAGATATTACATATTGTTAAGATAATGAATTTTTTTTACATACAATTTTTAAAATTAATATTAATAAAAAAAATAATAACTTTTCTCACGATATTACATGAAGTTAAGATAATGGAATTTTTTTTACATACAATTTTTTATTAATATTAATAAAAATTAAATCAAATCCTTTTAAGATATTACTTGAAGTTAAGATAATGGAATTTTTTACATGCAATTTTTTAATCAATATTAATAAAAATTTAATCAAATTCTTTTAAGATATTACTTGAAGTTAAGATAATGGAATTTTTTACATGCAATTTTTTAAATTATATTAATAAAAATGAAATAACATTCCTTTAAAGTATTATATGAAGTTAAGATAATGGAGTTTTTTACATACAATCGTTTAATAAATATTAATAAAGATTAAATAAAATTCTTTTCGGATATTACATGAAGTTAAGATAATGGATTTTTTTACATGCAATCTTTTTATTAGTGTTAATAAAAACATTTTAAAAATATGTTAAGATAGTACATGAAGTTAATATAATTCGATTTGTTTTACATACAATTATTTTATTAATATTAATAAAAATTAAATAAAATTATTTGAAGATATTCCATAAAATTAATATAATGGATTTTTTTTTACTTACAATTTTTTTTATTAAGATTAATAAAAATTAAATAAAATTCTTTAAAGATATTACATGAAGTTGAGATAATGGAATTTTTTTGCTTACAATTTTTTATTAATATTAATAAAAATTAAATTAAATTCTTTAAAAATATTACATGAAGTTAAGATAATGGAATTTTTTTGCTTACAATTTTTTATTATTATTAATAAAAAATAAGTAAATATCTTTTAAGATATTTCATAAAGTTAACATGATGGAATTTTTTTACATACATTTTTTATTAATAGTAATAAAAATTAAATTAAATTATTTTAAGATATTACATAAAGTTAACATAATTAAATTTTTTTATCTACAATTTTTTTAAATTAATATTAATAAAAATTAAACAAAAATATTTAAAGATATTACATGAAATTAAGATAAATGGATTTGTTTTTACATACAATTATGTTATTAATATTAATAAAATTTAAATAAAATACTTTTAAGAGATTACATGAATTTTACTTACAATTTCTATCCATAACTCAGAAGCACAACGAAAATGACGATATATGGACGGAATTTAGGGTGGATAATCCAAAACACAAATAAAAAGGAATTTCATGTATATTTAGTGCCACGCGTGCAGAGCGTCATTAGATTTTTACTGATAGTATTGTCTTTTTGAACATCCATACTTACAAAAGCTAAACGTACAAACGCTCTGTTTTAATGACCGGGCTCAACGTCCGACTTACCTCCAATCTTTTTCTTAGTGAATTAGAAATTTTTTTCAACCAAATAAATACAATCATTTCTTTTTCAAAATATGCGGAAAATCATAAAGAAACATGCGCGATATTCTAACAGTTCCTATGCTACGATTGAACCATTAGACTTACTCGTCTCTATCTTCTCAGTGAATTAGAATTTTATTTCAGGACAACAAATGAAATCTAAGACCGATTTCTTTACTAGAACGTCACATATGTAGAACAAAATACGACGAGGCTTCTTTCCTACTGACTACAACATGGTCGTCTTCAAGTCTAATGTAAACAAATACTTGTTGAGCTGCCCACCTGAACAATCAACTCTTCATTAATCTACCCATTCAACCCATTGTTTTCAAGCATCTTGTGATAGCGATCATCATCTAACGGACCATCCATTTAGCTGTTTTAGTAGCTCCCGGGCATTAGTAAGAAAAAAGACCCCAATTTTTTTTTTTAAATGTGAGTATAAATCTTTAAGAAATAGTCGAAATATTCCAATGGTCCATATGCTCCGATTGAACCATTCGACGTGTTCAATTCTGTTGGGGAAAGTCCGTGAAAGAATTGTGTCTACAGTTTCGAGGGTATTGCTTCAGAATTGCTCCTTATACGGATTCGGCTACGGTGAATATAATTCACAGCATCGATATACATCGGGACTTTATTTCAGCAAACCGCGAATAAAGCCAAGTGAAATGCTGTGAGCTTCAAAGGTTCGTCATTTGCTTGGCGAATCTCCCAAATTCGTCGTATTTTTCCCCAAAGGGAAGTCGTAAGCAATGCTTTACTTAAAGATGAATGATCGCCGTCGGCCATTTGTTTTCTCGAGCGGTAAAATTGTTGATTTATTCCCGCCAAAGCGAATAAACTGAACTAATCATTAGATTCGCTATAATCAGTGGGGAATTTGTCAAAATTCCGACTGGATGCAGTTGGAAGTTGCCAGTTTTATTTTTGTTTTTGTTTTTGTTTTGCTTATTTCAGTATTTATACGGGTCCTTGCATCTCGAAAGGACGCATTGCCACTATTTACTTGATCCTCCCCCATGTAAACAAAGTTAGACACAAGGTCGTTTTTTTTTAATGTAGAAAACATTCAGCTCCCCCAAAAGGAGCAACCTGGATGCGAAAAAAATAAAAATAGCCTCAGTTAAGAAGAGTCCTTCTTCATATGACCGAGGACAGAACAGATACTACAATTTGAAATATTTTTTTTTTAAATATATTTTTTAAAATACATTTAAAACAAATTAGGCGCATTTGTGGGGTTAAGGAGTCTTCTTTTCTCATCTATGGTCTAAAGTGATGAAAATGTATGTCCTAATCTTAACTAGAATCATCTCAACCACAATACCACATTTACTCTCGGGGCTGTGCTGCTTAAGATATCCCCAAATTTGTGTGAGATTTTTTTTTCAAAATTATATTTATGTACAAATGTTCATTGGAATAACACGAGGGATCGAGAAAGAACAAAAAACAAAAACAAAATCGGTTAGAATGAGCTTCGCAAACAAAAAAACAAAAACAATAAAAATAGTACAAAATATAATATCTATTAAGTCATCAGTTGTTGAAGACAAGGGGTTTTACAATAATATAACTTTCATTATTCCTTCATTAAGCCACGGCTTTTCAAAGAATGATATCTTATTGACGGAGGAAAGCAAACAGATAAGTTGGTAAGGAGAACTTCCTAACATTCAAAGTTGTAAAAGATATAAAAACTAAGAAAATACAAAATGTAAAAAAAAAGGTTGAAAATATATGCAAAAGTTGGAGGTCTCATGAGAGTTCGTAGAAGCAGGTTCAAATGTTATTATTCCTTCATTAAGCCATGACTTTTCAAAAGATAATATCTTATTGACAGAGGAAAGCAAACGGATACGTTGGTAAGAGGAATATACCAAAAGTTAAAATTTGAAAAAAATATAAAAGCAAAGATAATATAAAAGAAAAGGCTGAGAGTTCGTAGAAGCAGGTTCGAAGAAAGGTAACATCCAATTATATTTTAGGCATCTTAAATTGTAAAAATTTCAGATGCCAACTTACAAAAAATGTTCATCCTTAATTTGTTTACACACATTCAAAATAACATAGTATTCGCAGCACATATAAGATCCCCTCAGCACGGCCATACACCTGCTCATACGAAGTAGTGTGCACCTTCTCTTAGTGATGTTACCTCTGGTAACAGCACTTAGCTGGATACTCCACCAGACTAGATGAATTCTTATCCTGGAATCCGGTAAGACCAAGCGACCACAAGGAAGATATACTAAAACATAGTCAACTGGTTAATTGGGGAGAGGAAATATAATGTCTGTAACTTCTTTACTAACTCAACGTTTAAGAAAAAAAAAGGAGAACTTTAATAGAATATTTGAATATCTATGTATCTCACATAGAGATTAAGTGTAAGACCCAGAAAAGGGGGCCCTGAGTTTCTGAGATTTTCAACTGAAGCAAGATGAAACGAAACGAGAAAAACACACACATTCACACACACCCACACCCACACACACACATATATATGAAAAGTTCGAATGGAAAATGCGATAAACGCCATTTATAAAATCACGAAACTATTTCTACAAAAAGTGTTGCATTTCAACACTCGACGACACTCCAAACTATGTGTTACATAATAGGATACCGAAATAAAATTTTTCTTATTGATTTCAATTAAAATCAGATTTCATTAGATTAAATATATTTGTGTTTTTATTGTTTAAGGTCTCGATTTGAACCAATTGGATTTATCGCGTTTTGCGCTCGAACACTTCATATATATATTTTATATATATATATATATATATATATATATATATACATACATATATATATACATACATACATATATATATACATATATATATATATATATATATATATATATATATATATATATATATTCATAAAA
>OY744534.1:6693477-6713477 GCA_963556195.1 Sepiola atlantica | reverse complement strand
ATGTAACCCCCCACACATAGATGAAGAAATAAAGTACATTTTTAATTCCCTAAAAACATTGCAATACCCCACACATTTTATATTAAATGCCAAGAAAAAAGCCTTCCAAATATTCTCCAGAAACACCACACAAAAAAATCAAACTCCTAACACCTCTCTCATAGACAGACCCCTTCTCCTACCCACGCATTCCAATAACACATCGATATGCAACACGCTTAACCAACTAGGCATTCCAACAGTACAAACCACATCTCAATCCATAAAACAAACTTTAAACACATCCAGACATTTCCAAAAAACACCCACATCCCATGCCGGCTTATATACTGTCCCTTGCAATGATTGCCATCAATTTTACGTGGGAGAAACACAACGTGAATTAAAGAAACGATTAAATGAACACAAAAGGGACATAAAAAAAACAACAACCCTCTTAGTGCACTTTTCTCCCATGCACTAGAACAGGGTCATGCGTTCAAATTTGAACAAGCCAAAATCACTAAATACATCCACAACAAATCTCGGCGAAGATTATTGGAAACTGCCCTCATCACCGCCTCCACCACCATCAAGCAACGAAATGGTTTCTTTAACCTATCACCCTTAATAAGCAAGATCATCCTCACAGAACAAAGACTCTTGCCTGATCATAGTTAACTTTTATTTTCATCTCCAACCTTTATGACACTCTTCCATTTACTCACTCCCTTCCTTTTTCTCTTTGAATCTTCATTTTCTCCTAACCTTTTCCGTTTTTTTCCCTCACATTTTTAATACTGCAGTCCAAATAAACTTTCTCATGTTCCAAATATTTCAAATATTCCATACCCACCCTTTCAATCACCGCCCTCCTCCACCCCTCCAATCCCTCACTCATTGCTATCATTTTCCAAATATTTCAAATATTTCACACCCTATCACAACAAATCCTCCCTCTCCCCCTCTCAACTATTTTCTCCCATACCCCTTCTTAAATTCCCTCATTTTCTCAAAACGCTCTCTAAGACCATAACTTTCGCCCATCCACCAAAATCACAGCCCCCCTCCCTCTCTACCCATCCTCCTTTCCCTGCATACACCCCCAATACACAAACATTCCAACTTACTTTTCCCCTTCAATCTTGACCGCAGCGATCTGGTCAAACACCTCCCTCCCCCTCTTCCTCCACTTCCTCTCTGCCATCCACTTTACCCCTGCTCATCCCCCACCTCTTTCTCTTACCACCAGCCACAGTAGTCCTTGCTCACCCCATCCTTCCATTTTTTCCCCACTCATTTTCTTCAACATTCATTTCTATTTCTCCAACAAGTGCGGACGTCCACCCTGTAGTGGCCATTATTTATTTTTATTTTTCCTCCCAATATGTCTACCCTACATGTATCTGTACTTGCATGACATTTTTTCTCTATTTTATCATCCTGATGAAGTCTTATAAATAAAGACGAAACGTTGATGTACACATAAAAAACATCCATTTTTTGGTTTTTCTTTTTCATTTGCCCATATATATATATATATATATATATATATATATATATATATATATATATATATATATATATATATATATATGTATATCGAAGCAGCATTTTTCCCTAAGACACGTATTATTAAAAATAACCGACAATTTTTGTCTGGTTATTTTAGTATTGATCCCTTCAATTTTCCGGATTAAAATCTTAATCTCGGAAGAAAATTGGCTGATGAAACTGCCGTAATGTACATGTTGGTCCAGAGTACTTTCTGACCCGTCTGGGTCCATCGTCAGTGGAATAATGACAAACAGGTAAAGACTTGGAGTGAGATTTATAATTAATTATGGCGGGAAAATTTAAACATGAAACTATATTTATTAGATATAAATCTCACTCTAGGTCTTTACCTGTTTGTCATTGTTCCACTGACGATGGACCCAGGCGGGTCAGAAAGGACTCTGGACAAACATGTACATTACGGCAGTTTCATCAGCCAATTTTCTTCCGAGATTAAGATTTTAATCCGGAAAATTAAAGGGATCAATACTAAAATAATCAGACAAAAATTGTCGGTTATTTTTAATAATATATATATATATATATATATATATATATATATATATATATATATATATATATATATACATAAAAGGATAGATGAAAGAAGAAGGATCAACATGTACGAATGACAAATTTATTTCAACTTCGATTGTTCAATGCAAGGTGTACTCTGTAAAAATATAAATATGTTTATTATTCTTTCCTTAAGCCAAGGTATTTCAAAGATTAAAATCTAATCATCAGATAGATAAGTTGGCAGTGGAGAATCCAACATTCAAATTCTCAAAATTACTTCCGAATAAGTGCGTTTCACCTACGATTGAACTAAACATCTCTCTATTGGATTTACTTCATTCTTGAATTTTTTCAATGCTGCCTTCACGAAATTTTTTTATCTTCCATATTTCAATTTTTACAATTGGAATTTTGGATTCTCCACTGCCAACTTATCTATCTGATGATAAGATTTTAATCTTTGAAAAGCCTTGGCTTAAGGAAAGAATAATAAACATGCTTTTACCGAGTATATCTTGCATTGAATTATCGAAGTTGAAATAGATTTGTCATTCGTACATGTGTATCCTCTTCTTTCATTTATATTTTTATCATTGCTCTATCTCGTATATTGAGCTTAAACAATTTCACTATAGGTTCTATCTACTTAAAGTATACTTTTAGTTTCATATTATATATATATATATATATATATATATATATATATATATATATGTATATAATATTTCTAAATAAATATTTATTAAATATTTTAATACCTACAGACATCGATGTTTCATGCTAACGCAATCTTCAGTGTAAGAACTAATTCTCAACGGTCGGTGGGCGCGAACCCCGATCACAAATCGAGAGTCTTATCCCATCGGCCATAGCGAATTAGTTAGTAAATAGAGAGGAATTTAAATTTAAATATCGAGTCGGCGGCTAGATTTACCCAAACAGTTTAGAGTGATCTACGAACGGCGTTCGGATTGTGCATGTAGCTATTTGCACTGCTTGTTATTAAAGTCACTCCATGTATCCACACAACATTTTATACGGAGATATAATTTTTTATGCGTCAATTTTCAGTATTTACTTCAACAGTGCTCGATACGTATGTAAGGACAGCAGTAAGCTATGACCATATATTCATGGCAATTAAGCTACACAGAGGCTCCTGCGTTTAATCCTTCAGGGGGGATCTTGAAGATTCCCTCCGGGGATGAAACGCGGGAGCCTCTGTGTAGCTTGATTGCCATAAATATATTTTCATAGCTTACTATATATATATATATATATAT
Organism: Sepiola atlantica; assembly: GCA_963556195.1. Classification (NCBI taxonomy): domain Eukaryota; kingdom Metazoa; phylum Mollusca; class Cephalopoda; order Sepiida; family Sepiolidae; genus Sepiola; species Sepiola atlantica. Next base: position 6,710,139 of record OY744534.1, on the reverse strand, counting down.
ATATATATATATATATATATATATATATATATATATATATATATATATATATATATGTCGTTGTAAGATAATCGTATATGTCCCGAGTTCGACGTGTAAATAATCCGATGTATTTCATGAGGTCATGATTCAACGGGTTTTTGGAGAAGAAAAAAATTATCAGCACATTATTTGTTTCGGGGGTTTTCAAATTTTATTTTATCTTCAATATTTCAATGTTTTTCTTTCCTTCTCGCCTTTTCACTCTTCGACAGAATGTTGGGGTGATGAATTAAAAGTCAAATATATTTACAAAATATTTATGAAATAATAAATAAGAAAGACACATACGAATAAAACTTGCAGATAGAAGAGGAGATAAAGAGTTATAGATGTATGTATATATATATATATATATATATATATATATATATCCATTTATTATATTTTATTAGCTCTTTCCCCATCATATATGTATATCTATGCATATATATATATAGATATATATATATATATATATATATATATATATATATATATATATATATATGTTTCGCCCAGAAAATGAACAGAAATATGTTTTACATTCTATACATACACAATATTTACAAGTAATGTACTTGTGTTTATAACTTTTTTATTCTCTTAAACCATCCTGAAAAAGTCTTTTCTTGATGAAGACGAAACGTTGATTACTTTACTGATGGTTTAGTTTCTCCTTCTTTCATTTAGATATCTCTCTCTTCTCTCTATCTCTGTTTCTCTCTCTCTCTCTCTCTATATATATATATATATACATATATATATATATACATATATATATATATATATATACATATAAATACATACATATATATATCTACATATATATATACATATATATATATCTATATATACATACATATATATATATACATACATATACATCTATATATATACATATATATATATATACAGACATACATATGTATATCTATATATACATATATATACATATATATATATACATACATATATATATACATATATATATATATATCTACCTATCTATATATATATACATTCATATATATATAAATACATATCTATCTATCTATCTATATATATATATATATATATATATACATATATATAGATATATACATACATATATATCTATATGTATATATACATACATATATATATATATCTATATATATACATACATATATATATATCTATATATATACATATATATATACATATATATATATAGGTATATACATACATACATATATATATATATATATATATATATATATATATATATATATATGTGTGATTTTATGAAGGCTTACCAAAGCATTCCTTTCACGATACCAATGATCACCATTAAAGATATTTTTTCTTACAAATACTATTTATTCAAATTAAATGTTCAAATTAAATGTTTTTTCCTACACGTGTAGGAAAAAACATTTAATTTGAATAAATAGTATTTGTAAGAAAAAATATCTTTAATGGTGATCATTGGTATCGTGAAAGGAATGCTTTGGTAAGCCTTCATAAAATCACATATAAATGCTCTGTACTCTGTAATCGAGTATCATCGAGCTTGTTTTTTATTGGAACAACCCCGGTCTTCACTGAATGATCTATTTTATAAGTGAAAAATCTAAATCTATATATATATATATATATATATATATATATATATATATATATATATTAAGATCAGAGAAAGCTTGGGTGGGGAAAAGAGAGAGGAATTCACAATTGTTGATAAATATATAATGCGAAATTATTTTTTGTATCCAATAATGCCGATTTATGTTTTTTTATTTCATAGTTAAGCGAAAAAAACGTTTTATTCTACACTTCTGCTTATTTCCGACTTCGTGGCATAAGACACGATGATTTACCGCCAAAATCCACGACAGAACAAACCAAGATGGCCGCTTAAATTATATGCTCATACCTCGTATCTGCCGTCCATTTTTTTTAATGCCTTTTCATTTCATAGATATTTTATTAACGATCTAATTCTAAAAAGAAAAACAGTTTTTTTAAAAGCAAAACATGAATCTATATTTCAATTCATAATCTATACCAACCGAAATTTTAATTCTGAAATATGTGTGAGATAAAATTTAGATTAAAAATGATTTGTCGTTTATTAAACGGTGTTTAAAACTAGTAGTAAAATGTAATCGCTTTTAGCCTTGTTTTTTTGTGGAGGATTGCCGACATTTTATTTAAGCATAGATATTAATATTCTTCTTATACGTATTAATCTCACTAACCCGGGGTCTGTACTGGAATTTGTCATTGTTTATTTTATTTATCTTCTTCCCACAAGGTAAGATGTGACACAAGGTCGGGAAAGTGGGATTTGAAAAGCCAGTGCCCGAGAAGTTATTTAGGCCGGTGAATTCCCTCGAACAACCTCCATCTTTATCTACAGATGGAGATTTTACCAACCTTGGGAACTCACCAGACCTTAGGCATAGCGCCCAGTGCCCGAGAAGGTGAGCACTCTGGCCTAGCAAAAATAGCCTGGGCAACCCCGTCGGCATTCCCCGGAAGGGGCGCATCAGGCAGTAAGCGATTAACTTACTCCACCCCAAAGAGGGAAGGCAAAGCCTTGGTGGGTGGACCTCCTAGAACTGCACAGGACAAACCCATAGACCGGCGTAAATCAAGCCCCGAAGGCCAAGAAGATACCAGTTTATGGGGTGTAGTATCCATCAAAACAGATACTACACTTTGATCGCAGCCAAAAGGCCGAGCAAGATTGTTTATATAGGTATTGATTGTTGGTCTCTTCATCTTTCGCCAGAACTGAGAGAAGTTTTCTGTTACATACAGCACATATACTTCCTAAATGCTCCTTTATTTAGTATAGGCCATGCACAACGTTGCTGAACTTCGATCTTACATAAACCAGTATGCCAATGTGATTATATATGTTTAAATCCCTCAATATCTCTGAAGTGCTGACGTTAAGGATATATTCGAAGCTTCTAAATCAAAAGAAAAAGAGTCATTGCAGATTGCATCCAAAACGAGATATTTTCCTTGGCTGCATTGGAAATACGATACTTTTATCTGATCGTTTTCGAGTTGCTGTTAGCTCCAAAAATGTCGTAGCACTAGTGCGTCGAAGACACAGCTTACACACGTTTAGAATACTGCTGTCCAGGCTACAATACACAGTATAGGCAAGATTTGTATATTATATTGGGTTGGTGCAAAAACAATGGCGTTTTTTGACGTTCAACTTCAAAAGACCATGACGTCTTTTATATCAAACTTTATTAATCAAAATAAGAACCATTAGAATCAATACAGTTTTACCAACGGGAAACAAGTTTACTTATTCCATTATCATAAAAATCCGGAGTTCTGGAAACGATGAAGTCATTGAAGGCCCATTCGTCATCATTTCGGCTTTTGAAGCATTTTTCGCGCAGGAAGTTGTCGAGATGCTTGAAAAAGTGATAATCGGTGGGCGAGAGGTCCGGTGAATATGGCGGATGAGGCAGAGTCTCGTAGCCCAATTCGTTCAGCTTTTGCAGAAATGAATAAGACGATTCGATAGAGCGAGAAATGACCTATAACAACGCTATATTTATCAATGAATTAATTCAGAAAACATATATAAATATAACATATGTGAGAAAACGCCATTGTTTTTGCACCAACCTAATATTTGTATGTGGTCAACCTCTCAACAAAAATATACAAACTGCCGCACTTAATCGCAATATAATAAAAGTCTTGTCTTTCAGCACACGCAAGGAATGCCACTAAATCCAGAAATATAAATGATATTGCTAAATCCAGGAATAGCGATACATACAGCGTTCGTAACGTATTTGAAGACATCTTCTTTTTTCGTGTGAATCAGATGATTCTGGTATTGGCATTAGTTTCCCCGATGTTTTTCTAGGTTGAAATCTTTCTGGAAAGACATCGGGTACTTACAGGAAGGACCACGAGAAGGTTGCCAACATCCCTAACTGAAAGTGATTCTGTGGAACAAACTGGATTCGAACTAGGAACACCCAGGTCTTCAGTTCGTGTCCTTATCCACTTAACCACCGTCACCATTTAATGCTGGTATTAATTGACTGCTCCGTGACGACTGGGCGACTTCCGATCTGTTTTGTGAATCGCTATCGGAAACATTCGGGTTGATATGGGTCCCTTCCTATAAAACTACCGATAAATAAATGAAATAAAGATGTTTCTGTTAAGAATACAGCAACAAGGAATATGGAAATAGTTTCATTTTATACTAGAATGGCTACCTGGCGTTGTCCGGGCCGTGGATAATAAAATAGAAGAATGAAAATGTATGTGTAACATCTTTCGGCACTTCTGCAGTTTACTAACCGGGCTTCTTATTATTATTTCGTGTGAATCAGATGATTCTGGTGTTGGCATTAGTTTCCCCGATGTTTTTCTAGTTGGAAATCTTTCAGGAAAGACATCGGATACTTACGGGAAGGTCCACGAGAAGGTTGCCAACATCTCTAAGTGAAAGTGGTACTGTGGAACCGACTGGATTCGAACTTGGAACACCCAGGTCTTCAGCCAGTGTCGTTATCCACTTAACCACGGTGTTTATACATAAATCTTAGAAACAAATACTTATTGATTTTTACTGTCAAAAGACTTTGAGGATAAGTAAAAAAAATATTGTTTTGTAATTTTATTTTTTCAGATTTCACTTTCATATTGGACATTACTCGGACTAAGGACAATTTCAGGAATTATCAGCATAAAAACCGGACATTTCTCAGGGTTAAATGAGGATCATTACCTTGTAATTTTTCCTTATGTTCAGAAACCATTAAAAAGTTTACTGCCCCCCACCCCTCTTCCTGTTTTTCATATGCATTTAGTCGGAACAAGCTAAAATGCTAGAACACTCCCAGAATTAGCGTTCTATACATATAATTTAAATGTCATTAAAATCGGATATACGTATTTGAAGTTTTAAAGAGTTCTATCCCAACGAGTCACTTACACGTGGGGGCATGTAGGTATTCGGCACATAGACGGTAAAGTCGAGATTCGGGACAACTTACATTGTATACCCTGGAAAATATACATGATATACATTTCATCAAAATAAGATATATTTGAATTTTTAAGGTGATTATAACCTCGTAGATCGTTAAGGGTTAACTTGGAGATCCAAAAACACTTCCATTGTCTTTCCCTGTTAATACTACATGAGAATGCATGAGTAGATTTAATGTAGATTCGCTAACTTTTCTCTCTACTGGGAACACGCAAACATCAAACACACACATACATACATTGAGTTTTATATATAGAGAGAGATTTACTGTTATTAGGGTACGTATTAACATTTTTCCACGTGTAACATGAATTTAATTTAAATAAGATATATTTTAAGTTCTAAGTGAATTATTTCTACATAACCCCCTTATTTGTTCACTTAGTGATCAATTGTCTTTTTCGGTAAATTTTACATAAGCGTACACTTTTAAATTAAATGTACATTTATTATTTTTTTCTATAAATAACATGTAAATATGATGAATTTGTACGGCTAACAAGGGTGGCTTTTATGGTGACCTGACTGTCATTGAATGTATTCTTCCTAACTCTATAAATAAAGTCGGATTGAGCAATCAGCAAAAGCGCAACATTATATGTCATAAAGCAGCCTCCGCCAACCCATTACTTCTGTACTTTCTATTAATACAATTTTTTTGTTAATTACCTTCTGTCTGAGTTATTTTTTCGTCCGTTTAAGGCCACAACATTAACCTTGTGACGTAATTGCTTCTTTCTAGTGACGTCAGCACATTAGCTGAAAGTAATATTCTTCTATTTCTCTTAACCTAAATCTATACGTGTTGCCAATATTCCATTCACAATTTTCATGCGTCATCAGATCCGATACAAAAACAAACAGGTCACCAGGGTGTTGAAAAGTTATATTTGTTTGCGTAATACGGTTGTAAGGCGATCACATATATTTGAGGCAAGAAATCAAATAAATTGTTGACGAGAACATGATGTACCCATTCGTAGATCTGTCAGATTGTGTCAAATGTTACACTGGTGCGATATGCTACCATTTCCCGTATGAAAGTGTTTGTAATTTGAGGCCGTCTCTAGAGAGACGGACACAGCAATTATATCAGCCATAATTTTGCAGAACTGTATTCTGTGCGTACTAGACGATGATGATGACGAAATGTAGCGAACGAGACGATGATGATGACGAAATACAGCGCACTAGACGATGATGATGACGAAATGTAGCGCACTGGACGGTGATGATGACGAAATACAGCGCACTAGACGATGATGATGACGAAATGTAGCGAACTAGACGATGATGATGACGAAATACAGCGCACTAGACGATGATGATGGCGAAATACAACACACTAGACGATGATGATGAAAAAATACAGCGCACTAGACGATGATGATGAAGAAATACAGCGCACTAGACGATGATGATGACGGAATACAGCGCACTAAACGATGATGATGACGAAATACAGCGCACTAGACGATGATGATGACGGAATACAGCGCACAAGACAATGATGATGACGAAATACAGGGCACTAGACGATGGTGATGACGAAATACAACACACTAGACGATGATGATGACAAAATACAGCGCACTAGACGATGATGATGAAGAAATACAGACCACTAGACGATGATGATGAGGGAATACAGCGCACAAGACGATGATGATGACGAAATACAGCGCACAAGACGATGATGATGATGACAGAATACAGCGCACTAGACGATGGTGATGACGAAATACAACACACTAGACGATGATGATGAAGAAATACAGCGCACTAGACGATGATGATGACGAAATTCAGCGCACTAGACGATGATGATGTCCCAATACAGCGCACAAGACGATGATGATGACGAAATACAGCGCACAAGACGATGATGATGACGGAATACAGCGCACTAGACGATGGTGATGACGAAATACAGCGCACTAGACGATAAGTGTGGAGTTCGAAATTCAGCGCACTAAACGGTGATGATAACGAAATGCAACGCACTAGACGATGATGATGACGAAATGCAGCGCACTAGACGACGATGATGACGGAATCAATGGCACTAGACGATGATGATGACAGAATACAGCGCACTAGATGATGATGATGACGAAATACAGCGCACTAGACGATGATGATGACGAAATACAGCGCACTAGATGATGATGATGACGAAATGCAGCGCACTAGATGATGATGATGACGAAATACAGCGCGCTAGATGATGATGACGAAATACAGCCCACTAGACGATGATGATGATGATGACGAAATACAGCGCACTAGATGAGTATTATTAAATGCAGCGGACTAGATAATGATGATGACGAAATACAGCGTACTTCATCCACTCATGCATAGAGATTTATACTGTAGTGATGTGATAATGAAATGGTTTGGTTGATATGTAGTCATAACCTTAATGACAATAAAAGTGTAAAAATTTGGGAATTTCCTTGCTTTGGTACATTCAGTTTAAATGAATGTTCATCTTAACCCTATTAAGGGCATATGATTTCAGTATACTGGCATTTTTCATGCAATGTAATAAGAGTCTTGTTTTCCAGCACACACGCAAACAGAGAAGCCATAAAAAGATAGTATAATTATAATAATGAAAACAAATAGACGAAAAAGATATAATAAAACTGTTGTATTCGTTTTAATGCCTCATATAGGTTCTTGTGAGCAATGATGGGTACTCTATCGGACAAATGGGTCAATGTAGCTCAGTACTGTAATCAAATAAACGGAGCTAAATTGAAATTAATGTGGCCGATTCGAAAAAAAGAAGCGGATAATTAATATGAAAATGGCGCGCGTCCATTGTCGGGTAACTTCGTTTCGCCCATCATCACATATTTGGCGCGAGAATCCCGTGGAATGTTCCTCCATTATTCTGAACGATGCACTTTTGAAAAGCCAGTAAATTGATTTTAAGTACGCATGCGTGAATATTTGGCGCGAAAACTAATGGGTGTATATCAGAGTGTATATATATGCACACGGGTGTTAGCACCCGAACAAAGCAGACAAGTTAATTTATGAGGTGTGATCAAAAAGTAATGAGACTGAAGTTGTATTTACTTCTTTTTTTTTATTAATATAGTTTAATAACACACAATTTTAAATACACTATCAAACCGAATTATTATTTTAGTAAATGGTTGCTTAAGTTATACGATATTGTTGATAATACGCATGTCTTTTTAGAGCATCTTTTTTGCAATTATATATATATATATACATATATATATATATATATATATCATTTATTATTTATTAATTGATCAAGTTAAAATGTGTTAATAAAGTGAACAGAAAACGAAGTTTTACAAGAGTGCTCAATACCAAGTAGAGCATTTATACAATTGCATAAACAATATTATAGGCTTACGCCAATCAACCAACGTTTCAATGTGTATTACCGCATCTTGTCAAAGGCAAAGCTATAATAAACAATATTATAGCCTTACGTCAATAAACAAACGTTTCAATGCATATCACTGCATCTTTTCAAAGGCAGAGCTAAATAAAATTCTAAATCAAGGATTTTTAATTTATTTTAGTTCTGCCTTTGACAAGATACGTTAATACGCATTGAAACGTTGGTTGATTGACGTAAGACTATAATATTGTTTATGCAATTTATATATATATATATATATATATATATATGTGTGTGTGTGTGTGCGTTTGTGTGAGTGTGCTCTTTTCTTTGTTTTTTTGTTTGGTTTCATCCAAAAAATGAACCACTGTATAATGTACGTTTATTTAAGACACTTTAATCCAATAACTTTTTATTCTTTGTGAATTTTTCTGATGATTTAGTAAGTTGGCAGAGACGATATTGACATAAAAAATGTTGTTTGGCACAAGACAAATGAAACGGACCGTAAACATATATCTCAGAGAAATTTTATGTTTTTTGGAAATGTGAAAAAATAAAAATAATAAAATAAAAACGTGGTTATTGTAACATAATATGATCCTGATTTAAATATATATATATATATATATATATATATATATATATATATATATATATATATATATATATATATATATATATACTTCCGGTTTAACCCCCCAGCTCTCCTGGCATTTTCTCGGTACCCGGGATTTTTCTTTTATTTATTTTTGACAAGGAGAGGAAGAAGAAAAAAAAATCTCTCGAAATATATCAAATTGATTCTTGATAATCCGGACATTACAAACTAACACCCCTGCTGTCTAGAAAAATAAACAAACCTTTCGATCTATATCCGACTTATTTCGGTTTTGTTCTGTTTTTGTTCTTCACAGCTTCCAGCAACCCGGACCTTCGCATTGCCTTAAACCTTTTTAAAAACTTTTATTATTACTCCCAGCAATGCTTACAGCAAACTACCAATTTCTATATATATATATTTGTACTTCATGTATCCACATAAAACATTATAAGGAGATATAATTTTTTATGTGTCAGTTTTCAGTATTTACTTCAACAGTGCTCGATACGGAAGTAGAGCTAGGTAGTAAGCAATGAACATATATATGGCAATCAAGCTACACAGAGGCTCCCGTGTTTCATCCCCGGGGAGAATCGTCAGGCTAAATGCATGGAGTTATTTTTGTCAGGTGTTTTTATATACATGGCTTGCTAGTTAACCAATCAGATTCTTTGTTGTTCCCTCATCCAATCGTTAAAGTTAAGGTTAGGGTTAGGGTAAGGGTTAGAGTTAGAGTTAGGGTTAGGGTTAAGGTTAAGGTTATGGTAAGGGTTAGGGTAAGGGTTAGGGTTATGATTAGGGTTAGAGTTAGGGTTAGGGTTAGAGTTAGGGTTAGGGTTATGGCCATATTATAGGCTATAAAACTTTAAAATACGCCAAAAGAACTGACATTAAAAGTATATAAATTAATGTACACATTAGCCGTTTCACTAAAATCGGACGCGTTTTTATTTTTACGGGAAGTAGACCTTGGGTTTAATTAAGGCCACCTCGTTACTTTCGCTTCCCTTATTTTGTTTCTGACAAAGGGGAAATAATTGCTGTTTTCCTAGTCGGTATCTATCCATCTATCACTTATCGTTAGCTAGTTGAAGTAGTATTTTTAACATTTTAGCTTCTTACATCAAATGGTTTCGTGCCTTGTCTGGGGCGATTTCTCTCACTAAAAAATTATAAGGGCTGACATAGATAATTATGAAAAATTGAGAAAAGAAAGCAAATACAATTAATGCTGGAGAAAAAATAAATAAAGTAAGTGCTGCCATACTTAACGCCCCGGGTATATAAAATGTATTACCCGGCCAAAAACGAGTAATTTCTTCAGACTCTGAAAAGCAAAGATTCTGTCTCATTGTATAATATGCGATGAATTTAATTTATTTGTGGAATAATGTGAATAAGGGTTTACTTTCACACCAATCACATATGCGCGATTGTCCGTCTAATACTTAAGTAGTTGACTAATTAGATAGTGACGTCGTGTTGTAATTGAGGTCCTAGTGGTGATGTAGTTGCCGAAGTTTCGGTGTATTCATCTCTCTTTTTCACTGAAATAATGCAAAAATTAATATCGCTAACACATATGTGCCTTCTTCTTTAATATATTCTGCTTCTACACATTATGTGAGCTCCCCTTTCCCCGCTCCGGGGGGGGGGGGGGCGAACGAAGACAAAAATTCAAAATATACACGTCTGAACACACTCAGCTAAAAGGCCAAAGAGCGAACACTTTCTTGCTTCTCCGCCACGTTTCATTTCGAACTTCCTGTCCCTGATATGAGAATACGTCCCTGACAATCAGTACAACAAAGTTTGAGTCAATTTGAAGCTAGTAGCTATGTCTCTGTCGGGTTGAGAGATGGTTCTCAGTAGTTCTAAAAAGTCTACCATCCCAGGTTTTACTTTCTCACGCTTTGTAAATGGGTTACTTTATTGTTTATAGCATGAAGCTCCCATACCGGGGAATGCCGACAATACTGCTACGGCATAATTCTGTAAGCACTTCCTTTTATACGGTTGCTTTTCAATCCCAACTTTCCATTGTGTCATACTTTCCTTAGTAAATAAACACTGAAGGTGTAATTTTCTTTTTTTTTCTCTCATTGAATTTTCCGTTAGTTTGTTTAATTTAGCCTTATGTTAAAAAATACCGTTTGTACACAATTTTCACACACACGCATTTTAAATATTACTTCGTATAGAATTACGACGGACACGGTTTTATTTGATTTAATTTAGCGACGGAATCAAAGAACCGCGCAAAATAATGGTTGAAGAAAAAAAGGGTAAAAAGTGAAGTTGATTCAATTAAAACGCGCTCGTCTTGAATAGACGGTGTTCTTCTATGCCGTCATAAAGAAATTAACTGTCGATTATAGCGGACGGTGCTTGTGTGAGAATGGGGACATTGAATCGAAATTAAAGCCAATAATTGTGATTTATCACACCACGTTGAAACAATAGAAAATATGCGATGAATTTGATATATTTGTGGAAGAATGTGAAGCGAGATGTACATACGCACTTTCACAGCAAACACATATGCACAAACATTGCATGTAAGTTAGTCATACTCTATCTATCTATCTATCTATCTATCTATCTATATCTATATATATATATATATATATATATATAAATATATATGTATGTATAAATATATAATAATAGTATTTATACATAAATATTAATCATTTATTACCTACAGACATCGATGCTTCATGCTTACGCAATCAGTGCAGGAAGCTAATTCCCGACGGTCGACAGGCGTGAACTCCGATCACAAATCGTCACTGATTCGCAGTCAAGAGCCTTACCCGTTGGCCACCAGAAATTAGCTTAGAATTTAGGAGAAGTTTAACTTTGTAAATACCAGGTCGGCGAGTATTCACAGCAAGCGGCGAAGAGTGATTAACAACAACAACAAATCGTGTTGGATCTCGCAATGAAGCTAGTGGTACTGCTTGTTATTAAATTCACTCAGAGTGCCCAGCCTTAGTAAAGGGGGCTATATAATAATATTTATAAATAAATATTAATTATTTATTACGTACAGACATCGATGTTTCATGCTTACGCAATCTTCAGTGCAGGAAGCTAATTCCTGACGGTCGACGGGCGCGAACTCCGATCGCAAAGTTTAACTTTGTAAATACCAAGTCGGCGAGTATTCACAGCAAGCAGAGAAGAGTGATAAACAACAACAACGCATCGTATATATATATATATATATATATATATATATATATATATATATATATATATATATATATATATATATATATGATAAAAATGGAAATAGTATTTCAAAGGTAATGTAAATGAAAGAAGGAGAAACTAAATTATCAGTAAAGTCATCAACGTTTCGTCTTCATCAAGAAAAGACTTCCTCAGGATGGTTTAAGCGAATAAAAAAGTTATAAACACAAGTACATTACTTGGAAATAGTCTGTATGTATAGAATGTAAAAAATATTTATGTTCATCTTCTGGGCGAGACATGGCCGACTAAAATAAAAATGTGTAATACGATATTACACATTTTTATTTCCACACACATTCGTATTACACATTTTTATTTTAGTCGGCCATGTTTCGCCCAGAAGATGAACATGTGTGTGTGTGTGTGTGTGTGTGTGTGTGTGTGTGTGTGTGTGTGTGTGTGTGTGTGTATCTAGTCAGCATCTTTTCTTGAAAGCAAGTATTGTTAAATATAACAGATTACTAATGTCTGGATATTCTTTCGTAGATCCTTTCCATTGTCCGAATCAGAATCTAAGTTTCGGGGGGAGAACTGGCCGATGTATCTGCCATAGAACTTGAAACACAAATGAAAACGTTTGGCAGATTCATCGACCAATTACCGCCCATCCCCCGGAACTAAGATTCTGATTCGGACAATGGAAAGGATCTACGAAAAAAATCCAGACATAAGTTGTCTGTTATATATATATATATATATATATATATATATATATATATATATATATATATATATATATATATATATATATAATAGTAAGTTTTTGAAAGGCTGTGGGCAATGCAAATTCCGGGTAAGATGCAAGTTGTAAGGTACAAAAACAATAAATCGAATACGAAATATGACTTACTATTTATTTTTCCCAAAATCTTACATAACAGCAAGAGTGTTTTTAGCTGTTCGTGTGATGTCCGGGTGATTAAAAATAACTATTTAATATTTCAGGAAAAGACTTCCCTTTGTCAAAAATAATTCAACCAGAAGAAAAATTTCTCCGACTGTGCAGAGTATATTACAAAACAAAATGGCTGCAGCCATTTTGTTTTGACTTTTAATCACCCGGACATCACACGAACAGCTAAAAACACTCTTGCTGCTATGTAAGATTTTAGTAATAGTAAATAGTAAGTCATATTTCGTATTCGATTTATTGTTTTTGTTCCTTACAACTTGTATCTTACCCGGAATTTGCATTGCCCACAGCCTTTCAAAAACTTACTACTACTATACCCAGCAATGCTTCAAGCAAACTACCATTCTCTACTATATATATATTTTTTTTTTAAATAAATTATATTAATGTTTTTATGCAAACATTCTTAAAAAATAACAGAATTCGTCTGTTTAATTATCCGTTTTTTATTTTTGCAACTTTTCTGATGGCCTTTTTTGTATTAAAATCAAAACAAAAAAATAAATGTACCATAGGTTTCACACGTTTCACGAACGTTTTCGATTCTTCGTCGATGCATCCTCAGATTTCAAAAGCAAATGAACAAAAACACTGGAGAAAGAATAGCATTTAAAAAAGACGACGGAGAAACGTGCATAGAACGTTTTGTCGCACTGTTCCAAGAAGTTGTTATATTAAGCAACGCTGGATAGAATAATATTTATTTATCTACCTCCCACAGCGGTAAGATGTGACACAAGTTCGGGAAAGTGGGATTTGAAAAGCCAGCGCCCGAGAACTTGAGCAATCTGGCCTACAACAAAATGATATGGCAGCTCCGTCGGCATTCCCCGGTAAGAGCGCCTCAGGCAGTAAGCAATAACTTACTCCTTTTCAAAGAGGAGAGGATCAGCCTGGGATGGTGGACCTCCTAGAACTGCACAGGACAAACCCATAGACCGGACAAACCCATAGACCGGTGTAAATCAAGCCCCGAAGGCCAAGACAATACCAGTTTATGTGGTGTAGTATCCATCTTACGTTAAGAATTTTAAAATGTTACAACTGGTTTCATATGTGATGTTGTTAATTTTAAGTTGTAGTGTTTTTATGTAGATAGCTTCCAACATTTTTATTTTTTCAAGTTACCAGAATTTTAGTTTTATTATTAACTAGAATTTGTCTTAACTTCAGATTCGAAGAAAAAAACATGAAAAATATTATACAATAACAATAAAATTAGCCTCATTATTTACTATAAGAAATGTTAAACCCAAAATCTTGTAGTAAAATCCAACTCCTCCCCAACTCAAAAAGCACTAGAAAGAACTAATGGAATTCATAAGTTTAAATGCCCTTTGGAAAAATTTAACTCTCATAATAATAATAAAGCTAATAGCTACATTGGTTTTACAAGCACTACCATATCCCGCCGCCCCACCATGCATCCTGTAAACTCGTGCTCAATGTACCAGCATCTACAAAAACGTAACTGCTCTCCTCTGATTTAAGACAAATTACAGATAATAACACTAAATTCCGATAGCAATTAAAAAAAAATTATTTCTCCAGCTTGTTTGTTCATTGGCTTTTGACACCTGGTGGTGATATATATATATATATATATATATATATATATATATATATATATATATATATACATCAATATCGAAGGTTCGATCCTTGTCTAAGTTAGCCATGTTGATGACGGCTGTGAGCCAGAAACACGTGTCCATGGATTACTTTAATGTACGTGTGAAATTAATTAAAAAAATTTTTTAAATATATATATATATATATGTGTGTGTGTGTGTGTGTGTGTGTGTGTGTGTGTGTGTGTGTGTGTGTGTGTGTGTAAGATAATAAAGATTGGCAAAAATGAATCGTGGACGAGTCTATTATGGGTGGGACGCTGAGAAAGAAAAAATACGACTTGATAACTGTTAAAAAAGAGAAAGTTCCGCAGTGCAAGCGATATTTGAATGGTGGCGATTTCAGAAACGCGAAGAGCCGGAGCGCTTGGTGATCGGAGTATCGAAGTACCGGAAGAATGGGAGTTTACCGATATTTATTGTATCGATGAAGCTTTATTGGCTATGGTAACCAAGCTCGTCTTGCTGTTCGGCTTTCGTGTCCACTGATTAAAAATGCGACTGATAAGCAAGTTGGTACAGTGAAGAAATCCCCTCACTTGTATTTCATCAATCAAACAATTGAAAGTGCTTGTGGAGCAATTGCTTCAGTTCACGCTCGGATAGACAACGCATAGGTGGTTTTCTGTTTTACACAGTGCCAGGTCGAACTACCATCTCAATATTATTGAGGCGTTAGTTATTAACATTTCTCAACCTAGCCTGTCTAGACAAAAAATTTTGTAACATCAGTTGGAGATCTTTAATGATTCAAAGCCACCATAACGTTGAGAGATTTACTTTTTTTTTCTGTCAATCGTTTTTTCCAACTTAAAAGAAAAGTTTCCCTTCATATCTCATTCGATTTTCTTAGTTTTTAATTTATCATTCTGACCTTTCCTCTAAGAGGGTCAGACGATAAGGCCTTAAGGAAAATTTTAGCAATTTTCTTTTTTTTCCACCCGCCCGTTTCATTGATTAAAAAAAATGTTTCCTCTGAAATTTATCCTACGATTTTGTTGTACACGAAATTTACTTAGTGGATATGGCTGACTCTGTGTACCGGGTTCGCGCCTCCCGACCGTCTGAAATTGTTACTTCCCTGCACTGATGAGAGCAATAAACTTGAAACGCTAGCGTCTGTAGGTATAAATAATTTAATATATATTTATAAATATCATACTAAGCCCCTTTAAGAAATTACAGTTGAGCACTCTCGGGGAAGTTAAAAATAGACTGTCAAAAAGCTCTAATGCAAAGTTCCGAATACGTTCGTCGAACACTCTCAACTAGTCTTCTATCTGTGCCCGCTTCTAGGTACATATAGATCTTAATTTCCCTATATTACGTGACAGTTTCCGTGGGCCGAGTGGATATGGCTGACTCTGTGTACCGGGTTAGCGCCTCCAGACCGTCTGAAATTGTTACTTCCCTGCACTGATGAGAGCAATAAGCTTGAAACGCTAGCGTCTGTAGGTATAAATAATTTAATATTTATTCATAAATATTATATATATATATATATATATATATATATATATATACATGTATGTACGTATATATATATATGTATATATATATATATATATATATAAATATATATATATTTATACATAAATATATATATGTATTTATATATATATATATATGCGTGTGTGTATGTGTGTGTGTGTGTGTGTGTGTGTACATGGATGATGTGCGTATGGGTGCACGTGACCATATGTTCCCTGGTGTGTGGTGTGTGTTTTTGATGCAACTTGGGTCATTTACCTCCTTAGCAACTGTGATAGTGTTATTTTGCTTATCACTCATATATGACAGGGCGTATTAAAA
>OY744534.1:6650977-6688477 GCA_963556195.1 Sepiola atlantica | reverse complement strand
TAGTTGATGTTAGTGTCCCTAATGATGCAGGATTGAACAGGGCTGAATGGGAAAAGATTACGAAATACAAAGGTCTTATGTACGACATGAAAAAAAACTGGAGTCTTAGCCAAATCTCCATCATACCAGTAATTATAGGAGCAACAGAACTAATGAAAAAGAATTTCAAAAGCTATCTGGCGATTATACCCGGCGAACCGAGTGCAAGCTAACTATTCATAAAATTAAAGTATATATTTTAACTGGCCGTTTTTATTATTTTCGTCCAGTTATTTTTCTTGTTCTTTGTTTTTTTTTGTTATCATTTTCCTTTTTGCCCATTTTAGGGACGGTTAGAATCTTAAAAAAGATCTCTAGGCTGGAGTGTCTAAAATAGCCGGTGAGTGTATGGCATTCGGTAGGATGCCCCATCTCCATCAAAAACGGAAAGATAAGAAAAATGCAAAATTGAGCATTGATGTTGAAAGAATAAAACTATTAGTAAACAATCGCAAACAGACAGACTCTAATTTATATATAAGATTATGAAATAAATAGAAAAATCCATCTATAAACAACTTTATTTATATACTACTTAAATGTTTGCATTTGTGTCTCCGTGCAGATCGAGTGACGTCATACTTTGTGACGTTATTTATTAAAACAGATGTGTGACAAACCGTGCACAGGGAATGACGTCAAACATTGTGAATAACGTCATCTATCAAACCAGAGTAAGTGAGATGGGGTGAAATCTTCTACTCTATTAGACGAACTGTCAAGAAATTTTGGGACCCATATACGTCATTTGTTATCTTGACGTTATCTAGACGTTTTAGGGCCCATATACGTCATTTGTTATCTTGACGTTATTTAGACGTGTTGGGGCCATATACGTCATTTGTTATCTTGACGTTATCTAGACGTTTTGGGGCCCATATACGTCATTTGTTATCTTGACGTTATCTAGACGTTTTAGGGCCCATATACGTCATTTGTTATCTTGACGTTATCTAGACGTTTTAGGGCCCATATACGTCATTTGTTATCTTGACGTTATCTAGACGTTTTGGGGCCCATATACGTCATTTGTTATCTTGACGTTATCTAGACGTGTTGGGGCCATATACGTCATTTGTTATCTTGACGTTATCTAGACGTTTTGGGGCCCATATACGTCATTTGTTATCTTGACGCTATCTAGACGTTTTGGGGCCCATATACGTCATTTGTTATCTTGACGTTATCTAGACGTTTTGGGGCCCATATACGTCATTTGTTATCTTGACGCTATCTAGACGTTTTGGGACCCATATACGTCATTTGTTATCTTGACGTTATCTAGACGTTTTGGGGCCCATATACGTCATTTGTTATCTTGACGCTATCTAGACGTTTTGGGGCCATATACGTCATTTGTTATCTTGCTTGTGTCTCAGATTGCTTGTCACCGTGCACACTTTTAATCTGTACATGGATGTTCAGATGGTAGGAGGAAGTGAATATGACGTAAATAAACGACGAATGATAAAGGAAGTAGTTTACAGGTGGGGGTGAGATAAAACAAATTCAAAGAGAGAGACGATAAGGAAGAAATATAGAGAGAAATAATTTTTTTAAATAAAGAAGAGATGTAACAGACAATTGGGAAGAGGGAGAGAGTGAAAGATAGACAGAAGCAAATATAATTCGAATGATTACCAATATATGTAAAAATGTAAAATATTTAGAAAAAAAATAAGTAATTAAAATAATAAAAAACAAAAAAAACAATCAGTTATAGTTTTAGTTTTATTACATTTGCTGCGGATATTAATATTTGCTGCGGATATTAATATTTACTGCGTTATAAGCAGTATTGCCATCCACACGTTTTTTGAGATTTGAAACACCCACTATTTGATAAAGAGGTCTTCCTCGCAATATATTATGGAACATGGTCACACACATTACATCACGGTGTTGAAGTATTGCCTAATCAAGTAAGATTTGCTATATAAGAAAAAAAAAGATAAAAATTTGTTGAAAAAACATATAAATTAAAATCACTTGTTTTGTCTTACTTCTCAACGCCGACATATTTCTTGCATTGTGATAGCCTTCTTATACTTCTCTCTCTCTCTCTCTCTCTCTCTATCTCTCTCTCTTTCTCTCTCTCTCTCTCTCTCTCTCTCTATATATATATATATATATATATATATATATATATATATATATATATTTAGATTTTTCACTTATAAAATAGATCATTCAGTGAAGACCGGGGTTGTTCCAATAAAAACAAGCTCGATGATACTCGATTACAGAGTACAGAGCATTTATATGTGATTTGCTTGTTGGCTGGGTGGAAGAAATAATGCACAAGGTACTTTTCTAAGACTTTTTCTAGGACTTTCTTTTACTTATCGTTGTTGTTCCTTGTTTTTTAATTTTAACTTTTATTTTTATTTTTTTTCCGGTTCTCTTCTTAAGTGACCTCAACTATTGCAACGCCAGATTGTGTATTGTCGGCGGTTGAAACCCGTATTCCAGACATTTAATTTCCCTGATGATCTGCCAAGCCAGTACCTGCTTGGTAGTGAAGCACGTGTAGGAAAAACATTTAATTTGAATAAATAATATTTGTAAGAAAACATATCTTTAATGGTGATCATTCGTGTCATGAAAGGAATGCTTTGGAATGCTTTGGTATATTAATATATTTGAAACTGAATAACGTCACAAAATAAGGTTTACTTTTCCCAAATTGCCAAAAGCGACCATTAATCCTTTATGACGTAATCTATTTTCAAATAATACCTCCTTGTAAAAACATGATTTTCAACCAATATGACAGTTCAGAAATTACGTGTTGAAGTAGAAAGACCAGTGTCGCGGCATTGCCCAGAAAAATGAGAAATTAAGGAAATACCTCTCATATCTTCAGATCCCCATATCATACGGCGGGGATTCTGCTCGGTTCCTCTTTGCTTTTTACATTCCCCTTAGTACTTGAAATGCTTTCGCCCGATAGTTTTGTATTCGTTAATTGTTCCGTGACGGGATGCATATTTATATAGATACAAATAAACACACATTGTTCTTTATGATTATGTAGAGGATATGAATCTGAAGCATACGGGAACGTTTTACAAAATTAGGCAATTTTGCGGCGAATAATTTTAAAAGTGTGAGATGCCGTAAAAAAATAAAACAAACTCAAGGCCACTATTATTGGACAACATATTTATTTAACTATTGGGCAGGAGGTTAGATAAAAGGTCATGGGTTGTTTTGAGAAACCTACAGAAAATGCCCCAGCAGCCCCCGAAACCGATTAGCAATGTGTAGGTCAAATTCATACGTTGTGAGGGGAATTTTCCTAACAATTATCTCATTATTGACGTAATCCCACTGTTAGAAATCGCAGTGCTGGCAATTCACACTCGCTGACCCCCTCCTATGGGAGGGGGGAAGTGACCATGGCATTTTGACCGCCGACACATTGGCGCCTCTAAGTGGAGAGTGAACCTTGGCGCCTTTTTTGTCACCAGGGGTCTTTTTGGAAGTGCTTATGGAGTTGAGATTTAGCGAGGCTACAATGAACCTCGTGCCGACTCCATGGACCATTTTACAATTTCTCTAGTGTTGTGTTTCGCGAGGAATCAATCACCCGCCAACTCTAACAAAGTACAGGGTGGGCCAAAATAAGGGTCCTATCTTTAAATTTGAATAACTTGAATTTGAATAACTTCCACAAAATAAAAGTTAAACTCACCAAACTTTATGTGTGTGTAGACTGACCCTTCCGAGATTTTTTGAAATAAACAAAACAAATTTTAGCCGAAAAACACTTCTTAAAACTTACAAAAACTAAAGTATTGTTTTTTACACTGTTTTGAGTTTTTTAAGCAAAAATAATGTTTTCTAAATGAGGGTACGTTCCTTAGGGCTAATACGGCTCATGCTTGCTTCGGAAGGGGTCCTTTACTTATTCTAAAAAAAAAAAAAAAATCAATAAATAAAAAAGTTATGAATTTTTAAAAATAGGACCCTTATTTTTGCCCACCCTGTATAAGAACTCTAACGACCGTGCAATAATGTAACCTTGTGTCGATATTTTTTATTCACTAATTGATGATCTACTAAAAAGCGGATCACGCAGATCGCAACGTTTCTGCAATCAAGAAAAGCCACTTTCCATTTTGATGTTTTCCCGGAATCGAGGTAAGTGTGAATGCTAGCGTTGCGATTCGTGATTTTTAGCCATCATCTAGGTGAGGAGGAATTCTCACACCACACGCCACAAAATATGCACACGGATAAACATGGATTAAACACACGCACACATATATGGTGAGTTTGAATTATCTATTGACACCATCCTCGAGTATCTTCGGTCTCTTTGTACAAGAATTTGTCAGGACAACCTGACAAAAGATTCATCCGTCTACAAGTTAACCTTGACCAAATATTCAAAAAACATTCGACGCCCAAATAAGATCCCCTAGACACGGCTATACACTGGCTCATACGAGCAATGGTGTACGTACTCCGATTAATGTTACTTCAAGTACAGCACTTAGCTGGGTACTCCACCAGACTAGATGAATTCTTGTCCTGCAATCTGGTATAATCAGGAGACCACAAGAAAGGTATACTATAACATAGTTAACTGGTCAATTAGGAAGACATGAAATTAATGTACTCAATGTCTTTGCTAACTTTGACAAGTAAATAGAACTTTAATTGAATATTTGAATATCTATGTATCTTATATAGAGCTTAAGTGTTAGCCCAAGGAAGGGGTCCATTGATTGCTGGGAACTTCGGTTGAAGTAAAATTAAGCAATATATATATATATATATATATATATATATAGATATAAAGAGTTTGGATGCAAAACGCGATAAACGCCATTTGCAAAATCACGAAACTGTCCCTAAAAATAGTGTTGCATTTCAATACTCGACGACACTCAAAAACTATGTGCTACATTATATGATACCGAAATAATTTCTTATTGATTTCAATTAAAATCAGCTTTCATTCGAAGTCTAGATTTTACATATTCGTGTTTTTATTGTGTAAGGTCTCAATTTAAACGAATTGGATTTATCGCTTTTGCGTTCGAACTCTTCGAATATATACAGGGTGGGCAAAAATAAGGGTCCTATTTTTAAAAATTCATAACATTTTTATTTATTGATTAAAAAATTTTTTTTTTTTTTAGAATAAGTAAAGGACCCCTTCCGAAGCAAGCATGAGCCTATTAGCCCTAAGGAACGTACCCTCATTTAGAAAACATTATTTTTGCTTAAAAAACTCAAAACAGTGTAAAAAACAATACTTTAGTTTTTGTAAGTTTTAAGAAGTGTTTTTCGGCTAAAATTTGTTTTGTTTATTTCAAAAAATCTCGGAAGGGTCAGTCTACACACACATAAAGTTTGGTGAGTTTAACTTTTATTTTGTGGAAGTTATTCAAATTCAAGTTATTCAAATTTAAAGATAGGACCCTTATTTTGGCCCACCTGTATATATATATATATATATATATATATATATATATATATATATATATATATATGTATATATATATATAGCATTAGATTAAGTGAAAGAATAAAATAAATTGCGAATCAAATTTTATTACAATTCAAAGTTCATGCAAAGAAATTTAAAGTCCTTAATCCATGAGTTTTTAAAGAAAATCTTCTCCCTAGAGGACCATTACCGCAACGGCATTACTGCAGGTAATAAAATGAAACTTTGAAATATATAAAAATATATAAAATACATAAAAGTAAATAAAACATCAAATATATCGGCCCAATGAACTTTGAATTGTAATAAAATTTGATTCGCACCTTATTCTATTCTTTCACTTCATCAAATGCTATTAACGCTCTATCCAGTAAATTGAGCTTCATTTTTATCCGGATGTTCACTAATTAAAGATATTAGTTGCCTCTTATATATTTTGTTGTATTAACCTTATATATATATATATATATATATTAATATATATATATATATATATATATATATATATATATATATATATATATATGTATATATATATATATATATATATATATATATATATATATATATACATATATATATATATATATATATATATATATATATATATATGTATATATATATATATATATATATATATATATATATATATATATATATATATATTAATATTAAATAAAGTGTTACAACAACATCCGGACCAAGGTTTCAGATCCGAGAAAATTGGACCTTCATCAGCGGAGTCGTATAGCTTAATGAGTGAGAACAACCGCCAGGAATTTCAAAATATTGTCCGTTGGAAAGATGGAACACTTTCAGATTTAAAATAGTCACGTGCGTGGAATATTCGTAGTCAGTTATGGAAAAGTTTCAGATCAAAACAACAGCAACGCTGTACATCGAAAAAGCAAGAAATTAAATGGGAATAACGTTAACAGTTGGACAGATGGGAACCTAGCATGTATAAATTGTCACGTGCGTGGAATTACGTAGCCCGTTATGGCATTTTGACCGCAGACATATTGGCGCCTCTAAGCTGAGAGTGAACCTTGGCAAGGGGAGTTTATTGGGGCGACTGTTTTGCCACGAGGGGTCTTTTTGGAAGTGCTTGTGGAGTTGAGATTTAGCGAGGCTACAATGAACCTCGTGCCGACTCCATGAACCATTTTACAATTTCTCTAGTGTTGTGTTTTGCGAGGAATCAACCACGCGCCAACTCTAACAGAATATAAGAATTCTAACGACCGAGCAATACTGTAACCTCGTGTCGCCATTTTTTTATTCCCTAATTGATGATCTACAAAAAAGCGGATCACGCAGATCGCAACGTTTCTGCAACCAAGAAAAGCCACTTCCATTTTGATGGTTTCCTGGAATCACAGTAAGTGTGAATGCTAGCGTTGCGATTCGTGATTTTTAGCCATCATCTAGGTGAGGAGGAATTCTCACATCACACGCCACAAAATATGCACACAGATAAACATGGATTAAACACACGCACACATATATGGTGAGTTTGAATTATCTATTGACACCATCCTCGAGTATCTTCGGTCTTTATGTATAAGAGTTTGTCAGGACAACCTGACAAAAGATACATCCGTCTACAAGTTAACCTTGACCAAATATTCAAAAAACATTCGACGCCTAAATAAGATCCCCTAGACACGGCTATACACTGGCTCATACGAGGAATGGCGCACCTACTCCGATTAATGTTACTTCAAGTACAGCACTTAGCTGGGTACTCCACCAGACTAGATTAATTCTTGTCCTGCAATCCGGTAGTTTTTTTAATCTTCAAAACTGGAAAGAAAAAGTGTTGTTGAAAGATTTTGGTCTAATAAGTCAATCAATCTACTACAATCACTATATTAGTTAACTTCCAAGAATTTACTCTAATATAAATATATTTTTATATATGTTTTTTTATATAAGGGATCGTCAGTTGTTTACCATGAAAACTGTTTCGGGATTTTAATATATATATATATATATGTATCATGATTTTTTGGGGAGTACAAAATTTTATTATCGCAAGCATGAAAGAAAGACGAATTCTATCGTTCAAGATTAAAAGTTAATCAAGAGAAGAAAAAAAATGCCAGCCGACCGGTTTCGCCCTCTCTTAACAAAGGTTTATTGAGGGATTTTAAAAAAACCGAGGGATTAAAAAAACGGGATGAAAAGATATATATATATATAATTATTTCCACAATCAGACAACGCCGCAGCCCACAACCTATGAAAAGAAACAAACCGGAAGTCCTAGACTCGAGTTTCGCCCTCCTAAAAATACATATATATATATATATATATATATATATATATATATATATATATATATATTGGTGCAGAAAAATTAGTACAACATTCGTACCGTCGGTTTCAAGCACGGAAAGACTTAGCCATTCGGCTCTCTTCAGCTTCTGTAACAGAAGCTGAAGAGAGCCGAATGGCTAAGTCCTTCTGTGCTTGAAACCGACGGTACGAATGTTGTACTAATGTTTCCGCACCAAAATAAACAAACATAACGCTCTTACTTTTTACCTTTAATTCTTAATTAATCGAGCACTCTTCTGGAATTTTTCCTGCCATATTACAAAGAAGTTATATATATATATATATATATATATATATATATATATATATATATATATATATATATATATATTCTGTGTATATGTGTGACTGTGTGCGTGGGAGAAGAGAACCAGCGAAAACACGCACCAACTTCCATAAGTGTATCTAAGTGCTAATGTCGCTTACGGCCTGTTCATGTAATACATCATATTCGACCTCTGACACCCATTGTCATATAATGAACCCACTCACAAATATGGCGGAGACTGACAATTTTAAATTGTTCTTCAAAATCACTATTGCAGATATAAAACCACGCGTGCACACGAAACGACGCAAAGTCGTCAGCCATCTTCTATTAACGGACACATGTAAACAACCTTAAACTTTGTTCCACCTAACCTACACGGGTTTTCACGGCGTATTCAATCGTTTATTATAATTACATCTTTTTTTTTTTGGTGATGGAGAAGCTGAGCAGGACAGGTGTCGTGCTCGAAAGATATTAATGGTAATAATGTAGTTATGATGTGCAAAGTATGCAGAGTACTTTGACTGTATTTCAACCAAGAATCTGACACGAACTGTTACACTAAAATGTAATGCAATCTCTATATATAATGTTGTAATTAAAGTGTAGTATCTGTTCCGATTGATACTGCACCCCATAGACTGGTATCGTCTTGGGCTTCGGGGCTTGATTTACGCCGGTCTATGGGACGGTCCTGTGCAGTTCTAGAATGTCCACACTCCCAGGCTTTGCCTTCTCACCCTTTGAGGAGGAGTAAGTGTATTGCATACTCCCTGAGGCGCCCCTACCGGGGTATGCCGACGGGGCTGCCCAGGTAATTTTTAGTGGCCAGAGTGCTCAACTTCTCGGGCGCTGGCTTTTCAAATCCCACTTTCCCAACCTTGTGTCACATCTTACCTTGTCATGGTTCACTTGTAGAAGGATGTATCTTTTGTCAGGTTGTCCTGACAAATTCTTGTACAAAGAGACCGAAGATACTCGAGGATGGTGTCAATAGATAATTCAAACTCACTATATATGGGTGCGTGTGTTAAATCCATGTTTATCCGTGTGCATATTTTGTGGAGTGTGGTGTGAGAATTTCTCCTCACCTAGATGATGGCTAAAAATCACGAATCGTTGTTTTCTGAAATACAGTAAGGGCGAAGTGACGAGAGAAAATAAAGATAATCGTATTTCTTTAGATCTACTCGCCCATATTAATTCGTGTCCGTCCAGTTATTAATCAACCTACCACAGCGTTAAGATGTGACACAATGTCGGAAAGTGGGATTTAAAAAGCCAGCGTTCGATAATTTAAGCACTATAGTCTTCAATATGAACAATTCAAAAACATACATGTTTTGTTATCCTGAGGAGTACTGAAGTTGAACCGGAAGTCTTCCATGCTACATCAAAAATCCGACAGTTATGTGCAATTCAAGGTAAAAAGAAAAGTTAAAGCGGATTGAAAAATAATTACTTGGCATCTGTTCCGATGGGTACTGTGCAGTTCTAGGAGGTCTGTTCTGGAATATGAGTGACAATAAGCCTCCCAAAGATTGCAGTACTTCCGGTGGAGGTGTGGTTTGTGCTCTTCTTCCTCGACTTTACCCATTTTTAAATGAATCGTTCCAAAACGAAATGATGTCTCCCCGGAGACTAAACAGTCTAATCGTGAATAAGTACATTTACAAAGTGAAATTTGTTTTATTGATTTGAAAATGTTTTGCTTACAATTATTTTTACGCAAAGAACACGGAAAAGTTATTGTTTTTTGTAACTTCTTGGCCTTTTGGCCAAGATCAAAGTGTAGTATATGTTCCGATGGATACTGCACCCCATAGACTGGTATTGTCTTGGCCTTCGGGCTTGATTTACGCCAGTCTATGGGTCTGTCCTGTGCAGTTCTAGGAGGTCCACACTCCCAGGCTTCGCCTCCCCTTTTTGAGGAGGAGTAAGTTTATCACTTACTGCCTGAGGCGCCCCTACCGGGGAATGCCAACGGGTCTGCCCAAGCAATTTTTAATGGCTAGAGTGCTCACCTCTCGGGCACTGGCTTTTCGAACCCCACTTTCCCGACCCGACCTTGGGTCACATCTTACTTGTAGGAGTAAGATAACACTGGCCTTGTGCCTAACTCCTGGAGAGGAGTAAATAAATACACTGTATTGTCATTGTTTTTACTTTTTGTACTTTTTGCATTAGCCACTGACCGAGGAGTTTTTAAATGTTTTTAAAAGTATTTTTCAAACGTATTTTTATATATTTTAAAACGTACTTAAAAAATGTACATCTGTAAATATTTTAAATATTTTGAAATACTTTAAAATTCTGGAAAACGGTATTCTTGGTTTTAACCGAAACAATTGTTTGCCTAGATTTAAAACGTGTTTTGTTTCCTGTTAACATCTATCCTTCCTCATCATTTTGGGGGGTCAAATAAATTATGTATTGTCACATAAGCGACACTTAGCATAGAATATATGCGGTTTCTAGTGATGACTTTTGGTCTCAGTGAGAAAGGTAGAAAAGATGTCCACCCGTAGGTAAAATGTGTTTCTTTGAAGTTTGTGACGCTGTTTTTTCAAAGACTATCAAGTCCTTTTTGCGTGAAATTGTTAACACTTTTTCGGGGTTACGCTTAAAATAACAACCGCTCCCTTAAGACAGGGGAGCGGTTTGTATTTTGTAGCGTACACTGTTGCACGACTCTATTATGGTTTAGCAAAGAATTGTAATCCACTTTTTATTTCATAAACAGGAAAGCCGGTATTTTTATTTGAGGTGAATTTGATATTTTGAAAGAAGGGAACGGATATCCATTTTCTGCGTGTGAAGTGTATTTGTGTTCAATTAAAAATAATCAAAGAAGTCTTAAATAAGTCACCAACGTATTAGTCATTTTATAAAATGACCAAAAAAAACAAAAGTAAACAGAAACAAACAAGCCGCGCATGCGTGGTCCCCCTCTGTATGTGACTCAATGTGGCGAGTGTAAAATGCAATAAATTTAGGCAATTTGGGGCATTTTTTAACCCCCTTTGACCCTCTGGGGGCGCGAACCAGAATTTTTCTGAGGTCAAGGATGCTCATTTTATATCAGGACAATTGCCTCTACATTTTGGCCAGGTTTCAGAAAAATTGAATGGATAGATCAAACGTTATGGGAGAAAAGGGTCTTTTTAGCCATTTTGGTTTGACCCCCTGGTTGTTTCCAAGATCAGTGATACTTATTTTCTATTAGGAACAATTGCCTCCACATTTTGGCCAAGTTTCAGAGAAATTGAATGGATGGATGAAAAGTTATGGGGCAAAAAAATGTCATTTTTTGCCATTTCGGGGCCTTTTGACACCCTGGGGGGGAGGGTAACTAGATTTTGGTTTCAAAAATCGGAGAATGTCACTTTCTAACCTGACCAAAGTTACAACTTCATGCAAAATTTCAGAGAAATTCAATGGATGGTTGCGGAGAAAAATCCGGACGGACGGACATGCCTCAAAACATAAGCCCGCCGATTTTATAAATCGGGGGACCAATGAATGTGTGATGGGGCGGAGGGGGGGGGGTCTATGCGCGTGCACATCGGACAGTGTGCACGTGGAGATTAGAGAACGTACTTTGTTAAAGATAATTAAATTGTGACAAGAAAGAAACTTTGGCTGGGATCAAAGTGTAGTATCTGTTCCGATCGATACTACACGCTATAGACCGGTACCGTTTTGGTCTTCAGGCCTTGATTTACGCCAGTCTATGGGTTTGTCCTGTGCAGTTCTAGGAGGTCCTCCCTCCCAGGCTTTTCCTTCTCACCCTTTAAGAAGGGGTTAGTTTATTGCTAATCGCCCGAGGCGCTCCTACCGGGGAATGCCGACGGGGCTGCCCAGGCATTTTTTGTCGGCAGAGTGCTTAAATTCTCGGACGCTGGCTTTTAAAATCCCACTTTCCGACCTTGTGTCACATCTTAACGCTGTGGTAGGTTGATTTATAACTGGACGGACACGAATTAATATGGACGAGTAGATCTAAAGAAATACGATTATCTTTATTCTCTCTCGTCACTTCGCCGTTACTGTATTTCAGAAAACAACGAAAATTTCGTTTCATTTCAGATCTTGGTTTAATTAAGATGACCACGAGACGGCCATCACGAAAAGAAAGCCAAATATAGGTTTAAGAATAGATGAAGTCCACATCGTTAAACAACGTGAGTTAGAGGTCTCTCTTTTGTTTAATCCGCGTCTGGCTAATACAGTTGATATGCCGTAAAACCCGAAACAGCCTAAGCGGACCATATACCTAAGATTAGAAGGCGTGCGTGATTGCAATTCTCTTCTATACTGATCGACCCAACTTCCTCGAATTCTCAGCTACTGAACTGTGTTTCTGGCCTTTTCGGTGGTAAAATGATTTGTTCATTAGAAATTGACCATTGCCTTTTCAACATCGTAGATTTTGATGATGAATATTTTAATTGCGAAAAGAAAAAAAAAGAAAAAGGAAATTATATTACATTAAATAAGAGAAAGGCTCGATTGGATTTCTCTCTCGCAATTTCCGATGTGAACCGAAACAAAACAGCCTCATAACTTAGAATTGCAATTACTAGAGCTGCGGTCAGCGTAAGTGGATAACGATAGAAAAATGAAGGACACGATCAACGCCAAAGAAAAACGCAAAGAAGAAACATAGAACTGGATCTAAAATACAAACAACACATAAACGAACACGTGAAAAACAAGTCCGCATTCGTGTGTGGCATAGCGTCCCGGGAATGGGCAGTGGCAGTTCTCGCTTAAACAACTGGTCATTTTTAACACCAAAAATGTATATGTTGCATAGGGGTCCCGGAATGGGGCGTGGCAGTTCTCGCTTAAACAACTGGTCATTTTTAACACCAAAAATGTATATGTTGCATAGGGGTCCCGGAATGGGTCGTGGCAGTTCTCGCTTAAACAACTGGTCATTTTTAACACCAAAAATGTACATGTTGCATAGGGGTCCCGGAATGGGTCGTGGCAGTTCTCGCTTAAACAACTGGTCATTTTTAACACCAAAAATGTACATGTTGCATAGGGGTCCCGGAATGGGTCGTGGCAGTTCTCGCTTTGTATACCCGTCCCGGAATGGGCCGTGGCAGTTCTCACTTAAACAACTGGTCATTTTTAACACCAAAAATGTATATGTTGCATAGGGATCCCGGAATGGGTCGTGGCAGTTCTCACTTAAACAACTGGTCATTTTTAACACCAAAAATGTATATGTTGCATAGGGATCCCGGAATGGGTCGTGGCAGTTCTCGTTTTGTATACCCGTCCCGGAATGGGCCGTGGCACAACTGGTCATTTTTAACACCAAAAATGTATATGTTGCATAGTCGTCCAGGAATGGGCCGTGGCAGTTCTCGCTTTGTATACCCGTCCTGGTCATTTTTAACACCAAAAATGTATATCTTGCAAACCTTTAATTTCTCGTACTTTTACTTCTTCTTCGTCGTGGAGGGATGTCGTCTCGATGTCGTCTAATGGTTGAATTCTTTCTTCGTAACTGTACTGCCGTGAACATCGCCGCCCGCTGTGTCTGCAATAAAAACCTTCATGACCGACTCACGAGACAAACAATATTTTAACTTTCAATTTGTTTATTTCAGTCGTTAGATTTTCGTCGGCCACTGGAGATATTCACTAACGTCGAGGGAGAGACCAAATTACTGCTTCATCGTAGTTAATTCATATATAAGTCCTTAACCATTCTAGGAGGGGGGAAGAAGAAACCTCATGCCTGTATTCTCTTAGGGAATTTAATTCCCATAATCATTTGAAGACTCCATAGATAACTCGACTGTTCGGCTCGCTTCCAAAACCGAGACTGGCAAAACACAGCTTCCCACACAAAAGCCCGTGACGTCACAGAGCCCTCATGCGCAGGTGGACATTGCCCCTTGATCTGAGGGCTCGTTAACGTGGTGACCCTGTCAACGTCTGTGAACTCCGACTGTGATAACAGCCCTATTCTGCACTCGACTGTACGGGTCAACCCGCACCAAATCGCGCAAGCCAAACCAAACAATCCCCAACACATACGCCCACTTCAAGATGCGTCCGTCCTCACAGGGCCATTATCCAACACCTGTAATTCAATATTAGGTAACTCCACATGCTTTCCGTCGAAAATGCTTTCCTACGTTAATTGTTATTATATATATATGGGCCATAATAATTTAGTTATTTTAACGTTTAATTTAGTTAAGAATCTTACCTAAGATGACATTTTATTCCTTCCTGACCGAGGGTCGCCGTCAGTGTGTGTTTATAAAAGAAGGATTTTAGGTTAAGAAATAAAAAATGAAAAAATCCAAAAACGCTAGCGGATCTTGATTTTTATTTATACAGCCAAGCGAAAAAAATACCGCTATTTTTTATTGTTAATTTAAGTCGCTCCAGACAAGGCGTGAAGCCACTTGATGTAAGGTACAAAAAATAACAATATAAGGCCTAAAACAAGCAAACAATAAGTATTAGATGGATAGACCACGACACTGAAAACAGCAATTCGTCATGTATATATATATATATATATATATATATATATATATATATATATATATATTCAATATTTTACATTTTAAAAAGAAGTTAAGATATTTCTTTATACAATTGTGAGTGAAGGACAGACAGACACCCAGAGAAAATAGCTCTTATGTTCTAAGGCAAAGTAGAAAAGAATGGGTTCTCTTTTTTTTCCTGACTCTACTGCCAGAACAGCCCTAACCCTAACCCTAACCCTACTACCACATATGCTGTTACACAATAACCCTATCCATAAACATAACCCTAACCGTACTACCACATATGCTGTAACACAATAACCTTAACTCTAACCCTAACCCTACTACAACATATGCTGTTACACAATCACCCTTACCTTTCTACAACATATGCTGTTACACAATAACCCTAACCCTACTACAACATATGCTGTTATACAATAACTCTAACCCTTTATTAACATATGCTGTTACACAATAACCCTAACTCTAACCCTAACCCTACTACCACATATGTTGTTACACAATAACCTAACTTTAATCCTAACCCTAACCGTACTACCACATCTGCTGTCACCCAATAAACCTAACCCTAACCCTTACCGTACTACCACATATGCTGTTACATAATTACCCTAACCCTAACCCTACTATAACATATGCTGTTACACAATAACCCTAACTCTTATCTAACCCTAACCTTACTGCCACATATGATGTTATCCGTTAACCTAAGCAACGCCAGATAACCCTGCTGGTATTCGAATAAAAATGCATTTTAAAATTAACACACAGTGTAGTAATAAAAACAAAACGATATTATTTTCGTACCAATCAAATAATTAAAACATTATTTAAAATAAACAGCACTCTTTTATAACTTGACATTACTGACCCTATAAATATTATTTAAAAGTGGTTTACTAAATAGACAGTACTCTTTTATAACTTAACTTTATTCACCCTATAAATATTTTTTAAATGGTTTACTAAATAAACAGCACTCTTTTATAACTTGACTTTATTGACCCTATAAATATTATTTAAAAATGGTTTACTAAATAAACAGTACTATTTTATAACTTGACTTTGTTGACCCTAAAAGGATTATTTAAAAATGGTTTACTAAATAAACAGTACTCTTTTATAACTTGACTTTTTTGACCCTATAAATATTATTTAAAAATGGTTTACTAAATAAACAGTACTCTTTTATAACTTCACTTTACTGACCCTATAAATATTATTTTAAAATAGTTACAACTTAACTTTACTGACCCTATAAATATTATTTTAAAATGGTTTACTAAATAAAAAGTACTCTTTTATAACTTAACTTTATTGACCCTATGAATATTATTAAAAATGGTTTACTAAATAAACATTACTCTTTTATAACTTGACTTTATTGACCCTATAAATATTATTTTAAAATGGTTTACTAAATAAACAGTACTCTTTTATAACTTGACTTTATTGAGCCTATAAATATCATTTAAACACGGTTCACTAAATAAACAGTACTCTTTTATAATTTGACTTTACTGACCCTATAAATATTATTTAAAAATTGTTTACTAAATAAACAGTACTCTTTTATAACTTAACTTTACTGACCCTATAAATATTATTTAAAAATGGTTTACTAAATAAACAGTACTCTTTTATAACTTGACTTTATTGAGCCTATAAATATCATTTAAACACGGTTCACTAAATAAACAGTACTCTTTTATAACTTGACTTTACTGACCCTTTAAATATTATTTTAAAATAGTTATAACTTAACTTTACTGACCATATAAATATTATTTTAAAATGGTTTACTAAATAAACAGTACTCTTTTATAACTTAACTTTATTGACCGTGTGAATATTATTAAAAATGGTTTACTAAATAAATAGTACTCTTTTATAACTTGACTTTATTGACCCTATAAATATTATTTTAAAATGGTTATAACTTGACTTTACTGACCCTATAAATATTATTTAAAAATTGTTTACTAAATAAACAGTACTCTTTTATAACTTAACTTTACTGACCCTATAAATATTATTTAAAAATGGTTTACTAAATAAACAGTACTCTTTTATAACTTGACTTTATTGACCCTATACATATCATTTAAACACGGTTCACTAAATAAACAGTACTCTTTTATAACTTGACTTTATTGACCCTATAAATAGTATTTAAAAATGGTTTACTAAATGAACAGTGCTCTTTTATAACTTGACTTTACTGACCCTATAAATATTCAATCTGTTCTATTCGAAAAATGCGATTTAAAAATATAAATTTTCGATGTATTCATTTCTTTAATTAAGCAAAAAAATGGCGGGAAAAGCTATAGTGACAGTTGACAAGAGTTCATATTTTGTTCAGACAAACAAAAATGTATTGCAATAAAAAGAAATAAAATGGAATTACAATTTAAATTGGAAAAAAGCGGAAGATTTTTATATTTGACCAGTGTGGATGAATACCAATAAATAATTGAACTAAATTACCGAAGTGATAATTAAGTCCGCCAATGAAATCAACATCTAGTGAAGCAGTTCCACTTTTCTTCCGGACAAAAATTTATATCGGGAAATCTTTTGAGTTTTTTTTTTAAGGAATTGAATGGATAATCTGTTTTTAAAATATTCCGGTTGATTTCACTTAATTTAGAACGACCGAATAAATCGAGGACGTTTCTAGGGAATATGAAATTCATAAGTTTTCTCCAGTTGCATGTATATCGCGAATTTGTTGTTATTTTTCTCTTTCTATGATTGTAGATGTGGGTCGCGACTCCCAGGTTGACGAGTACCCGAAATAGGTCACCAACTTAAAATCAGCGAGTCGGCTTTGATTGGTGACGTCGTACAAGCGTAACTTTCATTAGAGCATACAATTCTCAAGCGGTCCTCATTCGCATGTATACTCCGGTTAGGGGTTAGGGTTATGGTTAGGGTTATGGTTATGGTTAGGGTTAGGGTTAGGGTTATGCTTAGGGTTAGGGTTAGGGTTAGGG
Organism: Sepiola atlantica; assembly: GCA_963556195.1. NCBI lineage: Eukaryota > Metazoa > Mollusca > Cephalopoda > Sepiida > Sepiolidae > Sepiola > Sepiola atlantica. Next base: position 6,670,813 of record OY744534.1, on the reverse strand, counting down.
TTAGGGTTAGGCTTAGGCTTAGGCTTAGGCTTAGGCTTAGGCTTAGGGTAAGAGTTAGAGTTAGGGTTAGGGTTAGGGTTAGGGTTAGGGTTAGAGTTAGGGTTAAGGTTAGGGTTATGGTTAGAAATTAATTCCAATAAAAAAAGCAACTCTCGAATTTCCCAAAGATTTCATATGTTATTCTAAAACTATTTATCCAAATGATGACACATTTTATGAAGAATTGAAAAATCAATGTTTATCTTTAGCCAGTATACGTATTGTCTGACACAAAAAAGGTACTGTTTTTATTTTTATTTTAGTATTACGTATTTTATGAGAAGACAGGAGAACTAATCTGCTGAAATTGATGCTGCGTGTAGCAGTGAAGGTGTTGAAAAATGTTTATGTTGTGATAATTTTTTCAACTTCTATTTTAATTTAAAATTTTATCTGAAAAAATTTTGTTGTAGCAAAAAGTCAAAAATGAGTTTTTAAATGTTTTATGAACAAGTCAGAAATAATATTTGAATGTTTTATGAAAAAGTCAGAAATAAGTTTTTAAATGCTTTAGTACAATCTATTACATTTGAATGTTGGCTTTTCCACTGCCAACTTATCTATCTATGTAATCCCTCTGATGATAATATGTTAATCTTTGAAAAGCTTTGGCTTTAGTAAAGATTAAAAAACATGTTTTTACCGAGTATACCTTGCATTGAACAATCGAAGTTGAAATGAATTTTTCATTCGTATATGTTTATCCCTCTTCTATCATTTATCCTTATAATTGCTCTATCTCGTATATTGAGCTTCACTATAGGTTCTATCTACTAAAAATATACTTTTAGCTTCATAGTATATATATATATATATATATATATATATATATATATATATGAATAGAATGTATTTTTATGTAATTATTTTTATTGGTGATTTCAGCGTTCGCTGTTTTTTTTTTTTTTTTGCTTACTATTATTTCGATTGTCTCACTTCCTAAGTGATTAAGATGCAGAATAATTGCATTATTAGTTGCCCTTAACTTTACAGGACGTATATATATATATATATATATATATATATATATATATATATATATATATATATATATATATATATATGTGTGTGTGTGTGTGTGTGTAGAAGAACGGAAAGGAATTAGAGAAGCAAAAGCCAACTCAAATTTCAATTCAATTGCTCAGAGCAAGGTATATTCCGCAAAAAGGCAATTTATTCAAGTTAAATTTTCCTTAAGGCAGGCTTTTCAAAGATCAAAATCTTATCATCAGGGGAAGTCGCTCTATCCTGGATATTGAGCTGTATACTTTTCACAATAGGTTTTACCTTTCCTAAAAGTTCGCTTGTAGTACACCACTTTATATATATATATATATATATATATATATATATATATATATATATATATATATATATATATATATATATATATATACAGGGTGGGCAAAAATAAGGGTCCTATTTTTAAAAATTCATAACTTTTTTATTTATTGATTTTTTTAAATTTTTTTTTTAGAATAAGTAAAGGACCCCTTCCCAAGCAAGCATGAGCCGTATTAGCCCTAAGGAACGTACCCTCATTTAGAAAACATTATTTTTGCTTAAAAAACTCAAAACAGTGTAAAAAACAATACTTTAGTTTTTGTAAGTTTTAAGAAGTGTTTTTCGGCTAAAATTTGTTTTGTTTATTTCAAAAAATCTCGGAAGGGTCAGTCTACACACACATAAAGTTTGGTGAGTTTAACTTTTATTTTGTGGAAGTTATTCAAATTCAAGTTATTCAAATTTAAAGATAGGACCCTTATTTTGGCCCACCCTGTATATATATATATATATATATATATATATATATATATATATATATATATATATATATATATATATATGACAAATACTGACTCAAGGGTCACTGGTATTCTAGTTTCGATTTAATATGGAAACAATCAATACATACTGTGTCAATTGTGGAGCATATAATGAATATCACGTACATTTGGTCTGTGATGGAAATCTTACGAATGAAAAGTTAAATCGCTGGACAAAGAACAAAAAACATTCTCGTTCTCTATTTGGAATTGCTTCGTGCTTATTTCTTGGTATGTAGTTTCGGTTTCTTCATACTGTTTTATTATTTATGAACTCTAAACAACTGACTTTTTTTCATCAGCCGTTGAAAAGTCAGTTGTTTTTATTTCATTGAACAGTTAGATTGACATGCAATTCAGATAATGGGGGCTCACATCAGTGAGGGGGCCGATATACAAAAAAGCCACCAAGAGAAAGTCCTTAAACGGTACGTATTCTCTCCTGATGACCTGACGTGGCGTGGAGACTGAAATGAAGTATTCCATCAATAAAACAGCCGAAGATATATATATATATATATATATATATATATATATATATATATATATATATATATATATATATACATTTTTAGATATTGTTTTTTTTATAAAAAAATATATCTCTGATAATGAAGGTTGTATCCTTCGAAATTAATTGGAAAAAAAGAAAAAAAGAAATGAATCTTTCACGCATTGTTAAAAGGGCTTCTTACGTCATGTATTACATTTTCATTCAATGCTTAAAAAAAAGAACGAACAATATCTAAAAAGTTATAACTCCAAGCATGCTCTGGCTTCCTCGTTCTTATTTTCACTTCCGCCCATTCCATCTTGGCCGAGAGCGTCGCACCAACACGACGTTTTACTTACAAACAAAAGTAAAGTTTGTTTATTTTATATAAAAAATATATATATATATCTCTGATGATAAAGGTTGTATCCTTCGAAATTAATTGGAAAAAAAGAAAAAAAGAAAAAATCTTTCACGCATTGTTAAAAGGGCTTCTTACGTCATTTATTACATTATATATATATATATATATATATATATATATATATATATATATATATATATATATATATATATACTAGGTAAGCTGTTTCTTCCAAACAACAATATCTTCTGTTATCAGCTCGCTTAATAGCGAGTATCTGCTACTGTTCATTCTTCGTGCTTATTCCTTGGGATATAGTTTCGGTTTCTTCATACTGTTTTATTATTTCTCATTCTTTAATTTTCGTTTTCTGATATTTTACAATTTATGTTCATTTTTCATCTATTTTCCTTCGCTAATTTTTGAATAAGTCCACGTGTCTGTTCGTTTATCCATCACACTTAATTGTAAATTTGCGTGTTCATTGGTCTTACACAATCAAGTTTAAAACTATATTTTCATCGCTAAGCGCGCAGATTAAACTGACGCGCGTTATTTTAGTAAAGGCCAACTATCTCTACACTCTGTCAGTATGAGAGGTTTTAGTTTGAAATAGACATTCCGTCGCTTGGTCTTGCTTCAGTTTTTGAATATAATTTTATTTGTCCAATTGATTTTTATATAATCTGAAAAAAGAACGTTTTTTTTACTCAATCACAATTTAAAAAAATAAGAAACAGATATGATCCATTCGGTGGAAAGTAATCTATAAGATTAATAATTCAATAAATAATTATTAAATCTCTTATTCGTCACTTGGGCATTGTTTAGTTCAATATCAAGAAATCTCGATTCCTTATATATAATCGTATCACAGTAAATAGTTTTCTTAGAATGTCCGGCTGCCTTGGCAGGTCGAGAGCAGACTCAATGCGTTTTCGAATAATGGCGATAGAGAGGCGCTCGTAAAGCCAAGACAATTTGCGATTGTCTCCGGTGTTGCGCGTCATAAATAGACCAAGGCTGCCGAGGAAGTCGCGCGTGGCAGGCCCAATCACTCCACTCATCTCCACAGCGATCGGTTGAAATACAAATCTGTCGAGAGAAAATCGGCATATTTTGACCGCTTGCGGCTCTTTGCTTACGCTGCTGCATGTCCAGGGTTTGTTGCCGATTCTATCACTGACCAGGGCGCAAGTCTCATCCCACATTAGTGACACAAGTCACATCCCATATCAGTGACACAAGTCACATCCCACATCAGTGACACAAGTCACATCCCATATCAGTGACACAAGTCACATCCAATATCAGTGACACAAGTCACATCCCACATCAGTGACACAAGTCACATCCCATATCAGTGACACAAGTCACATCCCACATTAGTGACACAAGTCACATCCCATATCAGTGACACAAGTCACATCCCACATTAGTGACACAAGTCACATCCCATATCAGTGACACAAGTCACATCCCACATTAGTGACACAAGTCACATCCCACATCAGTGACACAAGTCACATCCCATATCAGTGACACAAGTCACATCCCATATCAGTGACACAAGTCTCATCCCATATCAGTGACACAAGTCACATCCCATATCAGTGACACAAGTCACACCCCATATCAGTGACACAAGTCACATCCCACATTAGTGACACAAGTCACATCCCATATCAGTGACACAAGTCACATCCCACATCAGTGACACAAGTCACATCCCATATCAGTGACACAAGTCACATCCCATATCAGTGACACAAGTCACATCCCACATCAGTGACACAAGTCACATCCCATATCAGTGACACAAGTCACATCCCATATCGGTGACACAAGTCACATCCCACATCAGTGACACAAGTCACATCCCATATCAGTGACACAAGTCACATCCCATATCAGTGACACAAGTCACATCCCACATTAGTGACACAAGTCACATCCCATATCAGTGACACAAGTCACATCCCATATCAGTGACACAAGTCTCATCCCACATCAGTGACACAAGTCACATCCCATATCAGTGACTTACCGTTTGTAAAGCGAAACCCCGTTGACGATTTAAATTCAGCAACGCTGGATGGCATCACATACCAAAATCGCATTACGTTTAGCATTTTGAAATATAACCACTGTGTTCATATGTGATGTTGTTAATTTTAGGTTGTTGTGTTTTTATGTAGATGTTTGTGTAGATGTTTTATGTTCCTGAGTTTTAATCGTCAACAACTTCCTGGAAAAATGCGAAAAACGTTCTATGCGCGTTTCTCCGCTGTCTTCTAAACATTATCTTCTTTCTCCAGCTTTTTTTGTTCATTTGCTTTTTACACCTGACAATGATTACACGAACAATCGAAAACGTTCGTGAAACCTATGGAACATTTAAAAATCTTTTTGTATTTTAATACAAAAAAGACCATAAAAAAATGAAAAAGTAAAAAGGTATAATTAAACAGACGAATTCTGTTATTTTTAACATTGTTTGCATAAATAAGAAAATGCTACATAAATACACACACAATATATATATATATATATATATATATATATATAATGCAAGGTTTCGAATCGTGCGACCGGTAGTGAATAGTCATATCTCTATGCTGATGAGTCTCGATTGAAAAGAGACGAAACGTATACGTACATAGATAATAAACAATAACAAATATTTTATATTTGTTGCTATTCGTAAAAAAGTAGAGCACTCTAATGGTAGTACAAACACAGCATGACGTCACTTGCTTTATAATGCATCATTCCTTCTCTAATAGAAGTAGAATGCCTGGACATCAAGCCGCTTTAAAATGTGTTAAATTATCATTGTTTATCAGCTATTCAAATATTGGCCGCGCGGTTAGCGACGTTGGATTTAAGTTGCAAAATACTTGTAATCCAGGGTTTCGAATCGTGCGACCGGTAGTGAATAGTCATATCTCTATGCTGACGAGTCTCGATTGAAAAGAGACGAAACGTATACGTACATAGATAATAACAATATATATATATATATATATATATATATATATATATATATATATATATATATATATATATTGACGATTATATTATATATTATATATATATATATATATATGCAAAATAAAAATGGAATTGAGGATAAGCGAATCAACAAACTAACAAAAATCTAAACTCAAACACATGTTAAAGCTCTTCCAAGATATTTCAGTTGCTAGAAAGCAACCATCCTCGGTTGGAAGTAAGAACTTTTATGAACAGAAATTACAATTGTACAAGACGCGTCGGGGGAAAAAACGTAAACAAACCAGTCAGGAACAGAAGAAAGAAAGAATATTTGCTTTCTAGCAACTGAAATATCTTGGTAGAGCTTTTATATGTGTTTGAGTTTATATTTTTGTAAATTTGTTGATTCGCTTATCCTCAATTCAATTATTATTATTTTGCCTTTTGTCTGAAACATTGTTTCTATTTTTCCTCATATATATATATATATAGTAAGCTATGAAAATATATTTATAGCAATTTAGCTACACAGAGGTTCCCGCGTTTCATCACCGGGGGGAATCTTCAGGCTAAAATGCATGGAGTTTATTTTGTCCGGGTGTTTTTATATACACGACTAGCTAGTTAACCAATCAGATTCTTTGTTGTTCTCCCAGCCAATCGTCGGGCTTCCCACGAACAAAGGTGTGGTTAGTGTTACTTCCTTCCTATATCCTGTTCTATTGTTCTGTTTTCTATAGAGTTGCCTATATCCTGTTTCCTTTGTTGTTTCAATATAATCGGTGAATTTATTTTAACACGTGGTTCCTTGTATTTCTATTTTAGATTTTTATTTTTAAATTGTTAAGTTTTTGTTTAGTTTAGTTTTTGTTTATTTATTTATTTATTTATTCATCGTTAGCCTATATATATATATATATTTCATGGTAAACAACTGATGATCCCTTAAATAATGTTAGAAGCAAACTAATATAATAACTGAAAAAGTTAAATTTACTTACATGAGTGATTTTCCACTGAACGACTTGGGACTTACGGTTTTAAAAAAATGTTTTTCTTTATTTTTTTAAAAATATAGTTTTAATGGTTGAGAAACTTCCAAGACTATATATATATATATATATATATATATATATATATATATATATATATATATAATGTTAAGTCTGCAATATCTTGGATTTAGTAAGTTTGTCTGGGAATTTAAACTGCATTTTACATTTTTTTATTTTTTTTTTAATGACTCAAAGCTTCTTTAGACTATATATTGGGTATTTAGATATGTATGGCTAGGTTTCCTTCCTCTTATCTAATTACTTTTCTGGTACCTAAGGTACTTAAGCTTTATTTTTTATTTATTTTTTAATGCAACTTTAATTCCTATATAATTTTATTGCTGGCTACCATATTGCAGAATGGTTCTTGGGTGTAGTGTTTAGATAGTATTATTATTATTTTTTTATTATTGTTATAATTAATGTTATTTGATATGCAAATTACTATATCATACGGTAGTCTTAAGGGTAATATATTATTATTATTATTTTATCATTATTATTATTTATTTATGTATATATTAGTGATATTTTAAGCTGAATTATTTCGACACTTGATTATTGGGGAAATGGTCGTATAATCAGTACCATTGGAGAGCCATGAATATTATAACTGTCCTGTTTTTAAATCTCCGAAACAGTTACATGGTAAACCGCTGATGATCCCTGTGTTAATATTAGACGCTTAAGGCCTCCTGTTTTTGTTTCACACTTAGATAATTAACCCCCCCCTTTTTTTAACTTATATTTTTTCATTTATTAATTTTCCAACGAATGTTAAGTCTGAAATATCTTGGATTTAGTTAGTTTGTCTAGGAATTTAAACTGCATTTTATTTTTTTATTTTTTAATGACTCAAAGCTTCTTTAGATTATATATATATATATATATATATATATATATATATATATATATATATATATATATATATATATATATATATATATTTGTGTGTGTCGCTTTGCTTCTCTTTGGAGTAAAATTGCCAACTATTTAACATGATAACAATTAGAAAACAAAATCTGATCAGATTAACTTCTTTGCCCTTTATGATTCCATTTAAATATTGGCACCATCTTATCCTGGTCTACATTTTCTCTATTGCGGATGGTTACGCACTTCCTTGCTGAAATCTTCAAAGACTAGTCATCATTTACTTCATCCCAATCTCCCATCTCTAAAATTCCTTTCGCCTTTCCGGTGACCATTTTTAGTCAAAAAAAAAAATTCCAATTATCGAATCACATTTTTTATCATCGCTTTGAATCTGAATTGCAAAACGTTGTCATATTTCCCGCGATTTTCTGTTCTTGATTTTTTAGCACGAATCACGTAGTTCATCAAGATGGCGTATCAGTTTCTTGTAACCAAATACGAAAGTGTGCTTTTGGTATAACAACCGGACTAAGCGATACGGGATGCTGTTTTATTCGTTTAATACGAAGACAAACGGTCAGCTTAAGTCTGATTAAATGGCGATGCTTTTTTTGTTTTTTTTCTTGTATTTCATTGGTTTTATTCAGACGGCCAATCTCCGACGGTATCACATATTGTCCTGCTAAGATGAAATATTTCTAACCAATATTAATTTTTAAATCCATCATTTACTTATTATTTCTACTTCTCAAAATAGTTAGACACAAGGTTTAGTGTAGGTTTGAAAAGCCAGAAACCTAGCATTAGCTCACTACAGAAAATGCCTGAGCCGCCCTGTCCGCATTCCCCGGTGAGAGCGTATAGAGTGATTAGCGATAAACGAACCCCTTCTCAAAGAGACGTCCGTGTAAATCTCTCATTTTTTTATGATTTATTTCTGTGTATAATTAGTTTTTCTTTTTATCTTTTTTCATATATATATATATATGCAAATATATATATATATATATATATATATATATATATATATATACAGGGTGGGCAAAAATAAGGGTCCTATTTTTAAAAATTCATAACTTTTTTATTTATTGATTTTTTAAAATCTTTTTTTTTAGAATAAGTAAAGGACCCCTTCCGAAGCAAGCATGAGCCGTATTAGCCCTAAGGAACGTACCCTCATTTAGAGAACATTATTTTTGCTTAAAAAACTCAAAACAGTGTAAAAAACAATACTTTAGTTTTTGTAAGTTTTAAGAAGTGTTTTTCGGCTAAAATTTGTTTTGTTTATTTCAAAAAATCTCGGAAGGGTCAGTCTACACACACATAAAGTTTGGTGAGTTTAACTTTTATTTTGTGGAAGTTATTCAAATTCAAGTTATTCAAATTTAAAGATAGGACCCTTATTTTGGCCCACCCTGTATATATAGAAATAATTATATATATATAAATATATCTATATATGTAAATATATATATATATATATGTAAAAATATATAAATATATGTAAATATATATGTATATATATATATATATATGTTAATACATATATATATGTAAATATATTTATATACATATATATATGTAAATATACATATACATATATATATATATATGTATATATAGATATATGTAAATATATATATATGTAAACATATTTATATACATATATATGTAAATATATGTATATATATGCATATATATATATATCTAAATATATATATACATATATATATATGTAAATATATATGTATATATGTAAACATATATATATATATATATATATATATGTAAATATATATGTATATATGTAAACATATATATATATATATATATATATATATATATATATATATATATATTTAAATATTTTCTTTGTCGTACAAAACTTTAAAATGGCATTGAAGAGACAATATTTATTACTCATAATGAATTAAGAAATTTAAAAAATGAAAGGGCAGCTGACCGGTTTCGTACCTCGCTCAACACAGCCAAATATTGAGGTAATGTATAAAAAATATAAAAAAGATGCTATGAGAATTATAGCGAGGGAAAGAGGTAAAAAAAAGTAGAAAAAAGTTTAATCAAATAGAAACAACATTAAGCCCGCGGATATTTTCTCTTTGCTTGCAAAGAGAAGGTCTCAAGGACTTAATATAAATTGTTTCTACGATCTTGAGATGATAAGGGGAGTGCGACTTACAAAGAATGGAGAATAAGTCGACACTGAATTTAGAAGCACAAGTGCGGTTATTTATGAGATGTTGACCTATCGACGAACCATAAGTATTATTCAAAACGTCAGTTGGTAAATACTTTGAATTGCGCATTTTTGTGGGCACGTGTTGTTTGACCCGGATGTCCAATCTTTGTGACGTCATCCCAACGTAGTGCATACTGCAACTACATTTAAATAAATGAATAATGGTATTATAATGATGTGGGGGAAGGACATCTTTTCGAATATATATATATATATATATATATATATACTAGCAGAATACGTCCTGGTAAGGCTATTCTACTTGTATGTGGATGAGGGGCGCACAAATAAAAAAAAGTCGATGCAGACACTTATTAGATAAATGAGAGACAAGCAACCCAATTTGACAGGTATTCTTTACATAAATAAATGACGGATTGCCGAACAGAATGTGTTTTTGGTATACACATTTTAAAGCTTTCATATGGAACGTTTAGACATCGCCATCTTTTATCCACTCGTAAGATATTAAACTTTAGTAGCAAGAAAATATATGTGTATTTAATTTCTCTGCATAACGTTAGGCACAGGGTCATGTGAACTTTTGAAAAGCCAATGAATTAAGTGAAGTGCGCTCTGGCTTACAAAAATGCCTAAGCAGCCCCGTCGGTATTTCTTAGTAGGATCGCCTCGCGTTACTAGCAATTAACTAACCCTTTCTCAGAAAGAAAGTTATGACTGTTAGGATGGACCTAGGCAATGTAGTAACTGTCGGACGGAGTGCCGAGGACATATCTTCGACTTGTAACAAGTAAAATATGGTTTACTTCGAGTCACTGGTACCGTTCACAGATCAGTACAAGAGCAAGTAAATACCGTCTTCTCGTGTTAGAATTTGATAACTAATTACGATAGATGTTTCCTTTCTTCAGTCGAAGATAATTATCAGACAATTACCAAGTAGCACAACGGTTGAAGTTTAGAACAACTCGTTTCGTCTTTGTTAATAAGAAAGGGTCATTAACTCGAGGCAGGTATTATGTAGCAGGTCTGTAATCAACCAGCAAGGTGCCTCGCCAGATAGCTACAGGAATCATTGCTTCCACATACATTCATATATAAACATAAATAGATAAATATGTGAATTTAAAATAACATTTACATATGTTTCAGGGAAAATTTTGTGGCATTAATTCCAATAATGTCCAATGTATTAACAGGCTTTTAACATCATAAAGAGAAGCAGGATACACAAATACGATCATGTGACTATTTAATTGTTCTTAGTCGATTACCCTGTACCATTCTAGGAGGTTCACACTCCCAGGCTTTACCATCTCGCCTTTTTAGAAGAGGGTATATTTATTGCTAATCGCTTGAGGCGCCTCGTACAAGAGTATTTATTTACTCCTCTCCAGGAGTTAGACACAAGGCCAGTTTTATCTTACTCCCACAAGTAAGATGTGACCCACGGTCGGGTCGGGAAAGTGGGGTTTGAAAAGCCAGCGCTCGAGAGGTGAACACTCTGGCCATTAAAAATTGCCTGTGCAGCCCCGTCGGCATTCCCAGGTAGGGGCGCCTCAGGCAGTAAGCGATAAACTTACTTCTCCCCAAAGAGGGGAGGCGAAGTCTGGGAGGGTGGACCTCCTAGAACTGCACAGGACAGACCCATAGACAGGCGTAAATCAAGCCCCGAAGGCTAAGACAATACCAGTCTATGGGGTGCAGTATCCATCGGAACAGATAATAAACTTTGATCTTAGCCAAAAGGCAAAAAAAAAAAAACGCTTTTCAAATCCCACCTTCCCGACCTTGTGCCTAATTTCGCGTAATAATTAAAACGAAGAGTTTTCAAAATGGTGGATATTTTCGTGGGTAACTTATGCAAGCTCGCTTATCCCCCTTTACCCAATTAGAACTCTCACGTCCATATCATATAGCTTTCATCTAATTAAATGGGCTGTGTATGAACTAAGTTGCCGAAGACGCTGTTTAACGTACAGCAAAGGGGAATCTGATCGCTGACGGCTGATCACATGTAAAACAGTAAATCCGCTGTTTGCAAAGCACGCGTGAGCGCTGAAACCTTATACAGCAATAGTGAAAACACACAAATCCCCGAGTCAATTCAGAGTGAAATCCTTTAGTAACTCCTTACACGTGTTTTTCGCTACTGTTTTTCTTTCTGTAAAGACAGCATTTTATTGATACAAAGATCGTGTTTAGACGTAGTATTTGGGGCTCGGATCAAAAATGAACAAAAAAGGTTTTTTGTTGTCGGAGTTAACTCGTGAAACATCACGACGATGGATCAAGGCGAAGAAAAAAACAACAAATATTGTGTAAGGGTTAGGGTTAGGGTTAGGGTTAGGGTTAGGATCTATCTCGATGTAAGAAAAGGAGGAAGCCAGACGGGCGCGAAAAGCTAATGGAGACGAATAATGGAGGAATGAATCAAAATAAAAATGACGCTCGTCTGGTGCGAATGAAAGAAACCGGTGAGATAAAGGGATAATCTTGGACAAATAAAATACAAGCGTGAGATAATATTCGAGATGAATGGTTTAATTTAACAAAGAGAAGTACATTGATATTAGATAATGAGTCTAGATAGGATGTGACACAAGGTCGGAAAAGAGGGAAAAAACCAGCGCTCGACAATTTGAGCACTCTGGCAGTTTAAAAATTGCCTGGGCAGCCCCGTCGGCATTCCCCGGTAGGGGCGCCTCAGGTGATAAGCAATAAACTAACCCCTTCTCAAAGGGTGAGAAGGCAAAGCCTGCGAGGGTGCACCTCCTAGAACTGCACAGGACGGACAACTGATAGACCGGCCACTGTTAAATTGATATATATATATATATATGATTATTTTTTATTTATACAGACATATACAAACTCTGCGACACTGACATGTCGATGTTATCAATAAACAGCTGTTATAAAATGACATCACATCAGGGAAAGTTAGAATCCGATCATGTCCTGTGGATTTTTACCTAGCCTGGAGTATTATTAACATATATATATATATATATATATATATATATATATATATATATATATATATATATATATATATACAGGGTGGGCAAAAATAAGGGTCCTATTTTTAAAAATTCATAACTTTTTTATTTATTGATTTTTTTAATTTTTTTTTTTAGAATAAGTAAAGGACCCCTTCCGAAGCAAGCATGAGCCGTATTAGCCCTAAGGAACGTACCCTCATTTAGAAAACATTATTTTTTCTTAAAAAACTCAAAACAGTGTAAAAAACAATACTTTAGTTTTTGTAAGTTTTAAGAAGTGTTTTTCGGCTAAAATTTGTTTTGTTTATTTCAAAAAATCTCGGAAGGGTCAGTCTACACACACATAAAGTTTGGTGAGTTTATTTTGTATTTTGTGGAAGTTATTCAAATTCAAGTTATTCAAATTTAAAGATAGGACCCTTATTTTGGCCCACCCTATATATATATATATATATGTTTTTTTAACTTTTACCAAAACATTTCGTTCAAGAAATCATTCATCACAAAAAAAGGAAAAAGTCTTTTGTTGTGATGATGATTTCTTGAACGAAATGTGTTGGTAAACCTTCACAAAATCATATATAAATGCTCTGTACCCTGTAATCGAGTATCAACGAGCTTATTTTTATCGGACATATCCCGGTCTTCACTGAATATACCATCTTCTAAGTGAAAAAGCAATTAATCTCTATCTATCTATCTATCTCTATATATATGTTCATGTACATAGGAAAACAATCCATTGACATGTGTTTCTAGCTGTCAGCTGTCCTCAGCATGGATAACCTGGGAAAAGATCGAACCTACGATGTTGCAGTTTGCAGTCTGGCGTTTTACCACAAGACCACAAACACCTTGCGAGATATGTACGATTTTTATCACCACAAACTTACGTAGTATTTTTATTGTTTTTACTAGCGATAGAAACACTGATGTTTTTTTTTCTCGTATTTTTATACTTCATAAGCGGTAAAAAATATTGAATGAAGTCTCCCTTTTTACTAGGGCGTGTAATTATATTTTAATTTTAATATATATATTTATTAATAAATGTTTACGTAGATATAAAAAGAATCAATGGACACGTATTTCTGGCTCTCAGCCGCCCTCAACATGGCTACGCTGGGCAAAGATCGAACCTACGATATTACTGTTTACAGTCTGCCTTTTTACCACAAGATCACAAACACCTTGAGAAATGTGTATGATGTTTCATCATTACGTATTTGTTATTTTATTACTGGCGATAGAAACACATCTCTTTCTTTCTCTCTCTCTCGCTCTCTCTCTCTCTCTCTCTCTCTCGATATATATATATATATGTTTATATATATATATATATATATATATATATATATATATATATATTTATACATATATATTAATTTTTAGAAAGAGATGTAAAAAGATTAAAACAGATGTAAAAAGATGAAGAAAGTTGTAAAACGATGTTAAAAAAAATGCAAAAAAAGATAAGTATACGTAAAAAGATGAAAAAGATGAAAAAATGCAAAAAGATGTAAAAAGATTAAAAAATGATATGAAAAGATTCAAAAAGATGCAAAAAGATGTAAAAAAGATGTAAAAAGATGAAAGTAAATGTAAAAAGATGTAAAAAGATTAAAAATGATACAAAAAATTGTAAAAAGATGAGAAAAAAAATAAATAAAAATGTAAAAACACCTAAAATAAAAACGCGAAAACAAGCAAATAGTCGAGAGCATTTAAAGGCAATTGAAAAAGGGTTAATAACGACTACAAACTAAGGCCCTATCTTATCGCACAGGTGGCGAGAGAATGGCGTTCACAAACACGTGCGTGTGTCATTAGAACGCTTGACAAATCCGTTCTTTTCAACCAAAAGCTGAAGTCAAACGTGACTTTCTATCGCTTGTAGTTTTGAAGGCTTGAACTCATACAAACGTGTCTTCATCAAGGGAGTGACAAAGAAAACAAGTGACCCATTCAAAGATTCATCGAAAGACATTTGACTTGAATATTTTTTTTTTATTGAATGACTTGCTCTGATTTACGGTATAGCAATACTTGGCGAATATAGCGATTGTAAATAGTTCATAGGATTGTCGATGTTTACTATGGGGAAATCACACCTCCTCCAAAAAGGGTACTCTAGATTGGGATAAGAAATAAAATTTACCGTCGGCTAGAAGGAATTTTTTTTAATGATCGATGACAGAAAAGATAAAGTGTAGTATCAGAACGGATACGATGTTTTACTACTAGCCAAAAAGCTAAAGGTGTTGCATACCCCTCTGCGGTTCCCGTATACTCGTCCTGGAACGGGCCGTGGCAGTTCTCGTTTAAACACTCGTCATTTTTTTTACACCAAAAATCATATAGTTTGCATACCTTTAAATTTCTCGTACCCTCTCTTCTTTCCTCGTCGCGTGGAGGGGCGTGTCGTCTAGTGGTTGAATTCTTTCTTCTTTCTTTCTGTCGAAACATCGCCGCTACAACAAAACTTCATGACCGACTCCGAAGACAAACAATCCTTTTAACTTTCAATTCTTTTAATTACAGGCGTTAGTTATCTATCGGCTTGGAGATATTCACTAACGTCGAGAGAGAGAGAGAGAGAGCGTCTGATAAGTTCGCCTCTAAAACCCAGACTGCTAAAACTCGCTTCTCACGAAGAACGAGTGACGTCACGGATCCCTCTGCTTCCCACGCAAAAGCCCGTGACGTCACAGAGCCTCTCGCAGGTGCGCATTGACCCTTGATCTGGGATCTCGTCACGCGGTGACCTTGTCACGTCTGTGAGCTCCGAATGTGAGAACAGGCACTATTCTGTACTCGACTGCACCGGTCCACCCGCGCTAATTCGCGCAAGTCAAACCAACGATTTCCAACGGATACGTCCATTCCCATAGGGCCATTATCCAATCAAGGTGCACCAGTGTCTGCGCAACTAATATGTGTGAGTCCACAGTCCTTAAAGCTAAAATATTTGGGCGTCGCCACTGGATACATGTTCGTGTCATTCATTTGACGGACATACAGATGAGTTAAAGGGTAACATTGAACATTTTAAATGATTATTTCGTGTTCTTAATCCATAATGTTATCATACGTCTCCTTCTTCTTCAGGAATCAAGTCTGCAGACATCGATAATCATAACTCTCACTTCTCTGCATTCGGTCTTTTTGATGCGATCTAGAGTCGTGATTGCAGTGACCCTGTTGAGGCCATCTTTTGGCTAAGATCAAAGTGTAGTATCTGTTCCGGTGGATACTGCACCCCATAGACTGGTATTGTCTTCGGGGCTTGATTTACACCGGTCTATGGTACTGTCCTGTGCAGTTCTAGGAGGTCCACCCTCCCAGGCTTCGCCTCGCCTCTTTGGGGAGGAGTACGTTTATTGCTTACTGCCTGAGGCGCCCCTACCGGGGAATGCCGACGGGACTGCTCAGGCAATTTTTAAACCCCACTTTCCCGACCCGACCTTGGGTCACATCTTACTTGTGGGAGTAAGATAAAAACTAGCCTTGTGCCTAACTCCTGGAGAGGAGTAAATCAATACACTTTTTGCCGTCGATTTTTGCGTAACATCAAGCTTTTCTCCACGCCGTTTGTCCGCATCATATGGCCGAAAACCCTCAACTGTCTGGCGTGGACAGTATTAAGAAGCGATCTGTTGTAGTCAAATATCATACGTAAACGAGTGGTTAAATCAAGAAACAATAAAACACATGTTTTTATAACATTTTTTTAAATTACTACCTGCCAAAAACAACTTGGTCTTGAACTGCAGATGCGAATATATATTTCCATTCACTAACGTAATTTTGCGTAACCTACATATTTCAAAATATTTTTCGGCGGTTAAACACTTAGTCAGGGGTTAAGTTTGAAAAAAATGTCAGTTATCTAGGATTAGCGCATTGTGGCCTACAAAAAATGTCTGAGTACCCGCGTCGGCATTCCCTGATAGGATCGTGTCAGGCGATTAGCGATAAACTAAACCCTTTCTCAATCAGAAGGTAAAACTTGGGACGGTAGATCTTATGAGACTGAACTGGACTATACCTCAGCCTGACAGAAACAAAGTCAGTGTCGGACTTCTTTTTTCGTTTGCTTCACACCATCTCACTGTTAGATCACCAGCTCGGTTGAGAAAATCCATGCTAATGTTTTGTTGTCTAGCGCAGCTATGCCGGCTTCGCCGTTAGGTGGTCGATATTTAAGGCATGACTCGATGATGTGGTCTACTGTCTGTTCAGAGTGACCACAGTCGCAGACAGCCGAGTCCCTGAGTCCTCATCCTTTCATGGTCGCGGCGAAAAGGCCGATACCTGTCCTGATACGGTTGAGCATTGTCCACTGCCATCGAGGGAGGTCAATGGCTGGTAGGTTATCCGGGTCCTCCACAAATCTGTGCAACCTTGATTTATCTGCTGCCTGCTATTCCTCCGTCCAGCAACGTTTCAGCCAGATTCGTTTTGTGACGTCACCGGGTGCTGAAAGCAGGAGCTGGTTGGCATGCTCAGAGAATGGGCGTCGTGACTTCAGGCGACCTCGTGGACGTGTCTCTGTGGCGAGCTTGTGGAGAAGGTGGTCGTCATCGATAGTGGTCTTTCTGGACAGTGCAAGGACAGCCGCCTCACGGCGTAGGGTTTGTGGTGCGATGCCGGCGAGAATCGGCAGTTTGTTGATTGGTGTGGCGCGCAAGTGTCGAACTGATTGTCGATCACGTATCTCAGACTGGTACGAAGAGAAATAAGTTAATAATGCTTATTGCGTATATTTTACTACGAAAAGATGTAAACGATCATTTCTGTTTAACCAATAAATGAAGCTTTGATAGGTACTAGCACTCGAGGGCAGAGTGTACCTGTTCACTGTAGACCAGTATAATATAACGAGCACCTTCTCTGTCTGTCTGTCTGTCTGTCTGTCTGTCTGTCCGTCCTGGAGAATTTTTGTAAACAGAGGGGAGGGGGAGGGGTTCGTCGAGTAATTTCAATTTAATTAATTAAGTTTTTCATGTCAGCGTTCATAATATTTGTATACACGTAGCATTAGGAAACTATTATTAATTAATTAAATTTACATTAGATAACATTAAATAACCTTATTAGATAAGAGAAGAAGGAAATTTCAAGACGAGGCTGCGATTAGAAGTGAAAACGTGGCAAGGATCTTACTTAAATTAATATATTTCAACAGCCTTAAATACCGTTAGTAAACGTCGTTTAGAGACTAGACGGGCTTCCTCATTTACATAATACATTACTTTTAACCTTCATTTAAATTCAGATTTACAAATATACACTTATAACTGCTATTATCAAGTTTCCATATGTATTTACAATACGTTCCGACAAGGTGATATTAATAAAAATTATTCATACAATTAATTAAAGCCATTTTCTTCATCAACCAGCGTGTTTTCTGAACCATACTTCCAATGGCGATTATTGTTAAAATTTCAAGTCTTTCTCGGCCTTTTGGCTAAGATCAAAGTGTAGTATCTGTTCCGATGGATACTGAACCACATAGACTGGTATTGTCTTGGCTTTCGGGTCTTTTGGAAGGAGATCGCGGGCCGGAGTGAAAAACGAAATCTCAGAATTACTATATTTTGTTTACATGAATAAATTGTACAAAAATTGCATTGAACACTATACAAATCTGATATTTTTTCCCAAGAGACTTCTGTGTGTGATGTTATAAAAGGCGCCGACGAAGAGCCATTTTGGAATCATAAAAAATAATGACGGGGGAAGTAGCAAGTTTATCCAGCATTCGTTTTGACACACCTCACATAGGTTCTCTGATTCATGCCCTTTTCTCGTCTCTCGTTTCCTCTTTGCCTCTCTTTTTCTCTTTTTCTATTTTCATCTCAGGCCAAGGATTTGAAATTAATAGTTAAAGAAAAATGAAATATACATGCATCATCGCTCGCTGATATTTATACATTTTTATCCCACTGTAGATGTTAATTGAAACCTACTTTTACGTCTATGTCAAAAAATGATATGAGTTATAGTGGGAGGTCCGCGGGCCGGATTGCAATAATAAAGCATAGCAGGGGGGGGGGGGGCGGACGCTAAGCCTTCGCGGGTCGGATGTGGCCCGCGGGCCGAAGGTTGCCCGCCCCTTCTGTAGAGGGTGATGCCACACTCCCTAACGTATGGCATCACCACTGGGTACACGTTTGTGTCATACCAGGACGGACATACGGATGAGTTGGAGGATTAACTGCTAACTTTAAAAGGATTACTTCCTATTTCTCAGTCTCTTCTGTGGTAGGTGACGGTGATTAAGTGGGTAACGACACGGACTGAATACCTTGGTGTTCCAAGTTCACATCCAGTCGGTTCCACAGTACCACTTTCACTTAAGGATGTTGGCAACCTTCTCATGGTCCTTCCCGTAAGTACCCGATGTCTTTCCAGAAAGATTTCTAACTAGAAAGACATCGGGGAAACTAATGCCAATACCAGAATCATCTGATTCACACAAAAGAAGAAGACGTCTCTGCTGTTATCATGCGTGAATATTTTAATCATTATCATTATTATTATTATTATTACTTTTATTATTACTATTATTATTATTATTATTATTATTATTATTATTATTATTATTATTATTATTATTATTATTATTATTTGTTTCTTATGCTTCCTTGGACATCTCTGTTTTAACTATCTTCTCAATTTAACTGTTTAAAAAAAGTAAACTCTTAGTACAGTATCGATATCCAGTTCAAATTCTGTTAAATATTTTATTTGATAACTCCCAAAAGTGCCCCCTCAAATTCTCCCTCCTACCACTTTCTCTGAATTCATCCAATCTCATCTTATACTAATCCACGCTATAGCTGTTCTTAATCCGATCTAGCAACTTATTCCAAAGACATATTACTCTGTGAGCAAAAAAAACTTAACTGGTAAACAGATCTAGTTTTTGAAAACTGTCTTGACAATAACCTT
>OY744534.1:6643477-6645977 GCA_963556195.1 Sepiola atlantica | reverse complement strand
TTCTGAGGAGAAATGTTCACTCTTATTTTGTAAATGGTGTAGATAAAATTAATGTTGGCTCCGATTCCTGCGTAGCATACAAATATTCGGAAAATAGTTGTTTTCGATGTAAGCGTGACACACAATATAACACATACGATATCGTATTAATATGTGTCTTCCCGGTCGTCCCCTCCTTACCTCCCCTTCGATGAAGAAAAAAATCTTAGAGGTTGGTTGGGATCGAACAATAAACAAGTCGGGCCGACCTCAAAATCCTACATCGCTAACCGTTGCGCCAAAGGGAAATACTCGAAGATAGTACGAACATTAGGTTACTAGTAATAATAATAATAATAATAATAATAATAATAATAATAATAATAATAATAATAATAATGATAATAATAATAATAATAATAATAATAATAATAATAATAATAATAATAATAATAATAATAATAATAATGATGATGATAATAATAATAATAATAATAATAATAATAATAATAATAATAATAATAATAATAATAATAATAATAATAATAATAATAATAATAATAATGATAATGATAATGATAATGATAATGATAATAATAATAATGATAATAATGATAATAATAATAATAATAATAATAATAATAATAATAATAATAATAATAATAATGATAATGATAATGATAATGATAATAATAATAATAATAATAATAATAATAATAATAATAATAATAATGATAATAATAATAATGATAATAATAATAATAATAATAATAATAATAATAATAATAATAATGATAATAATGATAATAATAATAATAATAATAATAATAATAATAATAATAATAATAATAATAATAATAATAATAATGATAGAAACTAAACTATATAGCAGAAACCTAGTAAAAGGGATAAACACATGGGCTGTATCACTAATAAGATACTCTGGACCATTCATAGGCTGGACCAAAGAAGAACTCAGGCACCTTGACCAAAGAACTAGAAAACTAATGACTATGCGCAATGCATTGCACCCAAAAGACGACACGGACAGACTCTACGTGAAAAGAAATGAAGGAGGTAGAGGACTGGTAAGTATAGAAGACTGTGTGGAAGACACCAAAAAAGAGATGGAGAAATATGTAACCCAGAACACGGAAAGACTGATCACCACAGCAAGAGACACCAGCCCAACAAACAACCCCGGAAGTACTGAACCCAGAAACAAAAAGAAAAGAAAGGAAAAGTGGGAAGAAAAACAACTACATGGACGCTTAATAAGACTCACAAGCGATGAAGCCAATGAAAACAGCTGGGCATGGCTTAGAAAAGGACACCTGAACAGAGAAACGGAATCTCTGCTGACGGCCGCACAGAACAATGCGATTAGGACAAACTTTATTAAAGCAAAGATAGATAAAACCCAGGAAAACAGCAAATGCCGACTGTGTGGACAAAGAGACGAAACGATAAATCATATAATAAGTGAATGCAGCAAGCTAGCACAAAGGGAATACAAGAACAGACATGACAGCATGGGGAAAGAAGTACACCGGGAAATGTGCAAACAACTGAATTTCGAATATGCAAAAAAACGGTACAAACACAAACCAGAAACTGTACTAGAAAACGAAAAACACAAAATCATATGGGATATGAATGTACAAACAGACAAACCCATAACAGCAAGGAGACCGGATATGATAATAATCAACAAGGAAGAAAAATCCTGCAAAATCGTGGACTTTGCCGTTCCAGCAGACCACAGAGTGAAGATCAAAGAGACGGAAGAAAGAAGCAAATATACTGAACTTGCCAGAGAATTGAAAGGAATATGGAACATGAAGAAAGTCAGTATAACACCAATAATCATAGGAGCACTAGGAACAGTCCCCAAAACATGGAGAAAAGACTAGGAGAAATAGGAATCAAAGGGATAACTGAGACCATACAAAGGACAGTAATGATCAAAACAGCTACAATCCTGAGAAATGTCCTCGAATGCGGAAACCAACCCACATAAGCAACGAATGGAGAACAAAACAACAGAACCGGGGAAAATACAACCGCACGAATAAGGCGCAAGCATAGGCTGACGCCACAAAAATTATGGACAGAGGGTCGAGGAGGGAAAGCGCAAACCAGACCTCCACTGGAAGAGCGTGGACAGCTCTTGGACCTTGGGAAGGCTTGTTGCCACTCGGGCCCCAGAGGGGACCGATGGCCCTTATCAGCGGGAAATCGTTGGTAGGTGGCTGTTGCGATTACCGCAAGGTCATCAGCGGTGATGAACGAAAAGAGGTGGAGCATACTGGAGGCCTGAGGAGACTTGTTGTCACTCGGACTCCAGGGAATACCACAGGTTGTCGGCAGTGGGCGACCACTGACGATGACCAGTGTGATAACTCCTAGTGAGTAAATAATAATAATAATAATAATAATGATAATGATAATAATAATAATAATAATAATAATAATAATAATAATAATAATAATAATAATAATAATAATAATGATAATAATA
>OY744534.1:6635977-6638477 GCA_963556195.1 Sepiola atlantica | reverse complement strand
AATTTTTCAGTTGGTCCGTCACACTTACATTTGGAATAGCAGTTTCTCCAGATTGAATGGACGTAAGTTAAACGGCTTCTGTTCCTGTCCTCAAATCAGCAGCAATTGTCTGTGGAACTGGCGTTCATCATGGCAGCTAAAACGGAATCGAAAAGGCGCGTTAGATAATGTGTTTGAAATCGATATTGCTTCTATTTAAAAAAGATATAACGTCTTTTATTAGATTACCTTGCAGGAATAATGAATTTTATTTCCTGTTTCAATTTTTCGGTGAGGAAATTTCAAATGTGACAGCTCGATTAGCAGACATTCGCACTGAATATTTATAATTTGCGTCTCGTTTCACACAAAATCTTATATGCAATGTAAAACCTACATTTCATTGACGTCGATACTTTTGACAAAAGTTAATTAAAAACAGTTAGAAACCCAAACGTGATGCAGATATTTTTTAAAGAATGTATTATGTTACATAAATAACGCGATGCAGATATTTTTAAAGAATGTATTATGTTACATAAATAACGCGATGCAGATATTTTTTAAGAATGTATTATGTTACATAAATAACACGATGCAGATATTTTTAAAGAATGTATTATGTTACATAAATAACGCGATGCAGATATTTTTAAAGAATGTATTATGTTACATAAATAACGCGATGCAGATATTTTTTAAAGAATGTATTATGTTACATAAAGAACGCGATGCAGATATTTTTAAAGAATGTATTATGTTACATCAATAACGCGATGCAGATATTTTTAAAGAATGTATTATGTTACATCAATAACGCGATGCAGATTTTTTTAAAGAATGTATTATGTTACATAAATAACGCGATGCAGATATTTTTTAAAGAATGTATTATGTTACATAAATAACGCGATGCAGATATTTTTAAAGAATGTATTATGTTACATAAATAACGCGATGCAGATATTTTTTAAAGAATGTATTATGTTACATAAATAACGCGATGCAGATATTTTTAAAGAATGTATTATGTTACATCAATAACGCGATGCAGATATTTTTAAAGAATGTATTATGTTACATAAATAACGCGATGCAGATATTTTTAAAGAATGTATTATGTTACATAAATAACGCGATGCAGATATTTTTAAAGAATGTATTATGTTACATAAATTTAATTCATGTTGTTCCTTTTAACCTTTTTATCTCTTCATAAGTATAATCCTTAAACCCATTTTCTCTCCCTGATTCCTTTAGAAGACACATCATTAAACCCCAAAACAGTAACGGCCAAATATACGATATTCATAATATTGGCTCACGGGATTTATATACAAATATTTTTTTTATTTTTTTATTTTTTATTTTTATATCTTTTTAAATCTTCTCCGGTGTAAATCTCAACTGTTATGTTTCACCCTTCCCCTTTTTTTCAAATCTTATTAAACCTTCCTTACACTAAATTTTAACAAACATACATAACACTCTAAGCAAATAACGCGTCTAAACGAGAGTGACACGTGACTTCACATTTCCGAAACAGATGACAACAGAAGCTGAAGAGAGCCAGATGGCTAAGTCCTTCTGTGCTTGGAATCGACGGTACGAATGCTGTACTAATTTTTGTGTACCAAAATAAATATATATGTATATATATATATATCTACTTTTTTTCACTTACGCCATTTCTTGTCGCCCAAATGTCTTCCGTCAATGTTATGGTTTTATCGCTGTTTTTCGATTTGTCCTACGACATTAATTCCGATAAGCGAACCGCCGGTTGTGTTGAACAAGCGTTCTGTTGAGTTATGGGCCTTATTATACCTTATTAGTTATAGTTTTTTTTTTTGCTTCTGTTTCTTGACATCTGTGGGCGTGAACGGGGGTCGATGCGGGGGGGGGGAGGGGTAACCGCGCATCCACCCACCCCCATCTGCGCTGTTTTCATGCTTCCCCATCTTTCATTACTTCTTTTTCTCGCTCATTCTCATCACCTACGCGTTTCCCCTCCCCCTCACATCTTGCGTCCCCGCTTCCATCTTCTCTTTCACCCATTGGTTATTCTCTGCCAAGTTTCACACCCTTTTCCGATCTCTACTTCCGCCCCCCCCGACTCCCACCGCCTTCGCAGCAAATTTCCCGCGCGTTTGTTTTTCTCTCCTTGCGCCGTCCTCACCTCAATTGCAATCTCCGGCTTGGACACGTTTATGGCGCGCGTTCGGGTTTTACTACGTTTTCTGATCCTCGGCTAATAGAGGAATGAAAGCCGTAGTTATGCGTTGGCAAGACGTAAAGAGGAGATGAGTCATATTTCAAATGCTAATCGAGTCAAATACACAGACAATAAAAATGTATGTATATATACAGGGTGTCCATAAAGTCTAGGTACATTCAGAAATGTGTCTGGAAGTTTAATGAATCAGCAGTCTCTCGAACGTTCCTGTTCCGGACAACTAAACGCTTCGGAAATCATATTGAAAATATTATTTATTGACATCCGAATTGAATAGAACTGATT
>OY744534.1:6613477-6630977 GCA_963556195.1 Sepiola atlantica | reverse complement strand
TGTATTCACCCCAAGAAGCCAGACACATTGCCACTGAGACGTAAGTGTCTATTGTTACGAGGGACCAGATTTACAGGGGCATGTTTAGTGTGGGGTTAGGCAGCAACATATTGGTTTACATTACATTTAAATTTCTGCATGTAGGTACAATCGCGGAAACAGGGAGCAGGGAGAGAATTCCAAAGCCAAGCGATTAGAAGAAAAGAGGCTATTAAATTGAAAGTTTTTGTGCATCTCGGAAATTCTACAGTGAAGGGTTGGCAATGTGTAGGTATATATATATATATATATATATATATATATATATATATATATATATATATATATATATATATATACATATATATTTTTATATATATATATATATATATATATATATATATATATATATATATAGTCTCGGAAGTTTTTTAACCTTCAAAACTAAAAAAAAAAATTTATCGTTGAAAGATTTTTGTCTAGTAAGTCAATCAATCTACTGCAATCACTATATTAGTTAACTTCCAAGAATTTCTCTAATATAAATATATTTTTATATATGTTTTTTATATAAGGGATCGTCAGTTGTTCACCATGAAAACTGTTTCGGGATTTTAAAAAACAAAACAGTATTTCTTTATCATCGCATCTCAGCAGTGTTGATCAGGCACCACCTCCCTATTTAATAATTATTTTTTAATTAAAAAGTTTATAAATATTTGATTTAGTTTTGCCTCCAGATTTGTTTTTTTTTTTGTTATTAAATATAGTTTCTCTTTACCTGTGTTGTTCCTTTCAAATTGAGTTTACTATCTTACAGAACATCTATTTCATAGAGTTAGATGATTCCATTATAATAACCCCCCTTTTTCCCTATTGGTTATTTTCTTTATCTACAAATATATATATATGCCAGGATGATTTTATATATATATATATATATATATATATATATATATATATATATATATATATTTATATATAATCCAGGATAATTTTATATTCCAACAACCATGTTTCTTTGTGTTTTCACATTTTCAAAAAATATAACATTTTTGTGAAATCTATTTATTACGGTTCGTTTCATTTGCCGTGAGCCAAACCACATTTTTATGTCACAATCGTCTCTGGAACACTACAAAATCATCAGAAACATCGACAAAGAATACAAAGTTATTGGATTGAAATGTCTTTAAAAAAACTACGCTATATATATATATATATATATATATATATATATATATATATATATATATATATATATATATATAAGGTTAGTCTCAGCGGTTCCCTTTTGGGGACGAAACAAATAAGAAATAAAGAAAAGAGCAAACTCGCATGTGGCGAACTTCTACGAGAGAAATATCCGTTCCAGGACGGATAAAAATTATTTCTCCAAACATAATTATACCCGTGCGATGACAAGTAAAATAGATTCCTCAAACGGAACAGTTTTAAACATTTCTACTTACAAAAATTAAAATAATATAATGTGTATAAACGTCACTTCCAAAAACTTATTCTGATTTTTATGAAAATGCATTAAATTTTTTTATCTTAGAAAATGGCTTAAATTGTTTTCGTATGGAGGATTTACCCTGATGAGGTATACAAGTGCAATATATTCTTTGGATCACATTCTGTGGAAATACTTGTGAAACAAGCACAGTGATTTAACTTGCGGTGATGGGAAAGGGGCTGAAGCTTGGTAGACAGTGCAGGACTTATTACGTAAGATACTCTTTGTGTACCCTGTATTACAAAAAGAGACAACTGGTTGGCGCACCAGCTCAAATTTGGCAACGATACTCCAATTGGTTGGCTTTATAGAGATATAGGATACTGGCCGGGGGTGAGAAAGTTTCTAGCCCGGTAGAGAGATCCTACCTTATTTGACGCAGACGTGCATATTTCGAGACAAGCGTCTTGGTCCAGTGGAAAAGACGCGGGATTATAGACATCAATATCGAAGGTTCGATCCTTGTCTAAGTTAGCCATGCTTATGACGGCTGTGAGCCAGAAACACGTGTCCATGGATTACTTTTATGTACGTATAAAATTGATAAAAATATATATATATTAACGAAAAATACGTCTTATAGAGTTAAGGGCGACTAATAATGCAATTTTTTGCATCTTAATCACTTAGGAAGTGAGACAATCGAAATAAATGCTTAGCGTAGTTTTGTTTATTTTGGTGACGCCACCTCCAGCGTCGCTGAATTCAAATTAAAAAAGGGATATTTCTAGACAGGGCGTCTTGGTCCAGTGGTAAAGACGCTGGACTTATAGACATCAATATCGAAGGTTCGATCCTTGTCTAAGTTAGCCAGAAACACGTGTTCATGGATTACTTATATATATCTATATATGGATTACTTATATATATATATATATATATATATATATATATATATATATATATATATATATATATATATATATATATATATATATATAAGCGTGTATATGTGGTATCTGTGTATTAGAAAGATTCAGAATGTGTGTGTGTGTGTTTTCTATGATGGTACAGACATGTAAAACTTCACACTGCTAACGTGTCCATTGATTACTTTTATGTACGTATAAAATTAACAAAAATATATATGTTAACGAAAAATACGTCTTATAAAGTTAAGGGCGACTAATAATGCCATTTTCTGCATCTTAATCACTTAGGAAGTGAGACAATCGAAATTACAGTAAGCAAAACAACAACGAACGCTGCAATCACTAATAAACATAATTACATAAAAAATACATTAAATATTTAGGTGATAAAAATCGTACATATTTCTAGACAAAGCGTCTTGGTCCAGTGGGAGAACGCTGGACTATAGACATCAATATCGAAGGTTCGATCTTGGTCTAAGTTAGCCAGACACACGTATCCATGGATGACTTTTATGTACGTATAAAATTAATAAAAATATATAAGCGTGTATATGTTGTATATGTGCATTAGAAAGATGCACGATGTGTGTGTGTTTTTCTGTGATGGTACAGACATGTAAAACTTCACACTGCTAACGTAGAAAAAAAACATAAAATGATAAGAATCGAAAGCTTCAAAGACTCTCTATATTCACACTCTATATTAATTCATCTGAAGTTTTGCGGCAGCGTGATATGACCGAGCCATCTGCTTCGTTCGTCGCCATGGACCCCACCAAAAGAATTCCAATGATCGCCTTCTCCTGTCACTTGACATATCAACCTTTGTTCCGACGACTCATGCATTTATTCACTTTGCAACTTCCATTCAAATTCCATCTTTCACACTCGATACGTTTTTCCTTTTATTCCTACCTTTTTCTAGTATTTCTTTTTGTTGTTGTTGTATGTCTTCATCCTTTTTATCCATCCTAACTTTCTAGTACATAATAAGAAATAAAGCGAAGCCTGAAAGTTGCGATAACAAAGGAACATACGAACATCTATTTAGTTAGAGTCATTTCTGCCACATATTTGGCTGTGTTTTAATTTCATATAATTTATCGTTGCTTTTTTATCATTATTATTATTATTGTTAGTAGTAGTAGTAGTAGTAGTATTTCTTATTATTTATAACTATTATTATTTATTATGATTTATTATTATTATTATTATTATTATTATTATTTCTTATCATTTATTACTATTATTATTTATTATGATTTATTATTATTATTATTACTATTATTATCATTTCTTATTATTTATTACTATTATTATTTATTATTATTAATTATTATTATTATTATTATTATTATTTATTACTATTATTATTTATTATGATTTATTATTATTATTATTATTATTATTATTCTTATTTCTTATTTTTTATTACTATTATTATTTATTATGAGTTATTATTATTATATTATTATTATTATTATTATTATTATTATTATTATTATTATTATTATTTCTTATTATTTATTACTATTATTATTTATTATGATTTATTATAATTATAATAATTATTATTATTTCTTATCATTTATTACTATTATTATTAATTATTATTTTTGTTAATATTATCATTATGATTATTATTAGTAGTAGTAGTATTATTAGTAGTATTATTTCTTATTATTTATTACTATCATTATTTATTATTATTTATTATTATTATTATTATATCTTATTATTTATTATTATTATTATTATTATTATATCTTATTATTTATTACTATGATTATTTATTATTATTTATTATTATTATTATCATACTAATTATTATTATCATCAATATTATTATTATTTATTATTATTTATTATTATTATTGTTTATTATTATTTATTATCATTATTATTATTTATTATTTGTTATTATTATTATTTATTATTATTTATTATTATTACTATTATTATTATTTATTATTATTATTTATTATTATTTATTATTATTATTTTTATTATTTATTATTATTATTATTTATTATTATTATTATTTATTATTATTTATTATTATTATTATTATTTACTAATAATTCATTATTATTATTATTTATCATTATTTATTAGTATTTATTATCATATTTATTATTATTATTTATTATTATTATTTATTCATTATTATTTATTATTATTATTTATTATTATTATTATTATTATTATTTAGTAATTATTTATTATTATTATTATTATTATTATTTGTTTGTTATGCCTCCTTAGGCATCTCCCCTTTAACTATATTCTCAATTCAACTGTTAAAAAAAATTAAACTCTTAGTACAGTATCGATACCCAGATCGAACTCTGTTAAATATTTCATTTGATAACTCCCAAAAGTGCCCCCTCAATTTCTCCCTCTTACAACTTTCTCTGAATTTATCCAACCTCATCTTAAACTGATCCACGCTATCGCTGTTCTCAATCCGATCTGGCAACTTATTCCAAAAACATTTTACTCTGTGATAAAAAAAAAACTTAACTGGTTAACAGATCTAGTTTTTTAAAACTGCCTTGACAATAACCTTCCAGATCTAGGGGAAATACTAAAAAAAATGCCCACCGTAGTTAGAAATGTCATTAATTATCTTGAAAGTCTCAATCATATCACCTCTCATTCTTTTCTCTAGTAAAGTAGTTAGTCCAAATTTGTCCAATCTCTCCCTTTAGCTGGACTCCTTTACTTTACTTATTAGTTGTGTCACCCTTCTTTGTACGCCTTTCAGTTTCAATATTACATTCCAATTTCCATATCTAGTCGCTGGAGCCAAGGCCTAGGTGCAGTATTCTAAATCAGGTCTTATTGGAGCTTTATATATCCTTGACACAACATTTGTCTCCCTCGAAATAATATTTCTAACCAGCCACCCGATCATGTTATTTGCCCTCGATAAAATTGTCAAAATATGATTATTTGCCTTAAATGTATTATCAAACCCCACTCCCAAATCGCACTCTTCAGCTACTTCTTTGATTTCTCTGTTGTTTAATACATATTCAACTCCAACATTCCTGGATCCTAGTCTAGTGTTTTACTTATTAATTTATTTTATTTAATTTTTTTCTATATAGTTATCCTAAAGTAATTTTTGTCTACAGTTTGTAGCTATGTTGTTTGTACAATTTTGTAATTTAGAGGGATCTTTAAAATTTTAAATGTCTAGTTTGTCATTCAAACATAATCTACAATGGTCGTCTTAATGTCTGCATGCTCTAGGGCATCGAGCTATCTACATGAACGTTTCTGTGCAGCCTACTTGCTATATATATATATACATATATAATAAACTATACTTACTATTTAGACTATATATTGGGTATTTAGATCTGTATGGCTAGGTTTCCTTCCTCTTATCTAATTACCTTTCTAGTACCTAAGGTACTTAAGCTTTATTTTTTATTTATTTATTTTTTTTTTTTTTATTTATTTATTTATTTTTTAATGCAACTTTGGTTCCTGTATAATTCTATTGCTAGCCACCATATTGCAGAATGGTTTTTGGGTGTAGTGTTTAGACAGTATTATTATTTTTTTCTTTTATTACTGTTATAATTAATGTTATTTGATATGCAAATTACCATATCATACGGTAGTCTTAAAGGTAATATATTATTATTATTATTATTATTTTATCATTATTATTATTTATTTATGTATATATTAGTGAAATTTTAAGCTGAATTATTTCGACACTTGATTATTGGGGAAATGGTAGTTTAATAAGTACCATTGGAGAGCCATGAATATTATAACTGTCCTGTTTTTAAATCTCCGAAACAGTTACATGGTAAACAACTGATGATCCCCGCGTTAATATTAGACATGTAAGGTCTCCTGTTTTTGTTTCACTCTTAGATAATTAACCCCCCTTTTTTTAAATTCATTATTTTTTTTTAATTTATTATTTTTTTTATTTACTTATTTTTTTATTCATGAATTTCCCAACGAATGTTAAGTCTGCAATATCTTGGATTTAGTTAGTTTCTCTGCGAATTAAAACTGCATTTTACTTTCTTTTTTTTGTGTTAAAATGACTCAAAGCTTCTTTAGACTACATATATATATATATATATATATATATATATATATATATATATATATATATATATATATATATTATATATATTACCTTCTATATGTATATGGATTTAACAGAGAAGATCAGCTATATATAAACACAAACATATATGAATACACACACACACACACACACACATATATATATATATATATATATATATATATATATATATATATATATATTCATGCAAACATTATTAAAATAACTAAACTCGTCTGTCTAGTTGTACCTCTTTTTATCTTTTCAATATTTCTAATGATTTTCTTTGCGTTTAAATCAAAAGCATGGATGAAAGTTCCGTATGTGTTAACACCGTTTTCGATTCTCTTCGAGTCATCTTCAGGTTCTGATGATAAATAGACTAAAAATCTGGTGAAAGGAGATCATTTTAAAAATGCATTGGAGAGACGCGCACGTAAAAAAAAACTCTTACATTTTTTCCAAGAAATACGTTGACGAATTAAATCTTTTTTAAATGTATTTATTTATTAAAGTAATGGCTGCATTTATTTGTTGTAGTCGAATAAATATGAACAGGAACATAATTTGAATTCAGTAATGGATAGTAAGAGTGTGCGTGTAAAAATATGGTGTCTGTTCAGTTGGTGAATGTCCGTAGATACGGTGTCCTGTGAAAAGATGGAAAAAAGGGGTTTCGTGAAAGCAGCGTTGAAAATGTTCAAAAATTAAGTAAATCAAATAGTTTATATATATATATATATAGTTATTTGTGATACGTGTTTCGTCGTACCACGTCTCATCAGAACGAATTGACTTTGACAGGTCTCGAAACCTGATCACGGTTTCCGTGGTCGAGTGCTCTACCATTAAGCTGTGCGGCCTGTCTGAAATACGTGACTATTTTAAAAATCTTTTTAAAAGTATGATTCAATATTTGTTGTTGATGATTTTTACTATAATTAGCTGTAGAGGTGGGGGGATGAGCAGGAATAATGTGGATGGCATTCCTCCCTCTCCTCCACTCCATCTCGGCCATCCACACAATTCCTGCTCATCCCCCCACCTCTTTCTCTTACTACCAGCCACAGTAGTCCTTGTTGACCCCCATCTTTCCACTTCTTCCCCACTCATTTTCATCAACATTCATTTTTCACTCCTCACCAAGTACGGGCGTCCACACAGTAGTGGCCATTACTTTCTTCCCTTTTTCCCAATATGTCAACCCTACATGTGTTTGTACTTGCATGACATTTTTCTCTATAT
Source organism: Sepiola atlantica (assembly GCA_963556195.1). Classification (NCBI taxonomy): domain Eukaryota; kingdom Metazoa; phylum Mollusca; class Cephalopoda; order Sepiida; family Sepiolidae; genus Sepiola; species Sepiola atlantica. The sequence goes on along the minus strand of OY744534.1, from coordinate 6,623,257 downwards.
TATCATCCTGATGAAGTCTTATAAATAAAGACGAAACGTTGATGTACACATAAAAAACATCCATTTTTTTGTTTTCCTTTTTCATTTTCCCATATATATATATATATATATATATATATATATATATATATATATATATATATATATATATATATATATATATATATATATATATACCACTTTCTGTTTATCCATCTATTAATCTCTATCTATCTATAATATTTTATGTGGATACATGAAATAATAATATCTATCTATCTAGCTAGCTAGCTATCTCTTTTCCGTCTATCTAACTATCTACCTATCTATCCCTTTCCTTCTATCAATCTATCTATCTATCTATATATCTATCTATCTATTAATATATATTTTTATTTATTTTATACGTACATGAAAGTAATCCATGCACACGTGTTTCTGGCTCACAGCCGTTATCAGCATGGCTAACTTAGACAGAGATCGAACCTTCGATATTGATGTCTTATAGTCCAGCGCTCTGTCTAAGTTAGCCATGCTGGTGACGGCTGTGAGCCAGAAACACGTGTCCATGGATTACTTTTATGTACGTATAAAATAAATAAAAATATATATTAACGAAAAATACGTCCTATGAAGTTAAGGGCGACTAATAATGCAATTTTCTGCATCTTAATCACTTAGGAAGTGAGACAATCGAAATAATAGTAAGCAAAATAACAACGAACGCTACAATCACCAATAAAAATAATTACATAAAAATACATTATATATATGTATATATATATATATATATATATATATATATATATATATATATTTACCACTTTCTGTTTATCTATCTATTAATCCCTTTCTGTTTATCTATCTATCCCTTTCTATCTATCTATCTATCTATATATCTATCTATCCCTTTCTGTCTATCTATCTATCCCTTTCTATCTATTTATCTATTTATCTATCTATCTATCTATCTATCTCTTTCTGTCTATCTTACTATCTATCTATCTATCTATCTATCTATCTATCTATCTATATATATATATATATATATATATATATATATAAAGTATAAAGGTATACTCAAAAAAGAATAAAAGGGAAATACCAGCAGAGTGCTCAATTAAATTAAATTAAGAGCGTAATATTTGTGTAATGCTGAGAAGTTTCATATTTTTAAGGCCATCATGAACCCAAACACCAGATGTTTAAATGTGCGCGATGAGGTTTTTAAAGGCTGTATACATCGTAAACAAGCACTCCTTATTTATTGGATGGATCGAGTGACTTAAGCCTACCTAGAGCCCTACATACATTTTTCAGACACTTATATATTTCTACTGCAGACTTCTCGTTCCACGAACCTGATCACAGTTCTTTTTTCTCCATTTTTTCCCTCTTTCTTCTCTAAATTTTTAAATTTTAAAATTTTATTTTTCAAATTTTCATATTATATATTGATTTTTATTTATATATTGATTTTTGATTGATTATTGATTTTTTATTTATATATTGATTTTTTATTTATACTTGCATACATTTGTATGTGTATATATATGTATATATATATGTGTATATATATATATATATATATATATATATGCATATATATGTGTGTGTGCACATACGTGTGCGTAAGCATATATTTATTCTTTGAATTCTTTTATATATTGATTATATATTGATTTTTTATTTTTTATTTTTATTTATATATTTATTTATTTATATATTGATTTTCTGATTTTTTATTTATATATTGATTTTATTTATATATCGAATTTTTATTTATATATTGGTTTTTTTATTTATTTATATATTGATTTTTTTATTTATATATTGATATTTTAATTATATATTGATTTTTTATTTTTTATTTATATTTTATTTATCTATATATTGATTTTTTATTTATATATTTATTTATTTTTTATTATATTTATATATTTTTACTTAAATTTGACATTTATTAATTGAAACCATCGTGATTTATATATATACATATATATATATTTCATATAACAATAAATAGTTACCTCCCCTGCTTAGATAATTTAATTAATTTGAGTTGCGTACCTTATACTATGCTCTAAATATAAATATAAATAAATAATTTTTATTTACTCTTAATTAATAAATTTTTTTATTATTATAAATTTAATTTCATTTTAATTTATTTTCCCTTCCTTCTTTCCTTCTTTCTTTCTTTCTTTCTCTCTTTTCTTTCTTTCTTTCTTCTTTTCTTTCTCTCTGGTTCTTTACTTCTAAATATAGAATCTCTTACTTAACGGTTATTTTTCTGACCTAGCGTCTGGCCGGCCCCTCATTTCAAATTCTTTGTCCAGAGCGTTTTATAACGGTTATAAATGTTTTTTGAAGAAATTCCATCATTTACTATTTCAGACTATGCTGAAGAAGACGGAATAGGGAATTTAAAACCCTTTTCTTGTCAGAAACCACTGGTCCATGTCTGATTAAAATTTTTATATATATATATATATATATATATATATATATATATATATATATATATATATATATATAGTATATGTATTGTATTGGTTTCTGTAGATGTAAATCCGTTAAAACTCAAGTGTTTATAAAAAGTGCTCAATAACAAGTAGAGCTGTTTATAAGTATAAATTTTTATTCATACAAACATTATTGGTTACATATGTGCATACATGTTTTGGTTGCACTCTTCGCAGAGAGTCAACCTATTCAGACCAAGGATTCAGAGTAATGAGATGGGTTTGCATATTTTTTGCAAACCCATCTCATTACTCTGAATCATTGGTCTGAAGAGTGCAACCGAAACATGTATGCACATATGTAACCAATAATGTTTGTATAAATAAAAATTTATACTTACAGATATATATATATATATATATATATATATATATACTTATCTATTAATCCCCTTCTATATATCTATCTATCTATCTATCTATCTATCTATCTATCTATCTATCTCTTTTTTCTTTTTCCTTTAATCTACAGTTCTATTTATCTCTCCTTCAAACTCTTTGTCTCTCTCTACCTTTATTTTCCCGTTTAGAGTCCTTTTCCAAATCTCTCTCTCTCTCCTTCTTTCTTTTTACTCAATACGTAAAGTAACACCATCCCCATTAAATAACCCACTTTTAAACTATCTATCCTTTTCTCGAGCTTTTTCTGTTTTCTTCCATCTAAAGTTATCTCCCCTTGTATCCCCCCTCTTCAAAAGTGTGTATTTCTCTCCGTCTTTCTTCATCTCTTCCCACTTTCTCTCTTTCTGTACACCCCCTTTCCAAACCTATCTATCTACCTCTCTTCCTCTGTCTCCCCCTCCCTTAATCTAAAGTTCTCTATACCCTGCTCCCTGTATCCCCCCTCTTCAAAACTGTGTATTTCTCTCCGTCTTTCTTCATCTCTTCCCACTTTCTTTCTTTCTGTACACCCCCTTTCCAAACCTATCTATCTACCTCTCTTCCTCTGTCTCCCCCTCCCTTAATCTAAAGTTCTCTATACCCTGCTCCCTGTATCCCCCCTCTTCAAAAGTGTGTATTTCTCTCCGTCTTTCTTCATCTCTTCCCACTTTCTCTCTTTCTGTACACCCCCTTTCCAAACCTATCTATCTACCTCTCTTCCTCTGTCTCCCCCTCCCTTAATCTAAAGTTCTCTATACCCTACTCCCTGTATCTCCCCTCTTCAAAAGTGTGTATTTCTCTCCGTCTTTCTTCATCTCTTCCCACTTTCTTTCTTTCTGTACACCCCCTTTCCAAACCTATCTATCTACCTCTCTTCCTCTGTCTCCCCCTCCCTTAATCTAAAGTTCTCTATACCCTGCTCCCTGTATCTCCCCTCTTCAAAAGTGTGTATTTCTCTCCGTCTTTCTTCATCTCTTCCCACTTTCTCTCTTTCTGTACACCCCCTTTCCAAACCTATCTATCTACCTCTCTTCCTCTGTCTCCCCCTCCCTTAATCTAAAGTTCTCTATACCCTGCTCCCTGTATCCCCCCTCTTCAAAAGTGTGTATTTCTCTCCGTCTTTCTTCATCTCTTCCCACTTTCTCTCTTTCTGTACACCCCCTTTCCAAACCTATCTATCTACCTCTCTTCCTCTGTCTCCCCCTCCCTTAATCTAAAGTTCTCTATACCCTACTCCCTGTATCTCCCCTCTTCAAAAGTGTGTATTTCTCTCCGTCTTTCTTCATCTCTTCCCACTTTCTTTCTTTCTGTACACCCCCTTTCCAAACCTATCTATCTACCTCTCTTCCTCTGTCTCCCCCTCCCTTAATCTAAAGTTCTCTATACCCTGCTCCCTGTATCCCCCCTCTTCAAAAGTGTGTATTTCTCTCCGTCTTTCTTCATCTCTTCCCACTTTCTCTCTTTCTGTACACCCCCTTTCCAAACCTATCTATCTACCTCTCTTCCTCTGTCTCCCCCTCCCTTAATCTAAAGTTCTCTATACCCTACTCCCTGTATCTCCCCTCTTCAAAAGTGTGTATTTCTCTCCGTCTTTCTTCATCTCTTCCCACTTTCTTTCTTTCTGCCCCCCCTGTACACCCCCTTTCCAAACCTATCTATCTACCTCTCTTCCTCTGTCTTCCCCCTCCCTTAATCTAAAGTTCTCTATACCCTACTCCCTGTATCCCCCTCTTCAAAAGTGTGTATTTCTCTCCGTCTTTCTTCATCTCTTCCCACTTTCTCTCTTTCTGTACACCCCCTTTCCAAACCTATCTATCTACCTCTCTTCCTCTGTCTTCCCCCTCCCTTAATCTAAAGTTCTCTATACCCTACTCCCTGTATCCCCCCTCTTCAAAAGTGTGTATTTCTCTCCGTCTTTCTTCATCTCTTCCCACTTTCTCTCTTTCTGTACACCCCCTTTCCAAACCTATCTATCTACCTCTCTTCCTCTGTCTCCCCCTCCCTTAATCTAAAGTTCTCTATACCCTACTCCCTGTATCCCCCCTCTTCAAAAGTGTGTATTTCTCTCCGTCTTTCTTCATCTCTTCCCACTTTCTTTCTTTCTGCCCCCCCCTGTACACCCCCTTTCCAAAACTATCTATCTACCTCTCTTCCTCTGTCTCCCCCTCCCTTAATCTAAAGTTCTCAATACCCTACTCCCTGTATCTCCCCTCTTCAAAAGTGTGTATTTCTCTCCGTCTTTCTTCATCTCTTCCCACTTTCTCTCTTTCTGTACACCCCCTTTCCAAACCTATCTATCTACCTCTCTTCCTCTGTCTTCCCCCTCCCTTAATCTAAAGTTCTCTATACCCACCTCCCTCTATCCCCCCTCCTCTTCAAAGACTCTCTATCCTCTCACCGCCCCTCACATCTGATGCGCATATCGCCTGTCTAATCTATTCTAATCCACTAATGTTCCCTGCGGATGTTTGCACAAGATTTCTGGAACCTCTCAACTTTAGTAGATGCATTGTTATGCCAGTCCACACAAGCGCTGCGCCTCGCCTTTTAGCGGAGACGAAAATTCCCCGAGGTCCTCAAATAGGTCCATCGAGCTGATGGCAAGAATGCCAAGCCACTGGTCAAACGGCGCAGTGGCGTGTGTAACGCTGGTCAACTCGGCGAAAAAAAGCAAAAAATCGTTATCTCGCTACTTTCCTCTTTTTGATAAGATCGTGGCGAACCCCTTGATATCGAGGTGAAAACTACGATCGACTTTCTACGGATGACCGTACACGCAGTAAGATGAATTGTCAGGGTGTCCCCCTCGATAGGCTCTACGCGGATCAATGGTCACTTTATACGGATCACTGACAGAGTTCTTCCAACGACACACCTAATGACCAGATAATCAAATAGATGTGTATGTATTGATTAAATAAGGAATCGATACATGATTCGACCACCCTAGCGGACAAGCATGCGTGTCAGATCTAAGCAAACGACACTAAACAGCCATGGATTATCTCCCCTGTCATGTCTCTCTCCACCTGAAACGAACAGAGGTTCCTTTGGTCAGCCTGTCACTAAATTTGAGAAGAGCAATTAATCTTCGCTTTATGTAAAACGGGTAAATTACTCGGAGGACTGCCTTGCAATTGTGGTGCAGCGGGTCGCCGTAATCGAACGTCATTGGGATGGACGGGTCGTATAGGGTGAGGAGTTCGCCGGTGTAATCTGTGGTTACCACTGTCACTTATTTTCTGGCCCAGAGAGTATTGATTTACTCCTCTCCAAGAGTTAGGCACAAGGCCAGTTATTTTTTATCTTACTCCCACAAGTAAGATGTGACTCAAGGTCGGGTCGGGAAAGTGGGGTTTAAAAATTGCCTGGGCAGCCCCGTCGGCATTCCCCGGTAGGGGCGCCTCAGGCAGTAAGCAAAAAACTTACTCCTCCCCAAAGAGGGGAGGCAAAGCCTGGGAAGGTGGACCTCCCAGAACTGCACAGGACAGACCCATTGACCGGCGTAAATCAAGCCCCGAAGGCCAAGACAATACCAGTCTATGGGGTGCAGTATCCATCGGAACAGATACTACACTTTGATCTTTACCAAAAGGCCAAGAAGAATTTAGTGTTTATTTATCTACCTCCCACAAGGTAAGATGTGACACAAGGTCGGGAAAGTGGGATTAGAAAAACCAGCACTCGAGAAGTTGAGCACTCTGGTCATTTAAAAATTGCCTGGGCAGCCCCGTCGGCATTCCCCGGTAGGGGCGCCTCAGGCAGTAAGCAATAAACTTACTCCTCCCCAAAGAGGGAAGGCAAAGCCTGGAAGGGTAGACCTCCTAGAACTGCACAGGACAGACCCATAGATCGGCGTAGATCAAGCCCCGAAGGTCAAGACAATACCAGTCTATGGGGTGCAGTATCCATCGGAACAGATACTACACTTTGATCTTAGCCAAAAGGCCAAGAAGAATTTAGTTATAAAATATGTTGATACCGAAAACAATGTCATTTTTTATTGTCATAAGCTGTGGTCGGTAAGTCAGTAATTAATCCTTAGTTAACCCTAACTCTAACCCTAAGTCAGTAATTAATCCTTAGTTAACCCTAACTCTAATCCTAAGTCAGTAATTAATCCTTAGTTAACCCTAACTCTAACCCTAAGTCAGTAATTAATCCTTAGTTAACCCTAACTCTAACCCTAAGTCAGTAATTAATCCTTAGTTAACCTTAACTCTAACCCTAAGTCAGTAATTAATCCTTAGTTAACCCTAACTCTAACCCTAAGTCAGTAATTAATCCTTAGTTAACCCTAACTCTAACCCTAAGTCAGTAATTAATCCTTAGCTAACCCTAACTCTAACCCTAAGTCAGTAATTAATCCTTAGCTAACCCTAACTCTAACCCTAAGTCAGTAATTAATCCTTAGCTAACCCTAACTCTAACCCTAAGTCAGTAATTAATCCTTAGCTAACCCTAACTCTAACCCTAAGTCAGTAATTAATCCTTAGTTAACCCTAACTCTAACCCTAAGTCAGTAATTAATCCTTAGTTAACCCTAACTCTAACCCTAAGTCAGTAATTAATCCTTAGTTAACCTTAACTCTAACCCTAAGTCAGTAATTAATCCTTAGCTAACCCTAACTCTAACCCTAAGTCAGTAATTAATCCTTAGCTAACCCTAACTCTAACCCTAAGTCAGTAATTAATCCTTAGTTAACCCTAACTCTAACCCTAAGTCAGTAATTAATCCTTAGTTAACCCTAACTCTAACCCTAAGTCAGTAATTAATCCTTAGTTAACCTTAACTCTAACCCTAAGTCAGTAATTAATCCTTAGCTAACCCTAACTCTAACCCTAAGTCAGTAATTAATCCTTAGCTAACCCTAACTCTAACCCTAAGTCAGTAATTAATCCTTAGTTAACCCTAACTCTAACCCTAAGTCAGTAATTAATCCTTAGTTAACCCTAACTCTAACCCTAAGTCAGTAATTAATCCTTAGTTAACCCTAATTCTAACCCTAAGTCAGTAATTAATCCTTCACTGTATAATAAATACCAATGTGTATTTATTTGTATATAAATAAAGAAAAATGTGTTGCTGGTACACCAGCTCGTCAATCTTCGCCGTTAACCAATTCACCATTGCCAGATTCAGACTATGTAGCAAACTATGCTATACTCGAACGTGGCTGGGATGAACGTATCGTAAAAGGTGATGACGTAGTACCTGCAGGACGTAATTTGTGGCTACCACAGCCACTGATTTTTGGTCCAATGAACCGTAAGTGACTTTTATAAAACTAATATAACCCTCCATCAGATATAACGAAAAAATATGCTTCCCCATTGTTCCAACTAGCTATTTAAATTTTAAAAAAATATATTTCACCCCAAACAAGGCAGGTCGCCACTGTAGACGTAAGGGACTACTGAGAATTAGGAGTAGGTTTTGGGTGTCATCCTAAGTTGGGAGCTGTGCAGCGAGATTTCTGTTTAATTAGTTTTAAACCTCTGCATATCAATACAGTCGGAGAAACAGGGAGCAGGGAGGAAGTTCCAGAGGCCGGCTAATTTATCTTATGTATTACTAAAATATTGATATAAAATCATAGAATTGCTTCAGTAATTTAATTTTTCATATATAAATTATTATCATTTCTGATGACATAAAGAAAAAAAAGCATCCATCGAGTGGAGCATTTCTTTCCGAATATATTTTAGATGACGAGGGGAATCGCATGTGGTTGTTTTACTTGCTATTTGCTTTCTCGCCTCACCTTAAAAAATGTAATAGTGTAGTCTGAGGCCTAAATAATGACACGTGTTTTACTCGCTAGATTTTTGTGAACGGATGGAAGTAGACACACGCATATATATATATATACAGGGTGGGCAAAAATAAGGGTCCTATTTTTAAAAATTCATAACTTTTTTATTTATTTTTTTTTATTTTATTTTTTTTTAGAATAAGTAAAGGACCCCTTCCGAAGCAAGCATGAGCCGTATTACCCTCATTTAGAAAACATTATTTTTGCTTAAAAAACTCAAAACAGTGTAAAAAACAATACTTTAGTTTTTGTAAGTTTTAAGAAGTGTTTTTCGGCTAAAATTTGTTTTGTTTATTTCAAAAAATCTCGGAAGGGTCAGTCTACACATACATAAAGTTTGGTGAGTTTAACTTTTATTTTGTGGAAGTTATTCAAATTCAAGTTATTCAAATTTAAAGATAGGACCCTTATTTTGGCCCACCCTGTATATATAAATATATATATATATATATATATATATATATATATATATATATATATATATATATATATATATATATATATATATATATATATATATAGTATACATTCTTATTTATACAAATATAATTGGTTACATATGTGCACACATGTTTCGGTTGTAATCTTCACAGAGAGTAAATCTCTTCAAACCAAATAAGACAAGGAAGTGAGATGAATTTGAAGAAAGTTGGGAAAAGTTACACCTATTTAAAGGCAGCCGTCGTCAAAGTGTTCTACGACTGAAAGAAACATGCCTTGAAGCAACGATAACAACTACTCACGACAAAGCGCAGCTTAAATGTTGAGGCCGACAAATAATTATGAATATTTGTTTGATGTCTACATACGTATTCGTTTCATCCTTACGGGACTCGTTAGTGTTGAGAAGATTATTCATACCGGTCGTCGGACTCGAACTCCGGAACACCAGTTATATTTCTAACCAAAGTTCCGACGTCTTAGCCAACATCAGTATGTATATATATATATATATATATATATATATATATATATATATATATATATATATATATATATATATATATATATATATATATGTGTGTGTGTGTGTGTGTATGTATATATATACGTATATATGTGTATATATATACATATAT
>OY744534.1:6590977-6605977 GCA_963556195.1 Sepiola atlantica | reverse complement strand
AAACATCACACAAGTCCACAATGTTTTGGCAGCTGGCTCAGAACCAACGAGCGTTCTGAGCAAAAATCAAAATATGAGATCCAAACAGATGGTGGCAGTGGTGAGTGGTGGTTAGAGTATAACAGGAAGTGGGAGAGGTGTTACCATATTGTATATTGCACTATTTCTATTCTCATTATTTTTTTGTTGATATATATATATATATATATATATATAGTGAGATATATATATATATATATATATATATAGTGAGATATATATATATATATATATATATATAGTGATATATATATATATATATATATATATATAGTGAGATATATATATATATATATATATATAGTGAGATATATATATATATATATATATATATAGTGATATATATATATATATATATATATATATATATAGATAGATAGATAGATATTTATTTATATGTGTGTGTATATGTACTCTCATCGAAACCATTCAACTCTGCTCACTATATATATATATATATATATATATATATATATATATATATATATATATATATATATATATATATATAATCCGAGTATGGTATATGTTGTGGACCTGGGTAAGGCTGAATGAATGACACAGGAACACATGGTTTAAATGAACAAAGGTATATATTATATAATAGAAAGAAAGAGATACAAGGAGATGCTGCTCTCAACCGCCATTGCCGGTTTGCCTGGGAAGAAGAGAACAAGTGTCACGTGCTTCCCGTATTTATAAGGTGGACGACTCCATTAGTTCTCCGTAAGTAGGTACGGCACCATAACAGTATGGATCCACAGGGTATAAATCCAGGGGAGTTGAATCGGGTTTATAGAGTGCTCAATAAAAATATAGAGCAGAAATATAATTGATAATTCATTTCATTTTGACTACAAAATTGATTTTGTTTCACGAGAGCTATCTTAACAGGCATAATTTTATTTCGAGGCCTGATGATCGGGAGTCCCTCAAACTGCTCTCGTGAAACAAAATCAATGTTGTAGTCAAAATGAAATAAATTATCATTTATATATATATATATATATATATATATATATGTGTGTGTATATATATATATATATGTGTGTGTGTGTATATATATATATATATGGGTGTGAGTATATATATGAAGAGTTCGAATGCAAACCGCGATAAGCGCCATTTTGAAAATGGCTGAATATGTCTACGAATAGTGTTGCATTTTATTACCCTAACACACTCCAACTCATTGTGTTGAAGTGACATGCAACACTTGACAAATATTCTTGCTTTTAATAAAAAAAATAATTATCTACGGTCGAGTTTTAGATTTTAAATATTCGTATTTGAAAATCTTATTTCTCAATTTAAAAAAATTGGATTTATCGCGTTTTGCATTCGATCGTATTCATATGGATGTATATTTTCTATTTCTCTCTCGCTAGCTATTTGTCTCCATCACCCTCTCTTGATATGTCTCTGTCTGTCTGTCTGTCTGTCTGTCTGTCTGTCTCTGTCTCCGTCTCTGTCTCTCTCTCTCTCTCTCTCTCTCTCTCTATATATATATATATATATATATATATATATATATATATATATATTTAGGCAAACATTATTAAATAACTCGGAGTGGTTTTGTTTGATGCAACTTTTTTTTATTTTTTCAATTTTCTGAATTGTCCATCTAATGTTTCGGTCAAATTGATGTAAATATGATCCATGGGTTTCTTGTTCCATTCTTTTTTTCTATTTTGCAAGTGCTTTCGATTTGAATAGTCAAATCATCTTCAGGCGGTATTAGTTTTAGTGTCTTTACAAATTATGACTTTACTGTTGTGCTCATTTTTGAATTATAACGGCAAGTAGTTTATAACTTGAAAAAGCGTCTGTAAAGTTGAAATGTACATGAGAGCGTGATGGCGTTCTACACATATGAGAGATTTAAAAGTTTGACTGTTTAAACCGTTAAGAAATCGATGACGTTAAAGAAAGTGCATACAATTCAAACGCATAACTACCTAATGGCTAAGAATTTGGTAATGTTAATTATTATGCTAGACACTTTAAAATGTTGCAACTAGTTTCATAATTGACATTATTAATTGTGGGATGTTTAGTTTTTATGTAGAGGGCTTCGAGTATTTTTAATTGTTATTCAATAATGTTTGCCTAAATGAAAATATGCTGCCTAAATACACACAATATATATATATATATATATATCTGTCTCTCTCTCTCTGTCATCGTCCGTATTTATAAATCCTCCCCCGAAATTCGCCCCTCTCAACTCTAGTCCCCATTGTCATCATAATCAAGCCATTTCCCATGCAACACAACAACAACAGGACACATTGTTTGTTTTCCCCTGTCATATCATTAGCCCGAGTGGCCAGTGACTGGACAGCCTCAGCGACGTGCTTGACTGTCCATTTGATTGTTTACCCACACGCCATTGCCAATTGGCGCTTCTCTTTTCGGACGACTGGCCGAGCGATTACCCAATAGATAGTCCAGAGAACTGACAAAGATTTCGTTTTACAAATATATAGTCCTTAAAAACGCCGATAGCCATTGTTTAAATTATTTTTTAAAGAAATTTTCTCTAAAGAAAAAAGATTATCTCTCACACTCACTCTCTCTCTCTCTCCCCCTCTCTCTCTCTCTTTCTAAAAAGTTCACAGTATAAAATAGAGTGTTATGCATATGATTGTTTTTATTTAAACAGACATGTACAAAATATGAGACACTGGCATGTCGATGTTATCGATCTACAACAGTTAAAAGCTTGTATATCATCAGGAAGTGTCGTAGATTTTGTACATAAATAAAAACAGTCATATATTTAAAAAAATAAGGGTAAAAAAGTAGCATAGTATCCATATTTTGGGAGGCTCCGCGCATGCGTCAGATTTCATTCATAAAAAGTCGCAGCGAGGGACCCAAACCAGCGCATGCGTATTGAGCGCACAATTCCAATGCAAACAACAGACGAAAACGTTTTTATTTTTAAGTAAATATGCTATAATAATGATAATACGTTTTATTAATAATGTAAGTGTTTGGAATAAAACAAAAAAAAATGCTGAATATAAAATTAAATACATTTGTTTAATTATTTATTTGTTTTCTTTTACGATTTTCACAAATTGTTTTTTGGTTTAATGAATATTTACATTGAAAAAAAAACAACATTTTATTAATTATGCAAGTGTTTGAAATAAATCAAAATGTCAGAATAAACAACCCCAAAAAAGTATTAGAAAAACACGTTTATTTTAATTAAAAACTAGAATGTTTTCATCCGTTTACACTTGAATTGTGCGCTCAACACGCATGCGCTAGCTCCAGTGACTCACCACGACCTTCCATGAATGAAATCTGACGCATGCGCAGAGCCTCCCAAAATATGGATACTATACTACTTTTTTACCAAAATAAGGTTAATACCTTTTATTTGTCTAAAGCTCAAACAGGCTTGTTGTATCAAGCGAAATTATTAGATAAAAAGTCACGATGAAGAAGAAAAAAATTGTTTTGATTTTTGATTTTAATAAAAAATATCTGCATCTAACGCATGTTTTTTATGAAGGCATTTTGCCTCTTTCTTTAAGTTTAAAATTCTAAAGATGCTTAAAAAATGAACATTCCCAAATTTATACCTACCAACGACCATGCGCGATTTAAGTTCAATTTAAAAGAGACATTTACACCGTTAAGTCCACACAACATCGGACGTCACTTCTAGAAGACCAGGAAGGATTATTACGAAAAAAAAATAAAGTTAATACCTTTTATTTGTCTAAAGCTCTGTCGAGGCTTGTTATATCAAGCAAAATATTAGATTAAAAAGTGAAGATAAAGAAGAAAAAAAATGTTTTGTTTTGATTTTTTTTGATTAGGTTTAAAAACCATATGAAGCATTCTTCGAGTCAAGGCTGAAAGGTTCATACTTTAAAGAACTGTAACAGCTTGCAGATTTCGGTTGGTAGTTCTTTGGCAATGGTGTATTTTATTTTGAAGAATAGTTGTTTTTTTAGACATTATTGTGTCATGAATCTATTATTTTTATACTTCTCTCGGACTTGAACCTATACCTAATTGTATTCCATGAAAAATACCAGTATACTGAAATCACATGGTCTTAATAGGGTTAAGATGAAAATTCATATACACTAAATGTACAAAAGCAAGGAAATTCCCAAATTTTTACACTTTTATTGTCATTAAAGGTATGACTACATATCAACCAAACCATTTCATTATCACATCACTACAGTATAAATCTCTATGCATGAGTGGATGAAGTGTGTGAGGTGCGCTGAAGAAAAATTCCTACCAGTAAAATACATAGCCCTGTTGTGCTCGCATACATTTAATGACAATAAAAGTGTAAACATTTGGGAATTCCTTGCTTTTGTACATTTTGTGTATATGAATTTTCATCTTAACCATATTAAGGGCATATGATTTCAGTATACTGTCATTTCACATGGAATGTCACTACTTTTGTAAAGGCTATGCCTCAATACAATGCCTTCTCATAACTGATGTAGTTGGCAGTTTGACTAATCAAGGTAGATGATAAACTGAAATTAAAATGCCATCAACTAGACACTAGAACCTCTATCTTTGCCCAAAATCAGCTGAATCCATCAAATGGTCGATAAGATATAGAATAAAGTGTATGAATACTGGTCATTTTTAAGGTTTTTTGGAATTTTCTGGAAAACTAAGGTATATGGTAAACTGAAATTAAAATGCCATCAACTATACCCTAGAACCTCTATCTCTGCCAAACAGATGAATCCATCAAATAGTTGATTAGATATAGGGTGGCACATACGTACGTACGTTCACACAGATAACATGATTCCATGTTTAAACTTTCTGGATCTCTGGGTTGCCGTGACTAATGATGCTGAAATTCTACACACTTTTAGAACCTATCAAAAAAAATTTGTGCAAAGTTTTAACTAATTTCGTTAATTGGTTTTTGAGTTATGACTGATCAAAGAAATGAGATTTCCAGCATAGGTCATTCGTGAGTCTATTAAGGGATAGAGCGCTCTCGTGCCTCCCTTGATTCATGTCGGCAATTTTAAATCTGTTAGTGAACCTATATAAAAATGGGATGCGTGTTTGTTCGTCTGTTATTCTTAAGCTTAAAATATTTTACATCGCGAATCTCGCATATCAATCGAAATAACACTAATTGATTTATAATATACATTGCGTACATCCATGGTTCCTGGTAGCCAATGTTTTCAAACAGCTGAAATCTCAAGAACAATCATTGAATGAGGAAACCAACCCACATAATCTACGAATGCTAACCAGTCACCGGGAAGCTGAAATAGGAAGTAAAACAAAAGCACAGAATGAACACCTCAACATGAAACCAAGGAACAGAAAATGTAAGACATTGAAAGACTACCCTACTATCCCGAAAAAAAACTACACTTCCGCCCCGAAAAAAAACTACCCTTCCACCACGAAACAAAACTACACTTCCACCCTGAAAAAACTACACTTCCACCCTGAAAAAACTACACTTCCACCATGAAATAACTACACTTCCACCCCGAAAAAAACTACACTTCAACCCTGAAAAAAACTACACTTCCACCCCGAAAAAAAATACACTTTCACCCCGAAAAAACTACCCTTCTACCCTGAAAAAAACTACCCTTCCACCCTGAAAAAAACTACCCTTCCACCTTGAAAAAAGCTACACTTCCACCCCGAAAAAACCTTCCTTCCACCCTGAAAAAAACTACTCTTCAACCCTGAAAAAAACTACCCTTCCACCCCGAAAAAACTACCCTTCCACCCCGAACAAAACTACCCTTCCACCCCGAACGAAACTACACTTCAACCCTGAAAAAACCTACACTTCCACCCCGAAAAAAACTACCCTCCCCCCCAAAAGAAACTACACTTTCACCCGGAAAAACTACCTTTCCACCCTGAAAAACTACTCTTCCACCCCGAAAAAAAACTACACTTTAACCCTGAAATAACTACACTTCCACCCCGAAAAACACTACACTTCAACCCTGAAAAAAACTACACTTCAACCCCGAAAAAAACTACACTTTCACCCCGAAAAAAACTACACTTCCACCCCGAAAAAAAACTACACTTCACCCCCGAAAAAAACTACCCTTCCACCCCCCCAAAAAACTACACTTTCACCCCGAAAAAAACTACCCTTCCACCCTGAAAAAAACTACCCTTCCACACCGAAAAAAAACTACACTTCCACCCCGGAAAAAACTACACTTCCACCCCGAAAAAAACCTACCCTTCTATCCCGAAAAAAACTACACTTCCACCCTGAAAAAAACTACACTTCCACCCCGAAAAAAACTACACTTCCACCCCGAAAAAAACTACATTTCAACCCTGAAAAAAACTACACTTCCATCCCGAAAAAAACTACACTTCCACCCCGAAAAAAACTACATTTCAACCCTGAAAAACACTACCCTTCTACCCCGAAAAAAAAACTACACTTCCACCCCGGAAAAAACTACCCTTCCACCCCGAAAAAAACTACACTTCCACCCCGAAAAAAAACTACACTTCAACTCTGAAAAAACTACACTTCCACCCCGCAAAAAAACCTTCCCTTCCACCCCGAAAAAAACTACACTTCAACCCTGAAAAAAACTACACTTCCACCCTCAAAAAAACTACACTTCCATCCTGAAAAATACTACCCTTCCACCCCGAAAAAAAACTACACTTCCACCCCGGAAAAAAACTACACTTCCATCCCGAAAAAAACCTACCCTTCCACCCCGAAAAATAACTACACTTCCACCCCGATAAAAAACTACACTTCCACCCCGGAAAAAAACTACACTTCCACCCCGAAAAAAACCTACCCTTACACTCCTCAAAAAACTACACTTCCACCCCGAAAAAAAACTACACTTCCACCCCGAAAAAAACTACACTTCCACCCCGAAAAAAAACTACACTTCACCCCCGAAAAAAACTACCCTTCCACCCCCCCAAAAAACTACACTTTTACCCCGAAAAAAACTACCCTTCCACCCTGAAAAAAACTACCCTTCCACACCGTAAAAAAATTACACTTCCACCCCGGAAAAAAACTACACTTCCACCCCGAAAAAAACCTACCCTTCTATCCCGAAAAAAACTACACTTCCACCCCGAAAAAAACTACATTTCAACCCTGAAAAAAACTACACTTCCATCCCGAAAAAAACTACACTTCCACCCCGAAAAAAACTACATTTCAACCCTGAAAAACACTACCCTTCTACCCCGAAAAAAAAACTACACTTCCACCCCGGAAAAAACTACCCTTCCACCCCGAAAAAAACTACACTTCCACCCCGAAAAAAAACTACACTTCAACTCTGAAAAAAACTACACTTCCACCCCGCAAAAAAACCTTCCCTTCCACCCCGAAAAAAACTACACTTCCACCCTGAAAAAAACTACACTTCCACCCTCAAAAAAACTACACTTCCACCCCGAAAAAAACTACACTTCCATCCTGAAAAATACTACCCTTCCACCCCGAAAAAAAACTACACTTCCACCCCGGAAAAAAACTACACTTCCATCCCGAAAAAAACCTACGCTTCCACCCCGAAAAAAAACTACACTTCCACCCCGAAAAAAAACTACACTTCCACCCCGGAAAAAAACTACACTTCCACCCCGAAAAAAACTACATTTCAACCCTGAAAAAAACTACACTTCCATCCCGAAAAAAACTACACTTCCACCCCGAAAAAAACTACATTTCAACCCTGAAAAACACTACCCTTCTACCCCGAAAAAAAAACTACACTTCCACCCCGAAAAAAACTACACTTCCACCCCGAAAAAAAACTACACTTCAACTCTGAAAAAAACTACACTTCCACCCCGCAAAAAAAACTACTCTTCCACCCCGAAAAAAACTACACTTCAACCCTGAAAAAAACTACACTTCCACCCTCAAAAAAACTACACTTCCACCCCGAAAAAAACTACACTTCCATCCTGAAAAATACTACCCTTCCACCCCGAAAAAAAACTACACTTCCACCCCGGAAAAAAACTACACTTCCATCCCGAAAAAAACCTACGCTTCCACCCCGAAAAAAAACTACACTTCCACCCCGAAAAAAAACTACACTTCCACCCCGGAAAAAAACTACACTTCCACCCCGAAAAAAACCTACCCTTACACTCCTCAAAAAACTACACTTCCACCCCGAAAAAAAACTACACTTCCACCCCGAAAAAAACTACACTTCCACCCCGAAAAAAAACTACACTTCCACCCGGAAAAAAACCACACTTCCACCCCGAAAAAACTACACATCCACCCCGAAAAAAACTACACTTCCACCCCGAAAAAAACTACACTTCCACCCCGAAAAAAACTACACTTCCACCCCGAAAAAAACCTACCCTTCCACCCCGAAAAAAAAACTACACTTCACCCTTGAAAAACTACCCTTATACCCCGAAAAAAACTACCATTCCACCCCGAAAAAAAACTACACTTCAACCCTGAATTAACTACACTTTCAGCCCGAAAATAACTACACTTCAACCCTGAAAAAAACTACCCTTCCACCCCGAAAAAAACTACACTTCCACCCCGAAAAAGCTACACTTCAACCCTGAAAAAACTACCCTTCGACCCCGGAAAAAAACTACACTTCCACCCCGAAAAAAACCTACCCTTACACTCCTCAAAAAACTACACTTCCACCCCGAAAAAAAACTACACTTCCACCCCGAAAAAAACTACACTTCCACCCCGAAAAAAACCTACCCTTCCACCCCGAAAAAAAAACTACACTTCCACCCCGAAAAAAAACTACACTTCCACCCCGAAAAAAACTACACGTCCACCCCGAAAAAAAGTTGTGGCATAACCCTCGGCTGATACTACACAAACTATTCGCGAAGGGTCAAGGAGGATACAATGACCGAGGAGGAAGAGTACTACGCAGACCTCCGCTGAAAGAGTGCAGACATTACTGAGACGCTGGGAAGGCTTATTGCCACGCAAATCCCAGAGAATATCAATTTATGGTAAGCGTCTGTTGTGATAACGCAAAGTCATTTGCAATAGTTATCTAAATAGATTAAGAGTACTGTAAATCTGGGGAGACTTGTTGTCACTCAGATTCTAGGGAGCACCCCCATCGCTTGACAAGAAAATAAACCTACCCTTCCACTTCGGTACAGCTTGAGAGGTACTGTCTCGAGGCTGATCTGCTGGCATTGGTTTTTATTTGATTCTTTTAGGTCAATGCCAAACCAATATAAACGCTTAAATTGTCAAAAGTTATTTTTTGTAATCGCAGTGGGCCCAACCCAGGCTCGTTTCTACTAACACTACGCACATGCCCGGCTTTTTGAACCCGTCGAACGAACCGTTCTCCCATATTTCATTATCTAATGGACTCTGGGATGAAGACAAGTGACCATTTCATGTTTGGGATCTCCTCTAATCACAATTACAAACCAAATGAACTCGCGGGGTATGTTGGGGGGGGGGAGGGATGGCAGGAGAGTTTTCGTGTAATTTCATTTAACGGGCCACTACGCACATGCACAGACGGGACAGCGATCAGCCGACAGGGGCCAATCACCCTCTCCAAGGTATTAGACGAGGGCGTTCATCACTTGGCCTGTCAACCGCTGTCTCCACTAAAGCACACGCAGCCATTTGCCTTTGTTTGGTTAGCCTGCCATTCGCTGCCATCATCATTATTATTATTATTATTATTATTATTATTATTATTATTATTATTATTATTATTATTATTATTATTATTATTATTATTATTATTATTGTTATTGTTATTGTTATTGTTATTATTATTGTTATTATTATTATCATTATTATTATTATTATCATTATATTGTTATTATTATTATTATTATTATTGTTATAATTATTGTTCTTATTATTGTTATTGTTATTATTATTATTATTATTATTATTATTGTTATAATTATTGTTCTTATTATTGTTCCTCTTCTGATTATTATTATTATTATTATTATCATTATTAATATTATTATTATTGTTATTATTGTTATTATTATTATTATTTGTATTATTATTATTACTTGTTCATATTCGATCTATTTTATGATATGTTATTATTATTATTATAATTATTATTATTATTATTATTATTGTAATTAACATTATTATTAGTATTATTATTATTATTTTTGTTATTATTATCATTTCTATTATGATTATTATTATTTGTATTATTATGATTTCATTATTATTAATATTGTTATTATTATCAATATTATTATTAGTATTATTATTATTATTGTTATTATTGTTATTATTATTATTATTATTTGTATTATTATTATTATTGTTATTATTGTTATTATTATTATTATTATTATTAGTATTATTATTATTATTGTTATTATTGTTATTATTATTATTATTTTCTCATTCGTATTCATCATTTGTTGTTGCATGATTATTATAATCATTATATATTTTATTATAATTTTTTGTTATTATTATTATCAGTAGTAGAAATTAACATTTTTTCTTATTATTATTATTATAATAATTTGTCATTATTATTATATTTTTGTTTCTATTATTATTATTCTCTGTTATTATTTGTTGTTATTATTTGTTATTATTGTTGTAATTGTTATTTTTCATTATTATTATTTTATTATTTGTAGTCATTATGCCGTTCCAGCAGCCTACATAGTTCAAATCAAAGAGACGAAAAAAACGAAGCAAACACACGGAACTTGCCAACAAACTAAAGGGGATATGGAGCATGAATAAAGTCAATGTAGTACCAATAATCGTAGGAGCACTCGGAACAGTCGAAAAAAAAACCTGCTAGAAATTGGAATCAAAGAGATCACGGAGACCATGTAACTGACGTCAATGATCAAAACAGCTGCAACTCTCGAATGCGGAAACCAATCCGCATAAGCTACGAACCGTAACCAGTTACATGAAAGTTACAATAGGAAGAAAACAAAACTACAAAGAGAAAACGACCACACGAACCAAGGAACAGAACAGACTAATCAGCACAGCCAGATACACTGTTCTAACGAGCAACTTGGGAGGCACCGAAACCAGAAACAAAACGACAAAAAAAGAAAAGTGTGAAGAAAAACAACAACATGGACGCTTGATAAAACTGACAATGAGAAGAAATCAACAAAAATAGCTGAGCATAACGAAGAAAAGAATACGTGAAGAGAGAAATGGAATCTTTACTGATAACTGCACAGAACAATGCGATTAAGACAAACTACATTAAAACTGAAAATAGATAAAACCTAGGAAAATAGTAAATTCCGACTGTGTGGACAAAGAGACGAAACAGTAAATAATATTATTAGTAAATTCGGCTAACTAGCCCAAAATGAATAATAGAACAGGCATAACTACGTGGGGAAATAATATACTTGGAACTGTGCAAACGATGGAACTTCAAATACGTAGACAAATAGTACGTACATACACCAGAAACAGTACTGGAAAACAAAAAACACAAAATCCTATGGGATGTGGATGTACAAACAGACAAACTTATACAAGCAATAATACCGGATGTTATAATTTCTCATCGTAGTTTGATCTCTTTTAGTACGCCGACGATTCCACTGGGTATAGATTATTTTACATGTAAAACGTAAGCCCATCTGAAATATGTAACATATAGCTTTCAAATAAATTATATAAATATTATATATATATATATGTATATATATATATGTATATATATATATATATATATATATATATATATATAGTGTATATATAGTGTATATATACACACACATATATATATATATATATATATATATATATATATATATATATATATATATATATATATATATATATACAAGTTTAAAATATAACTTGTGTTACGGGCTTGTGTTTCTTACCGAATTTCTTATGCGTAGATGGGTATGTATGAAAGTTGTCATCTTGTGGAAAAGGGTTTCTCGTCTGAAAATTTATGAAATGTAATTTGTCTGCTTGTTTTTTTCTTGTTTTTTTGTCTTTCTTATGATTGTGTACTGGCGGGTATAATCTTTGCTCATCAGTATATCCCTGGGGAGGAGCCAAGAAGGTTCTGAAACAATCGTCGGATACTCAAACTATGTTTATTTTAATATATATATATGTATATATATATATATATATATATATATATATATATATATATATATATATATATATAGTAAGCTATGAAAATATATTTATGGCAATTAAGCTACACAGAGGCTCCCGCATTTCATCCTCGGGGTGGGGGAATCTTCAGGCTAAACTGCAGCTTAATTGCCATCCTGAAGATTCCCCCCGGGGATGAAACGTGAGAGCCTCTCTGTAGCTTAATTGACATAAATATATTTTCATAGCTTACTACCTAGCTCTACTTACGTATCGATCACTATTTGAAGCAAATACTGAAAATTGATACATAAAACATTATATCTCCTTATAAAGTTTTATGTGGATACATGAAACAGTACTATATTTATATATATATATATATATATATATATATATATATATATATATATATATATTTATATTTAAATATATATATATATTTAAATATATATATATATATATTTAAATATATATATATACATATATATATAAATATATATATATATATATATATATAAATATATATATATATATAACTTTTTTGTAAAATGGTAGGAAAAATCCCAGCAGAGTGCTCGATTAATTAAGAATTAAAGTTAAAAATTAAGAGCATAATATTTATTTATTCTGGTACAGAAAAATTAGTACAACATTCGTACCGTCGGTTTCAAGCACGGAAGGTCTTACCCATCCGGTCCGTGCTTGAAACCGACGGTACGAATGTTGTACTAATTTTTCTGTACCAGAATAAATAAATATATATATATATATATATATATATATATATATATATATATATATATATATAGGGAATCTTTTACAATGATCAGCAGAGTCGCGCACGGGGTCCAAAAAAAGAACGAGAAAGGGTTTAAAAACATAAATTTGCAACAGGTAAAGTTGACTTATGTCTAGAATAGACATTTTTCTATTTACCTATGTAATTTGTTTGTATTTTTACGTAGTATAAATGGCTTTTTATCAGATGTTTAAAAAAAATTCTAGTTTTTTTTTAACATCGAATTTGGCAACAAAGAAAATGGCCGCCCGGCCTCTATATTATTACGTAAATCGGCCATCTTGATTTGTTCGATGATCGTGTGGTTAATACTTTAATTTCTAATAAATAGCAATTGAAACGGGTTAAAAATCTTTTTAATAGTTGAAAATGCCACAGGTAAGTTTGAAAATAACTTTTATCGCCTACAGTTACTTTTATTTGTTGAATATTTGTTTCTTGAGCGTTTTTACTCTGCTGATCGTCGTAAAAGATTCCCTATATATATATATATATATATATATATATATATATATATATATATATATATATGTTAAAGCATCACCTTTGAATTCATCAATTTCCTTACAAGGTCAGATCAATAATACAAGTAAACCGATGATATTTGCAAATTGAACAAAAATTTAGAGAAATAAAGAAGACAAAAAGCGACGTTGACCTTTGTATGCTTAGGTCAACTCCAACTTTCCCAGGTTCAGCTAAACAAAACCTGACTTCATTCTTAATTTTTATTTTTCTGATCTCATAAACAATTGTAACACGTGTTATCAAATTAACAGTAAATAAATAAACAATTGATACACGTGTGATCAAACAAACAGTAAATAAAAAAAACAATTGTAACACGTGTTATCAAATTAACAGTAAATAAACAAAATTCTAAATAATAAATTGTGAACGGGAAAAGCTTATATTTTGTCTGCTGTCTCTGGTTAAGAATTGAAAACAAGTTCATCTGCTAATCGCCTGAGGCGCCCCTACCGGGGAATGTCGACGGGGTTGCCCAGGCAATTTTTAAACAGCCAGAGTGCTCAAATTCTCGAGCGATGTTTTTTTTCTCCATTTTCCCGACCTTGTGTCACATCTTAACTTGTGGAAGGAAGTAGTATTACTGGTGCATCATCTCTCTCTTCTAGACAAGGTCCAAAAAAGAGTAGTCAACCTATTAGCCTCCTCACTGTCAACCAAACACCAGTCCCTGTCCCATCGCCGCAATGTAGCATCCTTGTGCTTGTTTTACAAAACCTTCAATGGATTATGCTCCAATGAATTGGCTACTCTGGTGCCCCCTCGACGTAAATTCATTAGACTAACTCGACAATCAACTAAATCCCATTCATTCACTGTAGAGGTCCCCAGATGCTGGAGAACTTTCTACTCAAATAGCTTTTTTTCTCGTACTGCTGGCCACTGGAACTCCCTCCCTGCACCCTGTTTCCCCGACGATACTGACATGCAGAAATTTCAAACTAATTTAAACCGATATCTCGCTGCGCTGATCCCAATTTAGGTTGACCCCCCCTCCAAACGTTTCTCCTTTGTTTCTCAGTAGCTCCTTACCCTTACGTCTACAGTGGCGGGCTGCCTTGTTTGGGGTGAACTATGTCAAAAGAATAAATAAATAAAAATACCCAGGTAACAATAAAACCCGTGCTATTACTGGGCGACAGGTATAAACTGAGGCTGAAGAGAGTACGGCATAGAAGACCAACTATATGTCTCCTTTGTTTGAATTTTAAACCGACGGTAACGATGTTTTTTGATCTTGATATACATATATAAATAAATATACGCTCTTATTTGTGAAGTTTCTTAATAATCGAGCACTCTGTGGCGGGTTCGGTCCCAGTAAACTTGCTTATATATTTAAGACAAATTCTAGTTAATAACACTAAAATTATCCATTCCAAAACTAATTTTAAAAAAAACTAAAATACTCGAAGCTATCCACAGAAAAACACAACAACTTAAAATTAACAATATCACAAATGAAACCAGTTGTAACATTTTAAATTGCTTTACGTAATGCGATTTTGTT
>OY744534.1:6573477-6588477 GCA_963556195.1 Sepiola atlantica | reverse complement strand
GGGAACACCACTGGTTGTTGTTGTTGGGTGAGAAATCACTGACGATAACATCCGTGAGAACTTCTAGTTAGTCGAAATAATAATAATAGTCGTGAAGGGCCAAGGATGATGGGAAGACCGAGGAGGGAGAGCACTATTGGAAGAGTGCGGATATAACTGGGACCTTGGGGATGCTTTTTGCCATATAAATCTTAGTCGTTAACAGCGAGAAATCAATGGTAAGCGGCTGTTGCGATACCGAAAAGTTATTTGCAATGGTTATCGAAAAGAGGGGGAGTATACTGGAAATTTGGTGAGACTTGTTGTCACTCAACCTCAAGGGAACACCACCGATGACTTGTGATATGCTTTCAACATCTATCTGTGTAATTCACCGTTACAAATTGTATTCTTTTTGTAATAATAAGTGTCTGAAGTAGTTTTATTATTTAAATTATTCGGACGACTTTTCTCAACTTGGATGTTATTCTCACAACGTTTCGGCCGATGTAAACTCCAACCGTTTTCATGTGCATCTGGTCGAACTCGGGAATCTGTACGCAATTTCGAACGGAAGCCTTTATTTTATCAACTGTGGTAGCTGAAACCTTGTGAGAATAACACCCTAGATGAGAACAGTAGTCCGAATAATCCAATTAATGCAAATTATCAATCCTCATCTAAAAACATTCATGCAATTTAATTCTTTAAAAACGATAAATATATCATTCTTCTCATCGTAGATGCCAGAGAGCTTTCTACTAAAATAGCTTCTTTGCTCGTGCTGCTGGCCTCTGGAACTCCCTCCCTGCACCCTGTTTCCCTGCCAGTACTGACATGCAGAAATTTAAAATTAATGTAAACATACATCTCGCTGCGCAGATCCCAGTTTAGGTTGACCCCCCCAACCTTCTCACCTTTTCTTTCTTCTCAGTAGCCCCTTACGTCTACAGTGGCGGCCTGCCTTGTTTAGGGGTAACTATGTTACAAATAAGAAATTAAATATTAATTGTCAGCTAAATATTCTTCAAATCAATGAAACGAATGTCACTTTTAGAAAAGTATTTGTTTAAAATTGTACCGTTTTAGTCAACGGAGCAACAGAATTCGATTTAGGAACAATTCATTTTAGAATCGTTAGAAAACGTTGTTTACATGAGCGAGATCAGATTAATCAGCTTACATGACGTGCTTGGCATATGACTTATTATATAGATAATCTACCTGCGTGTGTATGTTAATAGCGGGAACCTGACGTTCTCTAATTCTGATATGACGTTTATTTATTTTGGATTCCGACCTTTGGTTAAGATCAATTTACACACGTGTGTAGAACAACAAATGAAGAATTTCATTCATTGTTGGCATTGGTTTCCTCGATGTCTTTTTACTCAGAATTATTCTCAGAAAGAAACCCACGTGCAAGTTTACTAAATCTTAACTGATACTGTTTCTGTATTCAGAACTGGATTCGAACTTCACGCACCCAGGCCATCAGTCCGTGTTGTTAACCACTAAGCCACCGTCACCTAAAGGGAGAATTATAAGGCACGATGTACCGGTTAAATTATACTGGACTAACGCTCTCCTGTAAGGAAATCGAGGTAATTTTATTTTTTTTAAATATATATATATACAAGAAAGATAGAAATGACTTGATGCCGAATTATACACACACACACACACACATATGTATATATATATACATATATATATATATATATATATATGTATATATATATGTATATATATATATATATATATATATAATGTAATTATTTTTATTGGTGATTGTAGCGTTCGTTGTTATTTTTGCTTACTATTATTTCGATTGACTCACTTTCCTAAGTGATTAAGATTAAGAAAATTGCATTATTAGTCGCCCTTAACTTCATAGGACGTATTTTTCGTTAATATATATTTTTATTTATTTTTATACGTACATAAAAGTAATCTATCGACACGTGTTTCTGGCTCACAGCCGTCATCAGCATGGCTAACTTAGACAGAGATCGAACCTTCGATATTGATGTATGTAGTCCAGCGTTCTACCACTATAAAAAAATCCAAGCAGAGTGCTCGATTAATTGAGAAATCAAAAATCTAGAGCGTAATATCTGTTGATTTTTTTATACAGAAAATCAGTACAACATTAGTACCGTCGGTTTTAAGCTCAGAAAGCGTTAACCATCTGGCTCTCTTCAGCTTATGTTGTCATCTGGTAAAAAAAAATGGGAACTCACGTATCACTCTCGTTTGGATATGGTGTTTGCTTTGATATGTTGAATTAGAATCGTCTAAATTTTGTGTTAGGGAAAGATACGTGAGATTAAAAAGAGTAATTGTGTTAAAGAAAAAGAACTCACGTATTTATCTCTCTCTCTCTCTCTCTCTCTCTCTCTCTCTCTCTCTCTCTCTCTTATGGGAATCACCAATAACGAAATCCAGGAAAACGTGGGGCTCAGAAATATTGGTAAATCCAGAGGAATCTGCATAAAAATCCAACGACGACGATTCCACTCAGGTCTGTTGTCCTGGATTTCGTTATTGGTGATTCCCATGCCCGTTTGAACTCTTGAAGATTTTTTGATTTTTTTAAATTTTTAAATTTTTTAATTTTTGAAAAAAATTCTTTCAAATTTGGAACTTTGACAGTCCTATCCTGTCAACTTATCAATCATAATTTTTCCTCTGATGATAAGATTTTAATCTTTGAAAAGCCTGGTTTAAGTAAAGAAAGAGAAAAAAAATAAATGTTTTTATTAACTAAACTGCTCCTTGTTTTGAACAACTGAAGATATAGATTTGCTTCCATTTGCAGGTCTTATTAATTTTCATTGACGTACTATATATATATATATATATATATATATATATATATATATATATATATATATATATATAATAAAATAGCATTCACCACCGGTACTAACGCTCTATCAGTGTTTAACAAATAATAATAATAATAATAATAATAATAATAATAATAATAATAATAATAATAATAATAATAACAATAAAAATAACAAAAAATAAATTAATACAAAAAATAAACAAATATATATATATATATATATATATTTATGTATGTATGTATGTATGTATGTATGTATGTATGTATGTATGTATGTAAATTAATAGATATATAACTAATAATAAAACTATAAATACGGCCCTTAGTAACAATAAGACACAGTCGCCTGAAGACGGCCGATAGACCGAAAGCGCTAGAGGAATGGTCCACGACACAACGTTAGGTGCCATACTCCACCGGTTAACACCCGAAAACCGAAGAATCGCTCGTCGCGTCGAGAAATTTACAAGAAAGATAGAAATGACTTGATGCCGAATTATACACACACACACACACACACATATATATATATATATATATATATATATATATATATATATATATATATATATATATATATGTAAAGGAGTAAGGCTACCAACATTTGTAGAATGTTTTTTTCAACATTTATTTATTATTTTGTTGTTTTTTTCAACATTTATTTATTATTTTGTTGTTTTACCATTTTATAATTATAAAATGGTAAAACAATTTTATAATTATAAAATGGTAAAACAACAAAATAATAAATAAATGTTGAAAAAAACAACAAAATAATAAATAAATGTTGAAAAAAACATTCTACAAATATATAGGTTGATAACATTGTGTAGTATTTATTTAAATGTCGAAAGTTACATTATTAATTTTGTATAATAATGTAATAATCTGAACAAATAACTATATAACTGCAATCAATCTACTTTAGTCCGTTTTGATTTTGTAGAAACGAAATCAAATATGTTTCTATGTGTTAGCTTTATTAAACTAAATATTTCATAATAGTTTTTTTGTCAATATTTTTGTTATTTTACTTTACCTTAAAAATGTAATCGATTATTTTCTAGTAAATTTATATATTTTTCTGTTGTAAAACTAAGCAAATGCATCAATGTTTACTAAATCAAGTTACAAAACACTAATTAAGAAAAAAACAGCTTTTTAATTATGTAATTATTTCTTTTTACAA
This sequence comes from Sepiola atlantica, assembly GCA_963556195.1. Lineage (NCBI taxonomy): Eukaryota > Metazoa > Mollusca > Cephalopoda > Sepiida > Sepiolidae > Sepiola > Sepiola atlantica. The sequence goes on along the minus strand of OY744534.1, from coordinate 6,584,455 downwards.
ATTTCAGTTATATGTATAGTTGTAATACTTTTCTCTCGTTGGAACTGCACTATTACTGCACTACCCTCTTTTCTATATATATATATATATATATATATATATATATATATATATAGAGAGAGAGAGAGAGAGAGAGAGAGAGAGAGAGAGAGAGAGAGAGAGTCGCTAATTATACTTGTGAATTTCCCATCGGTTAGTAGACTGATACAAGGGTTAACTCTGTCATATGTGGATTTAGTTAATACCACAAGGAAATTAAACTGCATTTTCTGTTCGTTTATAAATAGCTAAAAGCTTCCTCAGACTATATCATACGTCTTTTTTTCATTTATAACTCCTATATTATAATCAAAACAGTTTACTGTTATTTAAATCCATAATACAACATAACATCTTGATATTTTGTATATATAGTGAATATAAAAGATTAAGAGAACTGTTTTGACTGCCTAATTAGCATAACTAATAAACACCAAAGGCAGATAATCTGCCAAAATCGATGTCAGCAGACAGAATACTCGGTGCTTATGCAGTTGAGCGGACCATTAAAAAAATTTTAAAAATTATTTTTTTATAAAAACAATATTATATACTTATTCAGTGTTATCTTCTTACTCACTGTGCAAAAAAGTAGAAAAAATTATCCACTAGAACTTTAATTACAAGTATTTTTCCATTCTGCGTATCGTAAGAGCGATTCGTTCACAGAGACGCCATGTTGTTTTTTATTATGATTTCGCAAGTTGATTATCTCCCCTGCGAAATCTTCTTTCTTTAGAAACAAACTGAAGTCTCTGTGAACGAATCGCTGTTACGATACGCAGAATGGAAAAATACTTTTAATTAAAGTTCTAGTGGATAATTTTTTCTACTTTTTTGCACAGTGAGTAAGAAGATAACACTGAATAAGTATATAATATTGTTTTTATAAAAAAATAATTTAAAAAAATTTTTTAATGGTCCGCTCATCTGCATAAGCACCGAATACTCTGCTGGTGTTTATTATTGTTCACAAACGGAAGTTTCTTTTCCCAGAATATTAAATAAATGATTTTTAATAATCATCCGGACATCACACAAACAGCTAACACCACACTTACTGTTATGTAAGATTTTAATAAAAAATAAATAGTAAGTCACATTTCGCATTCGATTTATTATTTTTGTTCCTTCCAGCTTACATCTTACACGGAATTTGCATTGCCCTCAGCCTTTTAAAACATACTACTAATATAAATATATATATATATATATATATATATATATATATATATATATATATATATATATATATATATATATATATGATAATTTTATTTACACAGACATGTACAAAATCTGCGACACTGGTATGTCGATGTTATCGATCAACAGTTACTATAAACTGAGATCTCACCAGGCAGAGTTAGAATCCGATCTTAACCTCAGATCATATTTGGAGAGAATCCATATATATATATATATATATATATATATATATATATATATACACACACACATTTTACGAATACCTGTCACCTGACAGCTAAATTGATTCTTAACTGTTTTGATCAACTTTTATGTCGCCTAACGAAGATAAAAATAAACATATAATGCTGTAAAATAATGATTAACCTTATGTCTAGAATCCTTTTTCCACTTTTGATTAAAATCCATAACATAAGTTTGCTGCTAGAAAATGTTTAAAAAATAAAACTGAAGCTTAATGGGTCCTCTTCTGATATTCACATGAAATCATAAAATTACGCAAGCAATTTAATTTTTTTTATATACTTTTTATTATCATTTCTGATGACCTAAAGAGAAAAAGATGGTAAGTATTGCCATTTTTTTTTAGAGTAAGTGATTTTTTTCAAAATTCATTATAGATGGTGGGGGTTGTCTGACTTGTTATTTGCTTTCACTTTCAATTGTTTTATCTATGGGCAAAAAGGGCACACTGTTTACTCGCAAACTTTCGTGTGAAAAGGGACATATTTATATTTATTCGTATATCAAATAAATACACATTGCGATTTATTTTAGAGTGGAGGACGCAACTGTTATTCAGTACTGGGTGTTGTTTCTTTTGCTATTGTATTGGATTTTGGTATTATGTATATATGTTATGTTTAACATAAAGTCGGATTTGTTACGAACCCCAACGACTAATAACACAATGATTTGCATGCAGAGGGCGCATATATATGTATGTGCTATTAAGTAGGTTTATTATTACCTCCCGCAAAGCCGAGGTTATGTTTTCGGGCGAATTTTTTTTTTTGTCATTTTGTTTGTCTGTATAAAAAAAATGTATTTACCTCCCCAGGAGGTAAGGCACAAGGCCAGTGTTATCTTACTCCCACAAGGTAAGATGTGACCCAAGGTCGGGTCGGGAAAGTGGGATTTGAAAAGCCAGCGCCCGAGAAGGTGAGCACTCTGGCCATTAAAAATTGCCTGGGCAGCCCCGTCGGCATTCTCCGGTAGGGGCGCCTCAGGCTGTAAGCAATAAATTTACTCCTCCCCAGTTAGGGGAGGCGAAGCCTGGGAGGGTGGACCACGTAGAACTGCACAGGACAGACCCATAGACCGGCGTAAATCAATCCCCGAAGGCCAAGACGATACCAGTTTATGGGGTGTAGTATCCATCGGTACAGATACTACACTTTGATCCCGGCCAAAAGGCCGCAGACATTGCTTGACCAATCGTCACTAAACTTGGTCAAAATAGCGGTCATGGTTTACTTCATAACGGATTTAATTTTTGGATATCTAGTTCGAAAGGTCAAGGTAAAACGTCACATATTTGGCGATAACATTGGTTTTGTTTAACATAAAAGCACGCTACTTGAGCACTATTGTATATATATTATATTATTTTCATCTCATATGACCTTGACCGTAGTAATAGATCTTGAAAAGGTCGCTCATGTTCGAAATTTTCACGTAATTTCAACTTTCCAAGTTTTATTCATGCATCTGATGATTTTTGATTTCCTGACATAACTTCGGAAACAACGGTAACCATCTCCCTGTTGTTCCAAAGCATCTCCCTGGCTATCGTTCCTGGCAACGCTATGTCAGTAACGGCGACGTCACTTCCGTTCTAATCGTCATCTGTTGACTCTCTTTCTTTCTCTCCCCCTCTCTATCTACCTATGTCTGTATCTGTCTCTTTGCTTCTCTTTCTTTCTCTCCCCCTCTCTATCTACCTATGTCTGTATCTGTCTCTTTGCTTCTCTTTCTTTCTCTCTCCTCTCTATCTACCTATGTCTGTATCTGTCTCTTTTTTTCTCTTTCTTTCTCTCCCCCTCTCTATCGACCTATCTATGTATCTGTCTCTTTGCTTCTCTTTCTTTCTCTCCCCCTCTCTATCTACCTATGTCTGTATCTGTCTCTTTGCTTCTCTTTCTTTCTCTCACCCTCTCTATCTACCTATGTCTGTATCTGTCTCTTTGCTTCTCTTTCTTTCTCTCCCCCTCTCTATCTACCTATGTCTGTATCTGTCTCTTTGCTTCTCTTTCTTTCTCTCCCCCTCTCTATCTACCTATGTCTGTATCTGTCTCTTTGTTTCTCTTTCTTTGTCTCCCCCTCTCTATCGACCTATGTATGTATCTGTCTCTTTGCTTCTCTTTCTTTCTCTCCCCCTCTCTATCTACCTATGTCTGTATCTGTCTCTTTGCTTCTCTTTCTTTCTTTCCCCCGCTCTATCTACCTATGTCTGTATCTGTCTCTTTGCTTCTCTTTCTTTCTCTCCCCCTCTCTATCGACCTATGTATGTATCTGTCTCTTTGCTTCTCTTTCTTTCTCTCCCCTCTCGATCTACCTATGTCTGTATCTGTCTCTTTGCTTCTCTTTCTTTCTCTCCCCCTCTCTATCTACCTATGTCTGTATCTGTCTCTTTGCTTCTCTTTCTTTCTCTCCCCCTCTCTATCTACCCATGTTTGTATCTGTCTCTTTGCTTCTCTTTCTTTCTCTCTCCTCTCTATCAACCTATATCTGTATCTGTCTCTTTGTTTCTCTTTCTTTCTCTCCCCCTCTCTATCGGCATATGTATGTATCTGTCTCTTTGCTTCTCTTTCTTTCTTTCCCCCGCTCTATCAACCTATGTCTGTATCTGTCTCTTTGCTTCTCTTTCTTTCTCTCCCCCGATCTATCTACCTATGTCTGTATCTGTCTCTTTGCTTCTCTTTCTTTCTCTCCCCCTCTCTATCTACCTATGTCTGTATCTGTCTATTTGCTTCTCTTTCTTTCTCTCCCCCTCTCTATCTACCTATGTCTTTATCTGTCTATTTGCTTCTCTTTCTTTCTCTCCCCCTCTCTATCTACCTATGTCTGTATCTGTCTCTTTGCTTCTCTTTCTTTCTCTCCCCCTCTCTATCTACCTATGTCTGTATCTGTCTTTTTGCTTCTCTTTCTTTCTCTCCCCCTCTCTATCTACCTTTGTCTGTATCTGTCTTTTTGCTTCTCTTTCTTTCTTCCCCTCCTCTCTATCTACCCATGTTTGTATCTGTCTCTTTGCTTCTCTTTCTTTCTCTCTCCTCTCTATCAACCTATATCTGTATCTGTTTCTTTGTTTCTCTTTCTTTCTCTCCCCCTCTCTATCGACCTATGTATGTATCTGTCTCTTTGCTTCTCTTTCTTTCTCTCCCCCTCTCTATCTACCTATGTCTGTATCTGTCTCTTTGCTTCTCTTTCTTTCTCTCCCCCTCTCTATCTACCTATGTCTGTATCTGTCTCTTTGTTTCTCTTTCTTTGTCTCCCCCTCTCTATCGACCTATGTATGTATCTGTCTCTTTGCTTCTCTTTCTTTCTCTCCCCCTCTCTATCTACCTATGTCTGTATCTGTCTCTTTGCTTCTCTTTCTTTCTTTCCCCCGCTCTATCTACCTATGTCTGTATCTGTCTCTTTGCTTCTCTTTCTTTCTCTCCCCCTCTCTATCGACCTATGTATGTATCTGTCTCTTTGCTTCTCTTTCTTTCTTTCCCCCGCTCTATCAACCTATGTCTGTATCTGTCTCTTTGCTTCTCTTTCTTTCTCTCCCCCGATCTATCTACCTATGTCTGTATCTGTCTCTTTGCTTCTCTTTCTTTCTCTCCCCCTCTCTATCTACCTATGTCTGTATCTGTCTCTTTGCTTCTCTTTCTTTCTCTCCCCCTCTCTATCTACCTATGTCTGTATCTGTCTATTTGCTTCTCTTTCTTTCTCTCCCCCTCTCTATCTACCTATGTCTGTATCTGTCTCTTTGCTTCTCTTTCTTTCTCTCCCCCTCTCTATCTACCTATGTCTGTATCTGTCTCTTAGCTTCTCTTTGTTTCTCTCCCCCTCTCTATCTACCTATGTCTGTATCTGTCTCTTTGCTTCTCTTTTTTTCTCTCCCCCTCTCTATCTATCTATGTCTGTATATGTGTCTTTGCTTCTCTTTTTTTCTCTCCCCCTCTCTATCTATCTATGTCTGTATCTGTCTCTTTGCTTCTCTTTCTTTCTCTCCCCCTCTCTATCTACCTATGTCTGTATCTGTCTCTTTGCTTCTCTTTCTTTCTCTCCCCTCTCTATCTACTTATATCTGTATCTGTCTCTTTGCTTCTCTTTCTTTCTCTCCCCCTCTCTATCTACCCATGTCTGTATCTGTCTCTTTGCTTCTCTTTCTTTCTCTCTCCTCTCTATCTACCTATGTCTGTATCTGTCTCTTTGCTTCTCTTTCTTTCTCTCCCACTCTCTATCTACCTATGTATGCATCTGTCTCTTTGCTTCTCTTTCTTTCTCTCCCCCTCTCTATCTACCTATGTCTGTATCTGTCTCTTTGCTTCTCTTTCTTTCTCTCCCCCTCTCTATCTACCTATGTCTGTATCTGTCTCTTTGTTTCTCTTTCTTTGTCTCCCCCTCTCTATCGACCTATGTATGTACCTGTGTCTTTGCTTCTGTTTCTTTCTCTCCCCCTTTCTATCTACCTATGTCTGTATCTGTCTCTTTGCTTCTCTTTCTTTCTCTCCCCCGCTCTATCTACCTATGTCTATATCTGTCTCTTTGTTTCTCTTTATTTCTCTCCCCCTTCTCTATCTACCTATGTCTGTATCTGTCTCTTTGCTTCTCTTTTTTTCTCTCTTCTCTCTATCTACCTATGTCTGTATCTGTCTTTTTGCTTCTCTTTCTTTCTCTCCCCCTCTCTATCTACCTTTGTCTGTATCTGTCTTTTTGCTTCTCTTTCTTTCTCCCCCCCTCTCTATCTACCCATGTTTGTATCTGTCTCTTTGCTTCTCTTTCTTTCTCTCTCCTCTCTATCAACCTATATCTGTATCTGTTTCTTTGTTTCTCTTTCTTTCTCTCCCCCTCTCTATCGACCTATGTATGTATCTGTCTCTTTGCTTCTCTTTCTTTCTCTCCCCCTCTCTATCTACCTATGTCTGTATCTGTCTCTTTGCTTCTCTTTCTTTCTCTCCCCCTCTCTATCTACCTATGTCTATATCTGTCTATTTGCTTCTCTTTCTTTCTCTCCCCCTCTCTATCTACCTATGTCTGTATCTGTCTCTTTGCTTCTCTTTCTTTCTCTCCCCCTCTCTATCTACCTATGTCTGTATCTGTCTCTTAGCTTCTCTTTGTTTCTCTCCCCCTCTCTATCTACCTATGTCTGTATCTGTCTCTTTGCTTCTCTTTTTTTCTCTCCCCCTCTCTATCTATCTATGTCTGTATATGTGTCTTTGCTTCTCTTTTTTTCTCTCCCCCTCTCTATCTATCTATGTCTGTATCTGTCTCTTTGCTTCTCTTTCTTTCTCTCCCCCTCTCTATCTACCTATGTCTGTATCTGTCTCTTTGCTTCTCTTTCTTTCTCTCCCCTCTCTATCTACTTATATCTGTATCTGTCTCTTTGCTTCTCTTTCTTTCTCTCCCCCTCTCTATCTACCCATGTCTGTATCTGTCTCTTTGCTTCTCTTTCTTTCTCTCTCCTCTCTATCTACCTATGTCTGTATCTGTCTCTTTGCTTCTCTTTCTTTCTCTCCCACTCTCTATCTACCTATGTATGCATCTGTCTCTTTGCTTCTCTTTCTTTCTCTCCCCCTCTCTATCTACCTATGTCTGTATCTGTCTCTTTGCTTCTCTTTCTTTCTCTCCCCCTCTCTATCTACCTATGTCTGTATCTGTCTCTTTGTTTCTCTTTCTTTGTCTCCCCCTCTCTATCGACCTATGTATGTACCTGTGTCTTTGCTTCTGTTTCTTTCTCTCCCCCTTTCTATCTACCTATGTCTGTATCTGTCTCTTTGCTTCTCTTTCTTTCTCTCCCCCGCTCTATCTACCTATGTCTATATCTGTCTCTTTGTTTCTCTTTATTTCTCTCCCCCTTCTCTATCTACCTATGTCTGTATCTGTCTCTTTGCTTCTCTTTTTTTCTCTCTTCTCTCTATCTACCTATGTCTGTATCTGTCTTTTTGCTTCTCTTTCTTTCTCTCCCCCTCTCTATCTACCTTTGTCTGTATCTGTCTTTTTGCTTCTCTTTCTTTCTCCCCCCCTCTCTATCTACCCATGTTTGTATCTGTCTCTTTGCTTCTCTTTCTTTCTCTCTCCTCTCTATCAACCTATATCTGTATCTGTTTCTTTGTTTCTCTTTCTTTCTCTCCCCCTCTCTATCGACCTATGTATGTATCTGTCTCTTTGCTTCTCTTTCTTTCTCTCCCCCTCTCTATCTACCTATGTCTGTATCTGTCTCTTTGCTTCTCTTTCTTTCTCTCCCCCGATCTATCTACCTATGTCTGTATCTGTCTCTTATCTTCTCTTTCTTTCTATCCCCCTCTCTATCTACTTATGTCTGTATCTGTCTATTTGCTTCTCTTTCTTTCTCTCCCCCTCTCTATCTACCTTTGTCTGTATCTGTCTCTTTGCTTCTCTTTCTTTCTCTCCCCCTCTCTATCTACCTATGTCTGTATCTGTCTCTTCGCTTCTCTCTCTTTCTCAACCCCTCTCTATCTACCTATGTCTGTATCTGTCTCTTTGCTTCTCTTTCTTTCTCTCCCCCTCTCTATCTACATATGTCTGTATCTGTCTCTTTGCTTCTCTTTCTCTCACTCTTCCCCTCTCTTTTTTATCGCCCCCTCTCTATCTACCTATGTTTGTATATGTCTCTTTGCTTCTCTTTCTCTCACTCTCCCCCTCTCTTTTTTTATCTCCCCCTTTCTATCTACCTATGTCTGTATCTGTCTCTTTGCTTCTCTTTCTTTCTCTCCCCCCTCTCTATCTATCTATGTCTGTATATGTCTTTTTGCTGCTCTTTCTCTCACATTATTGTTTTATAAATAATTGGACTTGTTTGGTTTGTCTTCACAATGGCAGCCATTATTGTTTATTTATTGTTAGTTTGAAATTGTATTTCTTGTCCTGCAATAAAATTTTGTCTACGATAACCACAATTCAAAAACCTCGGTCTAATTATAAAAATAGTTATTTTAGTTAGCATTACTTTGAAAATATCCAACAATATTCAGAATTAAGACCCAGTTCAGATATATGCCTATCCTTACGTTGTCATGCCTAGGTATGAAATCTCATAACTGATTAATGTTTATGTTTTAATATCTATAACATTTAAAAGGTATGCATTTCTATTTGCAGAAGTGTCCGAACCGCGTCAGAAAGTATCTGAAGAAGATGGTCAGAAATGGTTGTGATAATACCAAGCTAAAATATATGCAAAATATATTTTCCGGTGTCGGACCAAGATGTCACGAAGTTCTGCTCGGATATGAAGAACTAACAACGTTGTTGTATCACGCTGTCAGTTCCGGTGCCAAAAATGTTGTCGAATATCTCATAGTTGAATGCCACGCAGACATTGAAAGAGGAACAACTAAAGCTATTTACAACTACCCGCCACTTTTCGCCGCCATCAACAACGACGATATCTCGATGGTCAAACTGTTGGTAAAACTAGGAGCGAACGTGAACGCGCCCACCGTCGAGGACCAAACTATCGTGAACGAAGCCTGTGCGCTTGGAAAATTGTCCATCGCGAAGTATCTGATTGAACACGGCGCCGATATATACACTGAGGCTCACATAAACCGGATGGGAACAGACCTGGATTATCTGACTTCAGCTCATCGATTAGGCTGCGATATCAATCGTACAGACACTATGGGACGAAATCCACTGATTTTCGCCGCGTTAGCAAAAAATCACGAAATAATTTCCTATTTGCTTGGTATAAATGTTCGTATCTGTCAGAGAGATTCGCAAGGGAATAATGCATTGAATGTCGCATTATGGAACCACGATCATGACTTGATATTCTTTCTCAGTTCCTGGATCTATACGGCCTCGGAAACCATTAAAACCTTCGAGTTACAAGGTTGTAAAATGGCCATGTGCTTAAATGTATCGAACGCTTTTTTTATGTGGAACGATTCGTTCATTTTCCGGCAGAAAAATTCCATGCCAAGAGATGAAGTCCAGCATAAGACCCTTGGAAAATACACACAGTTTAAAAGCGTTGAAGAATTAAAAAAACACAGGTTTCAATGGGAATTCATGATGTTCGAAGCGTTGAACATATATATACGCTTGTTGACACCTTTTCATGGTGTGACTATACAGGCGGCCATTAAAATTTCGGAGATGTACCCGGATGATGATTATATTTCAAATGGATTCCTTATGGATATTTTCCGACTAAACTGGGAGAATCCGGACCCATTAAATGATAACTTACACTCCATATTCTTAAGAATAATAGCCTCGCATTCGAATAGAAAATCGAGATATTTTAATCACCAGAAGGCCTCAAGGGAGATTACTATGTACATTGACTATATTGAAGAAAAAATCTGGCCTGTATTGGCAGAATTAAAAAAAGAAAATATCAATTTTATTTTTGAGAAATATGCAAATATTGTTTTTAACATTATCAAATTCATGCAGTTCTTTTTGGAAGCAGGTCCGTCGCCTGATTTAGGCCAAGCGTTAATATACAGACTAACACGACTCATAAAAGAAGAAACCCGTAAAAAGCTCCCTACGACACTTCTACATCAGGCAGTTAAGCTGGTCCTTCTTTTTGGCGCGAAACTGCTTGTCCAATGCGGGGCTGATATAAATGAACCCGATCACCGTAACGATATCCCCTTGCACCATCTCGGCTTGTCGATGGAAGAAGACCAAGAAAAAGAGAGCATTGCTTCCTTCCTTATAAGAAACGGAAGCGAAGTCGACGCCGTTAGTTGTGACGGACACGGCGTCCATGAGGTTCTGCAACAGAAAAGAATGGTAAAGAATTGTTTGGAGAAAGTAAATTTAAAGTGTCTGGCAGCAAGAGCAATTGCAAAGAACAACGTTGTAGTTTTTCGAGACGAGTGCCCCAGAGATGTTTTTCGTTTAATCAAAATTCATGGCGGGAATATAATTGACAAAACTGATGTTAGATCAATTGAGCAAAATTCAAAACCATCAAACTAAATCCTGAGTTTTCTGCCTTACAATAAGTATATATATATATATATATATATATATATATATATATATATATATATATATTATAATAGAAAATGAAGTAATAAAATAAGGTGTCAATCAAATTTTATTGGAATTCAAAGTTCAAGCAAAGTATCTTAAAGTCCTTAGCTCATGAGTTTTCAAAGATACTTCTTCTCTTCAGAGGACCATTACCGCAGTTATACCACTACAGGTAATAAAATTAAACTTTGAAAATATATAAAAATATATACAAAAATACATACCAATACATAACAGCAATATATATATATATATATATATATATATATATATATATATTTATGTATATTATATATATATATATATATATATATAATACTAGCCGTGGTTACTCGCATTACGTAGGAGTTTAAAAAATAATTACTAATATTAACTGAGTAAATACATCTAAACACAATAGGTTGATATGCCGTAAAAAAGAACTAACTTAATAAACTCTATCATGGATTTCAGTGTTCGGATTGACTTCCTCATCTTGACTGCCATGCTCACAACGTTTCCG
>OY744534.1:6550977-6570977 GCA_963556195.1 Sepiola atlantica | reverse complement strand
TATAAGACTTCATCAGGATGATGATATAGGGAAAAGATATCATGCAAGCACAGATACATGTAGGGTAGACATGTTGGGAAGAAAAATAAAATTTCATTTCATTTTATTTTATTTTTCTTCCCAACATGTCTACCCTACATGTATCTGTGCTTGCATGATATCTTTTCCCTATATCATCATCCTGATGAAGTCTTATAAATAAAGACGAAACGTTGATGTACACATAAAAAACATCCAGTTTTTGGTTTTCCTTTTTCATTTTACCATCACGTCGGATTACCTTCATCCTTCTCTTCCCATATATATATATATATATATATATATATATATATATATATATATATATATATATATATATATATAGCACTAGATGAAGTTAAAGAATAAAATAAGGTGCGACTCAAATTTTATTAGCATTCAATGTTCAAGCAAAGTACTTTAAAGTCCTTAACTCATGAGTTTTCAAAGAAAATATTCTCCTCGGAGGACCATTACCGCAATGACATTACTGCAGGTAATAAAAATTAAACTTTGAAAATATATTTTAAAAATTTACATAAAAATACATAAAATTATATAAAACATCAAATATATCAGCCCAAAACATACTTTTTTGCTAAACTTATACAGTTCATCCAAGTCATAAAGTTTAAAACAGCTTCAAAAAAGATATCAAAGAGGTTGATTAAAAAGAATCCGGTGATAAATACGAAAAAGTTATCCAAATTATTGGTGGTAAATTTCCGTTGAAAAGAAGTCTCGACTCACCTATATATATTTTGAGCACTTTCTCCACACTGCCCCCACGCAAAGAGTTTTCTTCACATTCTACAATTCATTTGACTTCTTTTCAACGGAAATTTACCACCCGGACAATCTGCATATATTTTTACGGAATTTTTCTTTTCATTCACTGCGTTTTTTTAACAAAAATTCCTTTAATAATAATTTCAAATATATGAACTTTGGTTTTTTCGAAAGCCAACTTATCCATCTGTATTTCTCCTCTGATGATAAGATTTCGATCTTTGAAAAGCCTTGGCTTAAGGAAAGAATAATAAACACTAGTTTATTACTGAATACACCTTGCATTGAACAATTGAAATTTGAAATAAATTTGGACAATCGTCACATATTTATCACTCTTTTTTCTTCTATCTCTACAATTGCTCTATCTCGTATATTGAGCTAATCCTCTTCACAAGTGGTTCCATCTACTAAAAGTTTTACTTTGGTTTATATTTGATCCTATATATATATATATATATATATATGGATGTTGACAATATGTGTATTAGCATATGTGTACTATCAGTACCTTTTAATTAGTGTTCTCTTAAAGAAAAATTCAGTTTGATGATGGTAAATCAATCAAAGCAGAGCAAATATAAATAAGACAAGTTTTTTTATATTCCAATAATCATGGTCTTTGTTATCAATTTTCGTTTTTTCACATTCTCAAAAAACATAACATTCCTGTGGGATGTATATTTACGACTCGTTTCCCTGGAGGTGAGCCAACCTACATTATGATATCAATATCGGCTCTCCTACGCCTCAAGATCATCAGAAAAATCTACAAAGTTCATATTAATATAATAATGTTGTTTGACTCACCAATTATTACAGAGAAAACGAAGGAGATGGGTCAATAGCGTGTGAGCGTGAGAAATATATATATATATATATATAGAGAGAGAGAGAGAGAGAGAGAGAGAAGGAGAGAGAGGGATAGAATATGGTAGTACAGTATTAGTGCTGTTCCAATGAAAGAAACGTATATATGTAAAAGTGTAAGGCTACCAATATTTATAAAAAGTTTTTTTCCACATTTATTTATTATTTTGTTATTTTTTATTTCATATAACGCGTTTCAAGCGGTGGTCACCTCTCATCAGATATGTAAATCCAAATAGATTTACATATCTGATGAGAGCGGGCCACCGCTTGAAACGCGTTATATGAAGCTGTAAAATGATAAAATAACAAAATAATAAATAAATGTTGAAAACCCCTTTTTACAAATGTTTGTAGCCTTACTCAATTACACACACACACATATATATACATATATATATATATATATATATATATATATATATATATATATATATATAATCCCTTTGTGTCGTAAGTTATGTCATACGCATCGCCTATGCCCCCAATAGGGTTAAAATAGAGAACATTGACTTTCATGTCTTCTCTGCTTCAAGTGTCGACAGGAAGAGACATAATTACGTTTACCCCGGTGTCACGTGATTTCGCTGTATCCTGTGTTACTGAGGTCACTCCTGATACCTAGGTGGCACACAAACTTTTTTTATTTAAATAACACTGAAAACAAAAACTTCCAATTTACAAGGATCAAAGAACGTTGTAATAAGTTAATGTTTCACGCAATTAACCAATTAGAAAAAAAAATAAAGAACATTTTTAATTACTTTTATTTTTAAATAAGAAATAATTGAACTACGTACATATTTTTTTTATTGGTAAATATTTCCATTTTTAAAGTTGCTCCTGAACCTTGGAAACTAACCTGAAACCTATGACGTACAGAATGTCAATCTGTGCCAGGTTTGAAACGACATAAGAGAATCAACACACATATTCTTCTTCTTCTTTTCTTCTTCTTCTAATTCTTTTTATTTCTTCTTCTTCTTCTTCTTCTTCTAATTCTTTTTATTTCTTCTTCTTTTTCTTCTTCTTCTCCTTCTTTTTCTTCTTCTAATTCTTTTTATTTCTTCTTCTTCTTTTTCTTCTTCTTCTTCTTCTTTTCTTCTTCTAAGTCTTTTTATTTCTTCTTCTTTTTCTTCTTCTTCTTTTCTTCTTCTAAGTCCTTTTATTTCTTCTTCTTCTTCTTCTTCTTCTTTTCTTTCTCCTTCTCCTTCTTCTTCTTTGCGTGTCTTTGAAGTATCATGTGGTCAAACGACAGTTTCACACTTTTTTAAGCAGTCCTTTGCATTTCCTTTGCATTTCCTTTGCATTTCCTTTGCATTTCCTTTGCATTTCTGTTGTACTCTACAAGATCTTTCAATCTGCACTTCTTCTTCTTTCGTGGGAAGCAGATGATTCTGGTGTTGGCATGAGTTTCCCCGATTTTTTTCTAGTTAGAAATCTTTCTGGAAAGACATCGGGTACTTACGTGAAGGACCACAGGAAGGTTGCCAACATCCCTAAGTGAAACTAGTACTGTAGAACCGACTGGATTCGAACTCGGAACACCCAGGTCTTGAGTCTGTGCCGATATCCACTTAACCACCGTCACCTCCTATTCGACATCGACACACCGATTCTTGTTCGATTAGCGGAGTTAAGCGACTTTAAACCTGAACAGTACGAGATGAGTAACCAAAAGACGATGGCGACACATCCCAGCTAAAACTAATGTCGTCAAAATCATATCCACTGATCGGGATATACATTAAGCTCATGCAGATAGTTTGTGAATTCAATATTCCCTGAAATAATTGTTTTCATTCACTCACAACAGAACATATTACCACTGAAATAATTTTTTTCATTCACTCACAACAGGACATATTACCACTGAAATAATTGTTTAATTCACTCACAACAGGACATATTACCACTGAAATAATTGTTTTCATTCACTCACAACAGGACATATTACCACTGAAATAATTGTTTTCATTCACTCACAACAGGACATATTACCACTGAAATAATTGTTTTCATCTACTCACAACAGGACATATCACCACTGAAATAATTGTTTCATTCACTCACAACAGGACATATTACCACTGAAATAATTGTTTTCATTCACTCACAACAGGACATATTACCACTGAAATAATTGTTTTCATTCACTCACAACAGGACATATTACCACTGAAATATATGTTTTCATTCACTCACAACAGGACATATTACCACTGAAATAATTGTTTTCATTCACTCACAACAGGACATATTACCACTGAAATACTTGTTTTCATTCACTCACAACAGGACATATAACCACTGAAATAATTGTTTTCATTCACTCACAACAGGACATATTACCACTGAAATAATTGTTTTCATTCACTCACAACAGGACATATTACCACTGAAATAATTGTTTTCATTCACTCACAACAGGACATATTACCACTGAAATAATTGTTTTCATTCACTCACAACAGGACATATTACCACTGAAATAATTGTTTTCATTCACTCACAACAGGACATATTACCACTGAAATAATTGTTTTCATTCACTCACAACAGGACATATTCCTTGAAATAATTATTTTCATTCACTCACAACAGGACATATAACCACTGAAATAATTGTTTTCATTCACTCACAACAGGACATATTCCCTGAAATAATTGCTTTCATTCACTCACAACAGGACATATAACCACTGAAATAATTGTTTTCATTCACTCACAACAGGACATATAATCACTGAAGTAATTGTTTTCATTCACTCACAACAGGACATATTACCACTGAAATAATTGTTTTCATTCACTCACAACAGGACATATTACCACTGAAATAATTGTTTTCATTCACTCACAACAGGACATATTACCACTGAAATAATTGTTTTCATTCACTCACAACAGGACATATTACCACTGAAATAATTGTTTTCATTCACTCACAACAGGACATATTACCACTGAAATAATTTTTTTCATTCACTCCCAACAGGACATATCACCACTGAAATAATTGTTTAATTCACTCACAACAGGACATATTACCACTGAAATAATTGTTTTCATTCACTCACAACAGGACATATTACCACTGAAATAATTGTTTTCATTCACTCACAACAGGACATATTACCACTGAAATAATTGTTTTCATTCACTCACAACAGGACATATCACCACTGAAATAATTGTTTTCATTCACTCACAACAGGACATATTAGCACTGAAATGATTGTTTTCATTCACTCACAACAGGACATATTACCACTGAAATAATTGTTTTCATGCACTCACAACAGGACATATCACCACTGAAATAATTGCTTTCATTCACTCACAACAGGACATATTACCACTGAAATAATTGTTTTCATTCACTCACAACAGGACATATTACCACTGAAATAATTGTTTTCATGCACTCACAACAGGACATATTACCACTGAAATAATTGTTTTTATTCACTCACAACAGGACATATTACCACTGAAATAATTGTTTTCATTCACTCACAACAGGACATATTACCACTGAAATAATTGTTTTCATTCACTCACAACAGGACATATTACCACTGAAATAATTGTTTTCATTCACTCACAACAGGACATATTACCACTGAAATAATTGTTTCCATTCACTCACAACAGGACATATAACCACTGAAATAATTGTTTTCATTCACTCACAACAGGACATATTACCACTGAAATAATTGTTTTCATTCACTCACAACAGGACATATTACCACTGAAATAATTGTTTTCATACACTCACAACAGGACATATTACCACTGAAATAATTGTTTTCATTCACTCACAACAGGACATATTACCACTGAAATAATTGTTTTCATTCACTCACAACAGGACATATTCCTTGAAATAATTATTTTCATTCAGTCACAACAGGACATATAACCACTGAAATAATTGTTTTCATTCACTCACAACAGGACATATTCCCTGAAATAATTGTTTTCATTCACTCACAACAGGACATATAACCACTGAAATAATTGTTTTCATTCACTCACAACAGGACATATAATCACTGAAGTAATTGTTTTCATTCACTCACAACAGGACATATTACCACTGAAATAATTGTTTTCATTCACTCACAACAGGACATATTACCACTGAAATAATTGTTTTCATTCACTCACAACAGGACATATTCCTTGAAATAATTGTTTTCATTTACTCACAACAAGACATATAACCACTGAAATAATTGTTTTCATTCACTCACAACAGGACATATTCCCTGAAATAATTGTTTTCATTCACTCACAACAGGACATATAACCACTGAAATAATTGTTTTCATTCACTCACAACAGGACATATAACCACTGAAATAATTGTTTTTATTCACTCACAACAGGACATATAACCACATATCACAACTGAGACGTAAAAAAGCCATTGTGATTAAGGGCCAGATTTATAGGGAAAATCCGAAGTTGAGATTTGTACGGCAAGATTTTCGTCACATTACATTTAAAGAATTGCATGTTGGTACATTTAAGGAAACATGGAGCAGGGAGAGAAATCCAAAGGTAAGCAGCGCGAAGAAATAAGCTATTAGAGTATATAGTTTTACGGCATTAGGGGACATACCAGTGAAGGGGTGGGATTTTGCGCTAGACAGGTTTTTTGGGGGGGGAGGTAGAAGTGCAGTAAGTCTATAGGATAAAGTCCTGCCCTTATCTTGTGTCAGCATATTAAATTGAATATCCAACGTTATTTTTAACATTTTCTTGTAGAATTTTATTTTGTAGAAGTGCAGTAAGTTCATATGATCAAGTCCTGCCCTTATCTTGTGTCAGCAAATTGAATTGAATATCCAACGTTATTTTTAATATTTTCTTGTAGAATTTTTATTTTGTAGAAGTGCAGTAAGTTCATAGGATCAAGTCCTGCCCTTATCTTGTGTCAACATATTAAATTGAATATCCAACGTTATTTTTAACATTTTCTTGTAGAATTTTTATTTTGTAGAAGTGCAGTAAGTTCATAGGATCAAGTCCTGCCCTTATCTTGTGTCAACATATTAAATTGAATATCTAACGTTATTTTTAACATTTACTTGTAGAATTTTTATTTTGTAGAAGTGCAGTAAGTTCATAGGATCAAGTCCTTCCCTTATCTTGTGTCAACATATTAAATTGAATATCCAACGTTATTTTTAATATTTTCTTGTAGAATTTTTATTTTGTAGAAGTGCAGTGAGTTCATAGGATCAAGTCCTGCCCTTATCTTGTGTCAGCATATTAAATTGAATATCCAACGTTATTTTTAATATTTTCTTGTAGAATTTTTATTTTGTAGAAGTGCAGTAAGTTCATAGGATCAAGTCCTGCCCTTATCTTGTGTCAGCATATTAAATTGAATATCCAACGTTATTTTTAACATTTTATTGTAGAATTTTATTTTGTAGAAGTGCAGTGAGTTCATAGGATCAAGTCCTGTCCTTATCTTGTGTCAGCATATTAAATTGAATATCCAACGTTATTTTTAATATTTTCTTGTAGAATTTTTATTTTGTAGAAGTGCAGTAAATTCATAGGATCAAGTCCTGCCCTTATCTTGTGTCAGCATATTAAATTGAATATCCAACGTTATTTTTAATATTTTCTTGTATAATTGTATTTTGTAGAAGTGCAGTAAGTTCATAGGATCAAGTCCTGCCCTTATCTTGTGTCAGCATATTAAATAGAATATCCAACGTTATTTTTAATATTTTCTTGTATAATTGTATTTTGTAGAAGTGCAGTAAGTTCATAGGATCAAGTCCTGCCCTTATCTTGTGTCAGCATATTAAATTGAATATCCAACGTTATTTTTAATATTTTCTTGTATAATTGTATTTTGTAGAAGTGCAGTAAGTTCATAGGATCAAGTCCTGCCCTTATCTTGTGTCAGCATATTAAATTTAATATCCAACGTTATTTTTAATATTTTCTTGTATAATTGTATTTTGTAGAAGTGCAGTAAGTTCATAGGATCAAGTCCTGCCCTTATCTTGTGTCAGCATATTAAATTTAATATCCAACGTTATTTTTAATATTTTCTTGTATAATTGTATTTTGTAGAAGTGCAGTAAGTTCATAGGATCAAGTCCTGCCCTTATCTTGTGTCAGCATATTAAATTTAATATCCAACTGTATTTTTAATATTTTCTTGTATAATTGTATTTTGTAGAAGTGCAGTAAGTTCATAGGATCAAGTCCTGCCCTTATCTTGTGTCAGCATATTAAATTTAATATCCAACGTTATTTTTAATATTTTCTTGTATAATTGTATTTTGTAGAAGTGCAGTAAGTTCATAGGATCAAGTCCTGCCCTTATCTTGTGTCAGCATATTAAATTTAATATCCAACGTTATTTTTAATATTTTCTTGTAGAATTTTTATTTTGTAGAAGTGCAGTTAGTTCATAGGATAAAGTCCTGCCCTTATCTTGTGTCAGCATATTAAATTTAATATCCAACGTTATTTTTAATATTTTCTTGTAGAATTTTTATTTTGTAGAAGTGCAGTTAGTTCATAGGATCAAGTCCTGCCCTTATCTTGTGTCAGCATATTAAATTTAATATCCAACGTTATTTTTAATATTTTCTTGTAGAATTTTTATTTTGTAGAAGTGCAGTAAGTTCATAGGATCAAGTCCTGCCCTTATCTTGTGTCAGCATATTAAATTGAATATCCAACGTTATTTTTAACATTTTATTGTAGAATTTTATTTTGTAGAAGTGCAGTGAGTTCATAGGATCAAGTCCTGCCCTTATCTTGTGTCAGCATATTAAATTGAATATCCAACGTTATTTTTAATATTTTCTTGTATAATTGTATTTTGTAGAAGTGCAGTAAGTTCATAGGATCAAGTCCTGCCCTTATCTTGTGTCAGCATATTAAATAGAATATCCAACGTTATTTTTAATATTTTCTTGTATAATTGTATTTTGTAGAAGTGCAGTAAGTTCATAGGATCAAGTCCTGCCCTTATCTTGTGTCAGCATATTAAATTGAATATCCAACGTTATTTTTAATATTTTCTTGTATAATTGTATTTTGTAGAAGTGCAGTAAGTTCATAGGATCAAGTCCTGCCCTTATCTTGTGTCAGCATATTAAATTTAATATCCAACGTTATTTTTAATATTTTCTTGTATAATTGTATTTTGTAGAAGTGCAGTAAGTTCATAGGATCAAGTCCTGCCCTTATCTTGTGTCAGCATATTAAATAGAATATCCAACGTTATTTTTAATATTTTCTTGTATAATTGTATTTTGTAGAAGTGCAGTAAGTTCATAGGATCAAGTCCTGCCCTTATCTTGTGTCAGCATATTAAATTGAATATCCAACGTTATTTTTAATATTTTCTTGTATAATTGTATTTTGTAGAAGTGCAGTAAATTCATAGGATCAAGTCCTGCCCTTATCTTGTGTCAGCATATTAAATTTAATATCCAACGTTATTTTTAATATTTTCTTGTATAATTGTATTTTGTAGAAGTGCAGTAAGTTCATAGGATCAAGTCCTGCCCTTATCTTGTGTCAGCATATTAAATTTAATATCCAACGTTATTTTTAATATTTTCTTGTATAATTGTATTTTGTAGAAGTGCAGTAAGTTCATAGGATCAAGTCCTGCCCTTATCTTGTGTCAGCATATTAAATTTAATATCCAACGTTATTTTTAATATTTTCTTGTATAATTGTATTTTGTAGAAGTGCAGTAAGTTCATAGGATCAAGTCCTGCCCTTATCTTGTGTCAGCATATTAAATTGAATATCCAACGTTATTTTTAATATTTTCTTGTATAATTGTATTTTGTAGAAGTGCAGTAAGTTCATAGGATCAAGTCCTGCCCTTATCTTGTGTCAGCATATTAAATTGAATATCCAACGTTATTTTTAATATTTTCTTGTATAATTGTATTTTGTAGAAGTGCAGTAAGTTCATAGGATCAAGTCCTGCCCTTATCTTGTGTCAGCATATTAAATTGAATATCCAACGTTATTTTTAATATTTTCTTGTATAATTGTATTTTGTAGAAGTGCAGTAAATTCATAGGATCAAGTCCTGCCCTTATCTTGTGTCAGCATATTAAATTTAATATCCAACGTTATTTTTAATATTTTCTTGTATAATTGTATTTTGTAGAAGTGCAGTAAATTCATAGGATCAAGTCCTGCCCTTATCTTGTGTCAGCATATTAAATTTAATATCCAACGTTATTTTTAATATTTTCTTGTATAATTGTATTTTGTAGAAGTGCAGTAAGTACATAGGATCAAGTCCTGCCCTTATCTTGTGTCAGCATATTAAATTTAATATCCAACGTTATTTTTAATATTTTCTTGTATAATTGTATTTTGTAGAAGTGCAGTAAGTTCATAGGATCAAGTCCTGCCCTTATCTTGTGTCAGCATATTAAATTGAATATCCAACGTTATTTTTAATATTTTCTTGTATAATTGTATTTTGTAGAAGTGCAGTAAGTTCATAGGATCAAGTCCTGCCCTTATCTTGTGTCAGCATATTAAATTGAATATCCAACGTTATTTTTAATATTTTCTTGTATAATTGTATTTTGTAGAAGTGCAGTAAGTTCATAGGATCAAGTCCTGCCCTTATCTTGTGTCAGCATATTAAATTGAATATCCAACGTTATTTTTAATATTTTCTTGTATAATTGTATTTTGTAGAAGTGCAGTAAGTTCATAGGATCAAGTCCTGCCCTTATCTTGTGTCAGCATATTAAATTTAATATCCAACGTTATTTTTAATATTTTCTTGTAGAATTTTTATTTTGTAGAAGTGCAGTTAGTTCATAGGATAAAGTCCTGCCCTTATCTTGTGTCAGCATATTAAATTTAATATCCAACGTTATTTTTAATATTTTCTTGTAGAATTTTGATTTTGTAGAAGTGCAGTTAGTTCATAGGATCAAGTCCTGCCCTTATCTTGTGTCAGCATATTAAATTTAATATCCAACGTTATTTTTAATATTTTCTTGTATAATTGTATTTTGTAGAAGTGCAGTTAGTTCATAGGATCAAGTCCTGCCCTTATCTTGTGTCAGCATATTAAATTGAATATCCAACGTTATTTTTAATATTTTCTTGTATAATTGTATTTTGTAGAAGTGCAGTGAGTTCATAGGATCAAGTCCTGCCCTTATCCTGTGTCAGCATATTAAATTGAATATCCAACGTTATTTTTAATATTTTCTTGTAGAATTTTTATTTTGTAGAAGTGCAGTAACTTCATAGGATCAAGTCCTGCCCTTATCCTGTGTCAGCATATTAAATTGAATATCCAACGTTTTTTTTAATATTTTCTTGATGAATTTTTATTTTGTAGAAGTGCAGTAAGTTCATAGGATCAAGTCCTGCCCTTATCCTGTGTCAGCATATTAAATTGAATATCCAACGTTATTTTTAATATTTTCTGTAGAATTTTTATTTTGTAGAAGTGCAGTAACTTCATAGGATCAAGTCCTGCCCTTATCTTGTGTCAACATATTAAATTGAATATCCAACGTTATTTTAAATATTTACTTGTAGAATTTTTATTTTGTAGAAGTGCAGTAAGTTCATAGGATCAAGTTCTACCCTTATCTTGTGTCAACATATTAAATTGAATATCCAACGTTATTTTTAATATTTTCTTGTAGAATTTTTATTTTGTAGAAGTGCATTAAGTTCATAGGATCAAGTCCTGCCCTTATCTTGTGTCAGCATATTAAATTGAATATCCAACGTTATTTTTAACATTTTCTTGTAGAATTTTTATTTTGTAGAAGTGCAGTAAGTTCATAGGATCAAGTCCTGCCCTTATCTTGTGTCAGCATATTAAATTTAATATCCAACGTTATTTTTATTATTTTCTTGTAGAATTTTTATTTTGTAGAAGTGCAGTAAGTTCATAGGATAAAGTCCTGCCCTTATCTTGTGTCAGCATATTAAATTTAATATCCAACGTTATTTTTAATATTTTCTTGTTGAATTTTTATTTTGTAGAAGTGCAGTAAGTTCATAGGATCAAGTCCTGCCCTTATCTTGTGTAAGCATATTAAATTTAATATCCAACGTTATTTTTAATATTTTCTTGTATAATTGTATTTTGTAGAAGTGCAGTTAGTTCATAGGATCAAGTCCTGCCCTTATCTTGTGTCAGCATATTAAATTTAATATCCAACGTTATTTTTAATATTTTCTTGTAGAATTTTTATTTTGTAGAAGTGCAGTTAGTTCATATGATCAAGTCCTGCCCTTATCTTGTGTCAGCATATTAAATTTAATATCCAACGTTATTTTTAATATTTTCTTGTATAATTGTATTTTGTAGAAGTGCAGTGAGTTCATAGGATCAAGTCCTGCCCTTATCTTGTGTCAGCATATTAAATTTAATATCCAACGTTATTTTTAATATTTTCTTGTAGAATTTTTATTTTGTAGAAGTGCAGTTAGTTCATAGGATCAAGTCCTGCCCTTATCTTGTGTCAGCATATTAAATTGAATATCCAACGTTATTTTTAATATTTTCTTGTATAATTGTATTTTGTAGAAGTGCAGTGAGTTCATAGGATCAAGTCCTGCCCTTATCTTGTGTCAGCATATTAAATTGAATATCCAACGTTATTTTTAATATTTTCTTGATGAATTTTTATTTTGTAGAAGTGCAGTAAGTTCATATGATCAAGTCCTGCCCTTATCCTGTGTCAGCATATTAAATTTAATATCCAACGTTATTTTTAATATTTTCTTGTAGAATTGTATTTTGTAGAAGTGCAGTAAGTTCATAGGATCAAGTCCTGCCCTTATCTTGTGTCAGCATATTAAATTTAATATCCAACGTTATTTTTAATATTTTCTTGTATAATTGTATTTTGTAGAAGTGCAGTAAGTTCATAGGATCAAGTCCTGCCCTTATCTTGTGTCAGCATATTAAATTGAATATCCAACGTTATTTTTAATATTTTCTTGTATAATTGTATTTTGTAGAAGTGCAGTAAGTTCATAGGATCAAGTCCTGCCCTTATCTTGTGTCAGCATATTAAATTGAATATCCAACGTTATTTTTAATATTTTCTTGTATAATTGTATTTTGTAGAAGTGCAGTAAGTTCATAGGATCAAGTCCTGCCCTTATCTTGTGTCAGCATATTAAATTGAATATCCAACGTTATTTTTAATATTTTCTTGTATAATTGTATTTTGTAGAAGTGCAGTAAGTTCATAGGATCAAGTCCTGCCCTTATCTTGTGTCAGCATATTAAATTTAATATCCAACGTTATTTTTAATATTTTCTTGTAGAATTTTTATTTTGTAGAAGTGCAGTTAGTTCATAGGATAAAGTCCTGCCCTTATCTTGTGTCAGCATATTAAATTTAATATCCAACGTTATTTTTAATATTTTCTTGTAGAATTTTTATTTTGTAGAAGTGCAGTTAGTTCATAGGATCAAGTCCTGCCCTTATCTTGTGTCAGCATATTAAATTTAATATCCAACGTTATTTTTAATATTTTCTTGTATAATTGTATTTTGTAGAAGTGCAGTTAGTTCATAGGATCAAGTCCTGCCCTTATCTTGTGTCAGCATATTAAATTTAATATCCAACGTTATTTTTAATATTTTCTTGTAGAATTTTTATTTTGTAGAAGTGCAGTTAGTTCATAGGATCAAGTCCTGCCCTTATCTTGTGTCAGCATATTAAATTGAATATCCAACGTTATTTTTAATATTTTCTTGTATAATTGTATTTTGTAGAAGTGCAGTGAGTTCATAGGATCAAGTCCTGCCCTTATCCTGTGTCAGCATATTAAATTGAATATCCAACGTTATTTTTAATATTTTCTTGTAGAATTTTTATTTTGTAGAAGTGCAGTAACTTCATAGGATCAAGTCCTGCCCTTATCCTGTGTCAGCATATTAAATTGAATATCCAACGTTATTTTTAATATTTTCTTGATGAATTTTTATTTTGTAGAAGTGCAGTAAGTTCATAGGATCAAGTCCTGCCCTTATCCTGTGTCAGCATATTAAATTGAATATCCAACGTTATTTTTAATATTTTCTTGTAGAATTTTTATTTTGTAGAAGTGCAGTAACTTCATAGGATCAAGTCCTGCCCTTATCTTGTGTCAACATATTAAATTGAATATCCAACGTTATTTTAAATATTTTCTTGTAGAATTTTTATTTTGTAGAAGTGCAGTAAGTTCATAGGATCAAGTTCTGCCCTTATCTTGTGTCAACATATTAAATTGAATATCCAACGTTATTTTTAATATTTTCTTGTAGAATTTTTATTTTGTAGAAGTGCATTAAGTTCATAGGATCAAGTCCTGCCCTTATCTTGTGTCAGCATATTGAATTGAATATCCAACGTTATTTTTAACATTTTCTTTGTAGAATTTTTATTTTGTAGAAGTGCAGTAAGTTCATAAGATCAAGTCCTGCCCTTATCTTGTGTCAACATATTGAATTGAATATCCAACGTTATTTTTAACATTTTCTTGTAGAATTTTTATTTTGTAGAAGTGCAGTAAGTTCATAGGATCAAGTCCTGCCCTTATCTTGTGTCAGCATATTAAATTTAATATCCAACGTTATTTTTATTATTTTCTTGTAGAATTTTTATTTTGTAGAAGTGCAGTAAGTTCATAGGATCAAGTCCTGCCCTTATCTTGTGTCAGCATATTAAATTTAATATCCAACGTTATTTTTAATATTTTCTTGTATAATTGTATTTTGTAGAAGTGCAGTAAGTTCATAGGATCAAGTCCTGCCCTTATCTTGTGTCAGCATATTAAATTTAATATCCAACGTTATTTTTAATATTTTCTTGTTGAATTTTTATTTTGTAGAAGTGCAGTAAGTTCATAGGATCAAGTCCTGCCCTTATCTTGTGTAAGCATATTAAATTTAATATCCAACGTTATTTTTAATATTTTCTTGTATAATTGTATTTTGTAGAAGTGCAGTTAGTTCATAGGATCAAGTCCTGCCCTTATCTTGTGTCAGCATATTGAATTGAATATCCAACGTTATTTTTAACATTTTCTTGTAGAATTTTTATTTTGTAGAAGTGCAGTAAGTTCATAGGATCAAGTCCTGCCCTTATCTTGTGTCAGCATATTAAATTTAATATCCAACGTTATTTTTAATATTTTCTTGTTGAATTTTTATTTTGTAGAAGTGCAGTAAGTTCATAGGATCAAGTCCTGCCCTTATCTTGTGTCAGCATATTAAATTTAATATCCAACGTTATTTTTAATATTTTCTTGTTGAATTTTTATTTTGTAGAAGTGCAGTAAGTTCATAGGATCAAGTCCTGCCCTTATCTTGTGTAAGCATATTAAATTTAATATCCAACGTTATTTTTAATATTTTCTTGTATAATTGTATTTTGTAGAAGTGCAGTTAGTTCATAGGATCAAGTCCTGCCCTTATCTTGTGTCAGCATATTAAATTTAATATCCAACGTTATTTTTAATATTTTCTTGTAGAATTTTTATTTTGTAGAAGTGCAGTTAGTTCATATGATCAAGTCCTGCCCTTATCTTGTGTCAGCATATTAAATTTAATATCCAACGTTATTTTTAATATTTTCTTGTATAATTGTATTTTGTAGAAGTGCAGTGAGTTCATAGGATCAAGTCCTGCCCTTATCTTGTGTCAGCATATTAAATTGAATATCCAACGTTATTTTTAATATTTTCTTGTAGAATTTTTATTTTGTAGAAGTGCAGTTAGTTCATAGGATCAAGTCCTGCCCTTATCTTGTGTCAGCATATTAAATTGAATATCCAACGTTATTTTTAATATTTTCTTGTATAATTGTATTTTGTAGAAGTGCAGTAAGTTCATAGGATCAAGTCCTGCCCTTATCTTGTGTCAGCATATTAAATTTAATATCCAACGTTATTTTTAATATTTTCTTGTATAATTGTATTTTGTAGAAGTGCAGTGAGTTCATAGGATCAAGTCCTGCCCTTATCTTGTGTCAGCATATTAAATTGAATATCCAACGTTATTTTTAATATTTTCTTGATGAATTTTTATTTTGTAGAAGTGCAGTAAGTTCATATGATCAAGTCCTGCCCTTATCCTGTGTCAGCATATTAAATTGAATATCCAACGTTATTTTTAATATTTTCTTGTAGAATTTTTATTTTGTAGAAGTGCAGTAAGTTCATAGGATCAAGTCCTGCCCTTATCTTGTGTCAACATATTAAATTGAATATCCAACGTTATTTTAAATATTTTCTTGTAGAATTTTTCTTTTGTAGAAGTGCAGTAAGTTCATAGGATCAAGTTCTACCCTTATTATGTGTCAACATATTAAATTGAATATCCAACGTTATTTTTAATATTTTCTTGTAGAATTTTTATTTTGTAGAAGTGCAGTAAGTTCATAGGATCAAGTTCTAACCTTATCTTGTGTCAGCATATTGAATTGAATATCCAACGTTATTTTTAATATTTTCTTGTAGAACTTTTATTTTGTAGAAGTGCAGTAAGTTCATAGGTTCAAGTCCTGCCCTTATCTTGTGTCAACATATTGAATTGAATATCCAACGTTATTTTTAATATTTTCTTTGTAGAATTTTTATTTTGTAGAAGTGCAGTAAGTTCATAGGTTCAAGTCCTGCCCTTATCTTGTGTCAACATATTGAATTGAATATCCAACGTTATTTTTAACATTTTCTTTGTAGAATTTTTATTTTGTAGAAGTGCAGTAAGTTCATAGGTTCAAGTCCTGCCCTTATCTTGTGTCAACATATTGAATTGAATATCCAACGTTATTTTTAATATTTTCTTGTAGAACTTTTATTTTGTAGAAGTGCAGTAAGTTTATAGGTTCAAGTCCTGCCCTTATCTTGTGTCAGCATATTAAATTGAATATCCAACGTTATTTTTAATTTTTTCTTGTAGAATTTTATTTTGTAGAAGTGCAGTAAGTTCATAGGATCAAGTCCTAACCTTATCTTGTGTCAGCATATTGAATTGAATATCCAACGTTATTTTTAATATTTTCTTGTAGAATTTTATTTTGTATGTGCCAAAGCTAGAAAAAAACTTTTAAAGATAAAACATTGTTTGAGATGAGCTAATGATAGCTTACAAAGTCTCCGACGTGATTGGGATGACTCTGTCGTGAATTTTGAGTTCGGTTTCTCCGTATACCCCTCGAGGTAATACACTGCGAATTAGAGCCGGATAAAGTGTCAACGGTCACTCCGATTGATAATAGTTTACTTAAGGGCATCATATCGAAATCATTTACAACATCAAGATGGCTACCGGCTTTGATCAGCAAGTTGATCCTAGAGCGCGAAAAATCAAACTCGTTTTCCAGTGCGAGATGGAGGGGCGTGCACTTGAATTCGTCTTGGAAGTTCACTTCGACACCACAGTCGAGTATGTAAGAAAAGACCGAATCAGGAATCTTCGTTTGAACCGCGACGTGCAGCAGTGAAGTTCGATATCGATCAAAAAAAGTGTTGCCAATCGTCTTTATCTGGCGCTGAAACTTCCGTTCTTCTTCGGGTCTCAGTGTGAAGTCAAGTATGACACCGACGAATTCGAGAATCGTCGACAGGAAAATACCGTAACGGTCTCGGTTAAAAGTGCTGAAGCGTCCTTCTGTAAGTTCCCGCCAAACGTGGGTTTTGATGAAATCGAATGCTTTGTCGAAGTGAGGCGTTATCACGCTGGCGTCAGAGAAGTCGAGGTGGTAAGTGTTCATTTTGAATATAGCAACTGTATTGGCAATGGCTTTTTCGGCTGCGCTGAGAAACGGACTAGTTTCGCCCGTGTACATCCGATAGAGGTGTTCGTTTAGACCTATTGCTAGGATGAAATCATTTTTTATTTCCGTCGCTACAGACACGTAAGAAAACGCGTCATGCGTGGTCGGATGGTCGGCAGAGAGTATACGGAGGTATACTAGCAGGACTTGTAGGAGCCGCTGTTTTTTGTTAGCGACTAAACTATCGACGCTGTGTTCTGATCGGAATCTGCCACGCGTAAATGGTGCTTGCAAATAACGAGGAGGGATTTTGTCCTGGACACCGCTATCACTTTGTCTGCGGTAGCAAATAGCGGTCTTCCAGTAATTCAGTCCGACCGTGACGTCTCTATCGAACAGGAGCAAGTTAGCACCACATAATTCCAATGCTGCAATGTAGTCCTCGATCGAATATGCGAAAGTGAGGAGCTGTTTAATCATTAACGATTGGTCATTAAGAATACTATTACACAAGGCGTTCAAACCGGATTTATCTCTCTTGTATCGGTCAACTCTGTGGCTCAAAAGAAAATTAACAATGTTGTGCCGACCGAAACCAGCGGCATAGATCAACGCTGTGCGCCCTTCGTCATCCACAAAATCGAGGTCAGCGCCCACGTCTACAGATAACTTGCAGTATTCAAAGCTTTTAGCGCATAACTTAACATTGGTATAACAATTAATATCGGCTCCGTTCAGCTTCAAGTACTTTATAATAATCGGACTGCCAGTCACACACGCGTAGACGATAGGATTCACACCAGTAAGGTCCTTCCAGTTGATATTCGCTCCCAGCTTCACGAGGGTTCGTACCGTATCCAAATCCGCTCGACCTATAGCAGCAAACAGGGGAATATAGTTACCTAATCGCGTCGGATAACCACAGTGGATATCAGCCCCGCATTCAATGACCAAATATTTGATTATCTCCCTAAAACCAGACTCGCTAGCGCGATACACAAATGACTTCTTTTCTATCTTGGTGGAGGTTATCTGCCGACGTTTGGTCATAGTCAGAGGATCCATAGCTTCGCGGAGTCTCGGTAGATCGTTCGTAGTCACGCAATGAAATACTTCTCTCTCCTCCACGGTTATGTTATGGAAAGTTTTATTCGCTAAACGCAACATCTGGAATTAAAAAAAAGAAATTATAAAAAATATATATATAGAGAGAGAGAATGGTAGTTTGCTTGAAGCATTGCTGTGAATAGTAGTAGTATTTTTTTAAAAGGCTGTGGGCAATGCAAATTCCGGGTAAGATGTAAGCTGGAAGGAACAACAATAATAAATCGAAAACGAAATGTGACTTACTATTTATTTTTTCTTAAAATCCTACATAACAGCAAGTGTGGTATTAGCTGTTTGTGTGATGTCCGGATGATTATAAAAATCATTTATTTTATATTTCGGGAAAAGAAACTTCCCTTTGTCAAAAATAATTAACACCAGAGGAAAACTCCGTCTGTGCAGAGAATCTGCCAAAATGGATGCAACAAGACAGAAGACAGCGCAGGAGCAAACCAGTCCAGCAGAGAATAGAAATTAATAAGTTTTAAAGTTATGTTATGTATATAAATGTGGTGTTCAAAAATATGTGTGTAATATTGGATAAATGATAGGTATTGTATGGTGATCGATTAACTGTTAGTTTTAATAATATACATATTTTTTTTTTATTTTTTTATATTTTAATTATTTACTTTTTTATTTTTTCAGTGTGTTTTATTTTCGTATTTTTTTCCGTATTTTAAGAATTTCTAATATAAAGTAAAGTAATTAATCTCATTTTAAATATTCTAAATGTTATTAAATTTATTGATTATCATATATTCAAGAAGTATTATTAATTGTGAGTTTCGTCAAATTAGTTTATCGAATTAATGTAATATGTTATTAACTATAGGATTAAATTCGGTTGTGAAGATGATGTAGGAGAAATAACCCTGTTTGTTATACGGGTCATTAATGCGAATTAATTTATAGATTCGGTCGGTAGAAGTCTATGTATTAAGTTATTAGTTATATATATATATATATATATATATATATATATATAGTTTTCAGGTTCGATTATTTTCGATAGGATTTCGAATCAGAGAGCTCTATGTTCGTTCAAACAGAGCATGAATAAGTTATGAGGTGTAAAAAGACTAAATATACATTCGGATTGTACACATTATAAGTTAGTTCGACCTTAACTAGGTCTCCTCAGATGTGTTTCCAATCCAGTTTGAATCGTGATTGGAAACACATCCGAGGAGACCTAGTTAAGGTCGAAATAACTTATAATGTGTACAATCCGAATGTATATTTAGTCTTTTTAAACCTCATAACTTATATATATATGTACATATATATACATATATACGTATATATACATATATAAGTATATATACATATATACATATGCATGTATATATATGTATTATATATACATATATATATATATACATATATAAGTATATATACATATATACATATACATGTATATATATATATATG
>OY744534.1:6495977-6538477 GCA_963556195.1 Sepiola atlantica | reverse complement strand
AAAAATTCAAATTTCGATATTTTTTCTTTGTATTTAATTCAAATTAAATCTCAGAATTGTATGAGTTTTTTAAAGAGTAATATAAAGATATTCAATAAATTTTTTTTTTTTAAATATATCCAAAGACGAATTTAGTAAAACGGTCAATAACTATCCGCTGTCTTTGTTTAGATAATTTAGTTGTAAATGGATGTTGCACTTCGCCCTTTGATTGTCAATGTTTATAATTATGGTATTCAATTCCTATTAAAAAAATGGGCAGATTTCTCAGCGTGTTTACATTTAAAATCTTCGCTGTATACAAAGGTTCAGTTCTTATCTTGTTTATTTGTTTATTCGTTTGTTTGTTCACAAACACCTGCTAGCTTTTTTGGACATAGACTCCGATGACTGTATATATTTTGAAACCATATAGCATATACTTGTTGGTACTGATACCGAATAAGAACCAGTTTCTGGAAACTTCGCGTCGAGGGATGTCGAGGCGAATAGCCAATCAGCTGTCAGACGACATTGAAGGGATGCGGTGTTGGATCACGGAACACGCAGACCGATCAAAGTATAGTATCTGTTCCGATGGATACTACACCCCATAGACTGGTATTGTCTTGGCCTTCGGGGCTTGATTTACGCCGGTCCATAGGTCTGTCCTGTGCAGTTCTAGGAGGTCCACCCTTCCAGGCTTTGCCTCCCCTCTTTGGGGAGGAGTAAGTTTATTGCTTACTGTCTGAGGCGCCCCTACCGGGGAATGCCGACGGGGCTGCCCAGGCAATTTTTTAATGGCCAGAGTGCTCACTTTCTCGGGCGCTGGCTTTTCAAACCCCACTTTTCCGACCCGATCTTGGGTCACATCTTGTGGTATTAAGATAAAATTGGCCTTGTGCCTAACTCCTGTAGAGGAGTAAATGAAACGCAGAGCGATTAGAAGAATGGTTTCAGGGAGGTCTACGAAGATCATTAGTTAGGAAATCCCAGACAGATCGGAGGCCTAACGCATACGGTTGAGATAGACGAGTCTCTGTTAGGCCTTAACCCTAACCAGACTGATTAAAAAAGACAATGTCAAAAAAACTCCCCCCCCCCCATAGGCACACAAAAAATATTTTTCAGTTTTAAGAAACACAAAAAAATATATACTTTTTAAGCAAATACAAAAAGAAATGCAAATAAATAATAACAAAAACGTATTTATTAAGTGTTTTGCATTATTTTGTTTTGTAATAAAATATAAAAAATATTTATTACAAGTGATTTCGCTATGTTTTGTTCGTTTTTTTTTGTTATCTTTCTGTAAAATACAACAGACAAAAATACGACTCAGCAACGTATCGAAGTTATCGTCTGCCAACATTCGCCTCGGTATCTCTCGGGCGTTTCCGTAACATGTCGGATAATCGATATCAGTATTGTTGGACGAGTATATTCCATCTTTGTTGTGTACAATGGTGTTGCGGGGGTTTTCCTTTCTACCGGTATCATTACTATAGATGATCGACGTTTCATTTATTAAAAAATAATTATATCGGTGTTAGAAGAGCAATTTATTGAAATAATCCTTAGTTTCTTGAGAATAAATGAGGGTCTCTGAGTAACCCTCATATTACAAGTTATTTTATGACATGTTTTATTTCTATAAATTTCACGGATTTTCTCTTCATGGCCACAAATCGTTTCAATTTTAATTATTTTATAATTTGGTACCCTTATAGGGAACACACGGCGTTTCCGTGACTTCGCGTCGTCAACATTCGGGCAAGTCTCGGAAGTGCCCGAGAGTTGACGAGCCGAAAACTGCCAAACGATAAATTAAGACAAAACAAAAAACAAAAAATCAAAGTAAAATACAAAGATAAAAATAAAGAACGAACAAATCATAGTTAAACAACTGTTATTAATAAGATGTTTTTTTTTATTAAAAGAACCAATGTTTTTAATAAAATGTTTTTTTGTACACCGAAGTTTCAAAAGATTATTTCATTATATATATATATATATATATATATATATATATAACAACGAAAACACTTTTTAACAAAGTTCTGTTTATTTTTCAATGTTTTTTTGGTAATATTTTCTGAATTAGGGTTATGGTTAGTCTTTCGCTAGAAGTGACTGTTGCTGACAAAACTCAATGATTCATTCGGGATATTCAGCCCGCTGACACAGATCGTAGACTTTTTTTTTTTTTTTTTTTTTTTTTTTTTTTCTCTCTCCAAACGCGCTTCAGATCGTTAAAATTAATTTCTTCCTAAAGTTATCGTCTGCATACTTTCAACCTGATTGGTTAATAGTTTCGTCAACTCTCGGGCGCTTCCGTAAACCTGCCCGCACGTTGAGGATGCGAAGTCAGGGAAACGCGGTTGGTTCTCTATAAAAGTACCGAATATTTTTTTTGTTAGAGATCCTCCATAGATGCTTACATTCCTGACACCCTTAATGAGTGTTTATCTTGGACACCATGTATTCTTTAATTCTATCTTTTATTTTTCATATCCCTGCTTAAACCACCACTCCCACTTAGAGATCGACCTCTTTGTTTTCGGTTTTATTAACATCTGGCAAACGGAAGTCCGTATACATTAGAAAAGGTTGGGAGGCCTTAATAATAAAACGCTTAGCACTTCAATTGTTTTCTTTTTTCTCCCTCGGTGTATATATTTTTGTAAAAAAAAAAATAATTTGAAACATTGGATACTTTAAGTAAATTAACCCATAAAGTAAATGTGGTATTGTGGCGATAGTTTTATCACTTTATGACTAATATTTTTTCCCCAAAATCTGATTCTTAAATCGCCTATGAAGAAGAATTGATTTTGATTTTGGGGGGATTAGGGGGGGGGGGGTAGTGCAGGGTCATTATTTTTAAACACGGGAAATAAAGTTTTGAAATAAATGGCAGTTTTACACTGGATAAAATTCGGCAATTTTTGAAAAACAGTTCCTTTTACGTATACATTTTTAAAACTTTTTAAAATAATTACAACAGTAAAATCCATTATAAGATACATCGTGGTTGAAAACTAGAGTTCTCTCTCCCTTATTTGACTCTCCTCAAATTAAACTTTTTTTTTCTTCGGACCTACAGTTCACAAGCACCGAAAAAATTAGTACAAATAAAATCAGATAAAGACTTGCACAACAGTTTGTTTTTTATTGATCGAAACTTAAATAATTTCTAGTCCTTTAAACCAATTTAAAAATCCATATCTTTTTGGTACTTCCACGGAATTTGAACGGAACTATTATTTTACTCTAACTTTTCTCTTGAACGACATTAGGTCGCATTAATGCTGCAATTTTTCGAATTAGTCAGATTACCAGATATATGCCAATTCTATGAAAAATGCCAGTATACTGAAATCATATGCCCTTAATAGGGTTAATATGAAAATTCGAGCACAACAGAGCTACGTATTTATTGGTAGGAATTTTTCTTCAGCGCACCTCACACATTTCATCCACTCATGCATAGAGATTTATACTGTAGTGATGTGATAATGAAATGGTTTGGTTGATATGTAGTCATACCGTTAATGACAATAAAAGTGTAAAAATTTAGGAATTTCCTTGCTTTTGTACATTTAGTGTATATGAATTTTCATCTTAACCCTATTAAGGGCATATGATTTCAGTATACTGGCATTTTTCATGGAATGTCACTACTTTTGTAAAGGCTATGCCTCAAGACAATGGTAATTTTTAAGGTATTTTGGAATTTTCTGGGAAACTAAAGTATATGATAAACTGAAATTAAAATGCCATCAACTAGACCCTAGAACGTCTATCTGCCAAACATCAGCTGAATCCATCAAATAGTTGATGAGATACAGGATGGCACACACGTACGTACACACGGATAACACAAAATCATGCCTGACCTTTCTGGATCTCTGAGTTGCCTTGACTAATGATGCTGACATTCTACACACTTATAGAACCTATCAAAAAAATGTTGTGCAAAGTTTTAACTAATTTGGTTTATTGTTTTTTTTAGTTATGATTGATCAAAGAAATGAGATTTCTAGCATAGGCCGTTTTTTTAAGTCTATTAAGGGATAGAGCGCTATCGCGCCTCCCTTGATAAGTAAATAATACGCTATCTACCTTCGAAATACTGAAAACATCTAAACAGCTTATTTTTTTAAAAACTGTTTATGATTAATTACTATTAGGTTATATAGTTCTAATTCGCTATGTTCCATATATATAATGATAATAGAATTAACGATAAGTGAAATATCGTAGAGTTATCTATCTATAAAATAAAGTTCAATTTAAAGAAAAAAAGATTAAAAAATTGTACAAAATTACATAAATTAATACAAATGTAATTACATCGAAAGTTCATATGCGAGGAGTTACATTTATCCTTAAACCATTTTTTTTTAAAAATAAAACTTCTCGTCAGGATAAAATATGGTAATTACCAGATTTTTTCCTCCGACGAGAAGAGTTTTATCTTTGAAAAGACATGGGTTTAGGATTAATGTAACTCCTTGCATCTGAACTTTCGATGTAATAAAATTTGTATTAATTTATGTAATTTTGTATCTTCATCTTTCTTTAAAATTTATATAATATATATATACATATATATATATATATATATATCTGTCTTGTCTGAAGAGGTTCACTTGCTGCGAAGAGTACAGCCGAAACACATAGGCACATATGTAACCAATAATGGTTTGTAAAAATAAAAAATGTATACTAAAGATCAGCTCTACTTGTTATTGAGCACTTTTTATAAAAAAGTTGATTTTCAACGGATTTACATCTACAAAAACTAATACAATACGTGTACTAATATATATGTGTGCAATAGTTTTGTCTATTTACAGTAATTAATTTGATTTAATAAAAAGGATAAATTACCAAAACGTTTAAAATATTTTTATTTTCAAGGGAGATAATTGGAATGGAAACTGTTTTTCGAAATTATCTTTGACAGTGCTAGCACAAAACTATTGCACACAGCCAATTTTTCGTAGAAAGTTTAGAAATGAAAAATTCAATTAAGTTCTAATTGGAAAATTAAAATTTACTGATCGATTTTAACATTAATATTCCTATTTAATTTATTTTTTAAATTTGTGTACGTTTTCATGATCGTAAAAACCGTCATGCTATAGGATTAGATTTGTAATTTGAAAATCACATCACAATTTAAGATGTAACAAAGTATAAATATTCATGAAGATTTAATTTAATATCGATTCTATTTTTAAATGATTTTATCTTCCGTTTCTGCTTGTCATTTTAAGAGTATTCTTTAGCCACTATTAAAGTTAGAAACCAAAATACTAAGTTCTCTGAAAAAGAGAATCGATATTAAATTAAATCTTTATTTTTGTTACATCTTAATTTGCAATGTAATTTTGAAACTACAAATCCAATAATCGATACAATGTCGGCTTTTCGGAAAGATTTTCGGACGCTAAAAACGTACACAATGTAAAAACAAAACGCCCATGAACAGCTAGTTCTATTCACTTGCCCCACCACGGGAGCAACGTTAGGCAAGATCAATTTTAATTTGGTTAATCCAGCTCCCTAAAAAAGAACCACCCTGGAATTAGAACAAAACATTTAAATTGCCTCAGTCTAGAAGGACGTCTTCACTGACACCAGAACAGATCTACACTTTGTTCTTAGTCTTTTTAGATTTAAAAAACAATAATTTTTAAAGTTCAGTTGATTAAATTTTAAACGTTTTTCCATCTTTTGGCGAAGTTGTTTTATTTATTATTATTTTTTATTTTTTATTTATTTTTTTTATTATTTTTTTTTTAAATCACTTTATTCCCGCACAAAAAACAAAACAAAAACATAATTTGTACTTGAAATAAAGTTAACTTATTTTTTTTCCTCATGGATGCGATTGAATTGTAAACTTTTATTTTTTTTTTATTACAAAATGTATTTCTTCATTTGTTATTTAAAATATTGCTTCAAACATTTTTGTTAACCTAAATTACATACCCGTCAGTTTTAAATCCAGAATTTCTAACCGAAAATTTACTTTAACACTAATATTTAAAAATATAAACATGACTATTTGAACTATAGCCCCCACACTCCTATCTTGGATTAGTTGCTACCTAAGGTGGGGGGGGGGGGTTACTAATTACCTATAAAAGTATACTTTGCTTTTGCTATTCATCAAATTAGTTTTATTATACAACAGAGTAACATTAAAAATATTAAAGTCTTATACCTAAATTCTTTAATATTAGGTTATTTAATATTAACCATTTTCATAAATTCGTTAACACAAGAAACATTAAGTAGCTAGTGCCTCTTCCTTGCATTATTCACGTTATGAGCAGATTATCCCGGCTTGCTTTTCGATTTCGCTTATTTCAAAACATATCTGATCAAGATTACTGTAAATAAGTGAGATTTGAAAAATAAAATAAAAATGGAATTCATTAAAAAACTGAAGTTAGTTGAAATAGGAAAATATTAAATTTATCTTAAAATGGCGAACCAAAAATGAAAGTAATAACTCCCGGGCAATTCTGGTTACGTCGTGCAGCTCGTATAATTGAATATGTGTTTGTTTTAAATAGCAGATAATGATTGAACATATTAGATATATACATGACAATTGTACGCCCGTCAAAACTGAACACTTCAGCGCTAGGATTTAGCATTGAAAAAAAAAAAAAAAAAAAAAAGACAAGTGTCGGTTATGTAAGGATACAGATATTTTTTTATATATAGAAAGTAATTAAAGAATAAAATATAAAATATAATTGACATCAAGACACGTAGAAATATATTCTGGCGATAAAAATAAAAGGATAAAATTCGCAAAAACGAAAATGGTGGAAATTGACGGAATAAAACAATGGCCCAAATATTAAATAAGCAATGAAGATTGTTTGATCTACGCGTTTCAACTAAGTTTAAAATATTTCAAATCATTTTTCAAGGGAGATTCAAATATTTCAAATTATTTTTCAAGGGAGATTCAAATATTTCAAATTATTTTTCAAGGGAGATTAAAAAAATTTTTCAAATCAATTTGAAGGGGGATTAAAATATTTTTAATTATTTTCAAGAAATAAAATACCTCTATGCGAATGAAGTTTAATAATTGAGACAAAGATTTGGGAATATTCTTCTGAGACGTTTACATCATAAAAATGAATAGTCTTTGCAGTCAGCCAGGATAGTAAATGTAGCATTTTGTTTGAATAACTTCATGAAGGAGAAGTATCTTCAGCGGCGCCATATTGAATAGTTAAACTCGTGAATATCGATGTTGCCATGTGCTATCAAGTTCACAAAACTAAAAAAATGTTAAGTCTGTTCTGCTTCAGTTGCAAGACTGCATGGGTTTTTTGTTGCTAAAATTATGTACAGCTTAAAGATAAAATCAATTATTTTTTATGAAGTTTTATAAATGAAAGAAGTATTTTGGGATAATCTTCAGGAACGGTAATATCATTCTCACCAATAATCTGAGCAGCCAGGCATTTTAATGACATAAATTTTAAAGGGTTTCTAATAACGCCCCTAAATTCCAACGCCATAAGTGGGGTCACACCGAATTTATTAACAGAGTCAATATGACCTCCAGCGTTTGATAACATGTTCACCAAACGTAAGAGATAAGCATTATCTGCTGGTAGGTTGGAGACTATGTGCATCGGGGTGTTGTTTTGGTTGTCCGTGCAGTTGACATCATCCGAGCAACGGATAATAAAAGGAATGACAGGAAATGCAGTTGGTTCTTCAATCGACAAATGAAGTAACGTTGTAGGGTAAGGATCGTTATGCCACTTCATTATTTCTGAAATCCCTTCTTTGATCAAAACCTTGTTATCTTTGGACAGCTCAAATTGTGCCAGGGAAATTATATTATGAAGGACACGTTTTAGAAGGTGTATATAAACGACCGGGTGAAATTCTCCCGGACGGCTGAGCATCAGTTTCCAATTCACTTCGTTTTTAAAATCCATCAAATGTCTGAAATTCTTTAAAACGTAATCCATGTTAGAAGGGTCACCAATAAAGTGACTACGGAACAGGGTTTCCAGGGTGTTTATTGCCGTAGTGACCGGGGAAACACACCCGCTATCAGAAAAGTCCGGGAGTTCAGAAAGTTTGGCGAGTACCTTTATCGCTTGCAATAAGTCCTTCTGAAGTACTGGATTGTGTGCGACGATCACAAATGCATCCTGAAGAATCTGACTGAACGGAGAGAGCAAACGGAGAAATACTATTAATGCCTGGACATATAGAGCGGCATCCCGATTCTCCATCATGTCTAGTTGTTCTTCACTACTAAACTCTAACCCAAGATCAGTTTGAAGTTTATTCTCGAACTTATCCGAAACGCCAAAGAACTCTTCGGTACGAATCCTTATTGCTTTCCTCCAACATAGCAGACCTTTCTCCACGTTTGATTCAAATGTTATAAATTTCGCCCCGCACAACTCCAGGGCACGCACATGATCCTTTATAGAGAAAACCCTATAATTTAATAAATAGTGCTCAGCGTTGCTCTTCTCATTCAGGATAGCCCTGCACAAGGCGTTCTCTTGAGAATTGTTGGTTACTTTTGGGTTAACGCCATCTGCCAATAAGGCTTTTATTCTCTCAGTATCCCCAGATGCCGACGCTATTAAAAAAGGGGGCGAGTTATTTAAATTCATATCGGTCATCCAGGAAAGTAAATTTGAAAGTTCTGTGATGTTCTCCAGGGGTTCTGTTGTATCGGTGGAATTCTTCAGAATCGATGCTATAGAGAGAAACATTTTCCGCGAAGCGTGCTGGAGACAGGATTTCGTTTCGCCTTTGTCAGCGGCGACGGCTCCACGGTTTATCAAAAAACAGAGCATTGGAACGTTCAGGTTATACAAAGCGACTCGCAGTGGTGATAATGGCGTGTAATTGTTAATGTAACCCTCAGAGATGTCAGCTTCACATTCGTCGAGGAGATATTTCACGATGTCAAGGTGGCCGTGTTCACAAGCATGTCCGAGTAGGGTTTTATTCGAAACTTTCTGGCTGACAATCGATTGACGATGGCGTATGGTTAATGGATTCAGATGCGCACGAATTTCGTTTAAATGATTCTGGGTGATCAGGTCTTGAATGGTTTGTCCGTTCGGCATATTCATCTTTTGCACGTCAGCTGCTACACCCTCGGCCATCTGAAACAAAAAATATTTGCATTATCATCCATATATTAATACGATAGCGTGTGTGTTCGTGTGTCACGCTTCCTGCAAAAGCTCTGCGCATGCGTGCCGCACCTAGATTTTAAAAAACATTCAACTCGCCTAAATTTAGAAACATTTTCAAGTATTTCCCTTTGGCGCAACGGTTAGCGACGTAGTATTTTTGACTTCGGCCCGACTGGTTTATAGTTCGATCCCAACCAACCTCTAAATTGTTTTTCTACATTCGAGGGGGAGGGGAAGGGGAAGAGAGGTAGGGAGGGGACGACCGGGAAGACACATTAATACAATAGCGTGTGTGATTTTGCTTACATCAAAATCAACTACCTCCCGAATCTTTGTATGCTACTCATGAATTGGCTTGGCCTTTTAGCTAAGATTAAAGTGTAGTATCTGTTCCGATGGATACTGCACTCGGACTGGTATTGTCTTGGCCTTCGAGGCTTGATTTACGCCGGTCTATGGGTATGTCTTGTGCAATTCTAGGAGGTCCACACTCCCAGGCTTCGCCTCCCCTCTTTGGAGAGGAGTAAGTTTATCGCTTACTGCCTGAGGCGCCCCTACCGGGCAATGCCAACGGAGCTGCTCAGGCAATTCTTAATGCCCAGAGTGCTCACCTTCTCGAGCGCTGGCTTTTCAAACCCAACTTTCCCGACCCGACCTTAGGTCACATCTTACTTGTGGGAGTAAGATAAAACTGGCCTTGTGCCTAACTCCTGGAGAGGAGTAAATAAATATACATGAATTGGAGCCAACTTTAATTTAATCGAAAACATTTACAAAGTAAGGTTTAGTCGTCGAAATATTACCTTCACTAGAAATATTGTATATAAATAAGTTTTGTAAATTGTTTCATGTATTTTTCATTTTTTTTAAATAAATATACAAGTCCAAATCTTATATTTTATTCAAACATGTATAGGTTAGGCACAAGATAATTAATATTAAAAACATCACTTCGTGTAATTTACACGGGTCCCGCTAGTTTTTATTATATTTCTGTGATATATCTTACAAAAGCTTGTGGTCGCTCTACCATCACCTTTATATGTCATTTATTGGAATCTGTAACTAAACCATTAATTTGATCAATGAGATGAAGATCGATCTCATTCCGTGTTTTATGCATTTGGTCACTAATATTTTTTTTGAGTACTTAGCCGATATCAATTAGGGTCTGCTAACGAGAATATCAAGAGCGAAGTCACCAAAGAGTTCAGGGTTCGGTCCATAAGGATGTCGTTTAAATTTAGCCATAATCCATTTCTTTACAGGCATAACAAAATCTAGTGTAATCTATAAACTAAATATAATTTGAGTTCGACATTTAAATGTTACGAAAACTGATCCAACGAG
Source organism: Sepiola atlantica (assembly GCA_963556195.1). NCBI lineage: Eukaryota > Metazoa > Mollusca > Cephalopoda > Sepiida > Sepiolidae > Sepiola > Sepiola atlantica. Next base: position 6,527,927 of record OY744534.1, on the reverse strand, counting down.
TCACTGGTGATATAGTTGAAACAATACAGATAAATTATCTTACATGAAATTAATAACTTTATCCTAGAAGTTATTGTCTAGACATACCAAGGATTGGTTGTATATGCACATGTAAGGGAGGCAACTCATTTCATTTTTCCACAAAATAAAAACGAAAGAATAAAGACTGAAATTTGATGAAGACATTTTTTATATTTAAGTTGCATTAAAATTCATCAAACAGTTTTAAATTTTACTCTTTGTTAAAAAAAAAAATGCATTTATTTTTTTCAAAAATATTAGAACTTTTTTTTTTAAACCCTTAGGAAAATTCAGAACTTAAATCAGAAATGTTTAACGAAAGATTATTTCAGCTTTCGTAGCGTTATTTCTCTTTTCATCAAAACCACTAAGCATTACCGGATTATGGCCTTTTGGCTAAGATCAAAGTGTAGTATCTGTTCCGATGGATACTGCACTCAGACTGGTATTGTCTGGCCTTCGAGGCTTGATTTACGCCGGTCTATGGGTCTGTCCTGTGCAGTTCTAGGAGGTCCACCCTCCCAGGCTTTGCCTCCTCTCTATAGGGAGGAGCAAGTTTATTGCTTACTGCCTGAGGCACCCCTATCGGGGAATGCCGACGGGGCTGCGCAGGTAATTTTTACACCCCACTTTCCCGACCCGACCTTGGGTCACATCTTGTGGGAGTAAGATAAAAACTGGCCTTGTGCCTAACTCCTGGAGAGAGTAAATCAATACTAAGCATTACCGGATTGTTTACGATTCTGAGGAATACGAGTTCACTTTATACTTGCCGCCGCCGTTTTTACAATATTTCAGTCTGTTTATTTTACCTCCATATGCCATTTATTGGAATCTGTAACTTCACCATTAATTTGATCAACGAGATAAGATTAGTCTCATTTCGCGTGTTATGCATTGGGTAACAAGCGTAATTAATGTTCCTGTGAGTGGTACTTTTATCGATCCTGAACCAGCTGTCGTGACGTTCGACTCGGAATCGTTCGGCTGTCCTACGCAAACGGCCGACTGTTGACGAGCCGAAGCAGCCGATAACTTTTGTTACTAATTGAAAATAAGTGCTTTCGAAGACGGATTTTTTGCCAGGAAGTTATTTTTGAAGAAAATAAACCCAAAATGAATTACGAACAGCTTTGCACTGCAGTATCATCGCGAGCAAGTAAGAATGAATAATAAAATTAAAATATGTCGTGATAAAAGTAATTTTGGTAGGTTTGTTTGATTTTAAAAAAAATTTCTTGCAATTAAAAATACAGTATTCATTTTATAACAGTAACCTCGCTATGTTTCCCCCCCCCCCCGTTTCTTTCAAAAAAAAAAAAAAAATTCATGTAAATGTTTAATTTTCTTTGTTTCTTTAAAAAATGCCTTACCCTAAACCCTAACCCTAAAACAAAAAACAAGCTAAACATTATCATAGGACGCAGCACCGTATCAAAGATGTCGGCTGCTCGCTGCTTCGGCTCGGCAACTCTCGGCCGTTTGCGTAGAACAGCCGAACGCTTCAGAGTCGAACGTCACGACAGCTGGTTCAGGATCGATAAAAGCATCCTTTGAGTATATATCAGATATCAATTAGGGTCTGTTCAGAGTTCAGTCCACAGGAATGGTACTCAAATTTAGTCAATCGATTTCTTTACAAGCATCGAAAAATACCGTTGTGTAGTCTATGGACTAAAATTTCAGTTTAAAATTTCTTAAAATGTTAGGAGAGAAAAATGAAGGCTGGAGAGTTCCACGACCGGAACAAAAAAAAGTTAACGATAAAAACATGTAAAGATTGCATTAAGATATTTTAAGTTATTTCTATATGAAAACTCTAGTTTCAAAAACTGGTGATGTTATATCTGATGAGATTTACTTTCTGACGTCATATGAAGTAACAGCTAAAGTGAAGGCCGGAGAGTGTAACCGCCGAAACCCTGTGAAAATGGCAGCGACAAAGATGGCAGCAATTCGTATACGTAAATAGACCCAGTAATTATTTTAAAAAGGTAAAAGTATCCGATTATTTTCTAGGAAATAAAAATTATAGATGCTTATAGACCGATGCAGTTAGAACAACAATCCCTTCATTACAGTGCTGAAATACGTGAGAAAATTTCAGAGACAATGGAAAAATTAAAAGTATCAAAGCGTTACCAGGAAGACACATATGCAATATTTGATTTATAAATTATCTGAAATAGCATATGTCATTTTAAGAACAACCTATAATATAAACATTGTTTTTGTACTACATTCTATAATATAACCATTTTTTTTTCTTTTACTTCATTTTATAATATTAAATGTTTGACAGGAGATGAATAAGCGACATCGATAGATCGTATGTGCAGTGGCTCAAAATGGCCAGGAATTTAGATCCCCCTGCCTCGTTTGTTCTAGCCATCGCTATCGGCAAGTCTTCCGGAATTGTCTACAAGTTGGTCAATTTTACTGTTATGAAATCTTTAAATTAAGCTTTTATTTTATTTTTTTTAATTTCAAGATACTTCATCCTAAACAAAGTAAGCCACCACTGTAGACGTAAGGGACTACTTAGAATTAGGGCGTAGGTTTTGGGTGTCATCCTAAGTTAGGAGCTGTGCAGCGAGATGTCTGTTTACATTAGCCACTGCATGTCGGTACAGCTAGGAAAACAGAGCAGGGAGGGAGTTCCAGGGGCCGGCAGCACGAGGAAAGCAGTTCCTGTAGAAGACTCTCCGGCATCTGGGGACCTCCACAGTGAATGGATGGGACCTAACTGATCGTCGGGTTGTTCTAGTGTATTTGCGTCAAGGGGGGGGGGGGCACTAGAGCAGCTAGTTTGCCGAGTCATTAATCATAGTACGGTGACACGAGTTCTTACTGATTTAGTGGCCAGCGAGCTGAAGCCTTCTAGTTAAGATAAGTATAGGATTGTGAGCGGAAATGGATACCCACTTCTCAAGTTGAATGCATTTCGCAACGTTGTGGTCGTAATGCAGTGGGATTAAAATAAATCCTAAATCAATCGTATTTAATCGGAGACATAGGTTCACGTTTGCCCCCAAGACAAAGACACTCGTTTTTGCTTAAAAACGGGTTACATTCGTGAAGAGCAAACGGACACAAACTCCAAATATATATATATATACATATATTGAAATACGTTGAAATTCTTACCGATATCTTAGGGTTTTAGTCGATGCAATTGTCTGCCTAGATTGAAAACGATTTTTACCTGTGAACATATCCATTTTTCAGGAAAAAAAAATGGAAAATATAGTCACGCACCATAACGATCGTAATATATATATATATATATATATATATATTATATATATATGCGCAATGAACCGTCCTGATTTGCCAACCTGAGGTTGGAACGTAGTTTCAGTAATTAAGATAGCACTGCGACTGTTGCATCCAAAGATTTATAATTAAATCGATATTAAAAATTTAATATTAAGAAAAGTAAATTGGGGCGGTGGTCTAGGATATATGCATCGGGGTCGACATTTAATATGAGTATAAAATGTCGCGTTTTATTCTTACAAATATCAAGCGGACAGACCACGATATATATAGCATTAGATAAATTTAAAGGTGCGAATAAATTTTATTACAATTCAAAGTAATAAAATTTGATTCGCACCTTATTTTATTATTTCACTTAATCTAGTGCTATTAATGCTCTATCCAGTATATTGAGCTTCATTTTTATCCGGATGTTCCCTAATTAAGGATATTAGCTGCCTCGTTTATCTTTTGTTGTATTAACCTTATATAATATATATATATATATGTAGTAAAACGTGGTATACCCCCTCGGCAACCAACTAGGATGGTAACAGTTTGTGGCTAAGATTTTACTCCCACCGAAAATCAGGAAGAATAAATTACAAAAAGACGTACTAAATAACTAACGTTCTTATTGGAAATTGTGTTACGTTAAAGACATTCACGTTTTGGTATTCGTCAGCGTTAATATTTAAAAAAAATAACAGAATTAGAGGGATATTTAGCCTAAATCCTATATCGACAACCTATTAAGACACATTTAAAATGAAGGAATTGTTTTTAAGAGCAAAGATATTTTTAAAAAATTATTAATACAAAACATTCATTTAAGATTCAGACTTATGCACATAAAATAATTAAATGAAGTCCAGCAATTTCGTAGAATATTATTCATAAAAAAAACTACAGCTAAGTAAATAAGAATAAATTCAAGAAATCGCAGACACCACATTACCTTTTTTGTTTTCTCCAGGTCACGTTATTAATGTGTCAGTAACGGTTCTATTTTATACTTTCGTACGCCGTCCAGGCTGGCCATATTTGCATATGTGATTACGCAGTTCTCCATTCAAATCGCTGCAAATGTCTAATTACATTAAAGGGATTTATGCCATACGGTGTTTGAATGTTTCTGTCAAAATTTAGCGAAATATTGCGTGAAAGGTTCGCGCCTGTGATTCGTATTTAGATGCTGACTAGGTATGAGTATTTGGGCTTCGGTAATTAACGAGAACCTTTATTTATTTTTTTTCATTTTACAATAAAATATAAAAAACATGTGGCATAAGGCCAAAATGGATATGAGATAGAAGTGGGGGTCGGGAGTCGTCCACTGGTCTATGCCCTACAAACTAGTTCCAATCACCACAATACCAAAAAAAATATGGGGACACTCTCTGGTTTGTTCAGGTTTAAACATATTTTTTATTCGGCTTATTCCACAACCTTTATTACCTAGTAAGGGTGTTTTAATATACCCTATTGATAGTTTCCCCTTTTTGGGATTGCTAATTCTCTACGTCCTTCTCCAGTAAGGTGGCCGGTTGTTTTATTCATCAGAAACGCAAGCGTTCCTTCGTAACTTCGAAAGTAATAGGTCCCTCACAATCAACCAACCCCAGCCCCTGTCCCATCGCCGCAATGTTGCATCCTTGTGCCTGTTTTATAAATACTTCAATGGATTGTGCTCTGATGAGCTTACTGCTCTAGTACCCTCTTGACGTAAATACACTAGACCAACGCGACAATTCACTGTGGAGGTCCCCAGATGCCGGAGCGCCTTTTACTCCAATAGCTTCTTTCCTCGTGCTGAAAGTTTTTGGAACTCCCTCCCTGTTCCCGGTTTCCCTGGCCGTACTGACATGCAGAAATGTGCGACTAATGTAAATAGAAATCTCGCTGCACAGCTCACAACTTAGGGTGACCCCCAAAACTTACACCCTAATTCTCGGTATCCCTTAACGTTTGGCAAGTTCCCTTGTTTTGGCTGAACTATGATATAAAAACGTTTTGTGCCTACAGATTTTGGAGGCTGCCTCATTTTTTCGACTGGCGAATTTTCTTATCTGCCACATTTACAAACCCTATATCAACCGGGTCGCTTTTTTGTCATTGTGAATATGTTCAACCATCTGGTTTTACTATTTTTTTTTCGATTAGGATTGATAATTGTTATTATTCAGATTACTGTTTATCTTATGTGTTATTTTCACAACGTTTCGGCCGATGTAACCCCCGACCTTCTTCAGGTTCACCTTTTCGAAATTGTAAATCTTTACGTCAGAATCGGGAATCTGTGCACGGTATTTCGAACGGAATCCTTTATATAACCCACGGAGTATTTATTTACCTCTTCTCCAGGATGTTAGGCACAAGGCCAATTTTATCTTACTCTTACAAAATAAGATGTGACTCAAGATCGGGTCGGGAAAGTGGGACTAGAAAAGCCAGCGCCCGAAAAGGTTAGCACTCTGGTCATTAAAAATTGCCTGGGAGGCCCGTCGGCATTCCCCGGTAGGGGCGCCTCAGGCAGTAAGCAATAAACTTACTCCTCCGCAAAGCCTGGGAGGGTGGATCTCCTAGAACTGTACAGGGCAGACCCATAGACCAGCGGAATCAAGCCCTGAAGGCCAAGACGATACCAGTCTATGGGGTGCAGTATCCATCGGAACAGATACTACACTTTGATCTTGGCCAAAACGGAGTAGGTAGATCTCGTTCTGTCAGCAATCGCCGGGTAGACGTCCCAAGTAATTCGTAATTGTATTGGTTGTCTCTTAAGTCTGCTTGGGTTCTCCTGGGCTTGCTTAGGGTCAACATCGCCTCCGCGTGGCGAGAGTCGGTAGCTGCTAGGTCGAAGTGGTGGAGCGGGATTGCATTGGGCCCCCACAGGGCCTTTGGTGGTTCAATTAGCCTCAGGGCGGTCAGTTGCCACTAGATGCTGTACATCTTCGGTGCAGTTTGAGTGCTCAAGGACCTAACGAGGCGAATCCGCTCACTTCGGCCGGGCAGGCGAAGTTGTGTTGACCATCCCGCGCCAGGTTAACCTCCCGGCGAGGGATAAGTAGCTGGTTACTAGAAACAATCAAGGGAGGCGCGAGAGCGCTCTATCCCTTAATAGACTTCAAAAACGACCTATGCTAGAAATCTCATTTCTTTGATCAGTCATAACTCAAAAACCAATAAACCAAATTATTTAAAAGTTTGCACAACATTTTCATTTGATAGGTTCTATAAGTGTGTACAATTTCAGCATTATTAGTCAAGGCAACCCAGACATCCAGAAAGGTCAGGCATGATTTTGTGTTATCCGTGTGTACGTATGTACGTGTGTACCACCCTGTATCTCATCAATTATTTGATTGATTCAGCAAATTTTTTTGCCGAGATAGAGGTTCTAGGGTCTAGTTGAGGGCATTTTAATTTCAGTTTACCATATACCTTAGTTTTCCAGAAAATTCAAAAAAAAACTTAAAAAATACCATTGTCTTGAGGCATAGCTTTACAAAAGTAGTGACATTCCATGATAAATGCCAGTATACTGAAATCATATGCCCTTAATAAGGTTAAGATAAAAATTCATATACACTAAATGTACAAAAGCAAGGAAATTCCCAAATGTTTACACTTTTATTGTCATTAAGGGTATGACTACATATCAACTAAACCATTTCATTATCACATCACTACAGTATAAATCTCTATGCATGAGTGGATGAAGTGTGTGAGGGGCGCTGAAGAAAACTTCCTACCAGTAAAATGCATAGCCCTGTTGTGCTCGCATACCCTTAATGACAATAAAAGTGTAATAATTTGGGAATTTCCTTGCTTTTGTACATTTAGTGTATATGAATTTTTATCTTAACACTATTAAGGGCATATGATTTCAGTATACTGGCATTTATCATGGAATATAGATAGAATCACAGCTTCTCGAGACTTCCACCTTCCAGAAGACTGTCACGTAGAACTAATTATTTCTGTGCACTCATACGCGTTACACAGCAGATCCTTCCGGAGTTCTTCATGAAAGATCTGAAGAAGGCCGCGGGTTACATCGGCCGAAACGTTGTGAAAAAAATATCCAAGATGAGAATAGTAGTTCAGATAATCCAAATTATACAAGTTCATTTATTTTGTATATGCAATTTTTAGTGCTCAACTCCCCACTTCATGTTGTATGTATGTGGGTTTTAAGTAGGGTAATCATGGTACAATTGTATTTTGGTGAATGGAGTATAATAGTTCTAGAATTAAGGAAAGACATGTTGTTAGTTGCTATAATGCAGAAACGTTGTTTTTTTTGTTCAAATAAATATCTCATTAATACAACCTACGATCTGTTTTTGAACTAATGCATCGCTATTGACCAAGGCCAAAAGCAACTCGGGGATAACTGTTTATGTGATGGATTATCTGTTGCTTGATCAATAATAATGTAAAAGGATTGAAAACGCTGAATGAAACGTACAAGAAAATAATTACTTCCGAAAATAGGTTATGACAGGTGTTTCCTCACAGTTAATTTGAAGAGGACCATATTGTAGCTTGCAGAGATGGAGTCCAGTGGTAATGTGTTCTACAGAAGAGGAGGTTCGAATTTCTCTACATGTCATTATAACTATTTTAGAAGTATGTTATGTATGTGTTTTATATAACGTAGTTTTCTTCTAAGGAAAGTGTAATTATGTTCCATATAACGTAGTTTCCTTCCAAGGAAAGTGTAATCATGTTCCATATAACGTAGTTTCCTTCCAAGGAAAGTGTAATCATGTTCCATATAACGTAGTTTCATTCCAAGGAAAATGTAATCATGTTTCATATAACGTAGTTTCCTTCCAAGGAAAGTGTAATCATGTTCCATATAACGTAGTTTCTTTCTAAGGAAAGTGTAATCATGTTCCATATAACGTAGTTTCCTTCCAAGGAAAGTGTAATCATGTTCCATATAACGTGGTTTCTTTCTAAGGAAAGTGTAATCGTGTTCCATATAACGTAGTTTCCTTCCAAGGAAAGTGTAATCATGTTCCATATAACGTAGTTTCATTTCTAAGGAAGTGAGATCATGTTCCATCTAACGTAGTTTCTTTCTAAGGAAAGTGTAATCATGTTCCATATAACGTAGTTTCCTTCTAAGGAAAGTGTAATCATGTTCCATCTAACGTAGTTTCTTTCTAAGGAAAGTGAGATCATGTTCCATATAACGTAGTTTCCTTCCAAGGAAAGTGTAATCATGTTCCATATAACGTAGTTTCCTTCCAAGGAAAGTGTAATCATGTTCCATATAACGTAGTTTTCATTCTAAGGAAAGTGTAATCATGTTGCATATAACGTAGTTTCCTTCTAAGGAAAGTGTAATCATGTTCCATATAACATAGTTTCCTTCCAAGGAAAGTGTAATCATGTTCCATATAACGTAGTTTCTTTCTAAGGAAAGTGTAATCATGTTCCATATAACGTAGTTTCTTTCTAAGGAAAGTGAAATCATGTTCCATATAACGTAGTTTCTTTCTAATGAAAGTGAAATCATGTTCCATATAACGTAGTTTCTTTCTAAGGAAAGTGTAATCATGTTCCATATAACGTAGTTTCTTTCTAAGGAAAGTGTAATCATGTTTCATATAACGTAGTTTCCTTCCAAGGAAAGTGACATCATGTTCCATATAACGTAGTTTCTTTCTAAGGAAAGTGAAATCATGTTCCCTCTGTTGTGGGAAAGTTCTAGAGTTATGTGAAGTATGTTAAGCTTGTTATTTAGTTAAGAATTCACTGGTGGAATTCAAGAATATTGTGAGGTGTCGGTTCATTTCAAAAGTGAACACTTGTCATCATAGTTGTTTTTACAGAAATCGCTCCAGACAAGGCACGAAGCAACTTGATGTAAGGAGATGATAAAAACAGAAATATGATTATGGCAAAAACGAGATGCCTATCGGTCTTAGTCTTGAAAAGAACAAGGCTATAGAGAGGAGGAAAATAGTCAGCAGGACGAGAGTTCCACAAGCCAGCCGTTCTTTGAAAGGAGCTATTGGAATAAGAAGCTTCATTACAACGAGGTATAAAAACAGCGAACTGGTGGAAATAACTAGACCTACGAGTAAAACAGATGGAACAAAATAAGCAGGGAATAGATAACACAATTCCGAAAAACACATGTCGTAATAGTATTTATAGAAAAGACTGAGACTAGCAAATCACATCCGTGAAAGCGAGAGAGTAGAGAAGAAGAAACGGTGGGACCAATCAAATTATAGAAACGTTTCTGCACTTTATGAAGAACCCTCAAATGTGACAGAGATTCACCAGGCTAAATATGACAGCAGTACTCCATACATGGTCTGATATTAACTTTCTGAGAAAGTGTTTGGAGCGATAGAGAGAACCAACTTTACGAGAAGCAGTAAGAGCAATAACTCTAATGCATTAGATCCAAGAAAGATTTTATAAAAGAGAAAGACCAAGAAGTTTCAGAGTCGATTTCTCCTCAAGAGCAGAGCTATCCATCAACATCTCAGGAAGAAAAGGGACACGCCTACGATTGAAAGACACAAGCTGAGTCTTAGCAAGATTAAACGAAACAAACCATTTCGTACCCCAATCCACAAGTGAGTACAGGTCAACTTTTAGATCAGCTACATATTTCAACTTATTCTAGAGAGATAAGCGAGAAGCAACACCGGATTAGAGTGATGTCATCAGCATAATATATATACTTATCTCCCTTCACATACGTAAGACACCTGCCGGACGAAACTATTTCAAGTGTTTAAAGAAAGAGAAAAAGCAAATTGCAAGTCAGACACTCCCCACTGTCTGCAATAAATTTGGAAGGAAATATATTACTATTTCCATTACAGGTTTCCTTTTTTTTTCGTCTTTCTATATCAATTGTTAATTTTCTGAATAATATTCTGACGAATATCATTTGTATAGAGAAGAAACAGTATTGCTCCTAGAATAGAGCTATGAGGAACACCAGCATTGATAGAAAAATATAATGAAGAGACACGGTCCAAAGTTACTCGCAGATTTTAGTTAAGGAATGCATAAAAAAATAAACAATTTGGATAAACCTATCTGGTAAATTAAAACCGTCATAGGGGACTTTGTAATGCGCCACATATTATTTATTTAATTTATGTGTTTCTTTTAATAAATATGTCATAACGACAACTCACGATATGTTTTTAAACTAATGTACAGCTTTAGTAAGGCCAAAAGCAACTCGAGATTAAGATTTTATGAGATGAGTGGATTACCAGTAAATAAATATGTGAAATGATTGAAAACGCTGAATTTACCAGTAAATCTGAAGACGACAATGTTGTAGCCTGCAGGGAAGAGGTCCAGTGATAATGTGTTCCACAGATAAGAAAATTCTTGTTTCTGTATATGTCTTTATAACTGTTTTAAAAATATTATAACTTTTCAATAACAAAAAAAAACTCTGTTTCCGTTACAGACGTGCACCAAATCTCAATAATTAAAAATTGTAGAATTTTGTATATTCGGACTACTGTTCTCATCTTGGGTGTTTCTATCATAACGTTTCGGCCGATGTAACCTCCGATCTTCTTCAGGTTTACCTTGTCGAACTCTGGAATCTTTCTTTCGGGGAATCTGGACGGAATTCTGAACGGAAACCTTTATTAAATCCATGGGGGCAGCATGCTCTTCTTCCATCTGCCATGACTGGGAAGAAGTCTTCAGTAATTCCGTCCGGATTCCCGAGTTCGACAGAAAGTTTCCCGAGTTCGACAAGGTACACCTGAAGAAGGTCGGAGGTTACATCGGCTGAAATGTTGTGATAAAAACACTTAAGATGAGAACAGTAGTCTGAATATACCAAATTTTACAAATTATCAACCCTCATCTAAAAATTCTGAAAACATTTCAAAACCAGCGACTCTTACTTAACACAGGCGCGAACCTCGAATCGACCGTTCGACAAATTTTGACGGAAACACAAAACAACATTGGATTTCAACCCCTTGCAGTTACATATTTGCAGACATTTTTAATCGAGGACCGAGCAGTCAGACATGCAAATATGCCCAGCACGGACTTTGTACAGAAGTATAAAATGAAACCGTCACAGTAACACGTTCCGAAAACGAAAGGACTGAAAACAAAAGGTAATGATGAAGAAAGTAACGGGGTTGTGTCCTCGTATCGACATTTTTTTAATTTTTTTCCCCCCTTCCTTTCTTCTTCTCTCTTCTTCTTTCTTCTTCTCTTTCTTCTTCTCTTTCTTCTTCTCTCTCTTCTTCTTCTCTCTCTTCTTCTTCTCTCTCTTCTTCTTCTCCTCTCTTCTTCTCCTCTCTTCTTCTCCTCTCTTCTTCTCCTCTCTTCTTCTTCTTCTCTTCTTCTTCTTCTCTCTTCTTCTTCTTCTTCTCTCTTCTTCTTCTTCTTCTCTCTTCTTCTTCTTCTCCTCTCTTCTTCTTCTTCTCCTCTCTTCTTCTTCTTCTCCTCTCTTCTTCTTCTTCTCCTCTCTTCTTCTTCTTCTCCTCTCTTCTTCTTCTTCTCCTCTCTTCTTCTTCTTCTCCTCTCTTCTTCTTCTTCTCCTCTCTTCTTCTTCTTCTCCTCTCTTCTTCTTCTTCTCCTCTCTTCTTCTTCTTCTCCTCTCTTCTTCTTCTTCTCCTCTCTTCTTCTTCTTCTCCTCTCTTTTTCTTCTCCTCTCTTTTTCTTCTCCTCTCTTTTTCTTCTCCTCTCTTTTTCTTCTCTCTCTCCTTTTTCTTCTCTCTCTCCTTTTTCTTCTCTCTCTCCTTTTTCTTCTCTTTCTCCTTTTTCTTCTCTTTCTCCTTTTTCTTCTCTTTTCTTCTCTTATTTTTTTTTATATATAAATAATTTACTTAGCATAATTTATGTATAATTTCTCTACGAAAATGTTGGCCTTAACTTGTGCTGTCAGTGTTCGTTGAATATTCTCTGAGTCTTAATCTTAAATTACGAATGTTTTGTATTTGGTTTTACTTTCGACAGCCTCGTAACTCTTTAGGTGTCAGAACTACTCGATCAAAGTGTAGTATCTGTTCCGATGGATACTGCACCCCCATAAACTGGTATTGTCTTTCTCATCGGGGCTTGATTTACGCCGGTCTTTTGGTCTGTCCTGTGCAGTTTTAGGTCCACCCTCCCAGGCTTCGCCTCCCCTCTTTGGGGAGGAGTAAGTTTATTGCTTACTGCCTGCGGCGCCCCTACCGGGGAATGCCGACGGGGCTGCCAGAGTGCTCAACTTTCTCGGGCGCTGGCTTTTCAAACCCACTTTCCCGACCCGACCTTGGGTCACATCTTACTTGTGGGAGTAAGATAAAACTGGCCTTGTGCCTAACCTCCTGGAGAGGAGGTAAATAAATACTCCAGGATGCCCGCTCCCTGATTCTTCATCTCCGACCCGCCCTAATGAGATTTATCCTGAAGGACACCGCACACCCCTAAAAAAAACTCTACCCTGTATTTCATGTGTCCCCTCCCCAGGCAACGCCCACTCCCACTTAGAGACTGACCGTCTTGCTTTCGGTTGTTCTGGAAGACAGCTAACGGTTCATACCTTAGATAGGATGGGAGGGTTCTACTAACTTACCATAATTAGCAATTTATTTTTATTTTTACATCCCTTTTATTTTTGTGGGTATTTAAGGCGGCTTTGTTCTCCTACTCCTATCATCAACCATTGTACATTTACTTTTGTAAATAAAAATCATGAAGCCACCTGAGGATATTTTAAGTAGATTAGTCCATAGAGTAAATGTGGTATTGTGGTGATTGGAACTAGTTTTAGGGCAGACAACTGAACGACCCCCCCTCCCCGACCCCCATTTTGGGCTTGTGCCACATCTTTTATATTTTTATATTTCATATAATGTAAAAAAAAAAAATAACTATAGGCAGCCTCGTAGCTCTCGCTTCCCTTTTCTCTTTCTGTACTCGCATTCAATAAGCGATGTTTCTGACAAAAGGGGAAGAATTGCTGGCTTTAGAGTCGAAAACTATTCATACAACACTTATCGAGATCTATTCATCTTGAAGTACTATTTTTTTCGCTTCGTACATGGAGTGGCTTCATGCCTTGTCTCGAGCGATTTCTGTGAAATGAACCGACACCTCAAAATATTAAATTTAACCAGTGAATTCTTGACTAAATACCAAGCTTAACAAACTCTAGAACAGACGCAACATGATTACACTTTCCTTAAAAGGAAACTACGTTATATAGACCACATACATAACATACTTCTAAAATAGTTATAATGACATGTAGAGAAACTCGAACCTCCCCTTCTGTAGCACACATTACCACTGCTACAACATGGTCCTCTTCAAATTTACTGTAAGGAAATACTTATCATAACCTTTCCTCAGAAGGGTACTGATATCGATCCTGACCCAGTTTTCGTGAGGTTCGACTCTGAAGCGTTCGGCTGTCCTACGCAAACGCTCGAGTGTTGACGAGCCGATTGGTACCAGACGACAATTCTAATACAGTGCTGCGTCCTGTGATTTTAAGTTATATTTTCAAGAAATTTTCTAAAAGAAACAACAAAAAAAAAACAAGCAAAACATAGCGAAATTACTGTTACCAAATAATTTTATTTATTTTGATACGTTGCTGCGCCCTATAATTTTTAGTTATAGTTGCAAGAAATTTTTTAAACAAAACAAATAAAACAAGCAAAACAGCGAAAGTACTGTTATCAAATAAGTATTTTTAACCCTTAACCCTAAACACTTAACAATAACAACAAAAACAAAACACGCAAAACATTATCATAGGACGCAGCACCTATCAAAATTGTCCTCTGGTACAAATCGGCTCGTCAACTCTCGGGCGTTTGCGTAGGACAGCCGAACGCTTTCGAGTGGAACCTCACGGAAACTGGGTCAGGATCGATATCAGTACCCTCAGAAGTAATTAATTTTTTCGACGTTTCATTTAGAGTTGCCAAGATGAAAACGCCAAGCGTTAATGGAAGACTTGCAGGCGATAATATAAGATGAATAAATTGAAAGAAAAATACATAAAGATAAAAACCGAACAATATGTGGGGGGGGGGGGGGGCAAATGAACCATTTTCAATCGAATGTGTAGAGGATTTTTTTTTTTTTTAGGGGGGGGGGTAATTTTGCAAATGTCCTTTTTTTTTCATTTGTTTCGCTGTATTTTTTTTTTTGTTTGTTTGTTTTTCTACTTGCTAACATACAACAAAGAAAAATGGGTTGGGTTTAGGGTTCCCGTTGGGTTAGGGTTCGTGTTCATAGCTATAGCCAAGCCTTGCATTCAAACTGCCAAGCTCTAACTGGAAGACTGGCAGACGATAATATAAGACGAATAAATTCAAAGAAAAAATACATAGCTTAAAATCATTTTTCTTCGTAAAAATAAAAAATAAAAATTGGGGGGGGGGGCGTAAAATTTAGTCAATGTTTTTATAAGATGAAAGAAAAAAAACATTATTACGTCAGCGCTCGGGCGCTTCCGCGACCTGCCCGATCGTTGTCGACGCGAAGTCACGGAAATCAGGCGCGTCATCTATAACAAAAATAACCATGCCTTAGTTGCGATGTTCATACGACAATGGCAATTGATGGATTTTTATTTGGTTTTGTTGATTGTCTATAATTTTACCTGTAAATATTTTAATTGGGCTGTTTGTGTTTCTAATCGATGTTTCATTAGGAGGGAACCCATATCGGCTTGTATGTTACCAATGGCGATTTACGGAACACGCCCGAAATGGCCAACGCATTTGACTATTTTTAAATACGCGAAAAAAAAATTAACATGCATGACTGCATTTACTCTCTACACACCGTAGAAATATGTGGTACAAGGTCAGAAGGATAGTCAAGTGAGCGCCCATAAAAAAAGGAGCACTCTGGCCTTTTAAGAATTGCATGGGAAGCCCCGTCAGGATTCTCTAGTCGGACTGCCTTAGGCAGTAAACTAGGGGCGGGCAACCTCGGGCCACATCTTAGGCTTAGCGTCCGGCCCGCCACCCTGTTATGCTTTATTGCAATCCGGCCCGCGGACCTCCCAGTAAAACTCATATCATTTTGTGACATAGACGTAAAAGTAGGATTCAATTAAGATTTACAGTGGGATAAAATGTATAAATATCAGCGAGCGATGATGCATGTATATTTTATTTTTCATAAACTATTAATTTCAAATCCTTGGCCGGAGATAAAAATAGAAAGAGAGAAAGAGAGAGGCAAAGAGGAAACGAGAGACGAGGAAAGGGCATGAAACATAGAACTTATGTGAGGTGTGTCAAAACGAATGGTGGATCAACTTGCTACTTCCCCCGTCATTTTTTATGATTCCAAAATGGCTCTTCGTCGGCGCTTTTTATAACATCACATACAGAAGTCTCTTGAGAAAAAATATCAGGTTTGTAGAGTGTTCAATGCAATTTTTGTACAATTTATTCATGTAAACAAAATATAGTAATTCTGAGATTTCGTTTTTCACTCCGGCCCGCGATCTCCTTCCAAAAGTCTCATCTGGCCCTCACTCTGTAAAGGTTGCCCGCCCCTGCAGTAAACCATAAACTTACTCCACCCCAAAAGAGGGGAGGTAAAGTATGAGAGTGCACATCCTAGGATTAACCAAGGCTAATAGTTAAGCTCGACAGACAGAAGACCACCAGAAATGGCTCAGTTTTAGCCGGATGGTTTGTCGAGATCGGATCCTCGACTGGTATGGCTGTCTTCGTTACCGGACGGCAAATGAATGTCGGCATACCTTCAAAACCAAAACTAAATGAAATACCATGATAGCAGCTGAACTAACGGTATGTTACTGAATGGAATAGCCCATGGTAAAAAAAAAAACATAATTGCAATGAATTAAAACAAAGCTACTCTTCTTAAGATCAAAGTGTAGTATCTGTTCCGATGGATACTGCACGCCTGTCCTGTGCAGTTCTAGGAGGTCCACCCTCCTAGGCTTCGCCTCCCCTCTTTGGGGAGGAGTAAGTTTATTGCTTACTGTCTGAGGCGCCCCTATCGGGGAATGCCGACGGGGCTGCCCAGGCAATTTTTAAATGGCCAGAGTGCTCACCTCTCGAGCGCTGGCTTTTAACCCCACTTGCTCGACCCGATCTTGGGTCACATCTTACTTGTGGAAGTAAGATAAAACTGGCCTTGTGCCTAACTCCGCGAGGAGTAAATAAAAAACAAAACAAAAAAAAACAAAGCTACTCTTAAGATCAAAGTGTAGTATCTGTTCCAATGGATACTGCACCTCATACACTGGTATTGTCTTGGCCTTCGAGGCTTGATTTACGCCAGTCTATGGGTCTGTCCTGTGCAGTTCAAGGAGGTGCACCCTCCTAGGCTTCGCCTCTCCTCTCTGGGGAGGAGTAAGTTTATTGCTTACTGCCTGAGGCGACCCTACCGGGGAATGCCGACGGGGCTGCCCAGGCAATTTTTAAAACCCACTTTCCCGACCTGACCTTGGGTCACATCTTACTTGTGGGAGTAAGATAAAATCTGACCTTGTGCCTAACTCCTGGACAGGAGTAAATCAATACTCTTCTGGTTCGGGTTATGTAAAGTTTAAGATTTAAGAACCCTTCAAAAGAATATAATTGAAAACTTCCTGAAACGAAAATGCTGGTTACTTAACGCTTTGGATAAAATTATTAAACCTATTAAAAACACAGGATAGATGGGCGTTAATTTTCCCTTAATTTAAGGCAGGAAAAAATTGAAAAGTCGTTTCATATAATTTTAGTATCAATTGACTGTTCGGCGACGGCTTTGTAATTTCTTGTCTGTTCCGTGAATCGCATTCAGAAATATTTCGTCTGATATAGTTCCCTTTTTATGAAAGTAATTGTTTTTATTTTTGTTGCTGTCATGTTAAAAGTTTCGGCCGTGACACTCTCCCACCTCCATAAAGTACCTTATAAAATTATCTCTAAGATTTTTGCAACTTTCGAACGGGGGAGGATAACTCCCATTCCATATTTTGTTGGCATTTTAAATAGCGAGTAAGATTAACTATAGATGTTTTCCCTCGGGACGAACTTTAAACGCTCCAGTTCATCTCTTAAGGAGGCTACGGCCGAATTGATGTAGGATGTAAAGATGCTGAAAATCCATTGGCACATATAAATATTGACAAATACTAATGCAACTTTTTTCTTTCAGAAAGCCCTACCCCTAAGTAGAGGGGAGAATAAGTGGATGACCCCCCTACCCCCAAAGTAGATGGAGTATAAGTGGGTGACCCCCCCCCCTACGCCCGAAGTAGTGGGAGAGTAAGTGGATGACCCCCCCTACCCACGAAGTAGAGGGAGAGTAAGTGGATGACCCCCCCCTACCCCCCGAAGTAGAGGGAGAGTAAGTGGATGACCCCCCTACCCCCGAAGTAGAGGGAGAGTAAGTGGATGACCCCCCCTACCCCCGAAGTAGAGGGAGAGTAAGTGGATGACCCTCCCTACCCCCGAAGTAGAGGGAGAGTAAGTGGATGACCCCCCCCTACCCCCGAAGCAGAGGGAGAGTAAGTGGATGAGCCCCCCTACCCCCGAAGTAGAGGGAGAGTGAGTGGATGACCCCCCCCCCCTACCCCCGAAGTAGGAGAGTGAGTGGATGACACCCCCCCCTACCCCCGAAGTAGAGGGAGAGTAAGTGGATGACCCCCCTACCCCCCGAAGTAGAGGGAGAGTAAGTAGATGACCCCCCTACCCCCGAAGTAGAGGGAGAGTAAGTGGATGACCCCCCCCTACCCCCGAAGTAGAGGGAGAGTAAGTGGATGACCTCCCCCTACCCCCGAAGTTGAGGGAGAGTAAGTGGATGACCCCCCTACCCCCCGAAGTTGAGGGAGAGTAAGTGGATGACCCCCCCCTACCCCCGAAGTAGAGGGAGAGTAAGTGGATGACCCCCCCTACCCCCGAAGTAGAGGAAGAGTGAGTGGATGATCCCCCCTACCCCGCGAAGTAGAGGGAGAGTAAGTGGATGAGCCCCCTACCCCCGAAGTAGAGGATAAATAGATAACCCTAACCCTAAGAAAAAAAGTAAATGGATATGTAAATGTGTTAAAGACAGAATAAGATCATTTTACTCCGTGGGTGAAATAAAGGGTTCAGTTACCGACTATTACCAATAGCATATGAAGGCGAGAGAGTAGAGCGGCCGAAATGTTTTTGAACCAACAGTAACGGAATAGATAAAACATTTAGAAACTTTTAAAAATATTGTCAAATACTAATGCTACATTTTTCTTTCAGATGGCCGAGCGTGTGGCAGTTGATGTGCGCCAAACCAATTTACCGAACAGACGCTTGATTTACGATTTGATCTCGGCAAATAATCTCCATAGAATACGCGCACTACTTAATCCGTTAACGCTACGTCATCGTCAGTCGATTGTCTGCCCAGAGGTCTGCAATAAAACCCTTCTCGGACATGCTTGTGAACTCGGCTTCAGAGACACCGTGAAATATCTCCTGGACGAATGTGGAGCTGATATCTTTGATCGTTATACACAACGACAAGAATCGCTAACACCATTACGTGTCTCTGTCGGTAACACAGACGTTTCAATGATCCTTTTATTGATAAGCCGTGGAGCGGCTGTTGGTAAACGCGAGGCGAGAGCTTGTACTGTGTACGCTTTGTCGAGAAGGTATTTGTCTTTGTCATCTATACTGCACATTTGCACGAATCAAATAAAACCATCGGGCGACATCTTGGAACATCTGAAAATATTTTGTTGTGAAACAGACGTTTACTACCGTGATCAAGAGGGTGTTTTATATCCCGACGCTATTTTCGAAGCTTCGGCTTTTGGACATATTGCAAGAATTAAACATCTAATGTCAAATGGCTTTGACACAAAAGTAACCAACGATACTGAAGAAAACGCCTTGTGTTTGTCCATCTTTTTTCAGCGGAGGAACATGGAGCACTTTTTGTTAAATTATAGACTATTCTCTATGAAGGATCATGTGCTGGCGCTGGAGTTGGTCGGGGCGAAATATATAGCAATCCTGTCAGACTTTAAATACGGTCTGCGATGTTGGAGAAAGGCAATAAGAATTCGTACCGAAGAATTCTTTGGCGTTTCAGATAAATTCGAGAATCGACTTGAGACTGATCTGGGGTTAGAGTTTTTATGCGAAGAACAACTCGACAAACTGGCGAATCAGAAGGCTGAGCTTTATATCCAGTCGTTGCTAGTTTGCTCTCGTTTGCTTAGTCCCGTCAAAGACGATCTTACAAAAGTGTTTATTCTTGTTTCTGACGAGTGTGTAGTTCGTAAGGACTTATTCCGAGTGCTAAAGATACTTGGCGAACTCTCAAGATTCCCGTATATACCCATGAGGGAGACTGAGAGCCCCCTCGAGACTGCTACCTGTTCATTGAACTCTTTGTTTCACAGTCATTTTCATAGTGACCCATCGGACATGGGTGACTTTTTATTGAAGTTTAAATATCTGATGGATTTTATAAACGGGGTTAACTGGAAGGAGTTGTTTAGCGATGAGACCGAGTTTTATCTGATTGTTTACGTAGAACTTCTTATACTTGTCGTCGGAAACATAATCGCCATGAAAATGTTTGATCTTTGCTCAAATGATCAGGTTTGGATTAAAGATGGGGTCACCCGGATCCTTCAGTTGCATTCCGATCCGTACCCTACCACGTTACTTCACCTCGCGATCGAAGAACCAACGGCCTATTCTGTCATTCCTTTCCTTCTCGGTTGCTCGGCTGATGCCAATTGCACGGACAAAGAGAAAAGCACCCCGATGCACGCGGTCTCCCTCCTATCAGCAGATGCGTCTTACTCTTTACACCTGGTTAACTTGTTAGCAGACGCAGGCGGACATATTGATTCAGTTAATCAATATAATATAACCCCATTTATGTCGTTCGAAGATGAGGCCGTTA
Source organism: Sepiola atlantica (assembly GCA_963556195.1). Lineage (NCBI taxonomy): Eukaryota > Metazoa > Mollusca > Cephalopoda > Sepiida > Sepiolidae > Sepiola > Sepiola atlantica. The sequence goes on along the minus strand of OY744534.1, from coordinate 6,507,740 downwards.
TTATAAACCCCTTAAAATTTCTGTCTTTACAATGTCTGGCCGCTCAAACTATAAATAAGCATGACGTCAAGGTTCCAGAAAGATATCCAAAAATCCTGCTCTCATTTATAAAACTCCATTCATGTTAGGTACTTTTATCCATTCAATCTGTCTGTTTTTTCTTCTTTAGAGTAAATTGCGCCAGACGAGGCATGAAGCCACTTGATGTAAGGAGGTAAAAACATACTGCTTCAATGTAAAAAAAGAAAAAAAACAAAAACAAAAAAAAAAAACTAGCCAACTATAAGTGTTAGATTGATGGATTTCGACACAGAAAACAGCCATTCTTCCCCCTTTGTCAGAAACATCACGCATACAATGTGAGGACAAAATAAGGGAAGCTAGAGCGATGAGGCTGCCAAAAGTATACCCAAGGTCCACATTTTACCCCCTTTTTAAAAGAATCATCTAGTTTATATCTCCATTCTGTATTTAATTTGTCTCCATTGTGTGTATTTCTACGTGACTTTAAGTCTATTCTTTTAGAGTTATTTTTTTGCCATTCCTTGTAAATCCAAAGACTTTTAAATTCTTAACCTTATCCTCCTCGAAGACTTCACCCGACATTTGTCTGGTGTCTAATGCGGACACCCAGTGAGGAACTGTTTAATTTCGATGCGGCACAATTATTTCTATGAATATTTAGATTATATATTTTTAATCGTGATCTACAGTTGCCTTTTTCATAAGACGATTAGGGCGATCGAACGAAATAATACGCTTTGATGTAAGCAACATATGCTGAACATTCAGGATGTCTATAATGAATTATACTTTTTCTAAACACTTAAATATTTTATTTTTTTGAAAAAAAGCGTATAACATTGCATGGGGATAATAAAGTAGTCTATATATATATTCCATGAAAAATGCCAGTATACTGAAATCATATGCCCTTAATAGAGTTAAGATGAAAATTTATATACACTAAATGTACAAAAGCAAAGAATATTCCCAAATGTTTACACTTTTATTGTCATTAAGGGTATGCGAGCACAACAGGGTTATGTATTTTACTGGTAGGAATTTTTCTTCAGCGTACCTCACACACTTCATCTACTCATGCATAGAGATTTATACTGTAGTGATGTGATAATGAAATGGTTTGGTTAATATGTAGTCATACCTTTAATGACAATAAAAGTGTAAAAATTTTAGAATTTCCTTGCTTTTATTCATTTAGTGTATATGAATTTTCATCTTAACTCTATTAAGGGCATATGATTTCAGTATACTGGCATTTTTCATGGAATGTCACTACTTTTGTAAAGGCTATGCCTCAAGACAATGCCTTCTCATAAGGTTATTTTAAAATTTTCTGGAAAACTAAGGTATATGGTAAACTGAAATTAAAGTGCCATAAACTAGACCCTAGAACCTCTATCTCTGCCAAAAATCAGCTGAATCCATCAAATAGTTGATGAGATACAGGGTGGTACGTACGATAACATTATTTCATGATTGAACTTTTTGGATCTCTGGATTGACTTGACTAATGATGCTGAAATTCTACACACTTATAGAACCTATCAAATAAAAATGTGCAAAGTTTGAACTAATTTGGTTTATTGGTTTTTGAGTTATGATTGATCAAAGAAATGAGATTTCCAGCATAGGCCATTCTTGAAGTCTATCAAGGAATAGAGCGCTCACGCTCCTCTCGCTCCTCCCTTGATTAAACAAAAATAAATGTTGCAAATGTGCAACACATGGCATGCAATTTTATATGTATAACAAAATACTGCAATTTATGCGTCTAGTGTTACACTAGAGAATCATAAAATAAATGTTACTTTCCATTATAACTTTTAAACGCTGAGACTCTTGAATTAGGCTGATGACACTTACCGGCTACATCGAAGATACTCATTACCTATAAAACGGATGTACTGATGCAACATCATACTAATACTTACTCCCACTTGCCAACAGGCTGGTTGCAGATGTGTAATAAGTTGCAGTTTGACACATTTTTGTTGGATATTATTAAATAGGAATTTTGTTGGAATTTTATCATGTTTGAAACAAAAAAGCATTTAAGAAAACTTTAGTATTTTCACTTTTCAAAGGAAACATAATCTGATTTAAACTAAGATTTAATTTTATCTAATATATAAAGTAGAGACGATTTTCCCCCTGTACCTTCTCGGAGAATAGGAAAATAACCACATGCATCACAGGCTACAAAACTCACCACTACACTACACTTATTCACTCGATCGAGCGTGTTTTAGTAAATTTGTTATATTCTTGCTACCTAACAATAAATATTACATTTGGCCCACCATCAATGTCTCTCCGAAAAACCAACTCCATATAGATGGTTGCAAAAACTTTTCCCCCTAACAATTATGTACTGTCACTCTACTCATCGACACCTGGAAGTAATACAGTTTAATTTTCACAAAACACCGAGTCTTATTTATTATTTGCCTGGTATTAATTTACTACATAATATAAAGCAAAACGCAAAGACTTAATGACCGCTCCCTTTCAATCAGATGATTTTCCGCGAATATCAGATTACCGTATTTCTAATTCTACCTATGACTTCTAAATTTATATTCATTCCGGAATTAAGCGAATGAAATTAACGAACACTGTTCCTGCAACATTTATTCATTAAACATGGCGGCTACAATTTCTTGATCGAATCGACATCCTATTTAATTCAATAAGCGCCAAGATACTGGTAGACCCAGATACATTTACATTTTACAAATCATACACCTTTAACACAGATATTATAAAACCTTGCCCAAATAAACCGTGTCATTGATGAACATTGCATTTGGTCGGCGGAAGCTATATCTTAACATAACACGCATGCCAATTAATTGGCCTATTTTCACACGTATTTAAACTCGAACCCGTGGAGCAGTCGGTAAGAAGGAAGGTTTCATGATCGCCAGTTTCAGCGTTCGATCCCATTCTACTCTACAACTTTTTTCTTAATTTAAAACATTCGCCAACACGGTAGAGGTGGGAGGAATAAAGAACAATAGGCTGTTTCTTTTTTATTTGACGTCATGCAATTAATTCAAAATGAATTGTTTTGTTGGGATAAATTAAATAAACATCGCGTTGTTTAATGGAGTTTAACCACTAAAATTCGTTTAAACAATCTGAAAAAATTTAATGACCACTCACATGTGTAACTGTCCCCCATCGAAGCGTTCTGTTTATCTGATTGGTACCAACCACTATGACGTCATCAGAAAACCGATTCCCAATCGAATGGGCTTTTCTTTGCGGGAGCAACAGCTGTACTAGTTTAAAATAAATTTAGAAATTGGTCAGAAGTAATGTATATTAAATATGTAAACCTACTCGGCATCGCCCGGGAGTCTTTTTTATTTTAAGTCCTCTTTTGCTTTTCTTTGACATGTTTTTCTTCTTTCTCTATCAACTATGTCAGAAAAAGTTCTGACTTTTTAAAATTTTACAAATCTTGCGTATCCGTATTTATACACGCTTAATATATGAATATAGCATTTTAACAACCAAAATCAACAAACAGTCCAACAGATTTGGGATATTAATAACGTGACGAATGCAGAGATGGAGACACTGGTTATGAGGCGTATACCTTGTGTGGACGCGATAGCGAAAATTGAATATTAATGAAGCGGGAAATAAGATTTTTAAAGATTATATTTTAGTTCATGCTTTTATATTTTTGATTATATATATATATATATATATATATTGGGAAAATCGAAGAGTTATTTATTTTTATATATTCATCAAGGTTTCGTCTTTATTGTAAGACTTCCTCATTCCTCAGGATGATCACTTGAAGAAAAAAGGACATCGGAATCTTGGCTTGACATGATGAAGTGATAAAGAAAAGTAGTAGCCGTTGCTACTCTTGGCCTTTTGGCTAAGATCAAAGTGTAGTATCTGTTCCGATGGATACTGCACCCCCATACTGGTGTTGTCTTGGCCTTCGGGTCTTGATTTACGTCGGTCAATGGGTCTGTCCTGTGCAGTTTTGGGAGCTCCACCTTCCCAAGCTTTGCCTCCCCTTTTCGGGGAGGAGTAAGTTTATTGCTTACTGCTCGAGGCGCCCCTACCGGGTTATGCCGACGGGACTGCCCAGGCAATTTTTAAACCTCACTTCCCGACCTTGGGTCACATCTTACTTGTGGGAGTAAGATAAAAACTGGCCTTGTGCCTAACTCCTGGAGAGGAGTAAATCAATACGATGTGCGCTGGAGGAGAGTCATGGTTATGAGAAGTCAGTGGTGGCGAATATGGAAAGCTTTGAGTCGGTGCCATTAAGGCAGCAGTGGAATAGGAAGGGATGAGAATATTAGTGAATTTGCCTTAGGGTGGGAGAGGGGGTGAGATTTGTTTCGTGGTGAGGTGTTACATGGATTTTGAGAGGCTGGGGAACGAGGACGGAAGGGGGGAACTCTGTGTGTTTAGCATGTAGGTAGTATCATAGTTTTAGACAAAGATTTGAAGAAATGAAGATAACTTGAAAATGGGCGGGGGTGGGTAAGAGTGTGAAAGAAAATAGTCAAAAGGGTAGGAGAGGGGAGAGATGGATTTTTGTTGTGGTCAGGTGTGAATTATTTTTTTTAGGCTGGAGGAAGGGGTGTATTGATTAGTTGGCTATGTCAGGAATGTGTGAGTATGAGTGTGTTTGAAATAATGTGTAGAAGTGTGATGTGAGCATGAGAAGAAAGAAAAATGATTTTAATTTGCGGGAGTGATAAGTAAAATGTGGTGTCGTTCATGGTGGGTGGATGGTTTGAGAGTAGATTTTTCTTCAAATTATCATCCTGGGGAAGTCTTACAAGAAAGATGAAGCGTTGATGAATATATTAAAAAATATCTCTTTGTGTTTTTCCTTTTTTTATTTCCCATATATATATATATATATATTATATATAAATCCGATGTCTAATTATCAAAGCTACGTTGAATCGAGAAAAATGGTTACAAATATCTCATAATTTGATTAATATAAATAGGTAAATAAATTTGTTTGCTTTTTTTGTTGTTTTAATGAATTATTGAAAGCGACCAATTTTATGTCTGGATTCATGCCAAGATGTGATATAAGTAATTTTAATTATTTTAGTATTGTTTGCAATCATACAATAATTATTGAGCGGGAACACAATGTACACATACCTGTTATTAAATTCAATAAAATGTACTTTTTCGCCGACCTGCATAGTTTTCAACTCGGAAAGTGTTTTTTATGTAAAATGGTACAACAGACAATACAGTATGAAAACAGAACAGATATTGATCTCGCTTTAAATATAATGCAATGATTCAACATAGTAACCTAATAATCTGATTAATTGAGAATTAACGATCAAATGATGATGTAAAACATAAGCAAAGATACAGAAACAAGGGAAATAGACAATTGTTGAACCAACTGTGCAAGTAACAATAGAAACAGAGCTAATTTGGGCAGCCGTATAAGCAGCTCCAACTGGACCCCACATCGTATAGCCCAAAACACGATGCGTACGAATGTAACGTTTAGGCTGTCTACTTGTACGTTAAACTTCGGGTGTTCGATATTCTCACCCAGTTCATACAGTCAACACTCAACCACGCAAACCAACCGTCTAGTGTCATTATGATTGTTGTTGTTGTTGTTGTTGTCGATACTCGCTGCAACGGTGTGCCCTGATATCCTGCTGCTGGAACATGTTCGTCGTCCGTCGCCCCCATACTCACATACTGCGCGTCACCAGAATCATCATCGTTGTATTGGGCGGTAACAAAGATTCTCATACACAGCGAAAGATAAGGCAGACTCTCTCTTCTAAATTTGATTACTTTTATTTAAGCGTCAATTTTCTGTCGCGCTTAGAAATGTTTTCCTAACGAAGAGAAAGAGATCAATTTACCACTTTTATCGTAGTTAATTCCTAGCTATCTATGGTCCATTAAGTCCTTAGCCATTCGAGGAGGGGGAGGAAGGAATTTCATCACGCCTGTATGCTTTTAAGGAAATACATTCCCCTTTTCATTTGTGGACTACATGGAGAAATACGCCTGTTCAGCTTGCTTCCAAAAACCAGAATGGCAAAATTCAGTTTCCCACACAAGAACCCGTGACGTCACAGAACCCTTATGCACAGGTACATTTTGGCCCTTGACCTGAGGTCTCGTAAAACGTGGTGGTCCTGTCAACGCTTGTGAGCTCCGACTGTGAGAACAAGTTTTATTTTGCACTTGATTGTACGAGTCCACCCGCAATAAATCGCGCAAGCCAAACCAAACGATCCCCCACACATACGTCCACTCAACATGCGTCCGGCCTCATAGCGCCATTATCCAACACGTATACAAATCGTGTAGCGATATAACATGAAGAATATTGCAAGTAAACAATTCTTAACTACCTGAACAATAAACATTTTAAATATGTCCAAGGTCGGGAACCATTAGGCAAACAAGGCACATGCCTTAGGGTCAGGCAAAAATGGAGGTCACACAAAAAAAATTGGGGGTGGGTATTTTTGGCCGTACGCTGTTAAGCTCAAGAGAGCGAAAGAACTACACAAGTTTTTATCTATAATGAAATAAATAAATTAAAACATTTGTTTTAAGAATTCAATTCCACTTGCCTACTAAGATCATATATTTCTGCACGAACTTCGATTTGATCTAAAGTTTCTTAATTAGGTATATATGTATGTTGCTGTTAAAGGATTGGTTACTGTGTATTCAAAAGACATTTGTTCTGATTTTCCAGCAGAATTTCGACAATTTATGTTTATGTTTTATAAAGAACAGAGACACAATGATGAAGGATCAAGTGCTGAGAAAATGTTTCAAATGCTGCACATTTCTGGTGTCTATCAAGCATTTCCAAATACTGAACTAGCTCTGCGGATCTACTTATGTCTGCTGGCAACCAATTGTTCAGTTGAACGCTCATTTTCACAATTGATAAGAATTAAAGATGTAAAAACGATCGACAATTGGTCAACATCGGCTTCCTGTACTGTCACGTCTTTGCATTGAAAGTGATTTGCTCAAGAAGGTTAACTTAAAAAAAACTTGAAGTGAAAAAAGAGAGAGTAAGGATGAAAAAGGAAAAGAGAGAGAGAGAGGAAAGAGATTACGGAGAGGTGGCCATTGTTCTCCGTTCGTTGATAAAGGCGTAATGTATTTTTGGTCGAATAAATATTCTATTTGAAATTTTCATTTTCTTCTTTTTGTCAATAAGTCCAAAATACCTGCATTGTCACTATTTCAGGGCGCTTATTAAATATGTGCCTTAGAGCCATCAATGCTTAAACCCGGCATTGAATGAGGAGGGCTTAACTAATATGAGACATGAAAGATTAAGGCCGTGTACATTTTACGTACTAGGGTACCACGGACCTCATTAATAACGCCAGAAAGTTGTTCCCAACCAGAAGACGCAAGACCATTTCCGTAGTTAATATTTTTCACAACATCCGATGTTAATGTTCGTTATTGAGGCACTTGAAGAAGGATGGAAGGCACAGCTACCGAAACGTTCTGACGAAAAACTTCCAAGATAAAAACGGTAGTCCGTATTCTCCAAATGACCTTATTTATTATATGATATACAACTATAAGTTATTTGTTAGTACTGCTATTAGTCTTTGGCCTTTTGGCTAAGATCAAAGTGTAGTATCTGTTCCGTTTATATTCAACTAATGGCAATACAGCAGCCTCGGTATTTTACATCGCTGATAGGACAATCTCCTTGGGGGTCAATGTTCGGGTCTTTGTGTTACATAGTCCTTTAATTACTCGTACCTTTTCTTCTTCGTCGTGGAGGGGTGTCGTCTTGGTGTCGTCTTGGTGTCGTCTTGTGGCTGAGTTCTTTCTTCGTTTCTGTACTGCTGTGAACATCGCCGTCCGCTGTGTCTGCAACAAAAACCTTCATAACACGATTCAGGAGGCGAACAATCTTTTAAATTTTGATTAGTTTTATTCAGGCGTCAGGTTAGTTAAGTCTTCTCTAAGGATCGAACTCGCAACTTTCAGTTATAATTCGCTCTAGCGTAAATCTAAACATATCCTATATCGCCATAGATGAGGATACACGGAATTAGATGAGTCTGTTGCATAAAATTATAATTATTTAGACTAGGACAAACGGTATATAACGTTCAAAACTTTCTAAAAGCTAAAATATAATAAACGTTGAAAACGGCTAGGAACAGAAATATTGTTAAACACTAATTCATTTTTCTTTTCTTTCAGATGGCCGAGGGTATCGATTCTAAGCTATTGGTAATTTACGATTTAATTACCAAAAACAACATTGATGAGTTACGCTCCATTCTGAATCCGTTAACACTGCATTATCGTAAGGCGATTGTCTGCCAAAAGGTCTCCAATAAAACCCTTCTCGGACATGCGTGTGAACTCGGCCACCGAGACATCGTGAAATATCTCCTGGACGAATGTGAAGCTGATATCTCTGAGCGTTACCCTCATCGTCACACGTGGTTGTTCCCATGTCTAGTCGCTGTCAATAACCTCGACGCTCCAATGCTCGTTTTATTGATAGGCTATGGAGCTACCACTGGTGATATATGCGAGGCGATCTATTGTGCTCCGGACGCCTCGAAGAAAAAATATTTCTCTATATTTTCAATTTGAGTGAATACCTCGATATACTACAATATCTCCCGGAATTACCAGTTCTACTTTCTTGGCTGTCCTATATAAATATATATAATGCACAGCCTTTCTTTAGAGCATCGGCCTCTGGTGATATTGGCAGAATGAAAACTTTGCTGCCACATTGCTCGAACCCGGAAACAGCTGATTGTGACGAGAACGCGTTGTGTAAGGCTATATTGAATAAGAAAAGGAACGCCGAGCATTACCTGTTGAATTATAGAGTATTCAATGTAAAAGATCATATCCGAGCCCTGGAGTTGTCCGGGGCGAAATTTATATCCTTTGAATCTGACTTGAAAGAAGGTTTGCTATGTTGGAGGAAAGCAATAAGAATTCGTACCGAATATTCCTTTAGCGTTTCCGATAAATTAGAGAACAAATGTCAGGCTGAACTGGGGTTTGAGTTTAATTGCGAAGAACAACTAGACATTCTGGAGAAACGTGATGCTGATATTTATGTAGAATCATTGATAGTGTTTCTCCGTTTGCTTTCTCCAGTCAGCATGCTTCTTCATGATGCCTTTGTGATTGTCGCTCAGCATCCTGTCTTTGAGAAAGATGTATTGCAAGCGATTAAGATACTTGTTGAATTACCATACTTGGCTGATGACGAGAGCGTTTCTCCGGACAGTACGGCGATCGACATTTTAGAAATATTGTTTTGCAGTCACTTTGATGCTGACCCGTCAAACGTGACTGAGCTTTTAAACAAATTCAAATATTTGTTAGATTTTATGTAAGGGGCTAACTGGGAAATGTTGCTCAGCCGTCATAAAGATTTTTTACTCGTTTGTATATATTCAGCTTCTGAAACGTGTACTTAATAATACAGGGTGTTTCAAAAGTCTTGGGAACATAACGATTTTTAATAACTCAAAAACTATTAGGAGTTGAAAAATGAAATTGGTACCGTTGGAAAGGTTAAAGTTTCAAGTTTTGTGGGGAATCTTCAAAGTTGCTCAATATGAGCACCATTCGTCACACGGCAGACATCTAGTCGATAGTCCATTTCCTGCCAAACGCGTTCCAGCATCTTGACGTCAATGGTTCCCACAACTGCCGTTACTCGAGCCTTTAGTTCGTCAATATCTCTTGGAAGGGGCGGCACATAGATTTGTTGCTTGACAAAGCCCCAAAGGAAAAAGTCACACGGGGTAAGATCTGGAGACCTAGGAGGCCAGGGCATGAGAACGTCATCACCTCGCCCAGATCTCCCAATCCATCTACCAGGCAGCCTTGTGTTAAGAAACTGCCTTACTCTAAGACTCCAGTGTGGTGGTGCACCATCTTGTTGAAAAATGAAGTCATCAGATTCTGCTTGTTCCAACTGAGCCATTAACCAGTCTTCCAGCATGTTGAGATAGGATTCACCAGTGATAGTTGCCTCTTCAAAGAAGAACGGTCCATAGACACCTTTCTTGGAAATTGCACAAAACACGTTCACTTTTGGTGAATCTCGCTCGTGCTCAAGAAGTTCATGAGGATTCCCAGTACCCCATATGCGAGTGTTATGCTTGTTAACTTTGCCATTCAGATGGAAGGACGCAAAATGCCTTGTCTTGTTTAGAGAACGCCATTACTGCACCTGGAAAGATAACACGAAAATCATTAGTATGACCAAAAACTTGATTAAGCAAGCTTTAAAATGGCACCAGTTTCATTTTTCTACCTGGAATAGTTCATGAGATATACGCATTTGTAATGTTCCCAAGACTTTTGAAACACCCTGTATAATAGTCCTGGGTGAATTTCACCTGTGTACAGACGACAAGGTTTGGATTAAAAAAGGGATCTCTATGATGGTGCAATGGCATTCCGATCCTTACCCAACCACGTTGCTTCATATATCGATTAAGGAACCAACTTCATTTCCTCATCTTCCCTTCCTTCTCGGTTGCTCTGATGATGTCAATTGCAGGGACAAATTAAAGAACACCCCAATGCACACAGTCGCCCTCCTACAAGCAGAAAAGGCCCATCTCTTACGGCTGGTAAACTTGTTAGCTGATGCGGGATGCCATATTGATGCAGTCAATGAAAACGGTATGACCCCATTTATGATGCCGGAAGCTCGTGGCGTTGTTGTTAGAAACCCCTTAAAATTCCTCTCCTTAAAATGTCTTGCTGCTCAGGCTATTCATCAAAATAATATCAGCATCCCAGATGATTATCCTGAAACCCTTATCTCATTTGCAAAACTTCATAAAAATTAACGGATTTTATTTAAAGCTGTTCACGGCTTTAAAAGTAAACACCCTGACGCACAGTCTTCATACTTCCAGAAAGTAAGACTTATCTCTTAGATTTTGTGAACTCGTAAGAATACGGTGATGTCCATGTTAAGTTAATCTATTTGAGATGCCCTTATTAAGGTAATTATTAAAAAAAAAAAGATTTACAAAGCCTGACTGCACACTCTCATCATGAATATGATGTCAACGTCCCCCCAAAAATGTACCATAATCTCCATAACATCACGAAACTTAATTCACATTCACATAGTTTGAACAAAATCCACACCGCTTATTCAATATTTTGTTTTATTCCTTACATCTTAGCTATTTTAATTCCTAAAAAAAAATTCATAGGTTTTAATTTTTATTCCCAGAATATATTTCTACATGGCTCTATGTCCGTTCTTTTAATTTTAGACTTCATTTTAATGTTTCTATTCCTTGTCCAACTCGAGTCTTATTAATTCTTATCTGATCCTCCTCGAAGACTTGCCTTCCAAGGGTTTCTCTTCTATTTAAACAAGTCTTGACACTTACATAACCGACACTTGTCTTGTTTTATAATGTTCACTCCGCATGAGGAAGTGTAGAGTTTCACCGTCTTAAAATTATTTTCATGAATATTTCTAATAATACTCTGTTAGGTAAGTAATGAGAGTGTATTAACAACTTTTTTTGTTCATTGGTTGCTTATGAAAATGTGTACATATGTACAACTTATCTCAATAGTGCTGGTTACTTAGAGTTTGTACGTGATTGTCGTACGAAGTGGCGAAATTTGAGGAAAAATCCAATTAATCTCCGTGCTGTTGCATGGCAACATGACAATGCCCACTGTCAT
>OY744534.1:6355977-6490977 GCA_963556195.1 Sepiola atlantica | reverse complement strand
CCCCTCCGTTTCAAAAGCCTTATAACGCTAATCCCCCTCCGTTTCAAAAGCCTTATAACGCCAACCCCCCCCCCCCGTTTCAAAAGCCTTATAACGCTAATCCCCCTCCGTTTCAAAAGCCTTATAACGCTAACCCCCTCCGTTTCAAAAGCCTTATAAGGCTAATCCCCCTCCGTTTCAAAAGACTTATAACGCTAACTCCCTCCGTTTCAAAAGACTTATAACGCTAATCCCCCTCCGTTTCAAAAGCCTTATAACCCTAACCCCCTCCGTTTCAAAAGACTTATAACGCTAACTCCCTCCGTTTCAAAAGCCTTATAACGCTAATCCCCCTCCGTTTCAAAAGCCTTATAACGCTAACCCCCTCCGTTTCAAAAGCCTTATAACGCTAAGCCCCCTCCGTTTCAAAAGCTTTTATAACGCTAACCCACTCCGTTTCAAACGACTTATAACCCTAACCCCCTCCATTTCAAAAGACTTATAACGCTAATCCCCCTCCGTTTCAAAAGCCTTATAACGCTAATCCCCTCCGTTTCAAAAGCCTTATAACGCTAATCTCCCTCCGTTTCAAAAGACTTATAACGCTAATCCCCCTCCGTTTCAAAAGACTTATAACCCGAACCCCCTCCGTTTCAAAAGACTTATAACGCTAACTCCCTCCGTTTCAAAAGCCTTATAACGCTAACCTCCCTCCGTTTCAAAAGCTTTATAACGCTAATCCCCCTCCGTTTCAAAAGGCTTATAACGCTAATCCCCCTCCGTTTCAAAAGCCTTATAACGCTAATCCCCTTCCGTTTCAAAAGACTTATAACGCTAATCCCCCTCCGTTTCAAAAGACTTATAACGCTAATCCCCCTCCGTTTCAAAAGCCTTATAACCCTAACCCCCTCCGTTTCAAAAGACTTATAACGCTAATCCCCCTCCGTTTCAAAAGACTTATAACGCTAATCCCCCTCCGTTTCAAAAGACTTATATCGCTAACTCCCTCCGTTTCAAAAGCCTTATAACGCTAACCCCCCTCCGTTTCAACAGCCTTATAACGCTAACTCCCTCCGTTTCAAAAGCCTTATAACGCTAATCCCCCTCCGTTTCAAAAGACTTATAACGCTAACTCCTTCCGTTTCAAAAGCCTTATAACGCTAACCTTCCTCCGTTTCAAAAGCCTTAAAACGCTAATCCCCCTCCGTTTCAAAAGATTTATAACGCTAACTCCCTTCCGTTTCAAAAGACTTATAACGCTAATCCCCCTCCGTTTCAAAAGCTTTATAACCCTAATCCCCCTCCGTTTCAAAAGACTTATAACGCTAACTCCCTCCGCTTCAAAAGCCTTATAACGCTAATCCCCCTCCGTTTCAAAAGACTTATAACGCTAACTCCCTCCGTTTCAAAAGCCTTATAACCCTAACCCCCTCCGTTTCAAAAGACTTATAACGCTACCCCCTTTCGTTTCAAAAGCCTTATAACCCTAACCCCCCTCCGTTTAAAAAGCTTTATAACGCTAATCCCCCTCCGTTTCAAAAGACTTATAACGCTAATCCCTCTCCGTTTCAAAAGACTTATAACCCTAACCCCCCTCCGTTTCAAAAGCCTTATAACTCTAATCCCCCTCCGTTTCAAAAGACTTATAACGCTAACTCCCTCCGTTTCAAAAGACTTATAACCCTAACCCCCTCCGTTTCAAAAGCCTTATAACGCTAATCCCCCTCCGTTTCAAAAGACTTATAACGCTAACTCCCTCCGTTTCAAAAGACTTATAACCCTAACTCCCTCCGTTTCAAAAGACTTATAACCCTAACCTCCCTCCGTTTCAAAAGCCTTATAACCCTAACCCCCCTCTGTTTCAAAAGCCTTATAACGCTAATCCCCCTTTGTTTCAAAAACCTTATAACGCTAATCCCCCTCCGTTTCAAAAGCCTTATAACGCTAATCCCCCTCCGTTTCAAAAGCCTTATAACGCTAATCACCCTCCGTTTCAAAAGCCTTATAACGCTAACCCCCCTCCGTTTCAAAAGCCTTATAACGCTAATCCCCCTCCGTTTCAAAAGACTTATAACGCTAACTCCCTTCGTTTCAAAAGCCTTATAACGCTAATCCCCCTCCGTTTCAAAAACCTTATAACGCTAATCCCCCTCCGTTTCAAAAGCCTTATAACGCTAACCCCTCTCCGTTTCAAAAGCCTTATAACGCTAATCCCCCTCCGTTTCAAAAGCCTTATAACGCTAATCCCCCTCCGTTTCAAAAGCCTTATAACCCTAACCCCTTCCGTTTCAAAAGCCTTATAACCCTAACCCCCCTCCGTTTCAAAAGCCTTATAACTCTAACCCCCCTCCGTTTCAAAAGCCTTATAACCCTACCTCCTCCGTTTCAATAGCCTTATTTTTGTTTCATATTTGATTTTTAGCGATCCTTATTTTCCCCCCTTCCGTAACCTTAATTAGTTTTTACGTTTGACACCATCCATCTCCTAATTCTATCCCTATATCATTGTTACCCTTCCAAAGAGGCGTACGCTCCTTATTAATTTTGCCTTATCCAGTGTTTATCTCGAAAAGACACCATCGTGTTATAATAAACTTTGTTGAATTCACCTGCCCTTACGGATGGTGTTGTTTTTCGTAACAAATCAGTCGGACAATCTTGACAAGTTAAGTTAGCTGGCCCCTTTTTGGGGGTCGGTCTTAGGTATGGTTTGGTGCACTTCAAGGAAGATGCACCTCTCCAGGCTTTACTTTCTCTTTAGGAAGGGGTTAGTTTATTGTTAATCGCCTGGGGCGCCACTACCACAAATATTGGCGGGGCTGCTCAGGCATGTTTTTAGGCTAGAGTGATCTGTCTCTTTGGCGCTGGCTTTTCAATCCCCACCTTACGACTTTACGCCACATCTTACGGCGTTAGGAGGGTGGTAAATACAAACTATATTCATGGAAATTCTGTAATAGAAGGGGGTGTTGGTCTCTCCTTACATGGATCACACGAATTGAACGAACAAAAACCGAGTAACAGGCAACAAAAAAGGGTTTAGTTAACAGAGGGTTTGAACTGTGTCCCAGTGAAGAAAAGAGGCTGCCGGGTCGTCAGCAAATATATTCCCAGTGGAGATGGCTGCTGCTGGAACGATGCAGGGGAAAGGCAGGAGATAGATGTTTCTTCGTTGCGAGCCGATTTCTCTCTGCTGATTTCTTCAACTGACCAGGTGGTAGAAAATAGTCCATGAGGAGGCAGTTGATATAAATACGCCCTGCAAGCCGATTGGTCAGCGTATGACCAATTTGCTCACAGGGGACAAAAAGAAATAGATCCTATTTCAGTCTGCTACAATTCCGCCTCACGCTCAACACATGGAGAGGGAGGGGAATTTATTTTTCCGTTGTGGAATGTAAGAAGGGAATCACATGCGGCGAATCTCTTAACAAGGAATAACCAAAAAGTGGAGCTCAGTCGAGCGTCTTGAAATGAAAATTACGATAGAGAGAGAGAGAGAGAGAGAGAGAGAGAATCTAGCAACGTGTATTCCCGTGTAAATGTGTTTGTTCAACAGGTGGGAATCCCTTCTAATAAACTCTGTTCATAAAAACATCGCCTCACGCTTAATATCTGAATATAGCATTTAACAAATAAAATCGACAAACAGTCCAACATATTTGGAATATTTATAACGTGACGAATCCAGAGAGGGAGACACTGGTTACAACGCTTGGCACACGGAGAGAGAAAATAAAGTCAAGTTTTCCGTTGTGGTAGAAAGAGGACTACGAAGTGAAGCCAAAGACTACAGCTCAGTCGATCATCTTACATGGAAATAAGGATGAAATAGGAACAGACTCGCAGCATCTCTTATGTGCTAAAAAGGTTGTAGAGAAAAAAATCACCCCACTAGATTTCGAAGTCGGTTTTTTTTTTACTTTCGCAAGATGAGAAAGAATACTGAAGACCTAGGTTCCACAGTAAGTACCCGATGTCTTTCCAGAAAGATTTCTAACTAGAAAAACACCGGGGAAACTAATGCCAACACTTCTTCTTTCGTGTGAATCAGATGATTCTGGTGTTGGCATTAGTTTCCCCGATGTTTTTCTAGTTAGAAATCTTTCTGGAAAGACATCGGGTACTTACGGGAATGACTACGAGAAGGATGCCAACATCCCTAAATGAAAGAAGTACTGTGGAACCGACTGGATTCAAACTTGGAACACCCAGGTCTTCAGTCCGTGTCGTTATCCACTTAACCACCGTCACCTTCCGGTATATTTGCTGAGGACACCACGCTCTATACTCATGTGGCAAAGCGGACGCGCACAGACACAAGGCAATGGCTGAACTTTTAGAAAATGACCTCCACTTTTAAGTGGGATTGGGGCATAAATGATGGTAAAATTTAATACTGCTAAGACAAAGCTCCTTTCTTTCAATAACTACACGAAACTGCTTAAACTACCGATTGCCATGGCAAACAACACCCTGCATGAGAGGTCAACGTTCAAACTCCTCAACCTAACATTCGCAGGTAACATGAATTGGAACAAATACATAAAAGATATTGCCAAGCCTGCTGAAAAGAAAGTGGTCTCCATCTACCATGCTAGAAAACTTCTAACACATGACAGTATCCTATATCTCTACAAAGCCACCATCCGCTAATACATGGAGTAGTGTTGTCACATCTGGGCAAGTATACTATCCCCTAGTATATTCCTAATAGATCCCTAACTATCCACAAAGCTCCAGCCCCTGTCCCATT
The DNA here is from genome assembly GCA_963556195.1 of Sepiola atlantica. NCBI lineage: Eukaryota > Metazoa > Mollusca > Cephalopoda > Sepiida > Sepiolidae > Sepiola > Sepiola atlantica. The sequence continues at coordinate 6,486,242 of OY744534.1, read as the reverse complement.
GCCACAATGTTGCATCCTTGCGCTTTTTTTGCAGGTACTTTTATAGAGTATGCTTCTATGAACGTGCTACTCTGGTGCCCCCTCGACGGGAATACACTCGACCGACCCGACAATCAGCAAAATCCCATTCATTTACTGTAGATGCCAGAAAGCCTTCTACTCAGCATTTTTCCTCAAGATGCCGACATCTAAAAATCACTTCCCGCTCCCTGTTTGCACCACTGTACCAACATTCAGAAATTAACAACTAATGTGAACAAGCATCTCACTGCAGTATTCAGAATTTAGGACGGCCCCCTAAACTTATACCCTAATTCACAGTAACCCTATCATGAAAACTTGCCTTTTTTGGGATGAAGTTTTTTTTAATATATATATATATATATATATATATATATATATATATATATATGTATTAATATACACTAGCGGAACCCTGTGGAAATTCCACAGTGTGTTCTACATCAATCTGTATAATTTACTGTTAATAATATTATCCGGTGTCTAGAAATATGCTCATATTTTACTCACCAAAATGTTGCGAGACGGGATGGAAGTATATATATTTATTTATATTACTCGGTCCTTGGCCTTTTGGCTAAGATCAAAGTGTAGTATCTGTTCCGATGGATACTGCACCCCATACTGGTGTTGTCTTGATTTACGCCGGTCAATGGGTCTGTCCTGTGCAGTTCTGGGAGGTCCACCTTCCTAGGCTTTGCCTCCCTTCTTTTGGGGGGAGTAAGTTTATTGCTTACTGTCTGAGGCATCCCTACCGGGGAATGCCGACGGGGCTGCCCAGGCAATTTTTAAACCCCACTTTCCCGACCCAACCATGGGTTACATCTTACTTGTGGGAGTAAGATAAAAACTGGCCTTGTGCCTAACTCCTGGAGAGGAGTAAATCAATACTCGGTTGCTGGGGCAAAAGCTGTCTCTTCAGAAGTCACCATCGGTCTCGACTCCCCTCTAACTCGCACCCTCCCTCCCCTTTCTCTACGCCCTCCTTTCTCAACGCCCCCCTCCCCGTTGTCAGAGGCAAATCTTAAATAGGAGTGTCAGATCGTTACACACAAAATAAATAACACACACTCTATCGTATTAATATATAAATAATAATAATAATAATAATAATAATAATAATAATAATAAGAAGAAGAAGAAGAAGAAGAAGAAGAAGAAGAAGAAGAAGAAGGAATTTTAAATATTAAAAAAAATAAATAATAAATAAATATCGTAAGCCTGAAACCGGCCCATTTGGTAAGCGTTTCCGCGTCTCCTCCGCCTTCCACAATGCCCTCCTCCTTCTACGCTAAAGCGACAGAGCAGGGTCAGTTAATAGTTTAATTGAGTAAATTTTGATCTATTTAATAACTCCATTTAGTTAGGTCAGTGGTAAAGTCGCCGCTTTTCAGCTAGATGTTACGGTTTCGATTCCAAGTCCCTCCATCCAATTTATTTGTTGTTTATTTATTGCATTTCTTTAGGAGCGTGACACACGAACACACACACTATCGTATTAATATATATATATATATATATATATATATATATGGGAAAAAAGAAACAATGTTTCAGACAATATGTAAAAATAAAAATGGAATAAAGAATAAGCAATTCAACAACTTGAGTTATTTTGTTAGTTGTTGAATTGCTTATTCTTTATTCCATTTTTATTTTTACATATATATATATATATATAAAATAATAAAATATTGGTCATTAAGTGTTTCAAAGTTTAGGAAGCTCATAATTATTAAACATGGAAAAAAAAGTATCGCTTACTCTACACAGGCGCGAACCTCTAACGCACGTTTCGATAAATTTTAACAATATTTGATTTACACCCCTATTTTATAATTACACATTAGCGGACATTTTTTAATGGAGGACCACGCAATCTCACATTAAATTTTCCCAGCATGCACTGCTACGAATTTATAAAATAGAACTGTTAACTAGTCAGTCCGAATGTTAAAGGGGAACAAAATCGAAGGTAAATGTAAAGTAGATGATTTTTTTTTTTCTTCATATCGGCAGTTTTATCTATTTAGCAGTTGTATGTATGTAGCAGTTTTATCTATTTAGCAAGATTTATCTATTTAGCAGTTTTATCTATTTAGCAGTTGTACTTATTTAGCAGTTTTATCTATTTAGCAGTTGTATGTATGTAGCAGTTTTATCTATTTAGCAGTTTTATCTATTTAGCAGTTTTATCTATTTAGCAGTTGTACTTATTTAGCAGTTTTATCTATTTAGCAGTTGTATGTATTTAGCAGTTGCACTTATTTAGCAGTGTTATCCATTTAGCAGTTGTACTTATTTAGCAGTAGTCTTATAGATAACTTTTCTACAGAATTGTTAACCTTCATTTGTGAAAAAGTTTTAGTTGAATTTTGTCTCCGAAAAGCGGCACTTTAAATTTCGAATGTTTTTTTTTTAAATTAGATATTTGTTAAATATCTTTGCACTCCAAACAATTCTCTCTTAATTGTTGTGGATATGCGAAAGCAAAATAGTACAAACTCTTAATCTTGTACTTAAATAAGTGACTTATTCTAAGTTGTTATTTGTTAGGAACATTATTTATGCTAACGAGAACAAAATAAAATGGGTATCTTTTACGACGCTCAGCAGACTAAAAACGCTCAAAAAACAAATATACAACAAATAAAAGTTACTGTAGGCGATAACAGTTATTTTCAAACTTACCTGTGGCATTTGTTTGTATTTTTAACCTGTTCGAAGTGCTATTTATTAGAAACTAAATTGTTCGTCACACCAAAATCGCAAAATCCAAGATGGCGGTCGTGGGGCTATGTAAGAGAATCACGACCCACCGCCATTTTTTTTTTTTTTTTGTGCAAAAAAAAACAATTTTTTTTTTTACATCTAATAAAACCCCATCTATACTATGTAAAAATATAAACAAATGTCATAGCTAAGTAGGAAAATATCTATTCTCGACCTAGGTCGCCTTTACTTGTTGCATATTTATGTTTTTAAACACTTTATCGTTCGTTTTCTTGAACCCGTTCACGACTCTGCTGAGCGTCGTAAAAGATACCCCTTAAGGTTTCGGTCGAGGATACATCCGGCTTTCTGGGGGTGCTTCTTGTGGGCCTAAGTAATCTGCCGACAAAACCCCTTAGTACAGCAGATAACATATTAAAGTCACGGAAATTAGGCGCGTCATCTAGAACAGTACCGAATTTTTTATAGAGAGAAAGAAAAAAAAAGTTTTATATACCTCCTCAGCATAACATTTTATTGGGGGGTATCTTTTACGACGTTCAGCAGAATCGTGAACGTGGTCAAAAAAACGAACGGGAAAGTGTTTAAAAACATAAATATGCAACAAGTAAAGGCGACCTACGTCGAGAATAGATATCTTCCTACTTACCTATGACATTTGTTTGTGTTTTTACATAGTATAGATGGGTTTTTATTAGATGTAAAAAAAAATTTTTTTTTTTGCACAAAAAAATGGCGGTGGGTCGTGATTCTCTTACATAGCCCCCCCCCCCCCCCCCAACGCCTTCTTGGATTTTGCGATTTTGGTGTGACGAACAATTTAGTTTCTAATAAATAGCACTTCGAACGGGTTAAAAATACAAACAAATGTCACAGGTAAGTTTGAAATTAACTTTTATCGCCTACAGTTACTTTTATTTGTTGTATATTTGTTTTTTTACCCTTTTCCACGTTAGTTTGTGTCTTAAACTTTTACATCGCTTAATAGCTTGTTTTCGGACCAAAGGTGCACCAAAAATTCGTTTTTTTTCCTTTCTCATTCCAAAACTTATGGTTCGCTTTCACTCTATAGACTAAGCTACTTAAAATATTCCCAGGTATTGGATGAAATTTTATTTACAAAAAGGTATGTACAATGTGTATGATGGGAGTGGGAGAAACAAATAAGCCTTAAAAAATCTCCCCCAAATAAATAAAAATAAAAGGATAGAAAAATAACAAACAAAAGATGCTAATTATGGTAAGTTAGTAGCACCCCCCCCCCATCCTATGAGATAAGCCAACATATTGCATTAAATTAAGGTTAGTTAGACAAATAAAGTATGAAGGCTAGAGTGAACCGCGGTCGAAACGTTGTGAAAACTACAAGGTACTGATATCGATCCTGAACCAGCTTTCGTGACGTTCGACTCGGAATCGTTCGGCTGTCCTACGCAAACACCCGAGTGTTGACGATCCGAAGCAGCGAGCAGCCGATAACTTTGTTACAAAGTGAAAATAAGTGCTTTCGAAGACGGATTTTTTTGTCAGGAAGTTTTTTTGAAGAAAATAAATCCAAAATGAATGACGAACTGCTTTGCACTGCAGTATCATCGCGAGCAAGTAAAAATAAATAATAAAATTTTAAAAAATGTCGTGATTAAAGTAATTTTGGTACGTTTTTTATTTATTTTTTTTTTTTTTCAAAAAAAAATTCCTTGTAAATAAAACTACAGTATTCAATTTATAACAGTAGCCTCGCTATGTTTTTTTTTTCTGTTTCTTTCAAAAAAGTTCATGTAAATGTTTAATTTTCTTGTTTCTTTAAAAAATTCCTAACCGTAAATCTAACAACAAAAAAAGCGAAACACTATTATCATAGGACGCAGCACTGTATCAAAATTGTCGTCTGGTACAAATTGGCTCGTCAACTCTCGGGCGTTTGCGTAGAACAGCCGAAGGCTTCCGAATCGAACGTCACGAAAACTGGTTCGGGATCGATAAGAGCACCAACTACAATATACACAACGTTGCACACAGCCATGAATGAAATATTGTAAAATATTTATTTATTTATTTTTTATTTTTCAGATGGCCGAGTGTGTGGCAGCTGAGGGACGCTCAATTTACGATTTAATCACTAAGAATAATCTCGATGGTTTGCGTTCATTACTGAATCCGTTAACCCTACGTCATCGTCAGTCGATCGTCTGCCAAACGGTCTCCAATAAAACCCTTCTCGGACATGCTTGTGAACTCGGCTTCAAATATATCGTGAAATATCTCCTGGACGAATGTGAAGCCGATATCGCTGAGTGTTACACTCATCGTTATATGATGTTATCACCATTGCGAGTCAGTATTAATAATCTGGACGTTTCAATGCTCATTGTGTTGATAAACCGTGGAGCCTTCGTGGCTGATACACGCGAGGCGATGTCTTGTACCGTGTACGCTCTGAAGAAAAAGTATTTCTGTATATTCTCGGTTTTGAGTAATTACACCGATACAATAGAATCTCTCGACGACATACCGGAACTTCCGAATCTACTTTCCTGGCTGGCCAACATGGATTTAAATAATGCGTACCCTTTTTTAAGAGCGTCGGCGTCTGGGGAAATCGGCAGGATGAAGAGCTTACTGGCCGATTGCATGGATCCGAAGGCTACGAACCATTCCGAAGAGAACGCTTTGTGCATGACCATCTGGAATGAGAAGAGAAACGCTGAGCATTTTCTGTTGAATTATAGGGTGTTCTCCATAAAGGACCACGTGCGAGCTTTGGAGCTGTGCGGGGCGAAATTTATCGTTTTTAATTCAGACTTGGACGAAGGTCTGCGATGTTGGAGGAAAGCAATAAGAATCCGTACCGAAAATTTCTTTGGCGTTTCAGATAAATTCGAGGATCAAGTTAAGACTGATCTGGGGTTAGAGTTTAGTTGCGAAGACCAACTCGACGCGATGAAGAATAATGATTCCGATATTTATGTGCAGGCGATTATAGTGTTTCTCCGTTTGCTTTCTCCATCCAGCCAGGTTCTTCAGGATGCGTTTGTAACCGTCTCTCAGCATCCTGCATTTTATAAAGATATATTACGTGCGATAAAGATACTTACCGTGCTGTCTAACTTACCATACTTTCCTGATAGCGGATGCGTTTCCCCGGTGCGTACGGCTATTGATACCTTGGAGCCCTTGTTTCTCGGCCACTTTCAGAGTGACCCCTCAAAAATGAGTGATCTGCTATCCCAATTCAGATATCTAATGGATGTCATAAAAAAGGTAAACTGGGTAGTGTTGCTCGCCCGTCAGGAAGAATTCCACCCGGTCGTTTATATACACTTTCTAAAACGTGTCCTTCATAATATAATCGCCCTGGGTAAATTTGAACTGTCCTTAAGTGACAAGGTTCTAATTAAAGACGGTATTTCCACGATCCTGGAGTGGCATTCCGATCCTTACCCAACCACGTTACTTCATTTGTCGATTGAAGAACCAACTGCATTTCCTGTCATTCCTTTCATCATCCGTTGCTCGGGTGATGTTAACTACACGGACAACCAAAATAACACCCCGATGCACAGAGTCTCGTTTTTGTCAGCAGATAATGCTTATCTCTTACGTCTGGTAAACTTGTTAGCAGACGCGGGAGGCCATATTGATGCTGTTAATAAACACGGTATCACCCCATTTATGATATTGGAATTTAAGGGCGTCATTACAAACCCTTTAAAATTCCAGTCTTTGAAATGCCTTGCTGCTCAGACTATTTGTAAGAATGAGATCAGCGTCCCAGAAGACTATCCCAAAAATCTTATCTCTCTTATCGAACTTCATAGAAATCCATAGATTTTATCTCTCGATGCTGTGCGGATTTTTAACACACAGAAAAAAATAACCGATGCCCAGTCTTGCAACTAAAGCAAATACGACTTATGACATCTATATCAATCCATTAAATACATTTAATACAACGCCCCTCAAGACGCTGACCATTAAGGATGTTATTTAATAAAAACGCATTAAATAACCTGTCCTTAAAATGTCCGACTGCACGGATTTTCAGGAGCATGATATAAACGTCTCACACGTAAATCCCAAAATGTTGGTCACGTTTATAAAAAATATTTTCAGATTAAACGATTTCCTCTCTTCAAACGCGTAGTCTGAAAAAAATCCACACAGCTTATTCAATATTTGGTCCATTTTTATTTTTTTTATTTCGTCACTTTAATAACCATTTTCGTTTTTGTGAATGTTATGTTTTAATTTTTATCCCCGGAATATATTTCTACGTGTCTTGATGTCGATTCTGATATTTTAGATTTTATTTTGATGTTTCCATTCTTTGTCAAACAAGACTTGTTAATTCTTATCTGATCCTCTTTAAAGACTTGCCTGCAAATGGTTTCCTTTCTATCCAAACCAGTCTTGACTCTTACATAACCGACATTTGCCTTGTTTCTAAATGTTAATTTTTAATGAGAAATTGTTCAGTTTTTTTTATATGCTTACAAATATTTCCATGAATTTTTCGAATATATTTTCAGTCATGCTCTGCTCGTTAAAACAATTTAAGGTACTGATATCGATCCTGAACCAGTTTTCGTGAGGTTCGACTCGGAAGCGTTCGGCTGTCCTACGCAAACGCCAGAGTGTTGACGAGCCAAATGGTACCAGACGACAATTTTGATACGGTGATTGTAAGTTATATTTTCAAGAAATTTTCTAAAGGAACAAAAAAATAACAAGCAAAACATAGCAAAGTTAATGTTATCAAATGAATATTTTTTATTTTGATACGTTGCTGCGTCCTATAATTTTTAGTTATAGTTGCAAGACATTTTTTAAACAACAAAACAAATAAAACAAGCAAATCAAAGCGAAATTACAAAAATCAAATAAATATTTTAACCCCTAACCCTAAACTTTAACAACAAGAAAAACAAAACAAGCAAAACCTTATCATAGGACGCAGTACCGTATAAAAATTGTCGTCTGGTACAAATCGGCTCGTCAACTCTCGGGCGTTTGCGCGGGACAGCGGAACGCTTCCGAGTCGGACCTCACGAAAACTGGTTCAGGATCGATATCAGTACCCAATTTAAAAAAAAAAAAAAACACAAATTATACTAGCTCCACCTACCCGAAGATGCCCGGGATTCATTTTACTTTCATTTTCATTTTTCTTTTCTTTTTAACACAAATTTTATGGTTTTCCTTTTCAAACTGCTTTTAAATGATTCTATTTTTTTCATGAATATTTTTTTATTTATTTTACAAATCGCGCTTATTCGTATTTAGTTATTTGATCAGATATCTTGAAACACAAGACTTGTAATTTTTTTTATCTTGTCTTCCTCGATGACTTTTTTTGCCAAAAGGTTTCTCTTCTATCCAAACAAGTCTTGACCGTTACACAACAGGCAATTTTCTTAAACACCGTTTACTCTTTCTGAGGAAGTGTTTAGTTTTTAATTGCTTACTGTTTTCATGAATATTTTGAATATTTCTAAATCGTTCTGTTCAAATTTAACTATACTAGCTATGCTTACCCCGGAGTTGTTCGGGATTCATTTTACTTTCATTTTTGTCTCACTGGTTTTACACATTTTATAGTTTGCTTAACCCAAACCCTAATCCTAACCCTTTTAAATGAATTTAATTTTTCATGAATCCATGTTGATTTTATTTTACAAATCCCGCTTATTGGTATATAGTTATTTTTATTTTTTTTATTTTTCATGAATAAGCGGAATCGAAAAGTCGGCTGAAAAAAGTGCTGATGACGGGACTAATGCAAGGAGGGGGACACTATATACGTAGTATATGTATGTCAAGCTTGAAAATAGTGTATAGTAATGAAGATAGAAATAAAACTCAGATTTTTTAAACATTTTATTAAAACAAAAACAATCAATGGTAGATCCAAAGTATGCTTCTATAATAAAATCTTTTTGATCTAGAAAACAAATGTCTCATAATTTTCGATTAATATAGGTAAGTAATTAACTTTTGTTTTGATATTCATAAATTATTGTTGATGCGTGTACAAAACTATTAATTTTTATAACTTTACTTTTTTTTTCTTTAATTTTGTAATCTGTTTATTTTTTTTATAAATTTAACTCCTAAATGTCCAGAGGAAATGTATAGTGCCGTTGTTTTGCGAGGTTGACTTGAATGCAGCGCCGGACAGTGACATACTGACAGTGACATACTGACAGTGACATACTGACATCGACATACTGACATCGACATACTGACATCGACATACTGACATCGACATACTGACATCGACATACTGACATCGACATATTGACATCGACATATTGACATCGACATATTGACATTGACATCGACATTTTGACATTGTATTCTATTAATCGATGGTTCTACTCGTAGATTTTGAGAACTACATTTTTCTGAAGAATTTTAAAATCCCCCCTCCCCCCTCATCAGACATCGATGATAACCGGAATCAGCGGTTGCTCCAAGCCGTCGAGGAAGGTCGTAAGTTCTCTTCGTAGAGTAAGGATATCAACATGCGCTAACTCAGCGTTGTCATCCTCACTCGCGATTCCGATGTCTGGACGACCTTATTTGCAATCAATAATCCACAAAGCAAAGGAAACCAGATCCGGATTGAACCAGAACTCCGTTTTCCGGGTTGCGACCTTGTGACCACTTCGTGCCTGACCAATCTACCTTGGGTGGGCTTTGCCAGGTACAAAATCTTTAGGTAGGATTCTTAATTTGGTTAATTATTATAGCTTAGTGTAGACCAGACAGCGGATAGCCTACGACATCCCGACTTCCTACATTTTTAATCGCCTTGTGCCTAACTTTTTGTAATTAAAATCATAATTTTTGCAAATCTAATATATAAAGTTTAGACGATTCTTCCCCTGTACCTTCTTGAAGAATATGAAAATAACCACATGCATCATAGGCTACTAAACTCACCACTATATTACACTTATTCACTCGAGCGTGTTTTAGTAAATTTGTTATTTTTCTCGAGCTAACACTAAATATTACTTTTGGCCCACCATCTTCGATGCTCCCTAAAACATACGCCATATAGGTGGTTGCAAAAACGTGTTCCCCTAACACTTCAGTACTGACACTGTCAACTAATAAACAATGTCTACTTTTCAGAAAATGTCCGTTAATTTTTACGATTTGTCTGCTATCAATTTACTACATAATACAAAATATTACGCACACATTTAATGGAAGCTCCCGCTAATCTCGCTGATTTTCGAGAATATCAGATTGCGTTATTTCTATCTATTACGTATACATTTATACTCATTCCGGTTTTTAGAGAATACAATTAACGAACATAGTTCCATGCAGTGTTTCATTATTCAACATGACGGCTTCAGCGATTTGACTTCCGAATTAAGTCAATATACACCAAGCTACGAGACAGACTGGCATAAAGTTGACATTTCTTGAATCCTACACCTTTCACACGCATAATAACCAAAAATTGGAAAAAAACAAAAACATCTATTTCTTCGTATAGAAATGACCCAAAAAGTGAGACTGGTGAACCCAACATTTGGTCGCCTTTCGGATCGTAATATAAAACGTATGCCAGCTACATGCTTAGTTTTACTGACCTATTCTTGAATTGATTTTGTGGCTAAGTGGTTATCGCCGTAGATCCTAGAACGAGAGCTTGAGGGTTCGACCCCAGTCGACACACACATTTCTTTCTTTTTTTACATTGTTAAACTTTTGCCTACGAGGGAGGAGAGGAAGGGGGATTATGGCCTGGATTTTTATTTTTTTGAAAATAAATCAATGTAATAGGTAGTACTTTTACTATTGTGAATATCATCATTTCTCTTCGAACACATATGGTTTATTAGTGCTCTGTAGGCCTCCTTAATTATATTTGTGTGTTTCAGTAGTGCTCAGGAGGCATACTAACATTTTTTTTTCTTTCCTCACAAAAAATGGATTTTCTATACAAAGATAGCAGAAAGGGGAGTGGATTTATAGGGCTCTGTAGGCCTCTTTAATTTTAAAAGTGCTCATTATTATAGATAGAGCGGGTGTTTGGCAAATACTGGTACCATGGGATGGCCAGGAAGACTCCTACAACCACGTCTCCTTCCTTCATTTATTCCTTTCTTTCTTCTTTCACACTTCAACAATTCCAAACTGACAATTATTCTTAACATTCAATTTATACGTTCTGTCGGATGTTGAAAAAATGTAATTCTTTTATATTTCTCCCGGGCAACGCCAGTGGATGGGTCCAGCTAGTCTAATATATAAAGTAGACGATTTTTCCCCTGTACCTTCTCGGAGAATAGGAAAATAACCACATGCATCACAGGCTACTAAACTCACCATTACATTGCACTTATTCACTCAAGCGTGTTTTAGTAAATTTGTTATTCTTTTTTCCCAGCTAACACTAAATATTACATGTGGCCCGCCATCCACGACTCTCCAAAAAAACAAATCCATATAGGTGGTAGCAAAAACTTTTCTCCCTAACAATTATGTACTGTCACTACACTCATCGACACCGGGAACTAATAAACAGTTTACATTTCACAAAACAGTCCATCCTTATTTATTATTTGCCTGGTAATAATCTAATACATTATATAAAGCAATATGCAAAGACTTAATGACCGCTCCCGTTCACTTCGATGATTTTCCGCGAATATTAGATTACGTTCTTTCTCATTTTACCTATGATTTGGCCTATTTTCACATTTATTTTTAAGGCGAAACTGTGGCACAGTGGTTAAGAAGGCAGGTTTCATGATCGACTGTTTCAGCGTTCGATCCCATTCGATGCGGCCACTTTTTTTCTTTTTTTTTTTTAATTCAAAACATTCGCCAACACGGTAACTATGGGCCATTTTTTTTTTCATTAAACGTCATGCAATAGGTAGTACTTTCTCCCGGGCAACGCCGTGCGACGGGTTCCGCTAGTTAATAATCAAGAGTAGTATCTGTTCTGATACAACGCGTCATTTGTGTGTCCTGTCAGCGAATGAGAACTCCTAGACTGAGGCTATTTTTTAAATTGTTTTGCCCCCTTTTTGAGAGCTGTATTTTCCCCATATTAAAAATCAACCTTGTGTTTAACTTTCCCTTCATGGAGAGGCAAGTAAAGAGAAACATACGCAATTAGATATTCTCCATAAATACATTGTATTTCAGTAGAGTGGTTGGAAGATCTCGTTGTGATCCTACGCTTCGCTGAAGGCGTATATCTTCGCCGCGGAACCAATGTGATCCTATCGCGGCCCGGGAAGTCACTCGGTGTTGTATTCTGGGTGACTCGCAACCAATTTTATCCGATGTTTGGCGGGGGGGATCTGGGGACGATATGTGATGACGGGACGATGTGTGACAACACGTGCACTGTCTCGTCTTGTTATCGCCAGTGAGCAATCATCGGTTGACGATAGTAACTGCCGTCTGCTTCTGGGACTAGCTGGTTGAGTGGGAACCATCGTGCTGGAAAAAAACCTGATGTACATAATGGAACAAACCATTTTTCTTTTAAATATAAAAATATTTTTTTAAATTTTTCGAAAAGAAACAATTACAAATCGAAAGTTCAGCTGAGTTCGGCGAGCGTATCAAGCACGCGTCTTCCTTATTCAGATTTCAAAAGCTGACTCTGAATGTTGAATTTCTTCACCAGAGAGAGAAAGAGGGGAAAAGAGAGGCAGAAAAGGAAGGGAAACACAGACGTAGTCAGTATTTCAACAATTCTCGGTGACAGGTTTTCTGATCTCTTGAACCTGGCTGGGGTCTCCAACATTGTTAATATTTAAGTTGACATCGGATTACACCCAATACCCCGATCAGTGAGCTGACATTTTTAGTGCAGTGAATTTATTTTATTTGCAATTCAAGTCTGGCGCAAGGGTTACGAATATAACAGGGGGCACTTAGCTCTCCAAAAGATCACGCATTGTGGCACATCCTCACATGTACGTACCTGCCAGATATCCGAGGCAGTGAATCAAAATTCCCAGACAAAATGTAGGACTTATTAAAACCTTATCACGAAACCACTCTACTAATGTTAAAGTATTATTCGCTTCTACGCAACAAATTGAATATTATAAAACGTAAAAATACAATAAAATGGTAATTTTATAGACCAAGTTCAAACGGACAAGATATTCCTGCTAATTTATGAGAAAATATCTCGTTAATAATTTTGAATTTTTTTAGATGAGGTTGATAATTTGTATCTGGTTATTCAGACTACTGTTTTTATCTTGGATTTTATTCACATAATTACATACATCGTAACCGAAAATATTTTTTCTACAGCACATGTTATTATTAACAAATTTTAATCAGTAAAATTGCATATTTCTATTTTTATAAACTCAAGACAATTGATTGTAAATTCACAATAAATTATTAAACGAACCTTTGACTTTAATCTACTTGAAACAAGGTGATTATTTAATTTAACGTGGATATGACTTTTTTGAAAGAATTTTCGTATATTTATTTATATTGAATAAAGTTCAGTTTCTGTAAAACTCGTATCGTGTTTATTGTTTTTTAACAATCATTAATTATCGACATCTTACCTTTTCCGCATTTCTCCTGTGTTTCTCGTAACATTTGGAATTTCGAACACAACTTATATTTAATCCACAGGAGAAGATTACACTGATCGATCCTTTGATGCTTTTAAAGATATCGATTATCACTATATTTAATTGAAATCCCTGTCGACCGAACTCTGAACTTCTTCGTATCGCCCGCACCGAGGATTGAACCTCGATGCGAGCGAAACAATTAATGTTGAATTAATGAAAACTTCTCCCAACGGAACCATAGCATGCTACCCCCGTTGATTAAATAAAGCGTTCCGTTCGAAATTCCGTCCAGATTCCCGAGTTCGAAGAGATACACCTCAAGATGGCCGGAGGTTGCAACGGCTGAAACGCTGTGATGATTACACTGAAGATGAGAAATGTAGTCCGAATTACCAAAATTATACAAATGATCAATTCTCATACAATCATGACGTTTTATGAATTTTGTTTATTCAGAAACGTAACGATTCTATTTTAATAGATTAATACGCAACCCATGAATGATATGTGATTGCTCACTCAACAACTAAATATATCTACAAATGTGTATTTATGATAAAAGTGGTGCAAGCCAAATGGTGTTTTATGATTCCGTCAAAATTTGGCAAAATATTGTTGCAAATTTCGCGCCTCAGTCGAATGCCTGTTTTTTTGTAATATTTAACGTTGGCTAGTAATTGAAATGCTAAGATCGATCACTGTAAGCTGAGGCTACCATTTCTCTGGTTATTCCAATTCCCGCTATTGTTGGAATATTCTTTGATATATTTTTATTACATTTTATTTCTAGCTTACATCTGATGAATCACCCTTGTTAGGCTTCGCCCCCACACGTTCAGTATTTCGGTTAACTGAGGACGTCGGGATGGAGTAATACCTATCGAGGAATCATTCTTGACAATCAGTCCGGCAGGAACTAGGTCATTTCGGTGGCCTTTTATCTGCCGGGATGAAATACACTGACCTGGGTTGTCCTAGGTGCACCCTTTTAGGATAGAGTAAGTGCATTGCTTACTGCCCGAGGCACTCTGTCCGCGGCTGCCCAGACTATTCTTGCTAGGCCAGAGGGCTCCTTCTTTAGGGGCGTTGGCTTGAGTCTTCCTTCACCTTTCCAATTTGTATCACATATTGCCGCGGTGGAGAGCAATTAAATACCTGAAACGCCAGAAATGAAAGCAGGTAAGATCAAAGGGTAGTATATGTCCCAATGGATGCTACACCCTGTAGACCAGTGAGTCGACACTTTGTTACGCAGCTGATGATGAATCGGTCCAAAATTACAGAACCAGCGCGAGTGAAAAATTAAATTAAAAAGGAGGTAAAGGTTTGTCCAGACCGTTCTTTTTATTTCGACTTGTTTGCAAACTCGAAAAAAGGTCGATCTCTAAGTGGGAGTGGCTATTTAATAAAGGGGTAAAAAATAACTTACGATGGTGTCCAAGATGAAAATCTAAATAAACCTGAAGAATTGCTCCAAAATTACATAGACCCCTTTGCGAAAGAAAAATATAGGAAATTAAAATATATAAAAACATCAACAAAATAACAAGTGGCTTTGCAAGGTCTTCCAATCTTGTCTAAGTGTAGATTGTTCAAAAGCAGGTTATCTCTAAGTGGGAGTGGCAATCTAATAAAGGGGTAAAGAAAGAGAAATCAGATTCGACGGTGTCCTCCAAAATGAAACGAAATAAGGTTAAGCCACAGACAAAATATTCATAAGGAGTGTATGCCTTACGTGGACTTTTGATAATCGGTGAAAAATCGAAATATAAATTTTGCCAATCGTGGTAAAATGTAATGGTCTAACAGTAATTTACTTAACTTTTGATTTTTGAGCACAAGGGTTATGGTCGGCACTTTCCGGCAGCCTACGGTTCTAAACGAAAACTTCGTGTCTTATCGGCAAGAACGCTGGCCAATCTTTAAAAGCCAGCAATCGGTAACAATTAAAGTAAAAAACATTTAAATAAAACGTTTATTACGAAAGAAATAAAACGAAAAATGAATGAATTTTGAAGTGACAATATCGACCGATTTCTTGTGTAGAAAATATCGTCGGTTACGATGTATGCATTTAACTGCGTTCCTATTTAATAGCCTCCCCAGGAGAGCAGGGTTAGACACAACACGGGTTTATAATACGAGTATAATCCAGCTCCCAAAAAGGGGCACCAGATTGGGATAATAATACAAATTGATTTTTTTTCAATCTACTACAGATACTACTTCGTGAAATATTTATTTGCAGAAAATTAAACGCAAACTAAATTTTAAAAAAAATTAGGAACGAGGCCTTCAAATGTGGGGTGTCGTTTGACATTCCCTGTCTATCCTTCGCGTAGACACCACAATAACTGACGAGGCACTCCTACCTAAATGGACGGTTCATGGGTAGGTCACCTTACGTGAATTGGCCGACTCCCAACGGTACTAGAGTTGCAGTCTGGCTAAAGGAGCGCTAGTTGAATCCAAAGGCGTCTGCATCAGGATCCGGTGGCCTCTGGTCTGTTGAAAAAATATGGCAAGCAAGGATCTTAGCGCATGTCTTTACTATGCATACATATAACGACCTTCCTCGACAACTTAAAAAAACTGTTTGTTCTTGTGGTCCTCGTTGTCTGGAAGGGAGGCGGTTAATTATTACAAATCTATAACAACTGCTAAATTCCTCACAAGGATTCAGTAGAGCGAATCAAGACAAGTCTCAGTAAAGTAAGGGTCAGGATTTGTTTGGACGGAAGCGAAACATTTTGCAGGCAAATCTTTGAGAACGATAAGATTATGAGTTAAGTCTTACGATTGTAAATATTGAAAAAAAAAAATTGAAATAAGTGAAATCTAAAAAATACAAGAACAGACAAAACAACGAAAAAAGAATATTCTGCGGATAAACATTAGACCATGAACTTGAAATAAATGGACTAAATATTTCATAAGCCGTGTGGATTTTGTTCAATTTTTATTTATAAAATGACTTAATGGGAATGAAGTTTTCGAAATGTGACCAAGAATGGGGATGTATTCTTGCTTGAACCTAGTTATGTGATTTTATGAATAGTATGGTTAGCGAGGCATTGTAATGGACAGGATTTTTTGGTATTTTTTTTTTGTTGTGAGTGTTGAAAAAAAATTTTTTTTTCTTCAAATATAGAACTGACAGGGCCGAAAAGATGACGTAGTTTAAAAACAGATACATGTTAAATAATTTATTAGCAAAAATTACAATTTAAATTTTAAACAAATTAGGCACAAAGCCTCCAGAAGTTGGTGTCGTTGATGTCTATGCTATGCTTGTTGGAACCATTAAATCAGCATTATACCTCAATCTTCGGTTACAAGCAAGGATTCCCAAAGCGGATGGGTCAGACACCTAAAGGTACTAGGGTTGCAACCCAACTAAAGGTGTGGTGAAATCATAAGGCGTCTGCACCGGGATCCGGCGACCTCTGGTCTGGGCATAGTTTATTGCAAGCAAGGACGTCTAATCATCTGTCGCAATGCACAGTAAAGATAACAATGTTGCCTTGACGCATGTTATCCTACAGACGACAACCTTCCTCTCGATGGATTCGGAGTAGCGACGACCCCCCCCCCCCGACGGCTTCGGAGAAGCGACGGCCTTCCTCGATGGCTTTGAGAAACCTCTGGTTTTCGGTGTTAAGGTAAGCAGCTGGTTAAGCCGAAATCTTTCAGTAACATTATGTGGTCGAAAAGGGAACGATACTGACATCTCCATGTTCAACGCCGCATTTAAGTCCGCTTTGCTTAACAGATTTTTCCAACGACTATTTCGAAGTGAGATTTATTAATATGTTAATTTTCAAAATCAACGCAAAAAGTCAAATTATACAATTTACGTTCGGGAACTTTTGTGATGAGCATCAATAATTTGTTTAGTTGGGATTCTTTTGACTAATGTTTCCATCTTGGGTGTTATTCTCAACGTTTCGGCCGTTGTAACATCCGGCCTTTTTCAATTGTATATTTTCGAACGAGAGAATATTTGTCGAACTCTGGACGGAATTTCGAACGGAACGCTTTATTTAATCCACAACATTCTCGTTCCTTACAAAAAAAAAAAAAAAAAAAGATACACCTGAAGAAGACTGGAGCTTACAGCGGCCGAAACGTTGTGAGAATAATACTTGATGAGAACAGTAGTGTGAATAATCCAAATTATACCTATATAAATTAAATATAAAAAATTATTAAACAAATCAATTAACTATCATTATTAATCAAAAAAAAAAAAGTAGACAGTTTTGGGGTTCAGTTTTATAAATTCAAAATAGTTTTTATTTTTACTTTTAGATATATACTTTGGATTTGTTAGTCATTGAATTCGTTTTATAATTAAAAATAATGGAATAAAAAAGATATATAAAGAGGGAAAACTTCTAGCTGTTTTGTATTGAACATTTTGTAGGTATTTGGCAGACCCTTTTTAGGGTTCCAGTTTAAGATTTTGGTGAGAGCCGAGTTTTATAGAAACATTTTCAATTTAGTAATATTCAAATGTGAGGGCGAGAGAAATGTATGACAATACGAAAAGAGTGCAAAAGCAAAAATTCACAAGAGATATTTCATATATGTTTAAAAATGGAATTCTACAAAGATAGCAAAACACTAAAGTGTTCATTATTATCAGTGTCCTTGCAGAAAAAGGCGCTATTATTAGAGATATCGATTAAGACAGTCGATTTTTTTTTTTTTTAATTTATTTATTTATTTTTTTTATTTCGTGAATTATCCACGGGTCTGAAAAAAAAAATCATAAAACTTCATTTAATTACATTTCATTGAAAATTATTAAATAGAGTTAATAATCATTTGTTTCATATTAGAAAGTTCAGTGAGAAAAGAATGAAGTATTAAAATGGTTAAGTTTATAATTGTTTCAATCAGCAGACGACATTGAAAGGGAATTAAAGCCGTGTGTGTGTATGTGTCGCCTTTTGTGTACGTGTGCAGTGAAATAGTTAATGCATTGTATATGTGTGTGCGTTGATGTCGATGTGACTATGTATGCGTGAGTTTAGAAAAGTCATTCTTTAGCCTTCCTCAGGTCCGACAGAGGGGTGATGGAGGCTGTAGAAATGTCGGTGTAAGCTCTCATGGATTCAGGCTAAACATGGTTGAATGGAAACATCTGCCATTACATGAGGGTCGAAGTGGCTCCACAAGAACGATATCTATAAATTCAGAAATGTCCGTGTTTATTCATTTTAGCGTATGCGTGCGTAAAGCCTTGTGCGCAGAAACGAGTTTAAGCACTTTCATTTTGGGTAACGAAGGGAAAACCTCGTCTCAATTATATACTAGGCCAGTCTACGTTGGTGGTGTCCTCCCTCCTTGCATTAGTCACGTTATCAGCACTTTCTCGGTTTACTTTTGATTCTACTTAAAATTACTGATCGGTTAACTGAATACGAATAAGCGAGATTTGGAAAATATAAAAATTTAAAAAAATGGATCACGAAAAAGTAGACCCATTTGAAAAGTTATTGGAAATAGAAAAATTTTATAAAATTTTTAAAATGAGAAACAAAAATGAAAGTAAAAACACTCCCGGGCAACTCCAGGTACGTGCAGCTGGTATGTTGATTATTACTTTAAAACTTCTTTTTTTTAACCAGCAGAGCATGATTTAAACTTTATTCGAAATACTCATGAAAATAAGTGTAAGCCGGTCAAACTGAAAATTTCCTCATTAGAATTTAGCACTGAAATAAGACAAGTGCCGGTTATGTAATGGTCAAGACTTTTTTGGCTAGACGAGAAACCATTTGCAGGCAAGTCTTCGAGGAGGATCAGATAAAAATTAACAAGTTTTGTTTGACAAGGAATAGAAAAATTTAAAAATGTAAAATTTAAAATAAAAAATTAAAAAAGGGACATACAGGCATGTCAAAATATATTCTGGAATAATAATTGAAACTGATAAAATCTTTAGAAAGAAAAATAGCTAAACTTTAAGGAATAAAACAATAGACTAAATATTGAATAAGTGGTTTGGATTTTTTTTTCTAACTACTAAGGTTTCCTGATGCAATGATGGTATATTCTTCTGAGACGTTGACATCATACTCATGACGATTGTGTGCAGTCAGGCATTGTAAATCTTTTTTTATCTAATTCCATGAATAGGAGCATCTCAGATTATGGACGTCTTCGTGTTGTAACAGTTGACAAAACCTAAGAGATGAATCTTAGTTTCTGGTAGTACGAAGACTGCATCAGGGTGCTTATTCTTAAAGCTGCGGACAGCTTTAAGAGATAAACCTCTTTTATTTTCTATGAAGTTTTATAAATGAGACAAGGATCTCGGGATAATCATCTGGGATGCCGATATTATTCTCATCAATAGCCTGAGCAGCCAGACATTTTAAGGAGAGGTATTTTAAGGGGTTGCCCACAACAATGCCACGAGATCTCAGCATCATTAATGGGGTCATACCGAACAGATTGACTGCATCAATATGGCATCCAGCCTCTGCTAACAAGTTTAGCAGACGCAAGAGATGATTATTTGCTGCTGGTAGAAGGGCGACAGTGTGCATCGGGGTGTTCTTTGAATCGTCCGTGCAGTTGACATCATCCGAGCAACGGAGAAGGAAAGGAATATGAGGAAATGCATCTGGTTCCTTAACCAATATATGAAGCAACGTGGTTGGGTAAGGAGCGGAATGCAACTGCAGGATGCTGGAAATCCCTTCTTTAATCCAAATCTTGTCGTCTCTACTCAACGTAAACTTACCCAGATCGATCATTCTAAAAAGTACACGTCTCAGTAGCTGTGTAAATACAGGTGAGTAAAAATGTCTATTAGAGCGTAGCAACTTTTTCCACTTAGCCCCGTTCATAAAATCTAACAAGCATTTGAATTTTTTTAGAAGCTCATCCATGTCAGAGGGGTCAGCATCAAAGTGACTGCGAAGCAATATTTCTAAGGTTTCGATAGCCTTCTCGGCCGGAGAAATGGGACCGTAATGAGGAATGTACGGTAACTCAACAAGTTCCGAGAGTAACTTTAACGTCCTCAATACATCTTTTTGAACGACAGGATTCTGGACAACAACCACAAAGGCACCTACAAGAACCTGGCTGGATGGAGAAAGCAAACGGAGAAGCACTATCAACGCTTGTACATAAACATCGATATCCTCTTGTTCTTCCAGCATGTCGAGTTGTGCTTCGCAATTAAACTCAACCCCCAGTTTAGCCTTAAACTCGTTCTCTAATTTATCGGAAACGCCAAAGGAATATTCGGTACGAATTCTTATTGCTTTCCTCCAACATAGCAGACCTTCTTTCAAGTCCGATTTAAAAGATATAAATTTCGCCCCGCACAACTCCAGGGCTCGGACATGATCTTTTACATTGAATACCCTATTATTCAATAGATAATGCTCGGCGTTTTTATTCTTATTCAAGATGGCACTACACAAGGCGTTCTCGCCAGAACGATTAGCTGCTTTCGGGTTCGAGCAATATGGCAGTAATGTTTTCATTCTGCCAATATCACCAGAGGCCGACGCCTTCGTAAAAGGCTTCGCATTATCTAAATCCATATCGGCCAGGTAGTGATTTAAATAGTCCACTTGCAGGATGTCCTCCAGGCTGTCGAATGTATCGATCTTATCACTCAAAAGTGAGTATATAGCGGAATATTTTTTCTTCTTGGCATACTTCGCACAATAGATCGCCTCCCGTGTATCAGCAGCGATAGCTCCACGGCTTATCAATAAAACAAGCATTGGAGCGTCGCGGTTCTTGACAGCGACTCGCAATGGTGATAACCACGCGCCACGATGAGGGTAACGCTCACCGATATCAGCTTCACATTCGTCCAGGAGATATTTCACGATGTCTCGGTGGCCGAGTTCACACGCATGTCCGAGAAGGGTTTTATTGGAGACCTTTTGGCAGACAATCGCCTTACGATAATGCAGGGTTAACGGATTCAGAATGGAGCGTAACTCATCAATGTTGTTTTTGGTAATTGAATCGTAAATTGCCAATAGCTTAGAATCGATACCCTCGGCCATCTGAAAAAAAAAGAAAAATGAATTAGTTTCACAATATTTCTGTTCCAGGACGTTTTCAAAAGTGTTGAACGTTGTACACCGTTTGTCTTAATCTAAATCTAATTATAATTTTATGCAGCATAGACTCATCTCATTCCGCGTATTACAGTATCAAGCTCTTTTTACACTTTTATTAGGTTTGGCCGCAGATGTAACCTCGTCTATGGCGATATAGGATATGTTTCGATTTACGCCAGAGCGTATTATAACTGAAAGTTGTGAGTTCGATCCTTAGAGAAGATACTTAAAATTAATCTGATGTCGAAAAAGACATTAAAAGATTGAATTCGAGTACATTATTTCAGGCTACAAAAAGTTACGGATTTTTTTTTTGTTGTTTAATATAAAGAATTTAAGTTACGGATCACAAAAAAAAAAAAAAAAAAAAAATATATATATATATATTTTTCAGAACTTTATGACCGCTATTCTTTTTCCTTTATACTCCATTTATCATAGGCTTAATGTACCTATGATTTTATGCACTTGGTAGACCCATCTCATTCCGCGTATTTCGTATTGTAACAAGCTTTGGTTTAGATTTATTAGCTTTTTACGCAGATATCGATTCGTTTATCTGGATATCGAGTTCAAGATTAAATCCATGTGGAACTTAAAAGTCATCAGTTCAATATTTATAAAACGCACTTTAAGTTTAGTGTGCTTATGCAGTTTACCGACCGCGCTATTGTTTTAGATAGCTTTTTCAAATTAAGTTTCCGTGATACGATAGCTGTTTATTAAATTGTTACATTAAAGTATAGAATAGTTAATAAAGCCCCCCCCATGTTAAGGTCTTTTTAATAATATTTCAGTTATGTCGAAACTTCTTAATACCAAATTAAGATATCGGAAAATACATCAAAACATGGGGAAATTACTTTTAAAATATGTAAGCGTCTTTGAAAAAAATTTTTAAAATTAAAATCTAAAAAAATCCGGACGGGCCTCAAAACGTAAGTCCCGATTTATAAAATCGTGGGACCAATTAACGTCGTTTGGAAATATGGATTAATGATACTGAGAAGTAATTATTGTAGGTTTTTGTTTAAGTTCATTAAACGACTACCGATTTAGAGTACTTCATGCGGACCAACAAGCTTGAGGCACGATCTTTTGAGCTCTATGATAAAGTTCTATTCATTTAGAAAACAAATATAGGAGATATTGCTATTGGGCATTTAGGAGTAAGATTTATGAAATATTAACCAAATTAAATACAATTTAAATATATATATTTTTAATAGTGATAAAGTCTATTAAGGAGTAAGTGTTTAGAACTAGTTTTCGATATTCGTCAGCATTTAATATTGTATTCTGACCTCATTAGCATAAAAACGTAGTTTGCAAATATAGATCAATTCAACTTGGAAGTAATTATCTGTATTCTTTTGTTTCTGAAGTACATTTGGTTGAGTCTTTCCGCGGTGCAATTTTAGTTAAAGGCCGATGCAGTTAATTATTTTCCTGTAAAAGCATTATTTTGTACTTACTCAGTCATATTTTATCTCTCACGCCACGAAAAAGAATTTAAAAATATCAAGCAGAATTTTAATTAGAACGATTTTTCCATTTTCATGAGAGCGATATGAAATGTCGAGTCTGTCATTTTCGGAGTGGCCGGTTAGTGGCCGGTTAGCTAACTAAGGGCAGATAAGTGTCGCCGTTTATGCCCTTGTCTATTCTACCGACCGCTCACAGCCCAAAATGTCGGCTCGGGCACAAATACAGGTTGTACATCGAAATGGAAAAAAAATCGTTCTAATTAAAGTTCTGCTTGATATTTTTAAATTCTTTTTCGTGCCGTGAGAGATAAAATATTACTGAGTAAGTACAAAATAATGCTTTTACATGAAATTAATTAACTGCATCGGCCTTTAACTAAAATTGCACCCTTTCCGCTTTCGCAGATCCACAGCCAATAAAGTAAAAAGAACGAAACCGTTTGAAGTAAAATGACATCAATAAACTTTTTAATTAAGGTTCAGACTTTCGTAGACAAAATATAGATAGACATTTGGAGCAACTTTCGATAAGAAAAAGCGGGCATCTTTTACGACGCTCAGCAGAGTAAAAACGCTAAAATAACAAATTTACAACACATAAAAGTAACTGTAAAAGTTATTTTGAAACTTTCCTGTAGCATTTGTTTGTATTTTTAGACCGTTACAACCGCTATTTATTAGAAATCAATAGTTTTGTCACCGTATCTTGGGAAAACATGGCCGCTTTGGGGGCATTTGGTAAGGAAGCACGTGAATCGCCATCTTGAATTTTGTGCAAGCCTTTGGGAAAAAAATACATTTTTTTTTTTACATCTAATAAAAACCCAGTTATACATAAAAATAAAAACAAATTACATAGGTAAATAGAAAAATATCTATTCTCGTCGCAGGTCAACTTCACTTGTTGCAAATTTATGCTTTTAAACCCTTTCTCGTTCTTTTTTTGGACCCCGTTCGAGACTGTGCCGAGCGTCGTAACATATACCCGAAAAAGCAAACAAATAAAAACACTGGCATCATGTGACCGTGACGGAACAAAAACATTGTACACCAAAAGTACGTAAATTGAGCAAGTAGTTTTTTTTTTATATCACAGATAATCAAATTGTCATTTATTCCATGCTCACTTAACACGTCGCCATCTTTGAAACACAAGGGACGAAAGTCAGGCCAGCGTAACAAGCCCAGCTTGTGACCAGCGAGCGTGGAGGGAAAAAAAAATTTGATCACCAAAAATTCTTCGAAAATATTAGTTAACGATTCTTTTTTTTTTCGTAAAACTGCCGATACGCAAGAGAAAAAAAAAGACAATTCCTTCTACGTTATTTTTTTGTTCTTGAGATATCACTATATGAATTTAGGAAGATTTATGAAGTATTAACCAAATCAAAACCAATTTCAAAAATATCTATTTTTTAATATTGTGATGAAGTCCCTATTAAGGGGTACGAATTGAACACTAGTTTCCGATATTCGTCAGCATTTAATATTGTATTCTGACCTCATTAGCATAAAAACGTAGTTTGCGAATAAAGATCAATTAAACTGGGAATAATTAATTTGTACGATCGTTTCTGAAGTTCATTTGGTTGAGTCTCTCCGCTTTCACATATCCATCCGCAGCCAATAAAGACAAGTTCAAAAAAGAATTGTTTGGAGTGAGATGCTATTTATCAACTTCTTAACACTAAACATTCATTACTTAAAATTCAGACTTTTGGAGACAAAATACAATGAAACATTCTTCGTAAATGATAGTTAAACATTATTTTTCCGTAAGGAGAAAATAAAAATAATTCCTTTTTACATTACCTTTTTTTCTTTTTTTTTTTTTTCTTTTTTCTTTTTTTTTGGTTTTTTTTTGGGTTTTTTTTTTTTTTTTTTTTTTTTTTTTTTGTTGCTTCTCCTTTCTCGTTCGGAATGACTGACGAACTGTTCTATTTTATACTTTCGTACGCAGTGCCGGCTAGGCATCTTTGCATCTGTGATCACTTAGTCCGCCATTGAAAATGTCCGCGAATGTGTAATTGTAGTAAAGGGGGTTTAAGCCTAATATTGTTTAGAGTTTCCGTCAAAATTTAGCGAACGGCGCGTCAGAGGTTCGCGCCTGGGTCGAGTAACAGATATTAATTTTGCGTTGTATGAAGATTATGTGCTTCCCAAACGATTGAGACACTTTCTGACCGATATTACATTAGTTCATGATTTTTTAAAATTTGTTTTATTCAACTCCCTTTATAAGTTAGCTAGTGCAATCAGGATACCATAGCAGCCCTTTTTTATTTCGCTTTTTATGTTGGTTTAAGAATTCACATCTTCATGCTCCATTTCGTGCTTGAAATTTTTGGGTTGCTGACAAAAACTGGCACCGATTCTGATGCAACAATCTTTCTTAGGGTCAGGTGTCATTTATGGGGATTTCTGGCAGTGTCAGTTCCATCGATTCGTGTAATTTTTTTTCTAGGTATCTTGTTCTGTTTATCTTCCTACATTCTTCTGGTATGCTGACATTACTTCATTCTTTGTGTTGATTTCCGCACTTAAGGGTTTTCCTAATATATTAATGTTTTAATCAATGCTGCGCATTATATGGTGTTAATCGTCTATTTACTTCCACTAACTATATTTTCTAGAATTTCGGAACAAACCCGAGTTCTCCGATAATGATTGGTATTACTGTATTTCAATCTTGTGTAGTATGAAGATTTGTACCAGACGACAATTTTGATAAGGTTCTGCGCCCTATGATTTTAATGTTTTGCTTGGTTTTGTTGTTTTTTGTTTTTGTTAGGGTTAGGGGTTAGGTTTTAAGGTTTACGGTTAGGGTTAGGGTAAGGGTTAAAAATATTTATTTGATAACAGTAATTTCGCTCTGTTTTGCTTGTTTTGTTGTTTAAAAAATTTATTGCAAATATAACTAAAAATTATACGACGCAGCAACGTATCAAAATAACAAAAAATATTGATTTGATAACAGTAACTTCGCTATGTTGTTTTTTGTTGTTGTTTCTTTTAGAAAATTTCTTGAAAATATAACTTAAAATCATAGGACGCAGCACCGTATCAAATTTGTCGTCTGGTACAAATCGGTTCGTCCTCTCTCGGGCGTTTGCGTAGGATAGCCGAACGCTTCCGACAAGAAACTCGCGAAAACTGGGTCAAGATCGATACAAGTACCGATTTTTTAAACATTTTATAAAAAAATACGCAATTGATCAATGGTGGATCCAAAGTAATAATAAAATCTGTTTGGTCTCGAAAATAAGAAATGTCTCATAATTTTCGATTAATATAAGTAGGTAATTAACTTTTCTTTTGATGTTCATAAATTATTGTTGATGTTTGTTCCAAAATATTAATTTTTATAACTTTTTTTATTAATTTTGTAATTTGTTTATTTTTTATAAATTTAACTCCTAAATGTCCAGAGGCAATGTCTGGTGCAGTTGTTTTGCGGGGTTGACTTGAATGCAGCGTCGGACATTGACATTTTTATATTGTCTTTTATTAATCGAAGTTCTTCTTGTAGATTTTGGAGAACTACATGTTTCTGAAGAATTTTACATTACCCACCTGCTCTCTCCAGACATCAATGAAAACCGGAATCAGCGGTTGCTCCAATCCGTCGAGGAAGGCCGTAATCTCTCTTCGTAGAGTAAGGATATCAACATACGCTTACTCAGCGTTGTCATCCTCACTCGCCATTCTGATGTCTGGACGACCTTACTTGCAATCAATAATCCACAGAGCAAAGGCAACCAGATCCGGATTGAACCATATTCTGTTATTCGGGTTGCGACCTTAAGACCGCTTCGTGTCTGACCAATCCACCTTAGGTGGTCTGGCTAGGTACAAAAGCTTTAGGTAGGAGTCTTACCACGGAATAAATTAATCAATTTGGTTAATAATTCTAGCTAAGTGTAGACCAGACAGCGGATAGCCTACGACATCCCGACTTCCTACATTTTTAATGGCCTTGTGCATAACTTTTTGAAATTAAAATCATATAACTTCTGCAAATTAAATATCAAGAGTAGTATCTATTCTGAAACAACGGGTCATTTTTGTGTCCTTTCAGCGAATGAGAACTCCTAGACTGAGACTATTTTTAATTTTTTTTGTCCTAATCGAGAATGCTCCCTTTTCGATAGCTGTATTTTCCCTATATTAAATATCGACCTTGTGTTTAACTTTCCCTTCGTGGAGAGGCAAGTAAAGAGAAACACACGCAATTCGATATTCTCCATAAATACATTGCATTTCAGGAGAACGGTTGGAAGATCTCGTTGTGATCCTACGCTTCGCTGAAGGTGTATATCTCCTTTCGCGGAACCAATGTGATCCTATCGCGGCCCGGGAAGTCACTCGGTGTTGTATTCTGGGTTACTCGCAACCAATTTAATCCGATGTTTGGCGGGGTGGATCTTTGGACGATATGTGACGACGGAACGATGTGTGACAACACGTGCAATGTCTCGTCTTGTTATCGCCAGTGAGCAATCATCGTTTGACGATAGTAACTGCCGTCTGCTTCTGGGACTGGCTGGCTGGCTATCATCGTGCTGGAAAAGAACATTATGTACATAGGTGTACAAACCAGTTTACTTTTAAATATATATATTTTTTTTGAAAAGAAACATAATTAAAACTCGAAAGTTCAGCTGAGTTCGGCGAGCGTATCAAGATTTCAAAAGCCGACTCTGAATTTTGAATCTCTTCACCAAAGAGAAAGAGGGTGGGAGAAAAAGAGGCCGAAAAGGAAGGGAAACACAGACGCTGTCAGTGTTTCAACAATTCTCGGTGACAGGTTTTCTAACCTCTTGAACCTGGCTGGTATCTCCATTGTTGATATTTTAGCTGACCTCGGATTACACCCAATACCTCGATCAGTGAGCTGAACTTTTTTATTGCAGCAAATTTATGTTATTTGCAACTCAAGTTTGGCGCAAGGGTTACGAATATAAAGGGAAGACTTAGTTCCCCAAAAGGTCACGCATTGTGCCACACCCTCACATTTACGTTGACAAACTTTAAGACGCCTCTGAAGTACCTGCCAGATATCCGAGGCAGTGAATCAAAATTCTCAGACAAAATGGTGGACTTTATTTACGCCGTAAACCCTAACCCTAACCTACTCTACTGATCTTAGAGTATCATTCGCTTCTACGCAACAAATTGAATGTTATAAAAAGTAAAAATTAAATTAAAAAAAGGGTTATTTCTATAGACCTGATTCGAACGGACAAGATATTCCTGCTAATTTATGAAAAAAAATCTCGTTAATAATTTTTATTTTTTTTTAGATTTGGTTAGCAATTTGTATCTGGTTATTCAGACTACTGTTTTTTTTATCTTGGATTTTATTCACATAATTACATACATCGTAACCGAAAATATTTTTTCTACATCACATGTTATTATTTACAAATTTTAATCAGTAAAATTGCATATTTCTATTTTTATGAACTCAAGACAATTGATTTTGTAATTCACAATAAATTATTAAACGAATTGTTGTCTTTAATCTACGTGAAACAAGGTGATTATTTAATTTAACGTAGATATGACTTTTTTTAATGAATTTTCGTATATTTATTTATATTGAATAAAGTTCAGTTTCAGTAAAACTCGTATCGTGTTTGGTGTTTTTTAACAATCATTAATTATCGATATCTTTACTTTTCCGCATTTATCCTGTGTTTTCCTAACATCGAAAACAACTTATATTTAATTCACAGAATATTACACTCATCGATCGTTTGATGCCTTTAAAGATATCGATTATCATTATATTTAATTGAAATCCCTGTGGACCGAACTCCGAGCGTCTTCGTATCGCCCGCACCGAGGATTGAACCCCCATGCGGGCGATACGATAAATTGCGAAGTACTGAAGACTTCTTCCAACGGAACAAGAGCATGCTACCCCCGTTGATTAAATAAAGCGTTCCGTTCGAAATTCCGTCCAGATTCCCGAGTTCGAAGAGATACACCTCAGAATGACCTAAGGTTGCAGCGGCCGAAGCGTTGTGATGATTACACTGAAGATGAGAAATGTAGTCCGAATTACCAAAATTATACAAATGATCAATTCTCATACAATCATTACGTTTTCTGAATTGTGTTTATTCAGAAACGTAACGATTCTATTTTAATAGATTAATACGCAACCCATGAAGGATATGTGATTGCTCACTCAACAACTAAATATATCTACAAATGTGTATTTCTGATAAAAGGGTGTTTAATGATTTCGGCGAAATATTGTTGGAAATTTCGCGCCTCAGTCGAGTGCCTGTTTTTTTGTAGTATTTAACGTTGGCTAGTAATTGAAATGCTAAGATCGATCAGTATAAGTAGTACCGTTGCTGAGGCTAACATTGCTCGTAGGGATTGGTCAAATTATGAAACCTCTGGTTATTCCAGTTCCCGCTATTTGTTGAATATTCTTTGATATATATTTTTTATTTCTAGCTTACATCTGATGAATCACCCTTGTTAGGCCTTACCCCCACACGTTCAGTCTTTAGGTTAATTGAGGACGTCGGGATGGAGTAATACCTATCGAGGATTCATTGTTGACAATCAGTCCGGCAGGAACTAGATCATTTCAGTGGCCTTTTATCTGCCAGGCTGAGGTACACTGTCCTAGGTTGTCCTAGGAGGTGCACCCTTTTAGGATGGAGTAAGTTCATTGCTTACTGCCCGAGGCACTCTGTCCGGGGAATGCCGACGCGGCTGCCCGGGCTATTCTTGCTAGGCCAGAGGGCTCCTTCTTTAGAGGCGTTGGCTTGAGTCTTCTTTCACCTTCCCAATTTGTATCACATATTGCCGCGGTGGGAAGCAATTAAATACCCAAAAGGCCAGGAAGGAAAGCAGGTAAGATCAAAGTGTAGTATGTGTCCCAATGGATGCTACACCCTGTAGACCAGTGAGTCGACCCTTATTTTGTCACGCATGATGAATCGGTCCAAAGTTACAGAACCCGCGCGAGTGAAAAATTAAAAAGGAGGTAAAAGGTTTGTCTAGACCGTTCTTTTTATTTCGACTTGTTTGCAAACTCGAAAACAGGTCGATCTCCAAGTGGGAGTGGCTATTTAATAACGAGGTAAAAAATAACTTACGATGATGCCCAAGATAAAATCTAAATAAACCTGAAGAATTGCTCAAAAATTACATAGACCCCTTTGCGAGAGAAAAATATAGGAAATTAAAAAAAATATATAAAAACATCAACCAAAGAACAAGTGGCTTCGCAAGGTGTTCCAATCTTGTCTAAGTGTAGATTGTTCAAAAGCAGGTTGATCTCTAAGTGGGAGTGGCAATCTAACAAAGGGGTAAAGAAAAAGAAATCAGATTCGACGATGTCCTCCAAAATGAAACGAAATAAGGTTAAGCCACAGACAAAATATTTATAAGGAGTGTATGCCTTACGTGGACTTTTGATAATCGGTGAAAAATCGAAAAATAAATTTTGCCAATCGTGGTAAAATGTAATGGTCTAACAGTAATTTACTTAACTTTTGATTTTAGAGCACAAGGGTTATGGTCGGCACTTTCCGGCAGCCTACGGTTCTAAACGAAAACTTCGTGTCTTATCGGCAAAAACGCTGGCCAATCTTTAAAAGCCAGCAATCGGTAACAATTAAGGAAAGAACATTTAAATAAAACGTTTTTTTATTACGAAAGAAATAAAACGAAAAATGAATGAATTTTTAAGTGACAATATCGACCGATTTCTTGTGTAGAAAATATCGTCGGTTACGATGTATGCATTTAACTGCGTTCCTATTTAATAGCCTCCCCACGAGGGCAAGGTTGGACACAACACCGGTTTATTGTACGAGTATAATCCAGCTCCCAAAAAGGGGCCCCAGATTGGGATAATAAAAATTGAATTTTTCAATTTACTACAGATACTACTTCGTGAAATATTTATTTGCAAAAAATTAAACGCAAACTAAATTTTAAACAAATTAGGAACGAGGCCTTCAAATGTGGGGTGTCGTTTGACATTCCCTGTCTATCCTACGCGTAGACACCACAATACCACATTCACTGACGAGGCACTCCTACCTAAATGTACGGTTCATGGGAAGGTCACCTTACGTGAATTGGCCGACTCCCAACGGTACTAGAGTTGCAATCTAGCTAAAGGAGCTCTAGTTGAATCCAAAGGCGCCTGCATCAGGATCCGGTGGCCTCTGGTCTGTTGAAAAAATATGGCAAGCAAGGATCTTAGCGCATGTTCTTACTATGCATACATATAACGACCTTCCACGACCACTGAAAATAAAAACTGTTCTTGTGGTCCTCGTTGTCTGGAAGGGAGGCGGTTAATTATTACAAATCTATAACAACTGCTAAATTCCTCACAAGGATTCAGTATAGCGAATCAAGACAAGTCTCAGTAAAGTAAGGGTCAGGATTTGTTTGGACGGAAGCGAAACATTTTGCAGGCAAGTCTTTGAGAACGATAAGATTATGAGTTAAGTCTTACGATTGTAAATATTGAAAAAAAAAAAAGTTGAAATAAGTAAAATCTAAAAAATACAAGAACAGACAAAGCCACGAAAAAAGAATATTCTGCGGATAAACATTAGACCATGAAATTGAAAGAAATGGACTAAATATTTCATAAGCCGTGTGGATTTTTTAAAATTTTTTTATAAAATTACTTAATGTGAATGAAGTTTTCGAAATGTGACCAAGAATGGGGATGGATTCATGCTTGAACCTAGTTATGTGATTTTATGAATAGTATGGTTAGCGAGGCATTGTAATGGACAGGATTTTTTGGTAATTTTTTTTAGTGGTGAGAGTTTTAAAAAAATGTTTTTTTTCAAATATAAAACTGACAGGGCCGAAAAGATGTAGTTTAAAAACAGATACATGTTAAATAATTTATTAGCAAAAATTACAATTTAAATTTTAAACAAATTAGGCCCAAGGCCTCCAGAAGTTGGTGTCGTTGATGTCTATGCTACGCTTGTTGGAACCATTACATCAGCATTCTACCTCAATCTTCGGTTACTAGCAAGGATTCCCAAAGCGGATAGCTCAGACACCTAACGGTACTAGGGTCGCAACCCAACTAAAGGTGTGGTGAAATCACAAGGCGTCTGCACCGGGATCCGGCGACCTCTGGTCTGGTCATAGTTTATTGCAAGCGAGGACGTCTAATCATCTGTCGCAATGCAGAGTAAAGATAACAATGTTGCCTTGACGCATGTTATCCTACAGACGACGACCTTCCTCTCCATGGATTCGGAGTAGCGGAGTAGCGACGACCTCCCCCCCCCCCCCCCCGACGGCTTCGGAGAAGCGACGCCCTTCCTCGATGCCTTTGAGAAACCTCTGGTTTTCGGTGTTAAGGTAAGCAGCTGGTTAAGGCGAAATCTTTCAGTAACATTATGTGGTCGAAACGGAACAGTACTGGCATCTCCATGTTTAACGCCGCATTTAAGTCCGCTTTGCTTAACAGATTTTTCCAACGAATATTTCGTAGTGAGATTTATAAATATGTGAATTTTCAAAATCAACGCAAAACGTCACATTATACAATTTACGTCCGTGAACTTTTGAGATGAGCATCAATAATTTGTAGAGTTGGGATTCTTTGGACTACGGTTCCCATCTTGCGTGTTATTCAACGTTTCGGCCATTGTAACATCCGGCCTTCTTCAATTGTATATTTTCGAACGAGAGAATATTTGTCGAACTCTGGACGGAATTTCGAACGGAACGCTTTATTTAATCCACAACATTCGTTCTTTACAAAAAAAAAAAAAAGAAAGATACACCTGAAGAAGACTGGAGCTTACAGCGCCGAAACGTTGTGAGAATAACACTTGATGAGAACAGTAGTGTGAATAATCCAAATTATACCTATATAAATTAAATATCAAAATTAAAAAATCAATTAACTATCTAATAAAAAAAAATTTAAAAAAATTTTTGGGGTTCAGTTTTATAAATTCAAAATAGTTTTTATTTTAACTTTTAGATATATACTTTGGATTTGTTAGTCATTGAATTAGTTTTATAATTAAAAATAATGTAAAATCAAAAATATATATAAATAGGGAAAACTTGTAGCTGTTTTATGTTGAACATTTTGTAGGTATTTGGCAGACCCTTTTAAGGGTTCCAGTTTAAGATTTTGGTGAGAGCCGAGTTTTATAGAAACATTTTCAATTTAGTAATATTCAAATGTGAGAGCGAGAGAAATGTATGATAATACAAAAAGAGTGCAAAAGCAAAAATTCACAAGAGATATTTTATATATGTTTAAAAATGGAATTCTACAAAGATAGCAAAACACTAAAGTGTTCATTATTATCAGTGTCCTTGCAGAATACGGCGCCATTATTAGAGATATCGATTAAGACAGAGTCGATTTTTAATTTTTATTTTTATTTATTTTTATTTTTTTTTATATCGTGAATTATTCACGGGTCTGAAAAAATGATAAAAAACTTCATTCAATTACATTTCATTGAAAGTTATTAGAGTTAATAATAATTTGTTTTCATATTAGAAAGTTCAGTGAGAAAAGTATGAAGTATTAAAATGGTAAGTTTATACATTTCTTTTTCAATCAGCAGACGACATTGAAAGGGGATTAAAGCCGTGTGTGTGTATGTGTCGCCTTTAGTGTGCGTGTGCGTAAGACAGTGATATAGTTAATGCATTGTATATGTGTGTTCGTTGATGTCGATGTGACTATGTACGCGCGAGTTTAGAAGAAGGCGCCATTATTAGAGAGTAATTTACTCCTCTCCAGGAGTTAGGCACAAGGCCAGTTTTTATCCTACTCCCACAAGTAAGATGTGACCCAAGCTCGGGTCGGAAAGTGGGGGTTGAAAAGCCAGCGCCAGAGAGGTGAGCACTCGCCATTATTAGAGATATCGAGTCGATTTTGTATTTTTATTTTTATTTTTTATTTTTTTTTATTTCGTGAATTATTCACGGGTCTGAAAAAAAATCATGATAAAAAAACTTCATTCAATTACATTTCATTGAAAGTTATTAAATAGAGTTAATAATCATTTGTTTTCATATTAGAAAGTTCAGTGAGAAAAGAATGAAGTATTAAAATGGTTAAGTTTATAATTTTTTCAATCAGCAGACGACATTGAAAGGGGATTAAAGCCGTGTGTGTATGTGTCGCCTTTAGTGTGCGTGTGCGTGAGACAGTGAAATAGTTAATGCATTGTATATGTGTGTGCGTTGATGTCGATGTGACTATGTATGCGTGAGTTTAGAAAAGTCATACTTCAGCCTTCCTCAGGTCCGACAGAGGGGTGATGGAGGCTGTAGAAATGTCGATGTTAGCTCTCATGGATTCAGGCTAAACATGGTTGAAGGAAAAAATCTGGCATTACATGGGGGTCGAAGTGGCTCCACAAGAACGATATCTATAAATTCAGAAATGTCCGTGTTTATTCATTTTAGCGTATGCGTGCGTAAAGCCTTGTGCGCAGAAACGAGTTTAAGCACTTTCATTTTGGATAACGAAGGGAAAACCTCGTCTCAATTATATACTAGGCCAGTCTACGTTGGTGGTGTCCTCCCTCCTTGCATTAGTAACGTTATCAGCACTTTCTCGGTTTACTTTTTATTCTACTTAAAATTACTGATCTGTTAACTGAATACGAATAAGCGAGATTTGGAAAATGTAAAAATTAAAAAAAATGGATCACGAAAAAGTAGACCCATTTGAAAAGTTATTGGAAATAGAAAAATTTTATAAAATTTTTAAAATGAGAAACAAAAATGAAAGTAAAAACACTCCCGGGCAACTCCAGGTACGTGCAGCTTGTATGTTGATTATTACTTTAAAACTTTTTTTTTTTTAACCAGCAGAGCATGATTGAAACTTTATTCGAAATACTCATGAAATAAGTGTAAGCCGGTCAAACTGAAAATTTCCTCATTAGAATTTAGTAGTGAAATAAGACAAGTGCCGGTTATGTAAGGGTCAAGACTTTTTTGGCTAGAAGAAAAACCATTTGCAGGCAAGTCTTCGAGGAGGATCAGATAAAAATTAACAAGTTTTGTTTTACAAGGAATAGAAAAATTAAAAAATGTAAAATTTAAAATAAAAAATTAAAAAAGGGACATACAGGCATGTCAAAATATATTCTGGAATAATAATTGAAACTGATAAAATCTTTAGAAAGAAAAATAGCTAAACTTTAAGGAATAAAACAATAGACTAAATATTGAATAAGTGGTTTGGATTTTTTTTTCTAACTACTAAGGTTTCCTGATGCAATGATGGTATATTCTTCTGAGACGTTGACATCATACTCATGACGATTGTGTGCAGTCAGGCATTGTAAATCTTTTTTTATCTAATTCCATGAATAGGAGCATCTCAGATTATGGACGTCTTCGTGTTGTAACAGTTGACAAAACCTAAGAGATGAATCTTAGTTTCTGGTAGTACGAAGACTGCATCAGGGTGCTTATTCTTAAAGCTGCGGACAGCTTTAAGAGATAAAGCTCTTTTATTTTCTATGAAGTTTTATAAATGAGACAAGGATCTCGGGATAATCATCTGGGATGCCGATATTATTCTCATCAATAGCCTGAGCAGCCAGACATTTTAAGGAGAGGTATTTTAACGGGTTGCCCACAACAATGCCACGAGATCTCAGCATCATTAATGGGGTCATACCGAACAGATTGACTGCATCAATATGGCATCCAGCCTCTGCTAACAAGTTTAGCAGACGCAAGAGATGATTATTTGCTGCTGGTAGAAGGGCGACAGTGTGCATCGGGGTGTTCTTTGAATCGTCCGTGCAGTTGACATCATCCGAGCAACGGAGAAGGAAAGGAATATGAGGAAATGCATCTGGTTCCTTAACCAATATATGAAGCAACGTGGTTGGGTAAGGAGCGGAATGCAACTGCAGGATGCTGGAAATCCCTTCTTTAATCCAAATCTTGTCGTCTCTACTCAACGTAAACTTACCCAGATCGATCATTCTAAAAAGTACACGTCTCAGTAGCTGTGTAAATACAGGTGAGTAAAAATGTCTATTAGAGCGTAGCAACTTTTTCCACTTAGCCCCGTTCATAAAATCTAACAAGCATTTGAATTTTTTTAGAAGCTCATCCATGTCAGAGGGGTCAGCATCAAAGTGACTGCGAAGCAATATTTCTAAGGTTTCGATAGCCTTCTCGGCCGGAGAAATGGGACCGTAATGAGGAATGTACGGTAATTCAACAAGTTCCGAGAGTAACTTTAACGTCCTCAATACATCTTTTTGAACGACAGGATGCTGGACGACAACCACAAAGGCACCCACAAGAACCTGGCTGGATGGAGAAAGCAAACGGAGAAGCACTATCAACGCTTGTACATAAACATCGATATCCTCTTGTTCTTCCAGCATGTCAAGTTGTGCTTCGCAATTAAACTCAACCCCCAGTTTAGCCTTAAACTCGTTCTCTAATTTATCGGAAACCCCAAAAGAATATTCGGTACGAATTCTTATTGCTTTCCTCCAACATAGCAGACCTTCTTTCAAGTCCGATTTAAAAGATATAAATTTCGCCCCGCACAACTCCAGAGCTCGGACATGATCTTTTACATTGAATACCCTATTATTCAATAGATAATGCTCGGCGTTTTTATTCTTATTCAAGATGGCACTACACAACGCGTTCTCGCCAGAACGATTAGCTGCTTTCGGGTTCGAGCAATATGGCAGTAATGTTTTCATTCTGCCAATATCCCCAGAGGCCGACGCCTTCGTAAAAGGCTTCGCATTATCTAAATCCATATCGGCCAGGTAGTGATTTAAATAGTCCACTTGCAGGATGTCCTCCAGGCTGTCGAATGTATCGATCTTATCACTCAAAAGTGAGTATATAGCGGAATATTTTTTCTTCTTGGCGTACTTCGCACAATAGATCGCCTCCCGTGTATCAGCAGCGATAGCTCCACGGCTTATCAATAAAACGAGCATTGGAGCGTCGCGGTTCTTCACAGAGACTCGCAATGGTGATAACCACGCGCCACGATGAGGGTAACGCTCACCGATATCAGCTTCACATTCGTCCAGGAGATATTTCACGATGTCTCGGTTGCCGAGTTCACACGCATGTCCGAGAAGGGTTTTATTGGAGACCTTTTGGCAGACAATCGCCTTACGATAATGTAGGGTTAACGGATTCAGAATGGAGCGTAACTCATCAATGTTGTTTTTGGTAATTGAATCGTAAATTGCCAATAGCTTAGAATCGATACCCTCGGCCATCTGAAAAAAAAGAAAAATGAATTAGTTTAACAATATTTCTGTTCCAGGCCGTTTTCAAAAGTGTTGAACGTTGTACACCGTTTGTCTTAATCTGAATGTAATTATAATTTTATGCAGCATAGACTCATCTCATTCCGCGTATTACAGTATCAAGCTCTTTTTACACTTTTATTAGGTTTGGTCGCAGATGTAACCTCGTCTATGGCGATATAGGATATGTTTCGATTTACGCCAGAGCGAATTATAACTGAAAGTTGTGAGTTCGATCCTTAGAGAAGATACTTAAAATTAATCTGATGTCGAAAAAGACATGAAAAGATGGAATTCGAGTACATTATTTCAGGCTACAAAAAGTTACGGATTTTTTTTTTGTTGTTTAATATAAAGAATTTAAGTTACGGATCACAAAAAAAAAAAAAAAAAAAGTATATTTTTCAGAACGTTATGACCGCTATTTTTCCTTTATACTCCATTTATCCTAGGCTTAATGTACCTATGATTTTATGCACTTGGTAGACCCATCTCATTCCGCGTATTTCGTATTGTAACAAGCTTTGGTTTAGATTTATTAGCTTTTTACGCAGATATCGATTCGTTTATCTGGATATCGAGTTCAAGATTAAATCCATGTGGAACTTAAAAGTCATCAGTTCAATATTTATAAAACGCATTTTAAGTTTAGTGTGCTTATGCAGTTTAACGACCGCGCTATTGTTTTAGATAGCTTTTTCAAATCAAGTTTCCGTGATACGATAGCCGTTTATTAAATTGTTACATTAAAGTATAGAATAGTTAATAAAGCCCCCCCCTCATGTTAAGGTCTTTTTAATAATATTTCAGTTATGTCTAAACTTCTTAATACCAAATTAAGATATCGGAAAATACATCAAAACATGGGGAAATTACTTTTAAAATATGTAAGCGTCTTTGAAAAAAATTTTTAAAATTAAAATCTAAAAAAATCCGGACGGGCCTCAAAACGTAAGTCCCGATTTATAAAATCGTGGGACCAATTAACGTCGTTTGGAAATATGGATTAATGATACTGAGAAGTAATTATTGTAGGTTTTTGTTTAAGTTCATTAAACGACTACCGATTTAGAGTACTTCATGCGGACCAACACCCTTGAGGCACGATCTTATGTGCTCTATGATAAAGTTCTATTCATTTAGAAAACAAATATAGGAGATATTGCTATTGGGCATTTAGGAGTAAGATTTATGAAATATTAACCAAATTAAATACAATTTAAATATATATTTTTTTTAATAGTGATAAAGTCTATTAAGGAGTAAGTGTTTAGAACTAGTTTTCGATATTCGTCAGCATTTACTATTGTATTCTGACCTCATTAGCATAAAATACGTAGTTTGCAAAAATGGATCAATTAAACTTGGAAGTTATTATCTGTATGCTTTTGTTTCTGAAGTTCATTTGGTTGAGTCTTTCCACGGTGCAATTTTAGCTAAAAGCCGATGCAGTTAATTATTTTCATGTAAAAGCATTATTTTGTACTTACTCAGTTATATTTTATCTCTCACGCCACGAAAAAGAATTTAAAAATATCAAGCAGAACTTTAATTAGAACG
The DNA here is from genome assembly GCA_963556195.1 of Sepiola atlantica. NCBI lineage: Eukaryota > Metazoa > Mollusca > Cephalopoda > Sepiida > Sepiolidae > Sepiola > Sepiola atlantica. Next base: position 6,447,441 of record OY744534.1, on the reverse strand, counting down.
ATTTTTCCATTTTCATAAGGGCGATATGAAATTTCGAGTCTGTCATTTTCGGAGTGGCCGGTTAGCTAACTAAGGGCAGATAAGTGTCGCCGTTAATGCCCTTGTCTATTCTACCGACCGCTCACAGCCCAAAATGTCGGCTCGGGCACAAATACAGGTTGTACATCGAAATGGAAAAAATCGTTCTAATTAAAGTTCTGCTTGATATTTTTAAATTCTTTTTCGTGGCGTGAGAGATAAAATGTGACTGAGTAAGTACAAAATAATGCTTTTACATGAAAATAATTAACTGCATCGGCCTTTAACTAAAATTGCACCCTTTCCGCTTTCGCAGATCCACAGCCAATAAAGTAAAAAGAACGAAACCGTTTGAAGTAAAATGACATCAATAAACTTTTTAATTAAGGTTCAGACTTTCGTAGACAAAATATAGATAGACATTTGGAGCAACTTTAGATAAGAAAAAGCGGGCATCTTTTACGACGCTCAGCAGAGTAAAAACGCTAAAATAACAAATTTACAACACATAAAAGTAACTGTAAAAGTTATTTTGAAACTTTCCTGTAGCATTTGTTTGTATTTTTAGACCGTTACAACCGCTATTTATTAGAAATCAATAGTTTTGTCACCGTAACTTCGGAAAACATGGCCGCTTGGGAGGCATTTGGTAAGGAAGCACGTGAATCGCCATCTTGAATTTTGTGCAAGCCTTTGGGAAAAAAATACATTTTTTTTTTTACATCTAATAAAAACCCATTTATAATACGTAAAAATAAAAACAAATTACATAGGTAAATAGAAAAATTTCTATTCTCGTCGCAGGTCAACTTCACTTGTTGCGAATTTATGCTTTTAAACCCTTTCGTTCTTTTTTTGGACCCCGTTCGCGACTGTGCTGAGCGTCGTAACATATACCCGAAAAAGCAAACAAATAAAATAAAAACACTGGCATCATGTGACCGTGACGGAACAAAAACATTGTACACCAAAAGTACGTAAATTGAGCAAGTAGTTTTTTTTATATATCACAGATAATCAAATTGTCATTTATTCCATGCTCACTTATCACGTCGCCATCTTTGAAACACAAGGGACGAAAGTCAGGCCAGCGTAACAAGCCCAGCTTGTGACCAGCGAGCGTGGAGGGAAAAAAAATTTGATCGTGTGATAAATTTACGTATTTTTTGGTGTACGCTATCTTTCTTTCGTCCCGGTCACATACATTTTTACTTAAGGCTTTTCCGAAGTCACCAAAAATTCTTCGAAAATATTAGTTAACGATTCTTTTTGTTTTTTCGTAAAACTGCCGATACGCAAGAGAAAAAAAAAGACAATTCCTTCTACGTTACCTTTTGTTCTCGAGATATTACTATATGAATTTAGGAGTAAGATTTTTGAAGTATTAACCAAATCAAAGACAATTTCAAAAATATCTATTTTTTAATATTGTGCTGAAGTCCCTATTAAGGGGTACGAATTGAACACTAGTTTCCGATATTCGTCAGCATTTAATATTGTATTCTAACCTCATTAGCATAAAAACGTAGTTTGCGAATAAAGATCAATTAAACTGGGAATAAGTAATTTGTACGATCGTTTCTGAAGTTCATTTGGTTGAGTTTTTCCGCTTTCGCATATCCATCCGCAGCCAATAAAGACAAGTTCAAAAAAGAATTGTTTGGAGTGAGATGCTATTTATCAACTTCTTAACACTAAACATTCATTATTTAAAATCCAGACTTTTGGAGACAAAATACAACTAAACATTCACAGGAGAAAATAAAAATAATTGCTTTTTACATTACCTTTTTTTTTTTTTTTTCTTTTTTTCTTTTTTTTTTGGTTTTTTTTTGGTTGTTTGTTTGTTGTTTTTTTTTTTTTTTTTTTTTTTTTTTTTTTGGTTCCCCTTTCTCGTTCGGAATGACTGACGAACTGTTCTATTTTATACTTTCGTACGCAGTGCCGGCTAGGCATCTTTGCATCTGTGATCACTTAGTCCGCCATTGAAAATGTCCGCGAATGTGTAATTGTAGTAAAGGGGGTTAAAGCCTAATATTGTTTAGAGTTTCCGTCAAAATTTAGCGAACGGCGCGTCAGAGGTTCGCGCCTGGGTCGAGTAACAGATATTAATTTTGCGTTGTATGAAGATTGTGTGCTTCCCAACCGATTGAGACACTTTCTGACCGATATTACATTAGTTCATGATTTTTTAAAATGTGTTTTATTCAACTCCCTTTATAAGTTAGCTAGTGCAATCAGGATACCATAGCAGCCCTTTTTTATTTCGCTTTTTTATGTTGGTTTAAGAATTCACATCTTCATGCTCCATTTGGCACTGATGCTGATACCATAATTATTCTTTAGGGTAAGGTGTCCCTTATGGGGATTTCTGGCAGTGTCAGTTCCATCGATTCGTGTATTTTTTTCTATATTTCTGGTTCTATTTCTCTTTTAACTTGCTTTTACTAGGTCGGTGTTATTTCATTCTGTGGGTTGGTTGCCGAACTTGAGGATTTTCCTTAATATTTCAGTTGTTTTACTCAGTGCTGTGTATTATACGGTTGTAATTGTCGCTTTGATTTCAATAGCCTTAATAATTTTTTAAAAGGATTTTCGAAACTATCCCGAACTGCTCATCTGTGGATCACAGTACCGCTAGCCTGCTTTCGAACCGACTACAATATGGTCGTCTTCAGGTCTTGTTGAACCCTCCTTGTAAATAATCAATTTCTGCCCTGTTACAACCAACGTGCGAGTGATCAACCTCTTTAACTCTTATCCTTGAGTGGTCTTTGGACTTTGTTAAACGGTGACCTTCATTGTAAAAAAGAAAGAACATACTGAGCTAAAAGGGAAGTTATTTGAAGTTGTGGAAGAAAGATACGTTTTTCTTATGAACATCTTTCAGGAAAGAAACAAAGAATAAAGCTCAGTCAAGCACCTTCCATGGAAATAACGATAGAGCAGAGAAAGACTAGCAACGTGTTTTCTGTGAGAAAGGGGCTGCAGAAAAGTGAAGAGTTTGGAGCTCAGTCGAGTACCTTCCATGGAAATAACGATAGAGTAGAGAAAGACTAGCAACGTGTTTGCTGTGAGAAAAGGGGCTGCAGAGAAGTGAAGAGTTTGGAGCTCAGTCGAGTACCTTCCATGGAAATAACGATAGAGCAGAGAAAGACTAGCAATATCTGTTCTGTGAGAAAGGGGCTGCAGAGAACAGAGAAGATTAGAGCTCAGTAGAGCACCTGCCATGGAAAAATCGATAGAGCAGAGAAAGACTAGCAACGTATTTTCTGTGAGAAAGGGGCTGCAGAAAAGTGAAGAGATTGGAGAAAGAGGCTGTAAAGAAGAGAATAGATCATCCACAACTAGATTACTTTTATTTTTATTTTTTGGGGGAGAGGCGAGTTTAAGGTTTCTTTGTTTTCCTACTGCCATCATCATCTAAATGTGTACATATATTTTTGTAATAGAGTAAATGCGGTATTTTGGTGATTAGAACTAGTTTTAGGGCATAGAACAGTAGACGACTCCTTACTCCCATTTCCGCCTTGTCCCACACCATTTTTATATTTTTCATATTTCCTATATGATGTAAAAATAAAATAAAACGATAAATAAAGAGTCCAGTCCGTTTGGGAAGCCAACAACCGTGATAGATAGTTAACATTTTAATACGACTCAGAGGCGCGAACCTCTCACTCAGTTTTTACCCTAGTTTTGTTAGTTCTTCTTTTGTGTGAATCAGATGATTCTGGTGTTGGTATAAGTTTCCCCGATGTTTTTCTAGTTATAAATCTTTCTGGAAAGACATCGGGTACTTATGGGAAGGACCACGAGAAGGTTACCAACATCCCTAAGTGAAAGTGATACTGTGGAACCGACTGGATTCGAACTTGGAACACCCAGGTCTTCAGTCCGTGTCGCTATCCACTTAACCACCGTCACCTCCGAGTTTTGCTACAGAAACAATGAACATCATTAGGCTTCAACCCCTTTAATGTCATTATACATCTGCAGCGATTTGAATGGAGGACTGCGTTATCACACATGCAAATATGGCTGGCATTGACGGCGTACGAAAGTATAAAATGGAATAATTAGTCAGACATTCTGGATGCAAAAGGGGGGAAGAAAAAAGAAAAAAAGAAGAAAAAAAAAAAGGTAATATGAAAGTGATTCTTTTTTCTAATTTGTATTTACTAAGAAGAAGTTTTATAAATAACTAAACTACGAATATTTAGCTCGGCAAAGGATCGCCGAGAAGTTCTTATCGCGCTAAACTTGACTAACACGTAGACAATCCCGGGGTTCTTGCCGATAACAATGGCTGCAACGTACGACACAGAAGAATCGAAATTCTTGATCTCTTTGAGTCCTTGTACTTTCCAACTATCAATTTTGTATCGTTCGCCCACCCGTCAAAATTTTGATATTAGAAAACGTAAGTAAAGTATAGTTATATTACAGGTTGTGCACAAAAGGACAGTTTGTATTACTGTTATTTTTTAAAGAATTACCGCATTGTTCTTTTCGGTAACACTTTTTTGATAGCTTTTATTTTTCCTTTTATCTGAAATTTTAACATGAAGATCTTTCGGCACTTTGTTGAAAAAAGTTGTTCTAACTGCAGCGGTTTATAATCTATAGTTTCATTTTAGTGTGTGCTTGAGTTCAACCCCTATATATCAATTGTTACCATTCTTAATATGGACGGAGGGGTCTTTGTTGACGATTAAATTTATCTCCCCTTTAATAAGCTTTTAAGGAGTCCATTTTTTTTACATATTGTGGTTGAACTCGAGAAGAACTTTATTTACTTTTATTTTTTTTTTTTAATTTTATTTTTTTTTTAATGTTTTAACTTTTTTTTTTTTTTTTTTTTTTAATTTTAATTTTTTTAATTTGTTTTAGAACATAACAATTTACACTATCGGATACTTTTATCATTTGCGTGTTACTAATAAATTTCATTTTTTGGCTGGCATTTTCACAGGGTTTCAGACGTGACACACTCCGGCCTTATGTTTTAGTTGTTACATCATGTGACCTCAGATAAAAACCTATCATATCAAACTGTAACTGTTTTGAAAACTCAGGGTTTCCTATTCAAATACTAATGCTCGTCTTTATGATATTTTTATCGTAGAGCTGACTGTGGCTAATCAACGGCATTGGCTGAAACCCTGGATGTGCCAAGTTCAACTCAAATTCTGTTTAACTCTCTAGCCTTCATATTCTTTTTCACGTAACATTTTTTGAATTTCAGACTGAAGTCTATTTAAAACTATTAATCAATCTCTTGGTGCCTTTACATATATCGAGTATCCTAAAATGGATAGTGGCATCGATATTGATCGAACTCTCAACTCCTGGGTCGGATTCGCTCGGAATATACTCCTAAACCGACTTTGTCTACATAGACGAATTGATATCGGCGAAATATTCTCAGAAAAAAAGAATTGCAGCTAGATACAGAAATGCATAAAACGCGGAATGAGATCAGTCTTTGAAGTAAAATCTTATCAGCGAAATATTTTTCGTAAAAAAATTTGAAATTTTTCAAAATAAAATTTCAAATCAATCATCGAAATGGCTTAATTGCTTTGTAAGAAAAGGAAATGCATTCTACTGGAATAAAAATCGTATTAAATAACATGTGTTCTAATTGACTCTCCCGTGAACACCTATGGTGAAAAGAATAAATATAGTAGCCGCTATTATTTGCGTACATGTGGAGGTTTATAAGGGACACGTAATCATGTCTTCGGGAGTAGACATAACTTAGCCTCGTGTCCGAATTGGTCAATATTTTTTACAACTGTGTCCTGCCAATCTCGAAGAAGCTCTCTCTTATACAGCCCCCGACCTATGGTCATCATAGTCTAACATCAGCCAATAGTTATCTTACATGGCTCTGCAGTACTTTTATATATATATATATTGATCTATTTGCTTCCTGGTCTTGCTGTTTGTTAGATAAAACTTTTCTACATCTAATTCTAATTCCATGAAAAATGCCTGTATACTGAAATCATATACCCTTAATAGGGTTGAGATGAAAATTCATATACATTAAATGTACAAAAGCAAGGACATTCCCAAATTTTTACACTTTTATTGTCATTAAGGGTATGCGATCACAACAGGCTATGCATTTTACTGGTAGAAATTTTTCTTTAGCGCACCTCACACACTTCATCCACTCATGCATAGAGAATGATACTGTAGTGATGTGATAATGGAATGGTTTGGTTGATATGTAGTCATACCCTTAATGACAATAAAAGCGTAAAAATTTGGGAATTTCCTTGCTTTTGTATATTTAGTGTATATGAATTTTCATAACCCTATTAAGGGCATATGATTTCAGTATACTGGCATTTATCATAGAATGTCACTACTTTTGTAAAGGCTATGCCTCAATACAATAGTCATTTTTAAGGTTTTTTGGAATTTTCCGGAAAACTAAGGTGTATGGTAAATTAAAATGCCATCAACTAGACCCTGGAACCTCTATCTCTGCCAGAAATCAGCTGAATCCATCAAATAGTTGATGAGATACAGGGTGGCACATACGTACGTACGTACACACAGATAACATGATTTCATAATTGAACTTTCTGGATCTCTGGGTTGCCTTGACTATTGATGCTGAAAATTCTACACTTATAGAACCTATCAAATAAAAATGTTGTGCAAAGTTTTTACTAATTTGGTTTATTGATATTTGAGTTATGATTGATCAAAGAAATGAGATTTCCAGCATAGGCCATTCGTGAAGTCTATTAAGAGATAGAGCGCTGTCACGCCTCCCTTGATTTGTACCAACAAATAGCATGAAGAGTTTAGTATAGTGAATGAGATGTTAAACCCGCAGCAAATATACCGCCAGAATCATAGAAATACTGTACGATACTAATACAATTTTTTTTTTCTTTTAGATGGCTGAAGGTGTGACATCTGCCGTGAGCCAATGTAATATGCCAAATGGACGCTCGATTTACGAGCTTATCACCTCCAATAATCTGGCCGAAATACGTGCGCATCTCGATCCATTAACCCTACATCATCGTAAGTCGATTGTCAGCCAAAAGGTGAGAAAGAAACCTCTCCTCGGACATGCCTGTGAACTCGGCTTCCGGGACATCGTGACATATCTGCTGGACGAATGTGAAGCTGACATCTCTGTGCGTTATTTGCAGGGATACTTTTATTTAACACCGTTGCGAGTCGCTATCAGAAACCAAGACGTTTCAATGCTCCGTTTATTGATAAGCCGTGGGGCTCTAACTGCCGATAAACACGACGCGAGGTTTTGTATTAAGTACGCTTCCGGGAAAAACTCTCCCTCCATAGCATGGTTTTTGAGGAACAACACAGCTAAAATACCACCTCGTTGCATCTCGGAACATCCGAATGTAATTACATGGGCGACCAATATGCATTTACAAAACACAGAACCTTTTTTGATAGCTTCGGCATCTGGGGATGTTGGCAGAATGAAGGCCTTAATGGCAGATGGCGTTGATCCAAAAGTAACCAACCCTACTGCAGAGAACGCCTTGTGTATAGCCATCTTGAACGAGAAGAGCAACGCTGAGCACTTTTTGTTGAATTATAGGGTATTCTCTTTATGGGATCATGTGCAGGCTCTGGAGTTGGCCGGGGCGAAAGTAATAGCATTCCAATCGGAATGCAACAAAGGTCTGCGATTTTGGAGGAAAGCGCTAAGAATTCGTACCGAAAATTTCCTTGGCGTTTCAGATAAGATCCCGAATATATTTCACGCTGATATGGGGTTAGAGTTTACATGTGAAGAACAACTAAAACTGCTTACGAATAAGGATGCCAATATTTATGTTCAGGCATTGATTGTGTTACTCCGTTTGCTTACCTCCTTCAGTCAAGTTGTTCACATTGCGTTTGTGATTGTCGCCCAGCATCCTGTGATTCAGCAGGATTTATCTCGAGCGATGAAGATACTCGCCAAACTTGCTCTACTCCCAGACATTCCTGATAGCGGCTGGGGTTCCCCGGTCACTACGGCTATTGACGCCATGGAAACCTTGTTCCGCAGTCACTTCATGGGTGACCGCGCTAGCGTGGATGACAGTTTAACAAAGTTGCGATTTTTGATCGATTTCATAAACGACGTAAACTGGAAAGAATTGCTTTACCTTCGAGAGACCTTCCACCGGGTCGTTTATATACAGCTTTTGAAACGTTTACTTCATAATCTAATCAGCTTAAATGACTCTGACATATGTATATTAGATCAGGATTGGATTAAAGATGGGATTAGCAGCATCCTGAAGCATCATCCCGATCCTTATCCGACAACGTTACTTCACTTGGCGATCGAAGAACAAACAGCACTTCCTGTCATTCCGTTTCTCCTCGGTTGCTCGGATGATGTCAACTGCGCGGACAACAGAAAAAACACCCCGATGCACAAAGTCGCCCTCCTAGCAGCAGACCCGACACTTGTCTTGCATCTGGTAAATTTGTTAGCAGACGCGGGAGGCCATATTGATGCGGCGAATTGTTTTAATAAGACTCCGCTGAAGAGGCTGGTGTCTGAAGACGTTATAACGAACCCCTTGAAATATCTGTCCTTACAATGCCTGGCTGCTCAGACTGTTTATAAGAATAAGGTCAGCGTCCCCAAAAAATATCCCAAAATGCTGGCCTCGTTTATCAAACTTCATTCGCCGTAAGGGATTTTCTGAGGACGTTTTAAAAAGAAAACTTAGATTTCCAGTCCTTATAATACCTCGCTGCATAGACTGATAAACATGGAAACATCCCAGAAGAATATGTCCAAATCTTTATCACATTTATAAAACTTTATTTACTTTCAGAAATTTTATCTTTTGTACGTTCTGCCAAGTTTTACCAAATTCCACACAACTTATTTAATATTTAGTCACTGTTTTACATCTTAAATTTTTACCATTTTTTTTTATTTTTTAAAATTTTATTTTGAGAATTCTATGGGAGTCTTAAATTTTATTCCCCAAAATATATATCTACATGACGTCATGCCCATTTTTATATTTACCATTTTTTTTTTGAGAATTCTATGGGAGTCTTGAATTTTATTCCCCAAAATATATATCTACATGACGTCATGCCCATTTTTATATTTATCTTTTTTTTTTTTTGAGAATTCTATGGGAGTCTTGAATTTTATTCCCCAAAATATATATCTACATGACGTCATGCCCATTTTTATATTTACCATTTTTTTTTTTTGAGAATTCTATGGGAGTCTTGAATTTTATTCCCCAAAATATATATCTACATGACGTCATGCCCATTTTTTATATTTACCATTTTTTTTTTTTGAGAATTCTGTATGAGTCTTGAATCTTATTCCCCAAAATATATATCTACATGTCGTCATGCCCATTTTTATATTTACCATTTTTTTTTTTTTTTTCGAGAATTCTATGGGAGTCTTGAATTTTATTCCCCAAAATATATATCTACATGACGCCATGCCCATTTTTATTTTTAACATTTTATTTCCAAATCATTGTTTTCTTTTAGTCTAGATTTTGTTTCTTTTTCCCATACCATCCATGGTCAAACTAAGGACTTATTCATTCTTACCATTATCCCCCTCGAAGACTTGACGCCAAAACCTTTCCTTTCTATACAAACCGTATATTGTCCTTTTATATAACAAAATATTTGTCTTGCCATACAGTGCGAACTATTGGCGCGGAAGCGTTGAGTTTTGAGGTTTCCATGGATATTTCGAAGATAGTATTTCCAAGCGTGCTTTGCTGGTTAAAAAAAAAGTCAAAATAAATGGTTATACCAGCTGCATATAACCGTTGTTACCCGGGAACCTTTTAAAAATGTTATTTTTCGCTTCAACGTGTTTGTGTTTACTTTATCTTTTTTCTTTCAATTCACTTTGTTTTTTAAATTTTTTTAATTAACTTTTTTATTCAAATGATTATTTTTCTTTAATTGGTCCCCCGATATATGAAATCGGGGGACTTATGTTTTGAGGCATGTCCGTCCGTCCATCCGGATTTTTCTCCGCAACCATCTATTGAATTTCTCTGAAATTTGGCATAAAGTTGTAACTTTGGTCAGAGTAGAAAGTGACATTCTCCGATTTTTGAATAAAATCTGGTTAGCCCACCAGAGGGTCAAAAGGCCCCAAAATGGCAAAAAAATGACATTTTCTTTGCCCTATAACTTTTCATCCATCCATTCAATTTCTCTGAAACTTGGTCAAAATGTGGAGGCAATTGTTCCTAATAGAAAATAAGTATCGCTGACTTTGGGAAAAATCTAGTTCGCGCCCCCAGGGGGTCAAAAGCCCCCAAAATGGAAAAAAATGACTTTATTTCTCCCATAACGTTTGATCCATCCATTCAATTTTTCTGAAACTTGACCAAAATGTAGAGACAATTGTTATGGATATACAATCAGCATCCTTGACCTCAGAAAAATTCTGGTTCGCGCCCCCAGGGGGCCAAAGGGGGGTAAAAATGCCCCAAATTTCCCAAATTTATTGTTGCATTTTACATTCGCCACATCGAGTCACATACAGAGGGGGACCACGCACGCGCGGCTTTTTTCTTTTAAAATTTTGCAAATCCCGCTTATTCGTATTCACAATTATCTGATTATTTACTTTTATAAATAAACCGAATCGGAATGCAGGCCGGGAGAAGGTAGTGCTAATAATCTGAGTACAGGGATGGCACACTGTCTTCCTAATGTATGCTTTCTAACCCACCGAAACGAAGGAAATAGTGAATGGTTTTGAAGTTAGAAAATATCTTCCATATTTTTACGCTATTTATTTAAAGAAGCAAAACTTCTCTATATGTGATTCTCAAAGCTATGTTAACTCGAAAAAGTGAACATCAGAGATCTCTTATGATTTCATGATAGACTAGCTGGCTTTACCCGCTAACTCTCGCTTCACATATATTATATATACATATATAATATATATAAAATACATATGTTTATGTGTGTAAATAATCTTTACTTAATATGTATTAAATAAGGTATACAGTTCATTAAAATTGGACCTATTTGAATTTTCATGAACTGCATTAGAATCAGTGAGTGTGTTTTGAGGGGAACATGACATCACACGTTCTATGTAAAATATAGATCCTGGAGCTCTACTGCGTGCTTGACATTCGCAGGAATAAAACACTGTGTATTCTTTATAACCTCAACAATTGTAGAGATTAATAATGCGATAGAACGGGGATCATCGTGAATAGGTAGATAGATAGGTAGATATATACATACATACAGATAGATACATATAGATAGATATAGATACAGATAGATAGATACATACAATTAGATACATATAGATAGATAGATACATATAGATAGATAGATACAGTTAAATACATATAGATAAATACATAGATACACACAGTTAGATAGATACGTACAGTTAGATAGGTAGATACGTACAGTTAGATAGGTAGATACGTACAGTTAGATAGGTAGATACGTACAGTTAGATAGGTAGATACATACATACAGTTAGATAAATGCATACATACATACAGTTAGATAGATGTATACATACATACAGTTAGATAGATGCATACATACATACAGTTAGATAGATGCATACATACATACAGTTAGATAGATGCATACATACATACAGTTAGATAGATGCATACATACATACAGTTAGATAGATGCATACATACATACAGTTAGATAGATGCATACATACATACAGTTAGATAGATGCATACATACATACAGTTAGATAGATGCATACATACATACAGTTAGATAGATGCATACATACATACAGTTAGATAGATGCATACATACATACAGTTAGATAGATGCATACATACATACAGTTAGATAGATGCATACATACATACAGTTAGATAGATGCATACATACATACAGTTAGATAGATACATACATACAGTTAGATAGATGCATACATACAGATAGATAGATAGATGCATACATACAGATAGATAGATGCATACATACAGATAGATAGATAGATGCATACATACAGATAGATAGATAGATACATACATATAGATAGATACATACATACAGATACATACATACAGATAGATACATACATACATATAGATACATACATATAGATAGATACATACAGATAGATACATACATACATATAGATACATACATATAGATAGATACATACATATAGATACATACATATAGATACATACATATATATAGATACATACATATAGATACATACATATAGATAGATACATACATATAGATAGATATAGATAGATACATACATATAGATAGATATAGATAGATACATACATATAGATAGATATAGATAGATACATACATATAGATAGATATAGATAGATACATACATATAGATAGATATAGATAGATACATACATATAGATACATACATATAGATACATACATATAGATACATACATATAGATACATATAGATAGATACATATAGATAGATACATATAGATAGATACATATAGATAGATACATACATATAGATAGATACATACATATAGATACATACATACATATAGATAGATACATACATACATATAGATAGATACATATAGATAGATAGATACATATAGATAGATAGATATAGATAGATACAGACAGATAGATAGATAGATAGATAGATACATACATACATACATACATACAGTTAGATAGATAGATAGATACATACATACATACATACAGTTAGTTAGATAGATAGATAGATACATACATACATACATACAGTTAGATAGATAGATAGATACATACACATACATACATACATACATACATAGATACCAATATTAAATTATTTTTACCTACATACAGCAGCGTTTCAAGCTTTCGCTCTTCAATAATTTAAGTGTTAAACACATTGGGGAGTTTGACCCCTCAAGAGTATGTGGTATCGTGGTAACTATTTATTCTAGCAAAGAGCATAGACAGATAATGAACAACGGCATTTAATCCCTACATTTTTGATGGCCTTATGCCGCATTTGTCTAAAATTTTATTTATTTATTTTTTTTTTTTTTTGCAATAAAATTAAGTGTTATATCTGTTCTGATATTACACTTGTCTTTTCTGTTCTCGGTCAGTAAAGATGAATGAGATTTTTTTCCCTCGTACAAAAGTTCGATTTTTTATTATCCTGTCCTCGTGGGGATGTAAGTAAATGGTCACCGTGAGATTCGTTAACAGCATCGTAAAAAATCTGAAATTTGCACAAAAAAACGAAACGAACTTTCTTTTTTTTTAACATGGGCAAATCAGAATTTAGGAAAGTTGGGAAAATTTTAAATAAAAACAAAGTACTTGTATCCCTAAAATTAGAAAAAAAATTTACACAAAGTCTTCAAAAACATCAAATTAGAATTCGTATTTACAGAAGTTCTTTCGGATTGTTCTCAAAGAGAATAAACATGTTTGTTTTTTTTACTTGACGTTGACTATAAAAATTCTGGTTTAATTAAAACGACAGTTGAACGGGGATATTATTTCAATGGCCAACATACTTCTATAAAAAACGTTATTTTACGTACATTATTACCAACATTTTCTACACGAAACATAAGTTGATATTATTGAAACTTTAAAAATGTCTGATCGGTATTGCTTGATTTTACACGTTTTTAATTTAATTACTTCTGTAAAGAAAATTGTTTCCTGATTCTTCACAATCGATTCTTCGCCTGTACAATCCATGAAACAACACAATGTGTATTTACTTTAACGCAGCAATAACAAAAATGATGTATTGATTTTTAATTCTTGTTTGGTTATATTGAATAAAGTTCAGTTTCGGTATACATCAAATCGTGTTTTCTTTCTTTTTTTGCACTCTTTTTTTTTGCACTCTTTTTTTTGCACTCTTTTTTTTATTTTAGTTTTGTACTCTTTTTTTATTTTAGTATTGTACTCTTTTTTTATTTTAGTATTGTACTCTTTTTTTATTTTAGTTTTGTACTCTTTTTTTATTTTAGTTTTGTACTCTTTTTTTATTTTAGTTTTGTACTCTTTTTTTATTTTAGTTTTGTACTCTTTTTTTATTTTAGTTTTGTACTCTTTTTTTATTTTAGTTTTGTACTCTTTTTTTATTTTAGTTTTGTACTCTTTTTTTATTTTAGTTTTGTACTCTTTTTTTATATTTTAGTTTTGTACTCTTTTTTTATATTTTAGGTTTGTACTCTTTTTTTATATTTTAGGTTTGTACTCTTTTTTTTATTTTAGGTTTGTACTCTTTTTTTTTATTTTAGGTTTGTACTCTTTTTTTTATTTTAGGTTTGTACTCTTTTTTTTTAGGTTTGTACTCTTTTTTTTTTAGGTTTGTACTCTTTTTTTTTTAGTTTGTACTCTTTTTTTTTTAGTTTTGTACTCTTTTTTTTTAGTTTTGTACTCTTTTTTTTTATTTAGTTTTGTACTCTTTTTTTTTTTTAGTTTTGTACTCTTTTTTTTTTTTAGTTTTGTACTCTTTTTTTTTTTTAGTTTTGTACTCTTTTTTTTTTTTAGTTTTGTACTCTTTTTTTTTTTAGTTTTGTACTCTTTTTTTTTTTTAGTTTTGTACTCTTTTTTTTTTTAGTTTTGTACTCTTTTTTTTTTTTTAGTTTTGTACTCTTTTTTTTTTTTTAGTTTTGTACTCTTTTTTTTTTTTTTTAGTTTTGTACTCTTTTTTTTTTTTAGTTTTGTACTCTTTTTTTTTTTTAGTTTTGTACTCTTTTTTTTTTTTAGTTTTGTACTCTTTTTTTTTTTAGTTTTGTACTCTTTTATTTATTTATTTTTTAGTTTTGTACTCTTACTCTTTTTTCTTAGTTTTCTTTTCTTTTTCTTTCTTTTCTTTTTCTTTCTTTTCTTTTTCTTTTTCTCTTTCTTTCTTTCTTTTTCTCTTTCTTTCTTTCTTTTCTCTTTCTTTCTTTCTTTTCTCTTTCTTTCTTTCTTTTCTCTTTCTTTCTTTCTTTTCTCTTTCTTTCTTTCTTTTCTCTTTCTTTCTTTCTTTTCTCTTTCTTTTTTCTTTCTTTTCTCTTTCTTTTTTCTTTCTTTTCTTTCTTTCTTTCTTTCTTTCTTTCTTTCTTTCTTTCTTTCTTTTCTTTCTTTTCTTTTCTTTTTTTCTTTTCTTTTTTTCTTTTCTTTTTTTCTTTTCTTCTTTTCTTTTTTTCTTTTCTTTTTTTCTTTTCTTTTTTTTTTTCTTTAAACTCATTAGACACAGCCTGGCTGTTCGACAGATCTCGCTTGCTACTTACTAGCAAGACGTAACTTTTCGAGTGAGCAGGCCTTACTTACGAAGGCCAGAGTCTTGCCGACTATATCAGTATCTTTAAATATAAGTACATAAACTTTTCTAAACTAATATCTCTTCCCTAAAATGTGTACATTTATAGATATCTGTATATCTTGATTTCTTTTTTTTTTTTTTATTAGGCATTTTCAAAACTTTCCAATCAGTAAGAACGTCTGATTAAACTTCGTGATGTTTTAGATTTGGCGGATGAAAACGATGTGGATGAACATTAAAGTTTAATATTCATATTTTGTCAATGTTCAAATATATATTTATAAAATAAATCTTATTAAATATACGAAAGAAAATATTAAAATCGATGTACCAACTATCTCGCAATTGTGAGATATATCGGACTGCTGTAAGATCCGTCGCTTTGTACAGCACCAAGCGATCGCCGACAACGAGAATGGCAATGAATCTGCAATGAAGACATCAGAATATGCTACGGCATTGCGCTAATCGCGGGTATACCGGCACATTGTTTATGTAACTTGCTTTTTGACTTAGAAGTCACTACGATAAAACCGTGTGGAAGGTCGATATTCAGATGTGCAGATACCCTGCATAAAGATATCTCTAAAAGCGGTCTTCACTCGTATCGAGCCTGTGATCGTGCCAATTGTAAACAAAAATCCACTATTGCGGACCCCGTGGTAGGTCAGAATTAATTCGTAAGGAAAGTATCCACAACGAATACAAAACAGCTGTTCTAAGTGGGCGTCTTCTTGAGGTTTATTTGCGGTACGAAAAATAGCATGGAAACACTTTCAACCTCAACCTGAAATAAAGCAACTAGTTAACAAATGGCCACGATATTAATGTTGGATAATGGCCTTGTGGGGACGTACGCACCTTGAGGTAAACGTATGTGTGGGAAATCGTTTGGCTTGCGCGATTTAGTGCGGTGGGCCCTTACAGTCGAGTGCAGAATAGGGCTGTTCTCATGGTTAGAGCTCACAGACGTGACAGGCCACCATTTTGATGAGACCTTTTAGGTCGGAAGTTCAAAAGAGTCAGGCTGTGACGAATGCACCTGCGCATGGAGGTTCTGTGATGTCACGGGCTATTGCGTGGGAAGCTGTGTTTTGTCAGTCTGGGTTTTGGAAGCGAGCCGAACAGTCGACTTCTCTACATAGTCTTCAAATGAAAAAGGGGAATTAAATTCCCTAAGAGAATACAGACGCGAGATCTCTTCTTCCCCCTCTCCTCGAATGACTAAGGACTTAAATAGGAATTAACTACGATAAAGCAGTAAGTTGGTATCTCCCTTGACGTTAGTGATGCATCTCCGGCGGCGACGGTAACTAACGCTTGAAATGAAACCGAATTAAAAGTTTAAAAGATTGTTTGTCTCGTGAGTCGATCGTGAAGGATTTGTTGCAGACACAGCGGGCGGCGAGGTTCACGGCAGAAAGAAAGAAGAAATAATTCAACCACTAGACGACATACCCCTCCACGCGACGAGGAAGAAGAGAGGGTACGAGAATTTAAAGGTATGCAACATATTCCTTTTTGGTGTAAAAATGACCAGTTGTTTAAGCGAGAACTGCCACGGCCCGTTCCGGGACGGGTATACGAAAAGAGAACTGCCACGGGCAATTCCAGGACGAGTATATAAAACGAGAACTGCCACGACCCATTCCGGGACGGGTATACGAAACGAGAACTGCCACGACCCATTCCGGGACGGGTATACGAAACGAGAACTGCACGACACATTCCAGGACGGGTATACGAAAAGAGAACTGCCACGGCCCATTCCGGGACGGGTATACGAAAAGAGAACTGCCACGGCCCATTCCGGGACGGGTATACGAAAAGAGAACTGCCACGGCCTATTCTGGGACGGGTGTATAAAACGAGAACTGCCACGGCCCGTTCCGGGACGAGTATACAAAACGAGAACTGCCACGGCCAATTCCGGGACGGGTATATAAAACGAGAACTGCCACGGCCCGTTCAGGGACGGGCATACGAAAAGAGAACTGCCACAGCCCATTCCGGGACGGGTATATAAAACGAGAACTGCCACGGCCCGTTCCGGGACGGGTATACGAAAAGAGAACTGCTACGGCCCATTCCGTGACGGGTATATAAAACGAGAACTGCCACGGCCAATTCCGGGACGGGTATATAAAACAAGAACTGCCACGGCCCATTCCGGTACGGCTATGTAACATTACAACTTGGTCATCTTACAATCCATATTATTTACCTCCAGGAGATTAGACATGAGGGCAAAGTATGTTTTATTTCCCTTCTTTCATGGAGGTTAGACAAGGTCAGGTGTGGTTGCCAGCGCACTGCAATTAGCGCACTCTAGTCTACAGCCCGGTGAAAAGAGGTCTCGTCAACGTGGTGGCCCTGTCAACGCTTGCGAGCTCCGAATGTGAGAAACAGTTTATTCTACACTCGACTGTACGGGTCCACCCGCACTAAATCGCGCAAGCTCTAGTGAAATCCAAATGGGTCTGCATCCGGTGACCTCTCGTCAATTTACGGTGTACAAGGTCGTCCAGTCATTTATCGCATTGACGCGTGTTGTAATCCTCACGATGCCGATAGCGTTTGTATGTTTACGTAAACAGCCGGATAATGCCGACGCGCTCAGCCAATCAGATTGCAACAGACGGAAATTGCGAATTGAGTGAATCGTACAATACTTTAAAACAATTGATTGAAGTGATAATTAATTCGAACGGTTTAATACAGACGATTCAGTGTTCCGGAGTTTAAAAAATATAAAAAGAAACTTCTTTTATTCACTCTAACCATAAAAAGATGTAAAAAAACATAGGTTTTTTTTCTATAACCTAACCCTTACACTAGCCTAACCCAACCCTAACCCTAACCCTAACCCTAACCCTTAACCCTAACCCTAACCCCAACCCCAACCCTAACCCTAAAACTAACAATAACCCTAACCCTAACCCCTAACCCTAACCCTAACCCTAACCCAACCCGAACCTTAACCCTAACCCTAACCCAACCCTAACCTTAACCCTAACCCTAACCTTAACCCTAACCCTAACCTTAACCCTAACCTTAACCCTAACCTTAACCCTAACCCTAACCTTAACCCTAACCTTAACCCTAACCCTAACCCTAACCCTAACCCAAGTTTGGTTCTAAAACTGTACCAGTAAAAAAATATCGAAACAAAATAAAAAAAATAATTAAACAAACCATAATTTTCTTGTGAAAAAAACGAAAAAACTTTCTTGTAAAATAGACAAATTTTAAAGAGTTATAACAGTTTAATTATATTTTCTTCGTCAAAAATGATTAAAATTTTACATACGGTGAATGTTTTTTCTTGCTTTCAATGTTCAATTATTTTGTCCTGTTTGATTGGGTCAGCTCGTTTTGATTTTAAGGCCGGAACGTCTTCATTCGGCATTTTCCGGCTGTTTACATCGGAGTGTGTTTTTTTTATTGGCAAAACTAACATTAATAAACAACTCTTATCATTCACAATGAAAATAAAAAAGTTTTTAAAATTAGGATGGACATGATGCCAATAAAACTAAAAACCCATAAAATTCGTATAGAAATAGACTTCTTTTTTTTAAACATAGTTCACCCCGAACAAGACAAGGTGCAACTGCAGATATAAGAAGGTTACTGAGAATGAAGGTGAAAGTTTTAGGGGTCATCCTAAATTGGAAGCTGTGTTACAATTTGCTTGTTCAGATTAGTTTTACATTTCTGCATGTCGATGCAGTCGGGAGGACAAGAAGCAGGGAGGGTGTTCCAAAGGCCTGCAACACGAGGCAAAAAACTATTGGAGTAGAAGGCTCTCTGGCATTTGGGGCCTCCACAGTGCATGGATGGGATTTAGCTGATTGACGGGTTGGTCGAGTGTATTTATGTCGGGGCAGCACCAGAGCGGCAAGTTCATCGGAACACATTCCATTGAAGGACTTGTAAAACAAGCACAAGGGTGCAACATTGCAGCGATGGTACAGGAGCTTGATCTTGGTGGATAGTGAGGGACCTATCAGATAAGCGAATCTTTTGAGGGGGGGGGGGCATGTCTAAGAAGAAGAAACTAGTAGATGGTGCAGCAGCCCAGGTGTGATAACAATACTCCATGCATGGGTGGGTGGTTGCTTTGGAGATATATAGAATACTGTCAGGTGTGAGAAGTTTTCTAACACGGTATAGGGAGCCCACTTTCTTTGCAGCAGCCCTGGCAATGTCTTCTATGTATTTGTTGTAGTTAAGGTTCAAGACATAACCAAAAATTGAATAAGCCGTGTGATTTTGTTAAAGTTATGCACAGCTTAAACAGACAAAATGACAAGCCGTGTGTGCGTGGTCCCCCTCTGTATGTGACTCGATGTGGCGAGTGTAAAATGCAATAAATTTGGGCAATTTGGGGCATTTTTGACCCCCTTTCACCCCTGGGGACGCGAACCAGAATTTTTCTTAGGTCAAGGATGCTGATTTTATATCCGAAACAATTGCCTCTACATTTTGGCCAAGTTTCAGAAAAATTTAATGGATGGATCAAACGTTATGGGAGAAAAAAGTCATGTTTTTCCATTTTGGGGGCTTTTGACCCCCTGGGGGTGCGAACCAGATTTTTTCCAAGGTCAGCGATACTTATTTTTTAGAAATAATTGCCTCCACATTTTGGCCAAGTTTCATAGATATTGAATGAATGGATGAAAAGTTATGGGGCAAAAAATGTCATTTTTTGCTATTTCGGGGCCTTTTGACCCCCTGGGGTCTAACCAGATTTTTTTCAAAAATCGGAGAATGTCACTTTCTAACCTGACCAAGGTTACAACTTCATGCAAAATTTCACAGAAATTCAATAGATGGTTGCGGAGAAAAATACGGACGGACGGACGGACGGACATGCCTCAAAACATAAGTCACCCGATTTTATAAATCGAGGGACTAATAACTTGATCTGAATGAAGATTTATAAACGAAACTAAGATTTGAGGGGGGGCGTACTTCTGGGGCGTTGATTGAACACTGATCAATTGTTTGATCAGCCAGGCATTGTTTGAACAGGCAATCTACAGCGTTTCTAATAATTTTTTTAAATTGCAGTGGCATCAGCTCATATCGAAGAATCAATAAGCGTGTGTATTATCTCCTGGAAGTACATACTGAACTTTTCGAAATGCCGTCCTGTGGTGCCAATGCGTTAATGTATGTGCGCAGAATAGCACCTCTAGAGAAATACTGCTTTATTTAGAGAGTACTCAGCGCAAGATACCGCCCCGCGTGTATCAAACAAGACTGCTTTTCGGCTCATCAAAAAAGTGAGCATGCGAACGTCCAGTTTAATGATAGAGGTTTGGTTGTTTGTTTCGTTTTACGGCATATCAACCCTTTTCGTGTCATTTAATGCCGAATCCATCCTTGCTGTAAACGATTTCATGCTTCAAGTTTTTAAGGAAGAGAGAGGAGAGAGAGGCAAAGGGGAGGGAAAGTGAAAGAGGGGGAAGGAAGGGATAGAGGGGATGAGAAAGATGAGGGGAATTGAGGAGAGGGAAATTTTTGTTTTTTACTTTGCAGAAGATGATTGAGTTTTGCGAAGAGAAAGAAAAAAAATGAAACATCAATATTTGGTGCAATTTGGTTTAGGAAGCTGATATCTTCAGACAGCCTGGTCTGGTAGCACCAGGTTACTCATAATGCCTAGCAATAGTGTTATCCACATGTAACGATGAGTGTAACGCTCAGAGATATCAGCTTCACATTCGTCCAGGAGATATTACACGATATCTCGGAAGCCGAGTTAACAAGAATGTCGGAGAAGGGTTTTATTGGAGACTGTTTGGCAGACAATCGACTGACGATGACGTAGATTCAATGGATTAAGTAGTGAATGCATTGCATAGATATTATTCGCGGTGATCAAATCATAAATCAAGCGTCCGTTTATTTAAAAAGATTGGCGCACGTAAACTGTTACACCCTCGGCAATCTGAAAGAAAATCGTTGACAATATTTCTATGTTTCTGACTGTTTCCTGGCGTTCTTTTTACGTTTCGGCTGATCTACTCTCTAGGCCTCATATCTTATTGGTCGTAATATGAAACTGAACCATTTAACCACTAGAAAGAGCGATCTCATTCCGCGTGTTACGCATTTCTGTATCCAGTTTCATTTACTTCTTTCTGAGGTTACTTTGCAGCGATTTAGTCGTTTCACAGCAAAAATGGTGGACAATGAATCGGCTGCCTCTTATCTGATTTTTTTCTGAACTCACAAATAAATGAGTAAACCAAATAAATTGTTTGAGACGAATTCCCCAGCTGTATTTACTTTAAAATAATTTACGGTAAATTTGAAATTAGTTCAAAAAATGTATTTGGGTTTACTTACTCATTTGTGAGTTCGGAAAAAAATCAGAAAAAGCAGATTTTGGCTGTGAAACAACTAGATCGCCTGCTTTGTTGATATCAATTGAGCTACGTGGAGATAGGTTTCACTTTAGAGATTATCTAGAACGGAGTTTACGTAAGAAATTGAGAGTTCGATATCTGATGAAGGCACTTATGTCGACTTATGCTTGACACAGGGAAAGGTCATCCAAAGATTGAGTTGGAGTAACCTTCATCTGTTTGAAAGGCTGGAGAGTATCACGGGCGAATCATTGTTAAAACAACAGCAACAACAACAACAAAACCAAAATACACTTAGAGATGCATCTATGGGGGGAACCCATATCGACCCGAATATTTCCGATTGCGATTTATTGAACAGACTAGAAATTGAAATCCATTTGTGAAAAGTTTACTTGATCATACTGATGCTTGGTTGTTACTTTATTACTGTAGGGCAGAAAAAATGTTCATATTTCATTTTAGGAGAGTCAAATAAGGGGGAGATAACTCAACGCTTTTTAAAATATTTTTCAAATAGTCTGTATTATGTTAATTATTAGAATATGATGAAAGAAAAGTCTGAAATTAATATGAAAAAAAGAAAAGTCTGAAATTAATATGGATAAAAAAAATTTAAAAAATTGTTGTATCACTTTCAGGCATCCGTACACAGTTTCTTCAAGCTTTTTTTACCGGAAGCCAGCGTTCCTCCATGTCCTTCCCATCTGCCGAATCTATTTTAATATAAAACATGATTGAAACTTGAAACTAGAGTTATCTCTCCCTGATTTGACTTTCCTAAAATAAAAGATAACATTTTTTTCGGCCCTCTCTACAGTAAACAATCACCGACATGTTTTTGTCCCTCAATCTTCACTTAGCTAGCTTCAATTCTTGAAATATAAATGTTCATTTATGGAATCAATTTAAAAATATAATTCTATTCACTCTGATTTTTATGATTAAAATGATTTAATAAATCGATATAAACAATTTAATCAATTTCATATAAATAAACGTTTTCGTAACCAATGGCAAATTATATAAAATTCTTTCTTCCCTCGCTGATAGTTCGTCTGATTTTATCAATAGTTCTGTTTCGGAAACGTCAACCATAGAGTTTACTAGCGTGACGTATGTACAACGAATGCTACGAAATCGAGAAACACGAAGCAAGTATGCCTTGTTTATTCTTCTAACTGAACAATGGACATTAGATTTGTTTTGAACAAAAAAAAAACGCTTAAAATTAAAAACACAAATAGACTTACCCAAGTAGGACGACGTGTACCTTATATTGGCTTAAGTAACATTCATTTTTTGCATATTTTTTTAGTCACCCCTTTTTTTGTTCTGTTAGTTACAATAAGAATACCCGTATCTGTTTTTTTAAATTTCTATAATTGTTTAATTTTTTTTATAAATTGTTTGGTTTTATCCTTATGGACAGAACGCAGACAGACTCCATAATATACATAAATATAAGCGATCCCCTGTCTTAATCTGATGATGGTGATGATGATGGTGATGATGATGGTAGTGATAGTGGTAGTGATAGTGGATATTGCCAAATACTAATGCAACGCTTTTCTTTCAGATTGCCAAGGGTGTAACAGTTTACGTGCGCCAATCTTTTTAAATAAACGGACGCTTGATTTATGATTTGATCACCGCGAATAATATCTATGCAATGCATTCACTACTTAATCCATTGAATCTCCGTCATCGTCAGTCGATTGTCTGCCAAACAGTCTCCAATAAAACCCTTCTCCGACATTCTTGTTAACTCGGCTTCCGAGATATCGTGTAATATCTCCTGGACGAATGTGAAGCTGATATCTCTGAGCGTTACACTCATCGTTACATATGGATAACACTATTGCGAGGCATTATCAGTAACCTGGTGCTACCAGACCAGGCTGTCTGAAGATATCAGCTTCCTAAACCAAATTGCACCAAATGGTAGTGATAGTGGTGGTGATGATGATGGTAATGCTGGTGATGATTTATTTATACGTAAAAAATTACATATAAAATGTGACACAAGGCCGAAAAAGGAGGTGGGAATGATTCGGTCAATTACTAACTTTTCTTAACCTATCTAACTTAGCTAGTTACATTTATGACCATCATTTAGCAAAATACCACATTCATCCTACAATCATGCACCATACACCAAAATGACTTATACTATGACTATCCTACTTAAAACCCATATATAAATCATATGCAATGGGGGGGGGGGGGCTTGGGCGATAAAATTTTATGTACGAAAAAAAAAAAAAAAAATAAACCCGTGTTAGTAAAACCACCCCCGATTACTAAACTGTGGAAGATATGCTGATTTACCAGTCGAAAGCAAAATGAAAGGTGATGCAGGCCCCAACGATTTATTAATCCACACCTCCTTTAAAAATGTCGAAGGGTGACCTGCAGGTCCTGAGCTTTATTGCAAATACACATTTTCAGGCATTTCTATCGGGCTGAGCAATCACACATGCAAATATGCCCAGCGTGGATTGCATACGAGAGTACAAATGAGTCATGTCCCCCCCTGTCTTTATTTTAGGTGTCAAAACTCCTCCAGGATGCCCGCTCCCCGATTTATTTTATCCCTGGCCTGCCCTAATGGTATATATCCTGGAGGACACCGCTCATCCCTTAAAAAACCCTACCCAATATTTCTTTCGTCCTCCTAGGCAATACTCACTCCCACTTAGTGACTGACTCTCTTGCTTTCGGTTGTTCCGGAAAACAGTGAGCAGTTCATACCTTAGATAGGATGGGAGGGTCCTACTAACCTACCATAATTAGCATTTTATTTTGTTCTTTATTTTTACATTCCTTTTCTTTTTCTTTATTTTTGGGGGATTTTTGAAGGCTTCTTTGTTCTCCCACTCCCTATCATCAAACTCTGTACATATTTCTTTTGTAAATAAAAATCATGAAACAACCGGGGGATATTTTAAGTAGATTAAGTCCATAGAGTAAATGTGGCACTGTGGTGATTGAAACTAGTTTTTAGGGCATAGACCAGTGGACGACCTCCGACCCCCACATACCCGTTTTTGTCCTTGTGCTACATCTTTTATATTTTTGTAAATTTAAAAAAAAAGATAAATAATTATAAAAAAAGGCACTTAGCTTTATTGCAATTACACATTTTATTGGACTGAGGAATCACACATGCAAATATGCCCAGCATGGATTGCATACGAAAGTATAAAAGAGACCAGTTACAGCTAGACGTTACGAAAGCGAAGCAAAAGAGAAAAAAAAAAATAACAAAAGGTAAGGGTAAACAGATTAACTTGGGTTTCTCCTACTTTTTGTCGGAAATTGTTAAGCTGTACTTATCTACGAAATTGTTAGCCATTTTCTTGTGAAGAAAGTTTTAGTTCGGTGTTTGCTTACAATTGCAACGGCATGGAGAAGAAAAAAACAAAAATCAAGAAATATCTTCATGGTGTACGTGACGGAATGAATATATCGTATACCAAAAAATCACGCAAAGTGATTAAGTAGTTTTTATTTCATATATAAGATACAAAAAAAATTTTTCGATAAAATTCAGACTATTTCTCTAGTTCGCAAAAGTTTGACTTGCCTCCCTTGACTGTCCAATATGGCGTCGATATATCAACGATACTCGTTTATCGATAAAATTTGATAAAATAAAAACTACTTTATCAATTTACGCGATTTTTGGTATACGATATATTTGTTCCGTCACGGGTACGTAAATCACAGATATTTCTCAGTTTATCTTTTTTCATTACGTTGCAAATCTAAACATGCAATGAATATTGTCTACGAGAATCTGAATATCAAACCATGTTTTGTATTTAAGTACATGTAAAAGATGGTTTCACTCCAAACAATTCCCTCTTGTATTTATTAGCCGAAGATATGCGAAACTACAATAGTCTCGGGTAAATATACAAGTAATGTACGATCCTGTACTCTATAGTATAGACCAATAGTATGTTTATATATAAATCCATCGCGTCACGCATTAAGTAGTAAAACTATCAAAACTGAAACTAATGAAGAATAAGTTTTTTTTAAATTTTTTTTTTAGTACTTATGGAGATTCCTTGGTCTTGACGTACGTAGATTCGCCCAACCGAACCACCATTTTTATTAAGATTATTTCATTGAAGGGTGAACGTCGATAAATTGGAATTGGGTATATGTTACCGTAATCAGAGGTGGATTGGGTACTGTTTCGTAATGGTCAAGCATAATTTTTACTGGCGTAGTTTTAGAATTATTAACACGGGGGTGGCGGCTTGGGTACCATTCGGAACGGCGTACTTGCTTCGTCTTTCTCGATTTCGTAGCATTCGTTGTACATACGTCACACCAGTAAAATTCATGGTTGCCATTTCCGAAACAGAACCGTTGATTGTTGTTCATCCGAAAACTGCTACAAATCAAATCTTCTGAAAAAAAAAAAACTGGTCAAAGGGTAGGGTTTATTGTCTCCATATCTCTTACTAAGTCTGGAATTTTTCGTCAGAACTCGGGAATCTCTGTTAAATTCTTGAATATATTTTCTGTCCAAGTACCAAAAAGCGTGCGCTTTTCTAGTCGCCGGCTGAAACCATTTGCAAGTGTTGAGGGGAAGCACAAAAGCGAATGGTAAGTCAGTCAAACCTCGCCGCCTGAA
Source organism: Sepiola atlantica (assembly GCA_963556195.1). Classification (NCBI taxonomy): domain Eukaryota; kingdom Metazoa; phylum Mollusca; class Cephalopoda; order Sepiida; family Sepiolidae; genus Sepiola; species Sepiola atlantica. Next base: position 6,421,101 of record OY744534.1, on the reverse strand, counting down.
ATCAACTCGGAAAGCAATCCTCCAAAAAAGAGCAAACGGTGCGTTCTTTATTTCCTTAAGTTATCAGAAATAATTAATATAGTAAAAAAAAAAAAATCATTACTGATGTAATTAGATTTAATTATTACTGTGAACACCGGCGCGCCATTTAGAATTTTTTTTTTTTTTTTTTTTTAACGGGTGTAAACTAGCATTTAGAATAGCTTATTTTTCTGATAGATGTATATTTTCTAAAATACATCTATACTAAGATTATAATAGAAGAAGGTTGGCCCCCTCTACCGTGCTAGTGAACTCCTTACACCTGACATTATCCCGTATCTCTACAAAGCCACCATTCGCCCATGCATGGAGTATTGTTGCCACATCTGGGCTGGTGCATCATCTACTAGTCTCTCCCTCCTTGACAAAGTCCAAAAAAGAGTAGTCAACCTAATAGGTCCCTCACTGTCAGCTAAGCTCCAGCCCCTGTCCCATCGCCGCAATGTGGCATCCTTGTGTTTGTTTTACAAATACTTCAATGGATTATGCTCCGATGAGTGTGCTGCTCTGGTGCCCCCTCGACGTAAATTCACTAGACTAACTCGACATTCTACTAAATCTCATTCATTCACTGTGGAGGTCCCCAGATGCCGGAGAGCATTCTACTCAAATAGCTTCTTTCCTCGTGCTGCTGGCCTCTGGAACTCCCTTCCTGCCCCCTGTTTCCCCGACAGTACTGACATGCAGAGATTTGAAACTGGTGTAAACAGACATCTCGCTGCTTAGATCCCAATTTAAGCTGAACCACCAATACTTCTCCCCTTTTCCTTTTTTCTCAGTAGCCCCTTTACGTTTACAGTGGCGTCCTGCCTTGTTTGGGGTGAATCATGTAAAAAAAAAAAAAAAAAAATGTCTAACAATAAAGATATTGGATTTTTTTTCGAATAAATGTAGAATAGATATTTAGGAATTCGATGAAGATTCTCAGGCTTCGAAGACAAATTATGGAATTTGCCGAAGCAAGGCGAACGATGACTTATGGAGACAAATATTCGGTAAACCCGACCCTTTCGCCAGTTTGCTTCCGCTAATTTCTGACTTTTAACCGATTATCTTTCGGCAAAACAATTTTCAACTACTTTTTCGCCTTCTAATATTTCGTAACTATGCCAAATTCTTATTTATCGGCTTTATTTTATTTTTTGTTCACTTACAAAAGGAGCGGAACTTTACAACTGACCCGAAATCCAGGTGGTGACAGATCCCTGCTAAAAATGAGACCATAAAAATATTGTTTGCAATATCTGTGGTTTGTCACCATTTTCAGTGTTCACTTTTCTTACAAAAAGTGAATATTGAAATCATTGCCCTTTTCTGGGCAATCGAGAACATATTTTGCAAGAAACGTGAGTTCTATTAACCGAATGTTAAGGCCGCTTACGTACGTCACTAACTTTGATAAAGACATAGCGCAACCTTTACATACGGGTCTTAATATAACCTATACGCTGCAGTAATGTGCTTTTTATGGAAATCGCTGGAGACCTGGCATAGAAACCACTTAATGTAAGGAACTAAAAAAAAATTAATTAAAAAAAAACTTCAAGGTCGAAAACTTACAAAAGATAAAAGCTTAATAGATTTCGACCTAGAAAACCGCTATTCTTCCCCCTTTGTCAGAAACATCGTTCATAGAATGTGAGGACTAAAGGACAAAATAAGGGAAGCGAGTTATTAAGCTACCGAAAGTAAACTCAAGGTCCACTTTCTACTCCTCTTTGTTAGATGGATAGATTACCGTGCCAGTAAACTTCTCACACATAACATTATCCTATATCTCTACAAAGCCACCATCCGCCCACGCATGGAGTATTGTTGCCACATCTGGGCTGGTGCATCATCCACTAGTCTCTCCCTCTTAGACAAGGTCCAAAAAAGAGTCGCTAACTTGATAGTTCCTTCACTATCTACGAAGCTCCAGTCACTGTTCCATCGCCGCAATGTTGCTTCCTTCTGCCTGTTTTAAAAGTACTTCAATTGATTGTGCTCTGATGAGCTTGCTGCTCTGGTACCCCCACGACGTAAATTCACTAGACCAACCCGACAATCTGCCAAATCCCATCCGTTCACTGTGGAAGCCCCCAGATGCCGAAGAGATTTTTTACTCCAAAAGCTTTTTTTCCTCGTGCTGCTGCACTCTGGAACTCGCTCTCTGCTTTCCTGACGTTACTGACATGCAAAAATTTAAAACCAATGTAAACATATCTCGCTGCGCACCTCCTAATTTAGGTTGACCCCCAAACCGTCACCCTTTTTTCTGAGTAGCCCCTTACGTCTACAGTGGCGGCCTGCCTTGTTTGGGGTGAACTTGGACTTAGAGTGAGTTTTATGGTGAGGTAAGTCAGTTTTTTTTTTTGTTTTTTTTTAGCTATTTTTAAGGAATCAAACACATATGTTGGCCATATTAATTTTTAGTGCTTCCAAAATTACAATATCGACAGAAAACAACTTTGAAACAGTTTCAGAACTTTAAAACTATGCAGGTCGATGAAAAATTAAATATTCCTGTGTAAAAGTTACTTGTATATTTTTGTTTTCGATTTCTAGGCTGTAAAGTATACTGGATGAATGCCAAGTTAACTATTATTAGTGCATATCAATAGTTTCTTTTGAATGTCTGACGACTGATTACCAATTCTAATTTGACATTTAAAAATCACACTTTAAAATAAACTTTCAAAATTAGTTCTGTCTTTTTTTTTATTCTCGTTCAATTTAATCGAAATATCATTCTGATTCGATATCTCGATGTATTTACTAAATGTCATTAAATTTGAGTGCCTTCTCTAGAGATCGAACTCTCAACTGCTGGATGTGAATCGCTCTAGATAACCTCGTAAGCGGCGCGTATGAATACATATTCGAAATGATATTGTCAAATACTAATGTGACTATTTTCTTTCAGATGGCTGTCAGTGGGGACATTGGTGTGTGGAAAGCTAATATACAAGACGGACTCTCAATTTACAATTTTATCACTGAGAATAATACCGACGAAATTCGTCTACTACTAAATCCATTAACCGTACGTCATCGTCAGTCGATTGTCTGCCAAACAGTCTGCCATAAAACCCTTCTCGGACATGCTTGTGAACTTGGCTTTCGGGACATCGTGAAATATCTCCTGGACGAATGCGAAGCTGATATCTCGGAGCGTTACACTCCTAGCCAAATATCATTATCACCATTGCGAGTCTCTATCGATAACCTGGACGTTTCAATGCTGCTTTTATTAATAAGCCGTGGCGCTGTTTACGTTGATAAACGCCAAGCGAGATCTTATTCTTATTACGCTTTTAATAAAGAATATTTCTCTTTGGCATCGATTTTGAGTCATTACACAAATCAAATGGAACCGATGTACCATATCTGGGAACTGCCGGATCTGCTCCATTGGATTAACGATATCAATATACAAGATAATAACGAACGGTTTCTAAAAGCGTCGGCCTGTGGAGATGTTGATAGCATGAAAACCTCACTAAGAACTGGAATTCTCAGAAAAAAATATAAAGGTTTCGAAGACAGCGCTTTGTGCATGGCCATCTTGAATGAGAAGAGCAACGCGGAGCACTTTTTGTTGAATCATAGGGTTTTCTCTTTAAAAGATTGTGTGCTGACTCTGGAGTTTTGCGGGGCAAAGTTTATAGTATTTCAATCGGAATTTGAGAAAGGTCTGCAGTGTTGGAGGAAGGCAGTAAGAATTCGTACCGATGAGTTCTTTGGCGAGTCGGATAAATTCGAGAGTAATATTCACAGTAATCTAGGGTCGGAGTTTAGTTGCGAAGAACATCTAGAAACAGTAGAGAATGGTGATATAGAGATTTATATACAAGCCCTGGTTGTTTTTCAACGTTTGCTTCCCCCTTTTAGTGAGGTACTCCAGAATGCCTTTGTGATTGTCGCTCGGAATTGTGTATTCCGTAAGGACTTATTACGAGCGATAAAGATACTCGACGAACTTTCCGATTTTCCATATACATCTGAAAGTGGATGTATTCCTCCTGTCCAGAGGTCAATTACTACGATAGAGAACTTATTCCACGGTCACTTTCGTAGCGATCTCTCAAGTATGAGTAACTTTTTATTCAAGTTTAGAAATCTGATTGATTTTATTAACGGGGTCGACTGGGAATTATGGCTAAGGGGTTCCAGGGAGTTCTACCGTTTCGTTTATATACAACTCCTTAAACTTGTACTTAATAATATAATCGCTAAGAAGAAATTTGATCTGTGCAAGAAAGATAAGGTTTGGATTCAAGATGGGGTCAGCAGAATCCTGCAGCGTCATCATCATCCATACCCAACCACATTACTTCATCTTGCGATCGATGACCCGGCTGCATTTTCAGTCGTTCCTTTCATTCTCAGTTGCTCAGCCGATGCCAATTGCACGGACGACCAAAAGAACACCCCGATGCACGCGGTGTCTTTATTGGCAACGAATAACACTAATCTTGCATATCTGGTCAATTTATTAGCAGTCGCCGGCGGTCATATCGATGCCGTTAATCGATTTAACATGAGCCCGTTGTTGACTCTCACTGACAAAGGCGTTCTTAGAAACCCTTTAAAATTCTTGTCCTTGCAATGCCTGGCTGCTCAAACTATTCATGAACATGGCATCAAGATCCCAAAAGTATATCCAAAGATCTTGGTCTCATTTATAAAACTTCATTCATGTTAAGGAATGGTATCTCTTAAAGCTGTGCATAGTTTGAACAAAATCTACACCGCGTATACAATGTGTGGTCGATTGTTATTTCCAAAGTTTTAATAATTTCCGTTACCAACATTATTTAATTAATGTTTTCTAGAATATATATATATATATATATATGATTTTTATTTAGACATGTAGAAAATCTGCGACACTGGCATGTCGATGTTATCGATCAACAGCTATTATAAACTGAGATCTCATCAGGTTCTTTCCAAATATGATCTAAGATCGGATTCTAACTCTGCCTGATGAGATCTCAGTTTATAATAGCTGTTGATCGATGACATCGACATGCCAGTGTCTCAGATTGTGTACATGTGTGTGTAAATAAAGATACTCATATATAAAAGCTCTATTTGATATTGAGCACTTTTTTCATAAACCCGGTTGAAATTCTTTGGATTACTACCCTGTGGATGTTTTACCCGGATTATTATATATATATATATATATATATATTATACATACTATATTTCTATATAGTACATGTATTATATTAGTTTCTGTAGAAGTTAATACGTTGAAATTGCCGTGTTTATAAAAAGTGCTCAATAACTGTAAGAGCTGTTCTTTAGTATATTTTTTTATTCATACAAACATTATTAGTTACATATTGGATTGAAGAGTACAACCGAAACATGTATGCACATGTGTAACCAATAATGTTTGTATAAATAGAAAGTTATATATTACTTCCAAAGTGATTGTTTCCACGTTAGTTTGTTTGTGGTTATATCCCAAAATGAAGATCGCTTAGCCAATCATCACATAACATGATAAAATTATCGCTCATGTTCAAACTTCGAATTGATTTAATTCTGTGATATCTCTGTCAAAGTCATGGAAAAAGTGACAGTAATACTTTTGGTAATAACTTTGGTTCCGTTCACCTTAGCCAATTAAGTCGCGAATCTTTATATCATATTGACGGTATTTCAAACACGATTTTCTAAATCTGATTCCCTTTGATATTATTAACTTCTATGAAAAAGTGGAAACGTAATCACATACTATTTAAGTTATCAATACTTCCATGGCATGACTTCCGGCATACGTAATACAACGTAGAGAATTAAGGTACAAGGACATTGTTCTCATCTTTATATTGTCAGGATGAGGGTATATTTTTTACGAAAGACTTGGGTTCTCGTTTTGTAGATTATATTTGCTTTTTTTTTTTTTTTAGTTTTTAACCGTTTAATGTGTGCCCTTCACTTAATCGTTGCTTGAAAACTTTGTTCAATAGAGACATTCTTACAGTTGGACACATTCTCTGTAATAGTAACATAAAAGCTGTTACCAACCAAACTGATCCGTACTTCCCATGTCGGATAGAACACTTGTCATTAGCCTCACGAAATAGAACTTCGTAAATGAACAATAGAATGATTCCCGATCTCTTCAAATTCGATACTTTGGAAATGTAAATTTTACATAAACTATGATTCTTTTAAAATACAGGGTGGGCCAAAATAAGGGTCCTATCTTTAAATTTGAATAACTTGAATTTGAATAACTTCCACAAAATAAAAGTTAAACTCACCAAACTTTATGTGTGTGTAGACTGACCCTTCCGAGATTTTTTGAAATAAACAAAACAAATTTTAGCCGAAAAACACTTCTTAAAACTTACAAAAACTAAAGTATTGTTTTTTACACTGTTTTGAGTTTTTTTAAGCAAAAATAATGTTTTCTAAATGAGGGTACGTTCCTTAGGGCTAATACGGCTCATGCTTGCTTCGGAAGGGGTCCTTTACTTATTCTAAAAAAAAAAATTAAAAAATCAATAAATAAAAAAGTTATGAATTTTTAAAAATAGGACCCTTATTTTTGCCCACCCTTTATATATATTTTTTAATTCTCTCAAATTTTTATGACCGATCTCTATCAAAGTTGGACTACGGATTTATTTGTTGGCATTCTCCGCTCCATGATGAAGGCCAATTTTGTTAGCCATCTCTTCATTTAGTTGCTGTGCACGTAGGTGGCGCTTTAACCCCCCTTGTGTCTTACATGAGCGCTAGCATTTGTGACAAAAACATTTTTCTGGTAAGAGTGTCTGCATGTATACATTTTGAATCCCAGAATGTGTTGCAAGTGCTAAGTTGCCAGATTTGTGGTCTAATATGCTAATCTGAAATATATATATATTTTAACCAGGATCAAAGTGTAGTACCTGTTCCGATTGATACTGCACCCTATAGATCAGTATCGTCTTGCCCTTCAAGGCTTGATTTCCGCCGGTCTATGGGTGTTTCCTGTGCAGTTCTAGGAGGTCCACCCTCTCGGGCTTCGCCTTCTCACCCTTTGAGAAAGGGTTAGTTTATTGCTAATCGGCTGAGGCGCCCCTACCGGGGAATGCCGACGGGCTGTCCAGGCATTTTTTTTAAGTCACAGGTGCTCTTCCTCTAGGGTGCTGACTTATAAAATCCCACTTTCCGACCTTGTGTCACATCTTACCGCTGTGGAGGTGGATAAATACCTGAAATATATCTATATACATATTATATACATATATATATATATATATATATATAAGTTGGTATAATAGATATAGGCCAATTGAGTTAGTCATCTTTTCATTTAGTTGCTGTGCACGTAGGTGGCGCTTTAACCCACCTCATGTCTTACACGGTAAAAACATTTTTCAGTGTCCGCGCAAAGTCTTTGAAATTACAAATTTATCTGAAACCGGTGTAGAAAAAAAAAAAAAAATTTTTAAATATATAAAATAAAAAAAATTAAATTAAAAATTAAATTTAAAAAATATATAAAATTAAAAAAAATTAAATTTAAAATAAAATTTAAAAAATATATAAAATAAAAAATTAAATAAAAAAATAAAATAAAAATATATAAAAAAAATTTTTTTAAATAAAATAAAAAAATTTTTAAATATAAAATAAAAAAAAATTAAATTTAAAATAAAATTTAAAAAAATATATATAAAAAAATTGTCTGTATCTCCGAATTCTCAAAGGAAATAAATTCCGGGGATACCTTTCAGTTTGGTTTTACATATTATTAGATGAATTTCAATCGATTAAAAAATGTAATTCCAAAGCTATTGGGAGGACACTGCAGAATTGTCTTCTTCAGGAAACCATTAGTATGTCTATACAGGGGAGGAGTCTCATTTAACATTAATTAATAAAAACGTAGACATTGTAGATTACGGAAGCTTCACACAAACAACACTGTAAAAATATATAGTTTTTATTTCTGATCATTGCAGTACGACTATAAGGAAGGCAATGTTTTATATTTATCGTGGTTGATTACCATTGTAATTCCGTCCTTCCAATGTCTTGCTTCTCGAACTATTCGTGAGTGTTCTCTAAAGCTCCCAGACGTATATCCACAAATATTAGTATCATTTATTCAAAACTTTTATCCGTTCATTATGTACCTCGTTTTAACAGAGTCCCACTGGTTTATATCACAATTTTTATTATTCTCATTTCTATAAAATGTATGTTAATTTTTATCCTCAATATATATTGCTATGTGACTTCAGTTCTATATGTTTGGTATAGTTTATTTATACTGAAATTGAAATGTATTTAATATTCAAAATGGAGAATGAATTCAAAATGAATCGCAGTGTTAAAGAAAATTAACCTGTAGTTTCATGGATTTTTTTTTATATACGACCATTTATTTAATTTTGTTTTAAACAATTTGAAAAAAAATGATGACCTTTCATATGTCGACATGAGTGTAATTGTCTCCTGCGAAGCGTCGTGTTTATCCAATTAGCACCAACCAGAGTGACGTCAACAGAAGAACGATTCCCAATGGAATAACCTTCGCTTTACTAAGTTTAAAATGATTTTTGAAAATTGGTCAAAAGTAATTTATATTAAACATTTGGGTACTTATATCGATCTTTACCCAGTTTTCACGAGTTTCTTGTCGGAAGCGTTCGGCTATCCTACGCAAACGTCTGAGAGATGACGAGCCGATTTGTACCAGACGACAATTTTGATACGGTGCTGCGTCCTATGATTTTAAGTTATATTTTCAAGCATTTTCTAAAAGAAAAAAAAAAAAAAAAAACATAGCGAAGTTACTGTTATCAAATAAATATTTTTTGTTATTTTGATACGTTGCTGCGTCCTATAATTTTTAGTTATAGTTGCAAGAAATTTTTTAAACAACAAAACAAATAAAGCAAGCAAAACAGAGCGAAATTACTGTTATCAAATAAATATTTTAACCCTAACCCTAAACCTTACAATAACAAAAACAAAACAATCAAAACATTAAAATCATAGGACGCAGTACCGTATCAACATTGTCGTCTGGTACAAATCGGCATCGATGTTGCCCGGGAGTTGTTTTTTACTTTCATTACAATTTTATTTTGATTTTTTTTTTTTATAACAATTTTTCCTTTTCTATCAACTATTTAAAAATAAGTTATTAACTTGTAAATTAGTTTACAAGTGTGTATTTGTACGCACATAAAATTCAATCGAAGTATTTCATAACAAAAACTTAAAAACAGGAAAAATTAAAAATGGAAGCTAATGACTTATTTTTAAATAGTTGAAAAAGAAAAATTGTTTAAACAGCCACCGTCACCCCCCCCCCTTTTAAGTGATAAGCGACACGGACTGAACACCTGGGTGTGCCAAGTTCAAATCCAGTTTGTTTCACAGAAGCCCTACATAAAACATACACCTGACCTTGTGTCTAGCCTCCTAGAAAAGATTCTGCTTTCTCCGTTTGTAGTCAGAATGGCTTACGTCACGACTACGTCACGCATGCAAATCTCGTGATCTCTCGTAGGCAAGAACGCCTGGAATTGTTAGTTTCATTTGTGAAGAAAGTTTTAATTAAATTTATCTACGAAATTATAAACCTTTAAATTATGATTTTTTTTTCTAAATATCTTTGCAACCCAAACAATTCACTCTTTTTTAATTTGACTTTATTGGCTGTAGATATGCGAAAGTAGAATAGTTCCAGCTAAAACTCTTAAAAATGGAAGATCCTCTACCTTTATAATTAAAAAAAACAATGTCTATTTGTATATACCCTCCCGCGACTAATTAATGAGTTAAAAATAAAACGATGGCTCATGCAGAATAGACATTCGAAGATTTTCAATACGGTAATTCCTTAGTGTATACGAACGCTCTGTTAACTGTAGACACTTTTTGTTTTTTCAAACTATTTATTGTATTTTTATATTCTTTTGTAGAGGAAGGAAGACTGCAAATGGAATAAAAGCCGAATAATTGATTTGATTCTATTGGTCTTGGTTTTTCTTGCTGAATAGAGTTAGTGGTAGGGTTTCAATGTTGATGTTTGTGGGTGAAAGGAAGATTACAAACAAACCGCGCGTGCGTGGTCCACCTTTGTATGTGACTCGATGTGGCGAGTGTAAAATGCAATAAATTTGGGCAATTTGGGGCATTTTTGACCCCCCTGGGGGAGTGAACTAGAATTTTTCTGCGGTCAAGGATGCTCATTTTATATCAAGAACAATTGCCTCCACATCTTGGCCACGTTTCAGAAAAATTGAATGGATGGATCAAGGGTTATGGGAGAAAAGGGTAATTTTTTTGCCATTTTGGGGGCTTTTGACCCCCCTGGGGGCGCGAACCAGATTATTTCCAAGGTCAGCGATACTTATTTTTATTAGGAACAATTGCCTCCACGTTTTGGCCAAGTTTCAGAAATTGAATGGATGAATGAAAAGTTATGGGGCCAAAAAAATTCATTTTTTCCCATTTCGGGGCCTTTTGAACCTAACCAGATTTTTTTTCAAAAATCGGAGAATGTCACTTTCTAACCTGACCAAAGTTACAACATCATGCAAAATTTCAGAAATTCAATGGATGGTGTCGGAGAAAAATCCGGACGGACGGACATGCCTCAAAACATAAGTCCGCCGATTTATAAAATCGGGGGACCAAAAAGAAGCCAATTCATTAATAGTGGCCATATATAGGAAATATTCGAAGACAAATTAGTAAAGATATTTTGTTTTTTGTTAAAAAAAAACGAACCTAGTGTCGACTCTGAGTTAAAACGAAAAAAAAAAAGATTGCGCCGATAAGACCTGCGCGAGGATCCATTGTAATCGCTCAAGAATTGAAGATGTTAAAAAGATATTAGTAGAAACACACCTAGTAAACGTCACCAACCGTGCAAACATGTAACGTTTTACCAGTATTTTGTTTAACTTTCGATTTTTGAGCGATTATCAGGGGTGCAGGCTTAATCAGCGCACTCTTCTTTTTTTTTCGTTCTAACTGAACAGTCGACACTAGGTTAACAAAAACACGATTAAAATTAAGTTAAAACGCAAATAAACTTATCCAGGTAGGTAGAAGAGTAACTTATCTTGCCTTTGGTAACATTTTGTTGTTGCGTATTTCGTTTTTGCTTCTGTTTTATTCAGAGTAACTTAGTATGCTTTTTGTTGCCTATTTGTTTTGGTACTTATATCGATCGTGACCCAGTTTCCGTGAGTTTCTTGTCGGAAGCGTTCGGCTATCCTACGCAAACGCCCGAGAGTTGACGAGCCGATTTGTACTAGACGACAATTTTAATACGGTGCTGCGTCCTATGATTTTAATGTTTTGCTTGTTTTGTTTTGTTGGGGGGTTGGAGTTTAGGGTTAAACAATATTTATTTGATAACAGTAACTTCGCTATGTTTTGCTTGTTTTTTTTTTGTTGTTTCTTTTAGAAAATTTCTTGAAAATATAACTTAAAATCACAGGACGCAACACCGTATCAAAATTGTCGTCTGGTACTATTCGGCTCGTCAACACTCGGGCGTCGGCTCGTATATTTCCAATTACGATTTACAGTATACACTGGAAATGTCCTAAGCAGTCGATCTTAAAGCCGAAAAAAAAAATCTAAAGACATGATTGCGAAACCAAAATGAATTTAACGATGTTAGCAGCTGGTCATTCTCTTGAAGAACTTATAATTCTGCAAAAGCAACAACCTCATGTTTTAGAAGATAACAATTCAAACAAATGTACACTTTTAGTTAGGGTTACGATTCAAGAACATTTTCGAGGCCTCTCAAAAATAAAATTGAAAAAAAGAATGTTCCATGAATAAATAAATGTGATTCACTTAATAGTTGTAATATTTTTTTCATTAAATCCATTCATAACAACGATAGGATTGGTTAATTGATAATTATAAGTAAAAGGGTAAATGAAAAAGTAATGTTATACAATGTGTGTACTAACTGACTGTTCAACGACGGCTTGGATATTTCCGGTCTCTTCTGTAAATCGGATTTGGAAACATTTAGGTTGATATGGTTTCCATCTCATAGAAGTAAATCTAATTGATTTTATTTTTCTTACTGTGATCTTCAAAATTTCAGCCGTTGAACTCTCCGAAGTAAATTTGCACATTATCTATAACATTTTAGGGTACTTATATCGATCTTGACCCAGTTTTCGCGAGTTTCTTGAGGAAGTGTTCGGCTATCCTACGCAAACGCCCGAGAGATGACGAGTCGATTTGTACCAGACGACAATTTTGATACGGTGCTGCGTCCTATGATTTTAAGTTATATTTTCAAGAAATTTTCTTAAAGAAACAACAAAAACGAACAAGCAAAACATAGCGAAGTTACTGTTATCAAATTAATATCTTTTTTATTTTGATACGTTGCTGCGTCCTATAATTTTTAGTTATAGTTGCAAGAATTTTTTTAAACAACAAAACAAATAAAACAGAGCGAAATTACGATTGTCAAATAAATATTTTAATCCTAACCCTAACAACAACAAAAAAACAAAACAAGCAAAACATTATTATCATAGGACGCAGCACCGTATCAAAATTGTCGTCTGGTACAAATTGGCTCATCTCTCGGGCGTTTGGGTAGGATAGCCGAACGCTTCCGACAAGAAACTCGCGAAAACTGGGTCAAGATCGATCTAAGTACCCTTTTTAGGAATCTTTGAACACGGGATATTACGCAGATTCCATATTTTTATGCCTTTTATAATACTGAGTAACATTAAATATAAGTGTTTTCGCTTGCGAAGAACTCAAAACGCCCCAGATCGTATGTTAAACAGAGCCTGCAGCCGAATTAATATCGACCACAAACCAGATATTGAAAATCGTTCAAACTATAGAAATATTGACACATCCTAATGCAACTATTTTCTTTCAGATGGCCGAGGGTGTGGCAGTTGGCGTGCACCAAGCAAATATACCAAACGGACGCCTAATTTACGATTTGATCACTGCGAATAATCTTGGTGGAATCCGTTCATTAGTCAATCCGTTAACCCTATGCCATCGGCAGTCGATTGTCTGCCAACCCGTCTGTCATAAAACCCTTCTAGGACGTGCTTGTGAACTTGGCTTCCCAGATATCGCGAAATATCTCCTGGACGAATGTGGAGCTGATATCTCGGAACGTTTCTCTCGTCGACAAACATCCGTAACACCATTACGAATCTCTGTCAGTAACCTAGACGTTGCAATGATTATTTTATTGTTAAATCGCGGAGCTGTTTCTGTCGATAAACACGGGGCGAGACTTTGCGCTCTGTACGCTTTGAAGAAAAAGTATTTCTTTGTGACATCGGTTTTGCGCAATTATAGAAATCCAGCGGAACATCTGGACGACACCTCAGAACTTCCGGATATACTTTCGAGGGCGACAGAAATGCATTTCAAAGCTAAAAACGTAGTTTAAATTCCGAGTCTATTTTGAGAGCTTCGGCACGTGGAGATATTGGCAAAATTAAAATTCTACTCAGAGATGGCATACACCCCAAAGTAAACGACTTGTCTGAAGAGAACGCCTTGTGCAAGGCCATCTTGTATCAGAAGAGCAGCGCGGAGTATTTTCTGTTAAATTATAGAGTATTCTCTTTAAAGGATCATGTTAGGGCTCTGGATTTGTGCGGGGCGAAATTTGTAGTATTTAAATCGAACTTTGAGAAAGGTCTTCGATGTTGGAGGAAAGCAATACGAATTCGTACCCAAGAATTTTTTGACGTTTCAGATAACCTTCAAGGTGCTCTTATCTATCTTGAACCAGCTGTCGTGACGTTCGACTCGGAAGCGTTCAGCTGTTCTACGCAAACGGCCGAGAGTTGCCGAGCTGAAGCAGCGAGCAGCCGACATTTTTGATACGGTGCTGCGTCCTATGATAATGTTTTGCTTGTTTTTTTTTTTGTTTTTTTTAGGGTTACGGTTAGGGGTTAGGGTTAGGAATTTTTTTAAAGAAACAAACGAAGAAAAGTAAACATATTTACATGAATTTTTTGGAAGAAACAACAGGAAAAAAACATAGCGAGGTTACTGTTATAAAATGAATACTGTATTTTTATTTACAAGGAATTTTTTTGAAGAAATCCCCCCCAAAAAACTAACCAAAATTACTGTTAATACGACATATTTTTTGTAACAAAGTTATCGGCTGCTCGCTGCTCGCTGATTGGCTTATCGCAATCGGCTCGTCAACACTCGGCCGTTTGCGTAGGACAGCCGAACGATTCCGAGTCGAACGTTACGACAGCTGGTTCAAGATAGATAACAGTACCAATTTCAAAATGAACTGCAGACTAATTTGGGAGTTGAGTTCAGTTGTGAAGAACAACTTGACAAACTGGAGGATAATGAGGCCGAGCTTTACATCCAGGCATTAATAATGTTGGTCCGTTTGCTTTCTTCCATCGGCGAAGTCCTTAATAATGCGTTTGTGATTGTCGCTAACCAGCGTGTATTTCATACCGATCTATTGCGGGCGATAAAAGTGCTCGGTGGACTGTCTGAACTCCCATATTCGCCCGTAAGTGGGTGCGTTTACCCTTTCCAGAGGTCTACCGAATTATTAAATTACTTGTTTCGCAGTCATTTTCATGGTGACCCTTCGTACCCGGGTGACTTTTTATTAAAGTTTAGAAATCTGCTATATTTTATAAACGGGGTTAACTGGAAAGTGTTTGTTAACGGCGAGAACGAATTTCATCTTTTAGTTTACGTAGAACTTCTCATACTTTTCCTCAGAAACATAATCACCATAAAAAAGGTTGATCTTCGCACACGTGACGAGGTTTGGATTAAAGATGGGGTCAGCAGGATCCTTCGGTGTCATTCTGATCCTTACTCAACTACGTTACTTCACCTCGCGATCAAAGAACCAACTGCCTATGTTGTCATTCCCTTCATTCTCAGTTGCTCCGCTGATGCCAATTGCACGGACAATGTAAATAACACCCCATTGCACATGATCTCACTCTTGAGAATAGATAGAACCTATCGCTTACATTTGGTAAACTTGTTGGCAGATGCCGGCGGCCATATTGATTCAGTTAATAATTTCGGTACAACCCCATTCATGGCTCTGAAAGTAAACGGCGATATTCAAAACCTTTTAAAATTTCGGTCTTAACAATGCTTGGCTGCTCAAACTATTTATAAGTATAACATCAAGGTCCCGGATGTATATCCTAAAATCTTACGTTCATTCATAAAACTTCATTCACATTAAGGACTTTCATCTCGCACTGTGCGTTGTGTTAACTGAATCCATACCGCTTACTCAATATTTGGTCAACTGTTTAAATTTATCAATTTTTAACCATATACACTTCTTAGAAATTTATGGTTTTTAAAATTTCTATCGTAAAATATATTTCTACGTGGATTTATTTCCATTCGAAATGTTTAGATTTTATTTTTTTTCAATATAATCTCTGGTCAAACTCAGTATCTGTTAATGCTTATATTCATTTTCTGCGGAATTTCCCCCCTGAGAGAAACTCTTCCAACCAAACAATATATATCTTGACCGTTACTTCAACCAACGTCAATCTTGTTTCAAAATACTTACTCCAGTTTTTATATCATGAATACTAAATAAACATTTTTAATCGTGTAGTGCTAGTCAAAACAAAATAACTTAAAAAGAAATCTTTATTTAATTATTTGCACAGACCGGAGTTGCCTGGGAGTTTTCACTTCATATATCTATTTTATTTACCATACAATTTCATTTTTCTATCAACTATTTTAAGTATGTTATTTATTTATTTTTAATTTTACAGATCGCACTTATTCGTATCTGCGCACACATTATATCGGATCAAAACATTTCATAAAAAAACTTAAATAAGCAAATGGCCACTTATGTGTCGACATATAACGTCTCTTCAAAGCGTCTTGTTTCTCAACTTAGCACCAACCATTGTGACGTCAGCAGATAAAGTACTGCCGTACTAGTTTAAAATGATGTTTTAAATTTGTCAAAAGAAATGTATATTGAACATCTGCACCTACCTGATGTTGTTCGGAGTCTTTTTTACTTTAATTTCGTTTGTTTATTTTTTTAAAAAATGTTTTAGTTCTTTCTATCGACTATTTAACAAGTTATTAATTTTGTGTTTTTATATATTAACAATCCCTGATGTTCATATTTGCACATAATGTCCTATCAAAGTATTTCACGAGTAATATCAACAAACAACCCGTCAGAAATCGAGGATAACGTGACGTAAGAAAGACACCAGTCATGTAGTGTATAATTTGTGTGGAAACGAAGGAGAGAATATTGTCAATATTAATCAAGGGAAGCGCGATAGCGCTCTATCCCTTAATAGACTTCAAAAACGACCTACGCTAGAAATCTCATTTCTTTGATCAGTCATAACTCAAAAACCCAATAAACCAAATTATTTAAAACTTTGCGCAAAATTACAATTTGATAGGTTCTATAAGTGTGTAGAATTTCAGCATCATTAGTCAAAGCAACCCAGAGATCCAGAAAGGTCAGGAGTGATTTTGTGTTATCTGTGTGTACGTACGTACGTGTGTGCTACCCTGTATCTCATCAACTATTTGATGGATTCAGCTGATTTTTGGCAGAGATAGAGGTTCTAGGGTCTAGTTGATGGCATTTTAATTTCAGTTTACTATATACCTGAGTTTTCCAGAAAATTCAAAAAAACCTTAAAAATTACCATTGTCTTGAGGCATAGCCTTTACAAAAGTAGTGACATTCCATGATAAATGCCAGTATACTGAAATCATGTGCCCTTAATAGGGTTAAGATGAAAATTCATATACACTAAATGTACAAAAGCAAGGAAATTCCCAAATTTTTACACTTTTATTGTCATTAAGGGCATGACTACATATCAACCCAGCCATTTCATTATCACATCACTACAGTATACATCTCTATGCATGAGTGGATGAAGTGTGTGAGGTGCGCTGAAGAAAAAATCCTACCAGTAAAATACATAGCCCTGTTGTGCTCGCATACCCTTAATGACAATAAAAGTGTAAATATTTGGGAATTTCCTTGCTTTTGTACATTTAGTGTATATGAATTTTCATCTTAACCCTATTAAGGACACATGATTTCAGTATACTGGCATTTTTCATGGAATAAAATTATAAATAAGATTGTTCAAGGTTATATTTTAGTTTACGCTATTTTGTGTGTGTATATCTACCTCTCACAACGGTAAGAGTTGCTAGAAGGTCAGGAAAGTGAGATTGAAAAGCCAGCGCTCTAGAGAAAGAGGAGTCTGGCCTAGAAATATTATTATCCATTTATTTACCTCCTCTCCAGGAGGCTATACGCAACGTCATGTGGGGTTAGCTAGCACACTAGGATCAGCATACAAAATTAATGAGCAGCCTCGTCGGCATTACCCGATAGGTGCGCCTCAGGCGATAAGCAATAAACTAACCCCTTCTCGGCGGAATCAAAGCCAGAAAGCCAAGACGGTACCTGTCTACAGTGTAGTATCAATCGGAACAAATACTACACTCTGATCTTAGCGAAAACGCCAAGTTATTTACCTCAAGGAGACAAGGTCTACGTATTTTATTTATCTCTTTTCTAGGGTGCTATATACAAAGTCACATGTGCTCTATCAAAAATGCCTCAGCAGTCCCATTAGCTTTACCAGGTAGGGGCGCCTCGGCCGATTAGCATCAAACTAACCCCTTTCCCAAAGTGTGAAAAGGCAAAGCTTGGGAGGGTGAACATCCTAGACCTGCACAGGGCAATAGTTCAGACCGGCGGAATCAAGGACCGAAGGCCAAAAATGGTACCGGTCTACAGAATGTAGCCTCCATCGGAATAGATACTACACTCTGATCTCAGCCAAAAGGCTAATGAGCAGAAATCCAATTCCTTCCCACAGCAGGAATATGTGACATAAGGTCAGAAGGGGGGGGGAGTCAAGCCAGCGACCCTAAAGAAGGACCACTCTGGGCAGCCCCATCGGCATTCCCCGGTCAGGGCGCCCCAGGCAGTAAGCGATAAACTTACTCCTCCCCAAAGAGCGGAGGCAAACCTGGGAGGGTGGACCTCCTAGAACTGCACAGGACAAACCCACAGACCGGCGAAATCAAGACCCAAAGGCCAAGACGATACCGGTCTATGGGGTTCAGTATCCATCGGAACAGATACTACACTTTGATCCCTAGCCCAAATGCCAAGAAGCAGGTATGTATCTACCTCCCACAGAGTAAAGTGTAACAAAAGGTCGGAAAGTGGTTTTTTATAAGTCAGTACCCTAGAGGAAGAGCACTTGTGACCCTCAAAAATTGCCTGAGTAGCCCCGTCGACATTCCCCGGTAGGGGCGCCTCAGGCGATTAGCAATAAAGTAACCCCTTCTCAAAGGGTGAAAAGGCAAAGCTTGGGAGGGTGGACCTCCTTGAACTGCACAGGACAAATCCACAGATTGGCGTCATCAAGCTCCGAAGGCCAAGACGATACTGGTCTGTAGGGTGTAGTATCCATCGGAACAGATACTACACTTTGATCTTAGCCAAAGGGCCAAGAAACATGTTTTTTGTCAATAATTATTCGATTAATATGATACATAGATTAGGGTAAATATGTTTTTCATATCATTCTTATTTTCATAGATCAAGCTTTTCACGGTAAAAGCGCGATGACTGTCAACGTTTAACAACGGAGGATATATGAATAAACAATATTAGGCTACATTCCAGTGACCAATATTTTATTCATTTTACTGATCATCTTTTAAAAACAAAAACTGCGGTGCATTTTACGGAGCGTTCCGTTCACAGAAGAACATTCAACATCTGTATGTCAATCTCGGATCTTATCTCTGTAGACTTTTCAGTTCACCTGTAGAAAAAATACACAGCAATGCAGTAAACAAAAATAAATAAATAAAAACAACTCAGATTTATTTAATTTTAATTCAGAAGAGCAGCCATCTTGCTTTATGAAGTTAAGCCATGATAAATACGCAGAACATTTCCCAGTAAAAACACCTAGATAAGTTAATAGATTATTAGTTGAAAGTAAACAAAAAAATGTGTTTAAATACCTTTATCAATATACAAATACTAATGATTGTACAAGGTATGCACTTTAGAGTTAAATTGAAAAGAGAATCATTTCAAAGTATAGAGATACGAAACCACATGGCACAAATGAGATACAATCATGAAAATGCAGAATGTTATTGTTTTTCATTTTCTCTTTGCAAGATTTTATTATGTTGTGCAAAGCCCCCACCCCAAAAATAAAGTGTTTCTCTATAAAACAACCAAACGGCATTAAATAACCCGAAAAGCGTTAATATGTCGTAAACGAAAACAACGTAACCAAAAATCATGAATAAATATTTGAAGCATAAAAATTTTAACCAAAATGACTGGATTTTGCATTGAATAACCCGAAAAGGGTTGATATGCCGTAAAACTAAACAAGCAAACCAGTTAAGCAGACTCAACTGGACTGTCACAAGGATGACTATTATAACATCAAGAATAATGCAATACAATTATTATTAACCATCAAATTAAAAAAAGAACCTGATTTATGATAAAGATGTCAGGTGTTAAATAACATAAAACATGACACATCTACATAGAGGTCATCTACATTTTAAATTCTAGAATAGCAAGGACCTCATTGATAACGCAACGAAGCTGTCGCCAACCAACAGACAAAGCGTCATCCGATATTAAAATGTGTGCAATACGCGCACTCGAAGGTCGGAGATTAAGCGGTCGAAACGTTGAGAATAACTCCCAAGATGATAACATTAGTCTTAATAATCCAAATACAAATCACCTTATTGCTTGTATTGTTGGATAATGGCCTTATGGGAATGGACGTATCTGTTGGAAATTGTTGGTTTGACTTGCGCGAATTAACGCGGAATGGACCGGCAGTTGAGTGCAGATTACGGCCAGTTCTCACAGGCGGAAATCACAGACGTGTCAGGGTCGCCGTGTGACGAGACCCCGGATCAAGGGTTGGTGTGCACCTGCGACACGCTCTGTGACGACACAGGTCCTTGCGTGGGAAACAGGGGGTCCGTGACGTCACTCGTTCCTTGTGAGAAGCGAGTTTCGTCAGTCTGGGTTTTGGAGGCAAACCGATGAGACGTGATTGTTAAAATGTAATTTACAAAAGATAAGGGAAATATTTCCGTAAGAAAATACAAGCGAGAGATATCATTTCCCCCTCTCTATGAATGGTTAAGAAAATAATTGTTAACTAACTACGATAAAGTAGTTATTGCTCTCTCTCTCTCTCTCTCTTTCTCTCTCTCTCCCCCTCTCTCTCTCTCCCCCTCTCTCTCTCGACGTAGTGAATGACGCCCAACTGATATAACAAACGCTTGTAATAAAAATAATTGAAAGTAAAAAGATTGTGTTTGGTGAGTCGTGGAGTTTTTTAGTAGACAACAGACGGCGTGGTTCACGGCAGGAAGGAAAGAAGAAAGAATTCATCCACTAGACGACACGACCCTCTACACAGCGAGGGAGAAAACTAAAGGTATGCAAACAATATATGAAATATGTGATTTATGATGTTTTAAAAATGACGAGTATTAAATGTGAACTGCCACGGCCCTTTAAGGGACTAGTATACGAAACGAGTAAAGCCACGGCCCTTTCAAGAACTAGTGTACGAAACGAGAACCGCCGCGGCCCAAGAGTGGGTCTATGCAACATATACCTTTTTGGTGCCGTGGCCAAGATTTTCTTAAAAGAAGAAAAAACAGTAGTATCTTTAACTATCAATAATTTGTTAGTACTACTCGTTGGTTCAGAGTCCATTTACTAAAATAGCAATACAGCATACCGGGTATTTTGTACTTGCTGATAGGACGGCCTCTTGTGGTTCAAGGTTTGAGTCCGTGAACTATTAGGTGGATAACGTCATAATGTCAGCCAAAATAAAACATTTACCTCCATCCTTATTATTGGCCAGGTAATAAAGAAAGAAACAACAAGTGCACTCGAAACGTCTTCACAAACTGCTCACGATACAGTAATTGCCGATCCAGAGAACAGCAATTTCTGCCGCTTTTGTCAGAAATATCACTCAGGGTATTTGAGGGCAAACTAGGGAAGCCGAGAGTTTCGGGTGGCGTCCAAAAGTATATCCACGATGAACTTTCCGCTCTCTGTGATTTCTATCTAGAACAATCCCCACAAATATTCGAAATTCGTCCTTAAAATTCTTCCATCTCATTAACCATTATCCTCGAGCGACATCTGACCTTGATAACTATATATACATGACAAAAATCTAACAGTTTTATATCGCTATTTAACTATGAGTTTATTTGCTGCTAACGGGAATCGAACCTACAATCTCAAGACTGTCACTTAAAACTAGAAACATACCCCACAAATATTCAAAATTCGTCCTGAAAATCGTTTCTATAACCATTATAACCATTATCCTTGAGCGGCATCTGGCCTTGACACGGTATGACATATTTTTCGTAAAAAAAAAACAAAAACGCAAACATTTTATAGTAAATAACGAACGCTTCCCACTTACATATAACAAAATGCTAACATATGTATATCACTACTTTATTGCCAGTTTATTTGCTGCTAGCGAGATTCGAACCTTCAACCTCAAGACTCACTTAAAACGGCCTTTTGGCTAAGATCAAAGTGTAGTATCTGTTCCGATGGATACTGCACCCCATAGACTGGTATTGTCTTGTCCTTCGGGACTTGATTTACGCCGGTCTATGGGATTGTCCTGTGCAGTTCTAGGAGGTCCACCCTCCCAGGCTTTGCCTCCCCTCTTTGGGGAGGAGTAAGTTAATTGCTTACTGCTTGAGGCGCCCCTACCGGGGAATGCCGACGGGGCTGCCCAGGCAATTTTTGATGGTCAGAATGCTCACCTCTCGGGCGCTGGCTTTTCAACCCCCACTTTCCGACCGGACCTTGGGTCACATCTTACTTGTGGGAGTAGGATAAAACTGGCCTTGTGCCTAACTCCTGGAGAGGAGTAAATAATACTTAAACCCGATAGTTACTTAATACATTACGCCATCTGTTATTGTCTTGCTATAAATACGATGAAATTAACTGAATCTAGAATTTCAATTATTGTACATGGAACCTTTTCAAAATAATTTTCTCCGTAAACCTTGATCCTATCTACGACATTAACCAATTCCTTTGCAACTCTTAGGCAAGGTAATTGCTTCTACTAACACCCTAAATCACTCCTTCCAACTCCTTTCTTCTTTCTTTCTGTCGACCCTATTTCCTAACCCTGTATGCTACACAAGCTCCAACCCCCAGACTAAAAACTGCGCTCAATGTTGAGGCCCCAAAATTTGAGTGCAGTATCCCTACTTTGTTCCCTCTTACTCCCAGGTCCATTCTGTCTCAGAATGGAAGTACATCCAATGTCCACATCATAAATAGACGCTGTCGGTTGCAAATTTTTTGTTTGCAAAATGTACGTCTACAAAAATAATCTACAAACGAAGCAGTTACAAAACATATGAAGGGTTTCGGCATAAAATGATTCGGACGACGGTGACGTGCCATAACAAAGTAAACACCTAGTAAACCAACTAATTTACAGCGAACTTCGGTAATCTTTTTCTTTGCGTGTCTTAGCAGCATGTTCTTGTACGATGTTATTTGCCAAGGCAATTGGTGGTTTTTCCTCGGCGATGCTCTGAATTTGAATTCTTCGAGATTTGGTTATAACGAATTATTCTTTGCGTGTCTTTGAAGATGTGGTCCTATGACAGTTTCACACTTTTTCATGCAGTCCTTTGCGTTAATGTTGCACTCTGCAAGACCTTTCAAGTTGCACCAGTAGGGAAGTAGTCATCTCTATCAATTCACTGTTTTGATAGCTCATCGTAATACAGCTTCTTCTCTGCACCCCCTCTCTTACAGGCGTGATGTTGCTAGTCTCAGTCTTTTCTATAAGTGTTCTTCAGAATTATGTGATCTATTAACTGCTTCTTTTGTTCCAGCTCGTTTGACTCGTTGGTCTAGTGGTCTCCATCAATTCGTAAGTTTGATACCTCATTGTAATACATCTTCCTATTCCAGTAGCTTATTTCCTAAGAACCGCAGGCTTGTGGAACTCTCTTCCTGATGACTGTTTTCCTCCTACCTATTGGCCTTAGTCTTTTCAAGATTAAGGCCAATAGGCGTCTCTTGTCTTTGCGATAATCATATTTCGTTCTTGTTAGATCCTTACATCAAGTGGCTTCATGCCTTGTCTGGTGCTATTTTCGTGGAAATAAGATCAACTCACTAGATTTCGAAATCGGCTGTGTACTTTGTCCAGCTACGAACGAGTATTCTGTATGACACCTCCTCTGATGTAGCAGTTTTTTTGTTGTTGTTTTTTTTAAATATGAACAGAAACCATCACTTAATCAAGGCCGTGGACAAGTGTTAATGTGATTTCTATTTATCCCCCAGGAGATTAGACACAAGTGTCATGTGGGTTTGATGGAAGCGTTTTCGTCGATACCAATTAAGCCACTGTGCCATCCCCAGTAACAGTTGTAGTCTATGTTTGGCGGCATATTATTTTTCTACAGTTATAGGATTGCGCTTAGAGTCATTGTTGATATATTATATTATTTGGCAAATTCTGACTACTGTTCTCATCTTATGTTATTTTAGCAACGCCCGCAAGGATCTGTGGCGCAAAGGATATAAGTGGTTAGTAACAAACAGTTCAAAGGGACAGTCTTGCATTTTCCGAAACAGTACCATTGTCGTCCTTTGATCAAGCTTCTTTTAGATTTGGAGTTCTTCATGTTCCTGGAGGAGATCAGGTTAGCCCTGACACCGATGAAAACAACCACCAACGGTTGCTCCGATCGTCGAGGAAAGTTGTCATCTGTAGCCTTAGTGATTTAAACATTCGCCAATGCAACGTTGTTATTTTCACTTTGAATTACGCTTAATATACGTCATTACTTGCCATAAATTGTACCCAGACCACAGACCGCCGGATTCTGATGCAGACTTTGGTACTTATATCGATCTTGACCCAGTTTTCGCGAGTTTCTTGTCGGAAGCGTTCGGCTATCCTACGCAAACGCCCGAGAGATGACGAGCCGATTTGTACCAGACGACAATTTTGATACGGTGCTGCGTCCTATGATTTTAAGTTATATTTTCAAGAAATTTTCTAAAAGAAACAACAAAAAAAACAACAAAAACATAGCGAAGTTACTGTTATCAAATAAATATTTTTTTAATTTTAATACGTTGCTGCGTCCTATAATTTTTAGTTATATTTGCAAGAAATTTTTTAAACAACAAAACAAATAAAACAAGCAAAACAGAGCGAAATTACTGTTATCAAATAAACATTTTTAACCCTAACCCTAAACCCTAAACCCGAACCCTAGCAACAACAAAAAAACAAAACAAGCATAACATTAAAATCATACGACGCAGCACCGTATCAAAATTGTCGTCTGGTATAAATCGGCTCGCCATCTCTCGGGCGTTTGCGTAGGATAGCCAAACGCTTCCGACAAGAAACTCGCGAAAACTGGGTCAAGATCGATAGAAGTACCCAGACATTTTTTTTGGATTTCACCAGATTACTTTTAGCCGGGCTGCGACACTAGTGTCACTGGGTTTCAGACCAATTTGCTTTGTGTAGTCTTGCCAGGAACCAAAGGTTTTTGTAGAATGCCATCTAGAGTAAACTAAACTTCGTACTATATCTACTGCGCCACCTGTCCTAAGTGGTAGTTATCTGAAGGTTGAAGGTTCAATCCTCAGTACAGGCGACACGAAGAATTGCGAATTACTGAAGACTTCTCCTAGTCATGGCTGACAGAACGAGAACATGGAACCCCCGTAGATTAAATAAAGTGTTTCATTCGAAATTTCGTCCAGATTCCTGAGTTCGACAGAAATATTCCCGAGCTCGAAAAGATACACATTAAGAAGACCAGAGGTTACAGCGGTCGAAACGTTGTGATGATAACACTTAAGATGGGTATAGTAGTCCGAATAATCGAAATTATACAAATTATCAATCCTAATCCTAAAAAAATTTAGAAACCCAAAAAATAATCTAATAAGAAAGTGCCACTTGTGTTTTGAATGTTAAAAAATACTTATATATCTTCAACATCCAAATAGCATTGAAAAAAACCCAGCAGCTGCTACGCGATAGAGGCGCGATCCCCGCATCGACCTTTCTCCAACTTTTGACGGAAACATTAAACGGCATTTGGTTTACACCCCCATTTTTATTCTTTTTGCAAATACACATTTGCGGAGATCGTTGATTTAGAACTGAGCAATCATTTATGCAAATACGGCCAGCATGGATTGCGTTCTAAAGTATAAAATAGAACCGTTGCAGTGAGAATTTACGAAAGAACAGCTTAACAAACAAAAAGGTAATTGGATTTTGGTCTTATTATCGGCAGGTTATTTACTTTTCGAATGATTTACTGGTGCATTTCCAGTTTAGCGGATACTAAAAAAAAATTGAGGAATATCTGTTTGATGTACGTACCTGACACGGGCTGAATATATCTTATACCTAAAATCACGTAAATTAATCAAGTAGTTTATTTTATAAAAGAAAACTAAAATGTATCGATTTGCGAACAGGAAGTGAAATTATGACAGCCATTTTTGGATTATTCAAAGGTGAATAACTTTAAATGAATTACGTAAATGAATAAAAATGGCTTCATATTTGCACTTCCTCTTCGTAAATCGCTAAAATTGAATTTTCTTTGATAAAATAAAAACTACTTGATTGATTTACGTGAAATTTGGTATAAGATTTATGCATCCCTGGACAAGTATGCACGTCAAACAGATATTGTTATATATTAAAAAAAAAAATGTTATCGAAATTATCCCCTAACTGGAGATGCACGGATTCACCTGTAGCTTTTCTCTGAAATTTTAGCCTTATCTCTGAAGAATGTTGGTATTGATATCGATCCTGAACCAGTTTTCGTGAGGTTCGACTCGTAAGCGTTCGGCTGTCCTACGCAAACGCCCGAGTGTTGACGAGTCGAATGGTACCAGACGACAATTTTGATACGGTGCTGCGTCCTGTGATTGTAAGTTATATTTTCAAGAAATTTTCTAAACGAAACAACAAAAAAATACAAACAAAACATAGCGAAGTTACTGTTATCAAATAAAAAATTTTGTTATTTTGATACGTTGCTGCGTCCTATAATTTTTAGTTATATTTGCAAGAAATTTTTTAAACAACAAAACAAATAAAACAAGCTAAATAGACCGAAATCACTTTATCAAATTAATATTTTTAACCCTAACCCTAACAAAAAACAAGCAAAACATTATTATCATAGGACGCAGCACCGTATCAAAATAGTCGTCTGGTAGAAATCGGCTCGTCAATTCTAAGGTGTTTGCGTGGGACAGCCGAACGCTTCCGAGTCGAACCTCACGAAAACTGGTTCAGGATCGATATCAGCTCCAGAATTTTTTCATTATTTTTCTCCGACACTCTGAACTTTAAATTATAAATGTTCTGTATCAAGTCTTTGTTAAATAACTCTGCTCTCCAAACAATTACCATAGCGTAAAAGCTGTTCATCAGAACTAAATCTACGTCCTTGACAATCGATCGACCTTTTTTTTTTTTCTTTTTTTTTTTTTTTTTGTGACTTTTTTTTTTTTTCAAATAGGTTTTCTTTTCTTATCCATGATTGTTTATCGTAATTATAATATTACGTTATTTTCTAGAAAACCATTCGGAAAATTACTACTTTTACCTATTAAATATTTTAACTTATTCGAACGTTTACATGTTGCAATTGTTTTATTTGCAGTTGAAGCCATTCTCACAAGCATTCGGCCGTTGCACTCTCCCGCATTCTTCTATCCTTGCTCGTCTTTTAGGAACTTCGGTCATAAAATTACTCCCATTCCATCTTTTAATTCCTTCACAGATGTCTAAAACCAATCAATTACAGGTCCTTCATCAGGAGTCGAACTCACTTTCTGCATAGAATTAATTTCAGATAATCTTTTAAGCAACGCCTATATTAACGTTACGGTAGCTTGGTACCATGCTTTATTTTTCTCTTTCCGGCCTAATTTTCTGTAGAACTGTTTCATTCTTGAGATGACTATTTCTTATACGCGATCGTTCCACAGTATATTTGTAATTTTCTTTTAATATTTCATAGATATCCGTTCAGACAATTAAACTTACTTTTACTTATAAAATGTGTTAATGCGAACTTTTACATGTTCTTTTTATTTGCAGTTGCAGCCATATTCACAACGTTTAACTCGTGGCACCCTTCATGCTTTTTCTGTCTTTTTTCGCAGTCTTTTGGGAATGTGTGAAATGAGATTACATATATTTTGATGCTTTTTCAGATGTCTAGAACTAGTCAATTTAAGTGCCTTCATCAGAAGTTGAACTCAAAATTTATGGAAATAATTAATTTAAGATCTTTTAAGCAAAACCTATAATCAACATTACGGAATTGATATCGCCGAAGCGACATAAGAAAAAGATAAATGGTTAACTCTAACCCTAGGAAAAGGAGTAAATGGTTAACTCTAACCCTAGGAAAAGGAGTAAATGGTTAACTCTAACCCGGAGAAAGGAGTAAATGGTTGCCCCCGGAGAAAGGAGCAAATGGTTGCCCCCGGAGAAAGGAGCAAATGGTTGCCCCCGGAGAAAGGAGCAAATGGTTGCCCCCTAACCCGGAGAAAGGAGCAAATGGTTGCTCCCTCCCCTAACCCGGAGAAAGGAGAAAATGGTTGCTCCCTCCCCAACCCGGAGAAAGGAGAAAATGGTTGCTCCCTCCCCAACCCGGAGAAAGGAGAAAATGGTTGCTCCCTCCCCAACCCGGAGAAAGGAGAAAATGGTTGCTCCCTCCCCAACCCGGAGAAAGGAGTAAATGGTTACCCCCTCCCCCTCCCTAACCCGGAGAAACGAGTAAATGGTTACCCCCCCTAACCCGGAGAAAGGAGTAAATGGTTGCCTCCCCTTCCTAACCCGAAGAAAGGAGTAAATGGTTATGTAAATGCGTTAAAGAATGAATGAGATCATTCTACTTTGTAGCTAGAGAGTAGAGCGGCCGAAATGTTGTGGAAACTACAGCAACCGAATAGTGAAAACACTTAAAAACAAAAAAAATATTGTCAAATACTAATGCTACTTCTTTTATTTCAGATGGCCGAGGGTGTGGCAGTTGACGTACGCCAAACTAATTTATCAAACGGACGCGACCTACACGAGTTAATCGCTGCCAATAATTTCGATGGAATCCGCTCACTACTTAATCCGTTAACCCTGCGTAATCGTCAGTTGATTGTCCGCCAAAAGGTCTCGAATAAAACGCTTCTCGGACATGCTTGTGAACTCGGCTTCCGAGATATCGTGAAATATCTCCTGGACGAATGTGAAGCTGATATCTCAGAGCGGTATACTCATCGTCAAATATCGGTATCACCATTGCGAGTCGCTATCGATAATCTGGACGTTTCAATGGTCATTTTATTGCTAAATCGTGGAGCGGTTGTCGTTGATAAACGCGAAACAAGACATTCGGCTACTTACGCCTTTAATAGCAAGTATCTTTCGTTGGAATCTATTATAAATCATTACATCTATAGAATCGAACCCAAGTACGACATCCCGGAATTGTTTCATTTGACAATCGATATTGTTTTAAATGATAGTTCTGCCCCTATTATAAGCGCTTCGGCGTGTGGAGATATCGACAGAATGAAAACCTTATTAGCGTATGGAATAAACGCCAAAGGAACCAACTGTACTGAAAATAATGCCTTGTGCATGGCCATCTTGAATGAGCAGAGCGACGCTGAACATTTTTTGCTGAATTATAGGGTCTTCTCCGTAAAGGATCATGTGCGGGCCCTGGAGTTGTGTGGGGCGGAATTTATAGCATTTCGATCAAACATAGAGAAAGGTGTGCTATGTTGGAAAAGGTCACTACGAATCCGTAACGAACATTTCTTTGACGTCTCAGATAAATTTCAGAATAGAATTAAAACTGATTTAGGATTTGAATTCTTCTGTGAAAAACAGCTCGACATACTGGCGAATCATAAGGCCGAGCTTTATATACAGGCGTTAATAGTGTTTGTCCGTTTGTTTCGCCCGTTCGGTGAAATGCTTCACAATGCGTTTGTGATAGTCGCCAAGCACCGTGTATCCACTAAGGACCTATTACGAGCGATAAAGGTACTCGCTGAATTATCGGAATTGCTACATATACCTGAAAGTGGGAACGATGACCCTATAGATATGTCTGTCGCAGCATTAGAGTTCTTGATTCGGCGTGACTTTTATAGTGATCCCTCAGACATGGATGACTTTTTCTTAAAGTTTAGAGATCTGATAGATTTTATAAATGGGGTTAACTGGAAAGCGTTGTTCAGCAGCCAGAAAGAATTTTTCTTTTTCGTGCACCTGCAGTTTCTTATGCTTGTTCTTAGAAAAATAATGTTCACGAAAAATAGTGACCTTTGCTCTAAAGATAAGGTTTGGATTAAATATGGGATCAGCAGGATCCTTCGGTGTCATTCCGATCCTTACCCTACCACGTTACTTCACCTCGCGATCAAAGAACCAACTGCCTATTCCGTCATACCTTTTATTCTTAGTTGCTCGGCTGATGCCAATTGCACGAACAACCTAAAAAGCACCCCGATGCACGCAGTGGCCCAACTGCCAGCAGATGTATATGATCTCTTAGATCGGGTTCACTTGTTAGCAGACGCGGGCGGCCATATTGATGCAGTTAATAAACGTAATGTGACCCCATTTATGATGCTGAAAGTTGCGGGTGTTATTGAAAACCCTTTAAGATTTTTATCCCTGCAATGCCTTGCTGCACAAACTATTCATAAGTATAACATTAGGGTCCCAGAAATATATCCTAAAATCTTACGATCATTCATAAAACTTCATTCACATTAAGGACTCTCATCTCTTCAAGCTTTGCCTTGAATCCACAGCACAATCCACATCGTTTATTCAATATAGGTCCACTGTTTTATTTCTCAAATTTTAACCATTTTTATTTCTACGAATTTGATAGGTTTTAATTTTTCTCCAGAGAATATATTTTTACGTTGGTTTGTGTTCATTCTTGTGTTGGGACGATTACTCGAAATCAGGAATCGAAAAAATCGAGTCATTTGGGGGGTATCGGAATCGGAAAAGTGTTTGCCTATTTTTTCATGACAAAAACGACTTTTTTATTGTTTTTCTTTTTTTGTTTCTTTTCGTTTAAAACAGAATTTTCCATTGCTGGTACCAATGATAAAATGATCAATATTTATTGATTTTTTTTTTTTTAACTACATATAAAACTACACTCTATAGATCGCCCATGTGTAATTTTACGTTTTCGAGAATCTGTACATGGGTTTTTATCCGAAAATTTAAAAAAAAAAAAAAAAAAATCTATAGCAAAATATGTGCAGATTTGCAAAGAATCGGAATCGGTTGTTGTATCGGAATCGGAGAAAATATTGGAACTGTCCCATCACTAAATTTCATATTTTCGATTTTCTTTTTTCTTTTTTTCTATTTGTCAATTTCAAGACTTGATTCTAAATCTTTCCTTCTTCGAAGACTTCTCTGCCAAGGATTTCTCTTCTATTCAAACAATTCTTCTCACTTATACAGGGTGTTTCAAAAGTCTTGAACATAACGATTTTTAATAACTCAAAAACTATTAGGAGTTGAAAAATGAAATTGGTACCGTTGGAAAGGTTAAAGTTTCAAGTTTTGTGGGGAATCTTCAAAGTTGCTCAATATGAGCACCATTCGTCACACGGCAGACATCTAGTCGATAGTCCATTTCCTGCCAAACGCGTTCCAGCATCTTGACGTCAATGGTTCCCACAACTGCCGTTACTCGAGCCTTTAGTTCGTCAATATCTCTTGGAAGGGGCGGCACATAGACTTGTTGCTTGACAAAGCCACAAAGGAAAAAGTCACACGGGGTAAGATCTGGAGACCTAGGAGGCCAGGGCATGAGAACCGACACTTTTCTTGTTTTATAATTTTACCCCGTAATAAGTGAGGTGTTTAGTTGTGATCGACTTACAATTCCGTCCCTAGAATATAACCAATATATTTTCAATCGTGCTGTGCTCATAAAAAAAACATCTTCAAAACTAATCTTCATTATAGCAGCTGAATGTAACCGGAGTTGTCCGGGAGTCTTTTTACTTTTTTTTTTTTTCGCTTTTTTAACATTTTATTCCTTATATTTTTATTTTTCAAAATGATTTTAAATTTTCATGAGTCTATTTTTATTTTTATATTTTACAAATCCCGCTTATTCGTATTTAGTCATCTAATCATAAATATTTAAATAAGCAGAATTTCAAAGCCAGAGATAAATTGCTGATAACGTGGCTAATGCAAGGAAGAGGGGGCGCTAGCTTCTTTGTATATGCTTTGTGTTCAAGCGAAAAGGAGAAAATAGTGAAGATCAATGAAGTGTTATTACATTCGTTTATTCTAACTATTTAAAAATGTATTTCGAGAAATAGTACATCCAAAGTATAATTTTATAACTAAAAAGCAAAGCTATGTTGAATCTAGAAAACTGGACACCGGAAATCAGTTTGGGTAATTTACCTGTGGTTTAAATTTTACTGGAACTAAATAGAAAAATGTTTATATCTATAATTTTACATTTTTCTTGTGAATTTTATGAATCTCACTTCTAAATATGCGGTGGCGATACCAAATTCCATTGTTTAGCGAGGTTGACCTGAATGCAACGTCGAACACAAATGTCATATCGTCTGTATTTTATCGATTCTCTTCTCTTAGATTTGGAGAACCTTTTTTTTTTAAGGATTTCAGGTTACGCCGCCCTGATCGACACCGATGGTAACAAGCATCAGCGGTTTCTCTAAGCCACCGAATAAAGTCATCATCTATAGGCAGAAAGTGAGAATCTCTAGTCCTTACTTTCAATAAATTGTACAGACCAGAGGCCGCCGGATCCTGATGCAACCGCTTTACATCAGACTGCGACCCTAGTACCGCTGGGTGGTAGACCAATCCGCATTGGGTGGCATGGCCAAGAACCGAAGTTTTAGATACGATGCCTTTCAAATCCACACCTTTTGTTGGGTTTCTGCTTAATTTGTTAAAATAAATATTTCTGAAAACTAAATAATTTGAAATAAGTATCTGTTCTGATAATGAACGTCATCTTTTGTCCTGTCAGTGACTTCTAGACTGCAATTTTGTTTTGTGTCAAGAGTGCCGCTTTTACAGAGCCGGATTTTCTCTACATTATAAACTGATTTATGGTAAATAGGAACACAAGTCATTACATACATCGTAACCAACAATATTTACTAGACCACAAAGAGGTTGATATTTGCACTTAAAATGTTTAATCAGCATTGACGTCGCATATTTTAGTCTTGAAAATCAATGGAAAAAAACTGGATAATCTTATTTTATGCAGTAACAACGCAACTTAGCTATTTCTTTTTCAAATGATTATTGTGCATTTACATTGAATTAAGTTCAGTTGCAGTTTCAAATCAGATCGTGTTGACTTTTTTTTTTTTTTTTTTTTAATGCAATTATTTTTTGTAAATTCTTAGGAAAGAACTTATTCATTACCGACTTTTCGGCATATCTCTATTGCCCCAAAGTGTATGACATTTCTTTTTTCCTTTTTTTTTCTTCGATCAAAGTGACCTTTTTAACAAAAGTGACCCAGCACTCTACTTTGGACAAATTTGATCACAGCGTGCGATATTAAAACGGATCCGTTACAACATATTGAACCAAATTCTAAAACTTTATTATTTGAACTATTCTGACGTTATTATTTTCACGTTTCGATCGATACAATTTATTACTAACGGAGATTTGGTATCTGCCTGCCTATGGCTAAAGCTACTCTTAATTCTAATGTGATATCTTTCAATGTTCAATTCAGAGGGAGGGTATAGTGTAGTATCTGTTTTGTTTATGACAGCCATTTTGGGATTATTCAAAAGGGGGGATAACCGTAAATGAATTACGGCTGTCATATTTGCACTTGGTTGATGGTGAGTTTGTGCTCGAATGAATAATGCTTCGATGATGAAGAGGCGACGGCTACAATTATTACCAGTGAGGATAGCAGTGTTTTCAATCAATACTTTCCGGGAGTCCTTTTCGGATATTCCGTGTGCGATCAGATGTTGGTAGATGGAGCTGTGGGGGGTAGCAGTTTTAAATAATTTATAAGGAGAGTAGAAACTGGACCTTGAGTTTACTTTCAGCAGCCTCGTAATTCTCGCTTCCCTTATTTTGTCCTTTAGTCCTCACATTCCATGAGCGATTTTTCTGACAAAGAGGGAATAATTGTTGTTTTCTGGGTCGGGATCTATCCATCTAACACTTATCGTTGGCTAGTTTTTGACCTTGAAGTAGTATTGTTTTTAGCTCCTTACATCAGATGGCTTCATACTTTGTCTGGAGCGATTTCCATTAAAAATATATATTTGTCATTATATTCTTAATATCGACCGTACTGCGGATTGAACAGATTATCACTTAGCACTTTTATCCGCTGAAAACAGAACAGATATCAAAGATAAGAATTAATGAGGCTGAATTATATAAGCGACTGTCGTAATGGAGATTTTGTATCTGCCTGGCTATGGCTAAACTTATAATTATATTAATATTTCAATGAGATGAGTGTAGTGTAGTATATGTTCCGTTTTATTGGGGGGCGGACGGTAGTATATCTGATATGTTATCATACCATAGTCATAGGATAGCAAAAATATGCTAGCGAAAGCGGCATACATTTTCTTGTTTCTCTTTCTTTGTTTAACAGTAACCACTTATCAATGTTACAAGCCACTCGAAGACAAGAGCCTGTGACTGAAATGATTGCCAATCGATTAATGATATGAACTGGTTATTATTAATTGGGCGGATTTTGCCAACAATTTGTTGACGTTTGATTTTAAGCAGACCAATTTGTAATCGGCATGGAAGCAGTCCCACAGAAATGTGTTCCCAACACGAGAAACACTGTTCATCGAAATTCTGCTTGACGCTTGGTATAGAGGAGCTGGGGGTTAAAAATGAGTCATATTTTTCGATTTCGTATCAAAACGAGTTCTTGCTGTGAATGTCTACATGATATTTGAGCTCAGTCGATCGAATTCCAGAGAAATATTGATCAGTAATTTAGTTTTATAAATTGGAACTCAAATTCTGGTTGAAATGCGTTTCAAGACATACCTATGTATATGAAACCTTGTTTTTTACGAAAAAGGTGATTGTATTATTCTCTAATAAAAATAATACGCATTTTGTCGAGCAATTTTTATATATATATATATATATATATATATATAGATATCTTTATCCACAAATAATTTGACGAATTTTTACTTTTCGGCCACAATCCGTTTCAATGGCTTCTTAGCAAATTAAGTAAATAAATCCTGTCATGATTTAATTTTGGGATTTCAGAGATCCCCCAAAGATACCCGCTCCCCTTATTGATTTAGCCCTTTCTCTTCCCTTAATCAGTGTTTACTTTAGACACCATCGATTCTATAATTCTATTCCTATCATTTTCCCCTGAATTGCCACTCCCACTTAGAGATCAACCTCTTTGTGTTCATGTTATTTAAACAATCCGACAAAAAGTCGGCGATATACATTAGAAAGTGTTGGAAGACCTTACTAATCAACTTTTTAGCATTTTATTTTGTCGTTTTTTCTTTGAGATTTGTGTAATTTTAGACCCACTTATGGTTTATGTATATTTATTTTTGTATATAAAAATAATATTAATTCAATTTCGGATATATTAAGTAATTTAGCTCATAGGGTAAATATTGCCCGACTCTTTCAAATTTCATTTCTGTTTCGTTCTTTTTTCTATCAACTATTTTAAATAAGTTATTCATTAATTTTTTTTCAAATTTTACAAATAGTACTTATCGTATTTGCACACACATAATCTTTGGCCAGAATATTATAAATAAATGAAATTAGCAAACAGGCTGACAGAAAGCCGTAATGCTGATAACCTGACGGATGCAGGGAGAATGAAGTCGGATCACGCAGTGTATGCTTCGTGTATTTGCGAACGGGATAAAATCGTGAATATTAAGAAACTAAAACTATGATTTCAAAAATAATTATTTTCCACTATTATATTCTTGATTTTCATAATTATACTTTCTGATTTTAATAATTGATAGTAACTAAAAATATAAAAATCCGATATCAAATTATCAAAGCTACGTTAAATCAGGATAAAAAAAAAAAATTTTTCAATATAAAAGGCTAATCTAGCATTTTATTATTCTGTGAGTTATTCGAACCAACCAATTGTTGTATGAATACATTTCAAGAAATGAAATAAATTAGATTTTGTTGTGTTTTTTTTCCAATAAAAATATTCATTTCGCCGAAGAAATATTTTCCGTATTTTTTTTTTTTCAAAACTTTTTATTCCGTTCTAAAACTGTATTTTTGTGAAGAAATATTTACAATTTTCGCCATTTGTTGATTGTAACCTTCGCTTCATCGTCACTTGAAAACTTAGTTTCGGGCAGAAATAAATGAGGGCGTTCATTGTCTTGTTGAAAGAAAACTCCAGAAGTAAGAGATGAACTGCTCTTTCGTCTGTTCTTCAAATAAACGACGTTGTAAGTAACAAGTGAACCACCTTGGAATTTTGGCTCATAGAGTGGTGGCGATGGGAGGCATTCCGCCTAAAATCTGTCAGGGGTTAGAGTTAGGGTTCAGGTCATATTCTATCGAAAAGCGTTTACGACTGGGAGCTCAAGCAACTTAGAAGAGCAGGATCTAACAGGTCTTCTGATTTCAAAACCAGATCCCCATCACTACAAGAAAGGCCATCCAAGCCTAGAAATAGTCAGGAGAGCAACCCTAACCCTGGCAACACAGTATAAACATACAGTGGGTACCGCAAACAATCAGAGATGGTTAGGGTTAGGGTTAGAGAGAAGGGCAACCCAAACATCCCCATCTGATTGGCGGAAATAGACCAGCATCGACAGATTAATTGCTCCAGTACAGTGCTCAGATTCCATAAATACTTAGTGCAGGCAAAGCAGCAACGTGGGGGCCTCAATCCCATATAACACACGAGACCTATTAAGATCTAATACAAACAACGTATACACATTACACGGAAGGGGAATATAATATTTAAGAGACAAATAGATTAAAAAGATAGGGTATTTTTAACAATAGCCCAACAATGAAAACGCTGAAAAAACAAATATACAACAAATAAAAGTTACCGTAGCCGATAAAACTGAATTTCCAAGTTAACTGTGACAGTTATTAATGATTATAATCCGTTAAAAGTGCTATTTTCTATAAGTTAATAGTTTTAGCGTAAGTGAAGTGGAAAAAAAAAGTAATGGCTGCTTCGATAGAAAACACCGAATCCAGAACGAGACTTCCGCCTCGTTCTGAATTCGGTTGGTTTTTTACTGGGACTCATAGTCAAAGCGCAATTTTTGCATTTTTTAGCCAAGCAGAAGAACAAAACAAAACTACATTTAAAGCAAAAGGAATAAAATAATTTTCTTTTTATTTACATGTCAGTGTGCTTTTATTTACATATTATTTTCATTCGTCCAACCGTAATGTTTTTTTCCTGTTTCTTTAAAAAATTCCTAACCCTAACCTAAACCCTAACCCTAACCTAAACCCTAACCTAAACCCAGCCCTAACCCTAACCCAGCCCTAACCCAAACCCTAACCCTAACCTAAACCCAGCCCTAACCCTAACCTAAACCCAGCCCTAACCCTAACCCCCAATGACGTAACGACATGCGCGCTCATTCGGTGATCAAAATGATCGTTAAAATGTTCGTTTCATAAAATTAAATTTCCAAAATGCACCCCCCCCCAAAAAAAAAAAAACAACAAAAAAAGTAGCAGCTTTGATTATGAGTCCCGGTAAAAAAAACACACACACGTGACACCGATAGCAAAAACTAATGACGCCATTTTGTTTTTTAAATAAATAACATGAAAATTTTTTTTTTTCATGTCTAATAAAAACCCATTTACCATACGTAAACATACAAACAAATGGAATAGAAAACTAGGAAAATCTCCGGTCTCTACGTACGTTACATTTATTTGTTGCATATTCATTTTTTTGACTACGTTCTACAACTTTTTTTCAACCCGACTCGCGAGTTGTAGGGCTATTGTTAAAGATTCCCAAAAGATATATATACAATTTCTTTCAAAAGTTGAACACTATTCTACTCCCCAAAAGAACAACTCAAAATTAGTATCATTATTCTTATGCAGCTGAACCCCAAACTCCAAACTCTACTCAAGAGTTGTTCAGCACCTCCCCAACTGTGCTCACACTCCGTCCTCCAATTATAACAGAGAAAACAAGTAGGTTACCATTTTATTTCTGGAAATAGAATTTCTTAGACCGATCCGCTGCATGCATTTGCAAATCTGACTAGCATGGGGACACGGCTTAAAAACTGCAGCGTTTTTCATCAGGTCCTAGGTCTTGACGTAAGCAATCCGAACACTTTTAAATGCATTCCCTTGATAGCCACTTTCCTTCGGCAGGACAGAAAAAGCCGCACGAAGGATCTGGTGAGGATTGTCGAAACTGCAAAGGTGGAAATACCGAGCCGAAAGCTCGTTGATCAAGAACACATAGCATAGAAGTAATTAGCTGTAAAATACCATGCGGGTCCCGCTTTACGTTTACCCCCTCATTCAATCGCGTATCAAACATTACTTTTCCTCTGTACGTAAGAGGTATGGTGCGAGACGCACAAACTGTTGACTAACAATCTACGCCAGACCTTTCGAATTTTCATCCCCGAAGAGTTCAGTCCCGCATGTAACCCTAAATAGATACAGTGAGTATGCACTTGTACCTTGCTAGTAGGAATGTGAGGGGCATAAGCTCCGAATCAGCACAGCTCGCATGCTGAGGGATCTGTTAATGTAGACATTGCTGCGATTCAAGAGACTAACTTCGGTTCTTATGGGGATTGTCATGTTCTGACTAATAACGTTGTGTCTTCTCAGCATATGGCAATATCCAAAGTCGTGGTGTCTCCTTGCGAGTGAGACGCACCCTGTCCGCAACGGTAAACGTTGTTCATACGGATGCAAAAGACCGGCTGGTTGTCGTTGATGTGGGCGTTTATAGCAGTAAGTTTCGCATGATTGTGGTGTATGCGCCCAGGTATTTAATTCCCACTCACAGCAGGAATATGTGACACAAGGTCGGAAAGTGGGGAGATCAAGCCAGCGCCCCTAAAGAAGGAGCACTCTGGCCTAACAAAAATAGCCTGGGCAACCCCATCGGCATTCCCTGGTAAGAGCGCTTCAAGCAGCAAGCAATAAACTTACTCCTCTCCAAAGAGGGAAGGCAAGGCCTGGGAGGGTGCACCTCCTAGGAAACCCCAGAACATTATACCTCAGCCCGGCAGATAAAAGGCCACCGAAATGGCCCAGTTCCTGCCGGACTGATTGTCGAGAACGAATCCTCAACTGGTATTACCCCATCCCGACGTGCTCAATCAACCGAAGTTAATGAGAAACTGAACAAGATGGGGTGTGAGCCCAACTTAATTCGAGAAACGGTTTCCTTTTTTTCGGGTGTTGAAGGCGTTACTTATAGGTCTATAGCAGATAGTTTTAATGACGGCTTGGAATGGGAGGTGACGGTGGTTAAGTGGATAACATCACGGAATAAAGACCTGGATGTTCCAAGTTCGAATCCAATCGGTTCCACAGTACCACTTTCACTTAGGGATGTCGACAACCTTCTCGTGGTCCTTCCCGTAAGTACCTCATGTTTTTCCAGAAAGATTTCTAACTAGAAAAAAATCGGTGAAACTAATGCCAACACCAGAATCATCTGATTCACACGAAAGAAGAAATGCACAGCCAACAAATGGTTAAAATTTGAAATATTTCTCTAAATAAAAATGTCGTTTTTCGACCCAAAAACAATTATATAAAGAAATGAAGAATTTGAAAAAAAATACAGGTAACATTCTCCTCAATAAAATAAGGAGTTTTTATTAGAAAAAATCAATTTACGTGATTTATTCAACATCTTGGAACGCATTCATGCACAATTAGGGCAGTTCCAATAATTCACAGAATTATACAAAGCTAAATTACCTATCTATAATAAAAAAAATATGATAAATATCTGTGTCTCTATTTTTGTCTCGATTCAACGTAGCTTCAGTAATTTTACATTTGAGTATATATATATATTCCATGATAAATGCCAGTATACTGAAATCATATGCCTTTAATAGGGTTAAGATGAAAATGCATATACGCTAAATGTACAAAAGCAAGGAAATTCCCAAATTTGTACACTTTTATTGTCATTAAGGGTATGCGAGCACAACACGGCTATGTATTTTACTTGTAGGAATTTTTCTTCAGCGCACCTCACACACTTCATCCACGCATACATAGATATTTATACTGTAGTGATGTGATAATTAAATGGTTTGGTTTATATGTAGTCATACCCTTAATGACAATAAAAGTGTAAAAATTTGGGAATTTCCTTGCTTTTGTACATTTAATGTATATGAATTTTCATCTTAACCCTATTAAGGGCATATGATTTAAGTATACTGGCATTTATCATGGAATGTCATTACTTTTGTAAAGGCTATGCCTCAAGACAATGGTAATTTTTAAGTTTTTTTAAATTTTCTGGAGAACTAAGATATATGGTAAACTGAAATTCAAATGCCATCAACTAGACCATAGAACCTCTATCTCTGCCAAAAATCAGCTGAATCCATCAAATAGTTGATGAGATACAGGGTGGCACACACGTACGTACGTACGTACGTACACACGGATAGCACAAAATCACTCCTGACTTTTCTGGATCTCTGGGTTGCCTTGACTAATGATGCTGAAATTCTACACACTTATAGAACGTATCAAATGAAAAATTTGTGCAAAGTTTTAACTAATTTGGTTTATTGGTTTTTGAGATATGACTGATCAAAGAAATGAGATTTCTAGCATAGGTCGTTTTTGAAGTCTATTAAGAGATAGAGGGCTATCGTGCCTCCCTTGATTTTTATTTATTATGAATTGAATATTACAAAAAAATATAATTATGAAATTCAAGAATGTAATGGGGGAAAATATTTTTTTGTAATTAAACACAAGGTCGGCTTTTAATGTGGGGAACAAATCTGGTCCTCGGCCTTTTGGCTAAGATCAAAGTGTAGTATCTGTTCCGATGGATACTGCACGCCTGTCCTGTGCAGTTCTAGGAGGTCCACCCTCCCAGGCTTCGCCTCCCTCTTTGTCTGAGGCGCCCCTACCGGGGAATGCCGACGGGGCTGCCCAGGCAATTTTTAAATGGCCAGAGTGCTCACCTCTCGAGCGCTGGCTTTTAACCCCACTTACTCGACCCAAGCTGTGGTCACATCTTACTTGTGGGAGTAAGATAAAACTGGCCTTGTGCCTAACTCCGCGAGGAGTAAATAAACATCCAGCTATCCCAAATGTGACACTCTGGATTGGAGCAAATATAAAGAATTGCCTCGGTTTAGGGATATTTTTTTTAACTGACCTAGGACAGAAAAGATGAAGTGGAGTATCAGAACAGATACTACACTTTGATCATAGACATAATGTTAATTTTTGTTGACATAATACAATTTACAATATATGTATCATACCATTTCATTTTGCTTACGCATAAAGTCCTATTTGTTTTGTGGGAGACGAGGGGTGCCCAATGTCAATCGTAATAAGTCAAATATCTTAGCCTATTCGCTAGGAAGAAAGTGTTCTATCTCCCCCGATGGATGCTCACTTGG
Source organism: Sepiola atlantica (assembly GCA_963556195.1). NCBI lineage: Eukaryota > Metazoa > Mollusca > Cephalopoda > Sepiida > Sepiolidae > Sepiola > Sepiola atlantica. The sequence continues at coordinate 6,380,174 of OY744534.1, read as the reverse complement.
TAGACTGGTACCGTCAAGGCGTTTATTTGTTTTATTATTATAAACGGTGTTCTGCGGTTACGGTACACATATGATATCCCGTAGCTGCAATCATCCTTCATGCTAGTCCAAGGCCATCTGGCCTTGTCATGCGCAAGTTGTCGTAGGCAATGAAGTTGTTTTGCTTCACGTAGTTGTCCTAGTTCTGCCTGATTGAGGTCAGCACGTAGTGTCCCCAGCAGATTTGTGCAGTACTGTCCTAGTCGCGGTTGGTAGGCTTGCGAACCAGTAACGGCAAAGTCTAGTAGCGTATGTGCGGGAGTGCAAGGGTCCATTCGTAGGACATGGCCTAACATAGACCATCTTTGTTCAGCGACCTTTGTGGAGGTGGGGTTTTCGTTGCACAGCTCGTATAGGGCCTTGTTGCTTATAAGGCCTTCAGGTCTTGATCCTACCGGTCTTAAGTACTGTCCTGTGCAGTTCAAGGATGTCCACCCTCCAGGCTTTGCTTTCTCACTCTTTGAGAAGAGATTAGTGTATTGCTAATCGCCTGAGGCGCCCTTATCTGAGAATGCCGACGGGGTTGCCTAGACATTTTTTGACGGTCAAAGCGCTCTTATTCCTCTATGGTGCTTACTTATCGAATCTCACTTTACCGACCTTGTGTCACATCTTACCGCTGTGGGAGGTTGAGAAATACCAAGTGTAGTATCTGTTCTGGTACTACACTTTACCTTTGCTGTTCTCCGTCAGTGGAGAAATCTTTCTAGACTGTGACAATTTTATTTTTGTTCCTAATTCAAAATGTAACATTTTGGGGAGGTTGATCTTCCTCCAATTAAAAAAAAAATCGACCGTGTGGTTAACTCTGCCCTCGCGGGGAGGCAATAATTTAGAGAAACCTGTGAACCACTAATCCCTTAGTTTGGTAACTCAGGAATGTCTGGTAAAAAAGCCGAGACTCAAACCGCTTAAGCTTACTTACTAAATAGCACTGCGTGGAAGTAAAAATGAAAACGAAGCTACTCTTGTTTACCGTATATGCAGCCTCAACTGGACTTCACAAAAGAGAATACAACAGGAAGTCAGATCATACGAAGTTTTGATCTGAATAACAATGCAATAAAACTGCTATTCACTAGCAGAACAAAAAGAATCGAATTAATGACGAGGATTATTTGAACAACTATTACCATCTTGGATGTTTTTCACACAAGATTTTTGCCTATATATGGACAAAAATCGCGTAGAACTTTTTACGATTGAATTCATAATCACAAGAAATTATTCTGTATATTCATGTTATTCTCGAGGAATAATCCGTCTTTGAAATATCGTTTTCCAAAATCTATTTTAAATTTCGGATCAATTAGACTTGAGGCACCTCAGAATCATAACAACTAAATGGTCACACTTTGGTTTACACCGTTTTTTTTACTTCCTATTGAACTATAAACAAGAAATACGCACACATATAGCATTTTTTTATTCATAAAAACAAGTTTTTTTCATTAAATGTTTGGTTTTGTGAATTTTTTAGATTTATAAAAGAATTGATAGTCCCTTGAATAAAAAAAATAGTCACATTGAATAAATAATAGTCACATTGAATAAATGATAGTCACATTGAATTAATAGTACTCACATTGAATAAATGATAGTCACATTGAATAAAAAATGGTCACATTGAATTAATAATAGTCACATTGAATAAATAGTAGTCACATTGAATAAATAATAGTCACATTGAATAAAAAATAATCTAGGGAACTGAAATTACCATAAATCTCACACTGTTAACACCCCTACGAAAAATGGTAGTATCAGCATCTATGCTGATCACGGTAATCAACCCTAACATTTCAATAACTCTAACCCTAACCCTAACCCTAACCCTAACCCTACAAAAAAATGGTAGTATTAGCATCAGGGCTAATCACGGTTATCAACCCTAATATTTCCATAACCCTAACCCTAACATTTTAATCACGAAAACCTTACCATGATATTAATAATTATTTTACTTAACTGGGCAAGAAAGAAGAGGACTACTAAAACTAAAAAAATCGACGTAGTTTACCTGGACCCTAGGTTCTACTCGGCATTGTCCGGGATCCAAAATTGTAAGATTACAGTATTACTTTTGGTAAGGCGTATATAGTGAATCTATTCGGACTATTAAATTTATCAACATCATGTATCTTCTTAATTTGTTCAGATGGAGGGGAGAGAACATATTAACAATTGATCGTGACCATTTGTGCTTCTCTGAATTGTCCGGGATCAATAATTATACAATTTCAGTATTAATTTTGTTAACTGGTATATATTAACTCTTTTCGGACTATTGACTTCATCAACATAACGTATTTCCTTAATATGTTGAAATGGAGTGGGAGGGCAGAAATCAGGAATTGATCATGGCTATTTGTTCTACTCGGTGTTGTCCGGGATCAAAAATTGTTAGATTACAGTATCACTTTTGGTAACTGTTATATATGGAATCTCTTCGGACTATTATCTTTATCAACATCATTTATCTTGATAATATTGTGACATTTATGGAGACAACAAATTCGGAATTGCCCGGGACTATTAGTTTTTTTTCAGCATTGCCCGGCATCAATAATTATTATCACCACCATTTCTCTTCATGTTTTGATTTTAACGGTACTTTACGCAGTTCTGTGGAGGCCTCCTTACTAACATTACAGTATTAAATGAGAAAGGGAGAAATATAAATAGACGCCTAGAGACAGAGAGAAGGAGAGAGAAAGGGAGAGGGAGAGAGAGAGAGAAAAAGAAAGAGAGAGAAAGAGAGAAATAGGTAGATAGAGAGGGAGGGAGAGAGTGAGGGAGAGAGAAAGAGACAGAGAGAGGGAGAGAGATAGAAGTTTTAACATAAAGATGTTACACATCCTATTTAATTTCTTCTATTTTGTTTTTTTTATAGCCCCGGGCAACACCGGGTAGCCCTGCTAGTCTAATATCAGTCAGAATGTGTCACATGGTTCGTGAAGTTAAAAATCCTCATATCTACTAAACATATAATATTGCTCTTTCTTGGCCTTTTGGCTAGGATCAAATTGTAGTATCTGTTCCGATGGATACTACACCCTTATAGACCGGTATCGTCTTGGCCTTTGGGTTTTGATTCCGCCGGCCCGTAGGTTTGTCCTGTGCAGTTCTAGGAGGTCCACCCTCCCAGGCCTTGCCTCCCCTCTTTGGGGTGGAGTACGTTTATCGCCTGCTGCCTGAGGCGCCCTGACCGGGGAATGCCGACGGGGCTGCCCAGGCTATTTTTGTTAGGCCAGAGTGCTCCTTCGTTAGGGGCGCTGGCTTGACTCCTCCCCTGCTTTCCGACCTGGTGTCACATATTCCTGCTGTGGGAAGGAATTGGATATCGCCTTCTCACCCTTTGAGAAAGGGTTAGTTTATTGTTAATCGCCTGAAGCGCCACAACCGGGGAATGCCGACGGGGCTGCCCAGGCATTTTTTGACGGTCAAAGCGCTCTTCTTTCTCTAGGGTGCTGACTTATCTAATCCCACTTTCCGACCTTGTATCACATCTTATCGCTGTGGGAGGTAGATAAATACCTACTCAACAGCAACTGTCACCTGACAGAGGCGCGAACCTCGCATCAACCTTTATCAAAATTCTGATGGAAATACTACATACTATTTGATTTAAACCTGTCTATTGCAATTATACACGTAGGCGAGAATTTTAATGGAGGATCGAGCAATCACACATGCAAATATGTTTCGGATGGAGCTCATACAAAAGTATAAAATGTGGCCGTCACGATGAAGTATTAGGAGAGTGAAGGGTAGCAAACTAAAGGTAATGTTGAAGAGGTTAACTCCCACACTTAATCGTTGTAATTTTTTTTTTTTTTTTTTTTTACTGTGTCGAAGTTTTCTGAAAAACGTATCTACGTACGAAATCCTTAGCCATGATTGGTGAACTAAGTTTTAGTGATATTGAGTTGGCCTAAGTGTTCGTTCGTTTGGTTTAGGTAGGAGGAACCGAAACATCAAGTTTAGAAAAAAAAAAAAACGTTTATGCAATTACTTTTGCCGGCTCGATTTCGAAATCTGAAGAATGTCTGCGATTTCTCTCTGTAAAACGGCAATCTTGTTCCACTACGACTTTACCTTGGTCACTGTCGATCATGTTTGGCTGGTCAGAGCGAGAGGCATCTCTCACTGATTAAGTTACTTTTCAGAATCGAGCAAACCATTTCTGGCACACCCGTTATGTAACCGCATTCTCCCCATACACATGGCATATCTTTATGCAGGTTTCTGTAGCTGTTCCTTTTTTATGTAGTAAAAAAAACATCAGATCTAAGTGCTCTGCTTGATTTTCCATTTCAGCCTGAAATACAAGCAGAAATGTAAACTCTTTTTGTACGGAGGCTTATTACAGTGACGTCAACATACTTGCTACACCAAATGCAGGATTTGAAGAATAGGTATATAAAACGATCTTTAGTAGGCTGGAAAGATGACATTAAAAAAAAACGTTATGTAACCGCATTCTTCCCATACACATGGCATATCTTTATGCAGGTTTCTGTAGCTCTCACTAGAGAAAAAAATTTTAGTAAAAATCTTACGACAAAGAAAACTAGGTAACGCCTTTTCAATTGTTTAAAATGACCAGATGTTGGAATTGTCACAATTAATAACCAAATTTTAGTCCAAGATTCAACATTCTTTATTCCTAGTAGGAAATAAGCGACTCTTACTTAGCGTAAGTCATTGCACTTCGGAAAAAGAATTGACCAAGCCTGGCAGTCGATAACCCAATTGTTAACATAAGTATAATTTCCCCTTACTTCGTAGTTAAAGGGTAGAGAGTAAGAGATCCAGACTGTTGACAGTGCGATCGGGTTTCGAATATCCGCTTGGGGTATCTTTTACGACGCTCAGCAGAGTAAAAACGCTAAAAAAACAAATATACAACAAATAAAAGTAACTGTAGGCTGTAAAAGTTATTTTCAAACTTGCCTGTGGCATTTGTTTGTATTTTTAGACCGTTACAACCGTTATTTATTAGAAATCAATAGTTTTGTCACCGGCACATGGGAAAAAAATGGCCGATTTTGGGGGGCATTTGGTAAGAAAGAACGTAAATCCGCCATATTGAATTTTGTGAAAACCAGTTGAAAAAAAACAAATTTTTTAAAATTTTTTTTTTACATCTACGTAAAAATAAAAACAAATTACATAGGTAAGTAGAAAAATATCTATTGTCGTCGCAGGTCAACTTCACTTGTTGCAAATTTATGTTTTTAAACCCTTTCTCGTTCTTTTTTTTGAACCCCGTTCGCGCCTCTGCTGAGCGTCGTAAAAGATACCCTCCGCTTGAAACACTCGCTTGTCTATTTATGATATATGATTGAGAAGCGGCTTTTAAACACAAAGGGCTATGTAACCTTTGCGAACAAAAGCACACTTACACTCCTTCTACAAAATCAATGCGTTTCTTGTACGAAAATTGAATATTATGAAATGTCAAAACAAAATATGAAATGTAAAAACAAAATATGAATGAAAAAAGGGCAATGTTTCAGGCTAGCAGCAGAGGAAATGTGATGGGGGTTATCTTTCAATGGCGGATAAGGCCGGGTGTTCTTGCTAATTAATAGTAAAACCTGTTTTGTACTGACTGTATTCATGTTTTGTCTGTAAACTGCCCCTGCTATGCTTGTTTTTTGACTTTGACTTTGCTCTCTCGCTCTCTTTACGAAAACTTATTTCATACTATTAATGTTACGATACTTACTATTTTATATGTAAATATTCTTTAGAAGCAAACCGATCATAAATGTTACGATACTTGTACCTTTAACATATTTGAATTAATGCCAACGTTTATGTTTTTAATTTCATAAAATTTGGTTGCAGCCATTTTCAGGTTTCAGTCGTGGCACTCTCCGGTCTTAGGGTACATTGCCTCGTATATTTCGGGAATTTCGAACAGGAGATTTATTCTATTCCATATTTTTAATGTCTTTACAATGTCTAAAATCAGTCAAAGTGCGTGAAACAGGTATCGAAATCTGAATTTCTAGGTAAGATCCATTTAAGCAAAGTATCTTTACCAACGCTTATATCCACGTAGCCGAATTTATATCGGCGACATAACCAAAAAAAAAAACGTAAATACAGCTGGCTTCCAAAGCTACTTGTGGATTAAATAACATTAAGATCCAGAATAACGAATAGCACGTGAAGGCTTGAGAGTACAGCGGCCGAAACGTTTTGAAAAACAGTAAAATACAAATTTTTAAATACTAATACAATATTTTTTTTCTTTTTTAGATGGCTGAAAGTGAGGCAGTTGACGTTCGCCAAGCCCATGCAGAAAACGGGCGCTCAATTTACGCCTTGATCACTGCCAATGATCTCGATGGAATACATTCAATGCTGAATCCGTTAACCCTACGTCATCGTCAGTCGATTGTCTGCCAAACGGTCTCCAATAAAACCCTTCTTCGATATGCTTGTGAACTCGGCTTGCGCGACATCGTGAAGTATCTCCTGGACGAATGCGAAGCTGATATCTCTGAACGTTGCACTAACTGTCAAATATGCTCATCCCCATTGCGAGTCTCAACCAGTAACTTGGATGTTTCCATGATCATTTTATTAATAAGCCGTGGAGTTGTCACCGTCGATGAACGCGAAGCGAGAACTTGTACTACTTCCGCTTTCGATAAAAACTGTTTCTTATTAGAATCGATTTTGAATCGTTACATTTATGAAATAAAACCCGTGGAGATCTTAGATTTTCTCAATATCCTCTCTTTGAAAATCGATATCGATTTGACTGATGATTCAAACCATATTTTAGGTGCGTCGGCGCGTGGAGATATCGACAGAATGAAAAGCTTACTAGCGTATAGCATAAACACAAAAGGAACTAATATATTCGAAGACGACGCCTTGTGCATGACGATTATGAACGAGGAGAAAAACGCTGAACATTTTTTGATGAATTACAGGGTATTCTCTCCGAAGGATCACGTGCGGGCTCTGGAGTTGTGCGGGGCGAAATTGATAACATTTAAATTTGACTTTGAGAAAGGTCTTCGATGTTGGAGGAGGTCACTACGAATCCGTAACGAATATTTCTTGTGCGTTTCAGACAACTGTCAGAATCGATTTAAAACTAATCTGGGGTTCCAGTTTCGTTGCGAGGAACAACTCGACACACTAGCGGATCATGTGGATGAGCTTTATATCCAGGCATTGATAGTGTTTGTCCGTCTGTTGTCTCCCAATAGTGAAATTCTTCAGAATGCGTTTGTGCTTGTCGCCCAGCAGCGTGTATTTCGTAAGGACTTGATGCGCACAATAAAGGTACTTGCCGAATTGTCTGAATTGCCATATGAACCTGGAAGTGGGTACATTTACCCGATGCAGAGGGCTCTCGAAATCGTAGTACCCTTGCTTCAGAGCCACTTTCATAGTGATTCCTCGGACAAGGGTGAATTGAGATGTGAGTTCAGAAGTCTGCTGAATTTCACAAACAAAGTAGACTGGAGAGTGTTATTCAACGGTCCGAATCAATTTCACGGTGTAGTGTATATACAACTACTCCTGCTGGTACTTTGGAAGATAATCGCCATGAAAAATTTTGATCTGTGCGCAAACGATAAAGTTTGGATTAAAGATGGGGTCACCAAGATCCTTCAGTATCATTCTGGTCCTTACCCAACCACGCTACTTCACCTGGCGATCGAGGATCCAACTGCTTATTCTGTCATTCCTTTTCTAATCAGTTGCTCAGCTGATGCCAATTGCATAGACAATGAAAAAAACACCCCGTTGCATATAGTATCACTCTTAAGGATCGATAATGATTCTCGCTTACGTCTGGTAAACTTGTTAACCGCTGCGGGCGGCCATATTGATTCGGTTAATAATATCGGTACAACCCCATTTATGGCCATGAAAGTTAATGGCCATATTCAAAACCCTTTAAAATTTCTGTCCTTACAGTGCTTGGCTGCTCAAACTATTTATAAGCATGACATCAAGGTCCCGGATGTATATCCTAAAATCTTAGCTTCATTCATAAAACTTCATTCAGAGTAAGGACTTTGTGTCCCGTGCTTACTTGGTTATAACCGAATCTACACCGCTTATTCAATATTTGGTCCACTGGAATATTTATCAAATTTTTACCATGTACACTGCCAGTAATTTTATGGTTTTTACATTTCTATCGAAGAATATATATCTAGGTGGTTGTATGTCGATTCTAAATGTTACGATTTAACTTATTTATTTTTGAATTACAATTCCTGGCCAAACCCAAGATTTGTCAATTTTTATATATATCCTCTTCGAAAACTTTCCGGTTGGGGTTTTACTTCTCGCCAAACAAAACGTACTTGACGGTTACTTCAACTCGCTCTAGTATTCATGTGCTTATATATATATATATATATATATATATGATATAAATGTATATATATATATATATATATATATATATATATATCGAATATATTTTTAATCGTGCTGTTCGAGTGAAAACAATAACTTCAAAATTAATGTTTATTGTACTATCTGAACATACCGGAGTTGCCCGGAAGTCTTATTTTCATGTTTGTTGATGTAATTAAAAAAAAGAATTCTGCCAACTATTTAAATTATTGATTTTTTTTTTTTTTTTTTTTTTTTTTTTTTTTTTTTTTTACAAATCACACTTATTCGTATTTGTATACACATATCAAATTTGAATTTTATAAAAATTATATAAGCGAACAGGCTATAGAAAGCGCTAATGCTGATACCTGACGAATGCAGTATATCCTAAACTTGTGTGCAGGTGAAAGAAAATCGTGAATATTAAAGCTATAATTTTATTTTTTGGATATTTTAGTTCATTTTATAAATCGGGACATATGTTTTCAGGATTTTTTTTCTCCGTAACCATCTATTGAATTTCTCTGACATTTTACATGAAGTTGTAACTGTGGTCAGGTTAGAAAGTGACATTCTCAGATTTTTGAAAAACAATCTGGTTAGCCCCCAGGGGGTGTCAAAAGGCCCCGAAATGGCAAAATGAAATTTTTGGCCCCATAACTTTTCATCCATCCATTCAATTTCTCTGAAACTTGGCCAAAATGTGGAGGCAATTGTTCCTAATAGAATAAAAGTATCGCTGACCTTGGAAAAAATCTGGTTCGCGTCCCCAGAGGGTCACAGGGGGGGGGGGGGGTCAAAAATGCCCCAAATTGCCCAAATTCATTGCATTTTACACTCGCCACATACAGAGGGGGACCACGCACGCGCGGCTTGTTAATTTATTATTCGATTGATTGTAAAAAAACAAATACAATAATAAAACGTGAAACATCAACAACCAAAGTTAAATCGAGAAAAAATGAACACAATTTTATTTATATCGATATGTAATTGTGTTTTATTATATGAATTACACCCGATTAATTCCTTGTAGAAATGTGTACCATGATGTCAAATGAAGTTCTTTTCATTCTAATAAAAATTCTTAATTCCATCGAACTGTCTTATACTCTTCATTCTGTTATAAAAATGTCTTATCGGAAAATAAGCTTTGCCATTCCTGAAGAAATGTCTAGTGTTTAGCTAATTTTCGCTTAGAAACATTATTCCATAAAATGGAGAGAGATTAAATCTTTTACCAGGCAAACTGAGTTGTTTAAGGTACTAAGTTTCCACTATAATATGAAACGGTGCAATTCACGTCGGTAATCTTTGCTTATATTAAAATTAGTACTTTTTTGGAATAGGTATCCAATAAAATTTCAGTATTTACGTCATCAATGACGAGTTTCAACCCTTCCGAGACTGGCGAACGTTAACGAACTCTTCAAAGCGGACTGGACATACTGTTAGTGTTTTTTTTGTTTTGTTTTTTTTGTTTTTTTTTGTAAGAAGTCATTGAGTATCTTTTACAATAGCCCTCAAACTCGCGAGTCGGGTTCAAAAAAAGTTGTAGCACGTGGTCAAAGAAATGACTATGCAACAAATAAATGCGACGTACGTCGAGACTGGAGATTTTCCTAGTTAGCTATTCCATTTGTTTGTATTTTTACGTACGATAAATGGGTTTTTATTAGACATAAAAAAAAAATTTCTCGGCACGTATTTTTACTGAACAAATATGGCGTCGATCGGCTTGTTTTGTGAGCCTCGCTTCGGATTCTCGTTCGGCGTGTGTGTTTTTTTACGGGAACTCATAATCAAAGCGGCGTTTTTTTTTGTAATTTAATTTTATGAAACGAACATTTTAACGTTCGTTAGGGTTAGGGCTGGAGTAAGGGTTGCAGTTAGGGTTAGGTTTAGGGTTACGGTAAGGATTTTTTTACAGAAACAGGAAAAAAAACATTACGGTGTGACGAATGAAAATAATATGTAAATAAAAGCACAATGACATGTAAATCAAAAGAAAATGATTTTATTCCTTTTGCTTAAAATGTAGTTTTGTTTTCTTTTGCTTGGCTTAAAAATGAAAAATTGCGCTTTGAATATGAGTCCCAGTAAAAAAACAACCCCTACAGAATGAAACTGAAACGAGGCTACAAAATGTGCATAAGAAGCCCCCATTTTTTTTCCAATTTCCGTAAAATAAAAAATATCGATTTATAAAAAATGGCACTTTTAACGGATTATAATCATTAATAAATGTCACAGGTCAGTTGGAAATTCTGTTTTATCGGCTACGGTAACTTTTATTTGTTGTATATTTGTTTTTTAGCGTTTTCGTTTGAGGGCTATTGTAAAAGATACCCGAAGTCATTTAATGAAACTGTTATTCTGTAAGGTTATTTTGTTTTTATTTTGAATAAAAACATTTTTTTCATTTGTTCGTAAACTGTCATGTAAATTGTGTTTCCTTCTTTGCTATGACCGTATTTTAGTTTCTATTTGTTTTCATATAAGTGCAGAGAAGAGGTTAAATTTAACTGCCTTCAGTTACTTGATAAATAAAACGGTGTGCATGTAACAATAAAAACACTAAGCTGCACGGTGTTCGGAAAGTCACTGTGCACTTACATATTTATTAATAAACATGTTTTAATATAAAATACGGGATGTAAATATGAATGACAATTATAAATTATGTTGAAAGTGACCCCATCTGTTACATATGTGTGAGTGCTCTGTAACACACTCTGAAGAGTGCTTGTTCCGAACACCCTGTATATTAATATGAATGACAATTATTAATTATGTTGAAAGCGACCCCCCCTTAGCATCAATACAGACTTTTTAAAAAAATATTTAAAAAGTGCACAGTGACTTTCCGAACAGCCTGTATATTAATATGAATGACAATTATAAATAATGTTGAAAGCGACCCCCCCCCCTTAGCATCAATAAAGACTTTTTTTTTTAATATTTTAAATGTGCAGTGACTTTCTGAACAACCCTGTACTTTGTAAATACCGATATAGAAAATCGTAGGCAGATTGTTATTCGTTTGAAAAGAAAAACAAAACAACTGTATTCCATGATGAATGTCAGTATACTGAAATCATATGCCCTTAATAGGGTTAAGATGAAAATTCATATAAACTAAATGTACAAAAGCAAGGAAATTCCCAAATTTTTACACTTTTATTGTAATTAAGGGTATGACTACATATCAACCAAACCATTTCATTATCACATCACTACAGTATAAATCTCTATGCATGATTGGATGAAGTGTGTGAGGTGCGCTGAAGAAAAATTCCTACCAGTAAAATACATAGCCCTGTTGTGCTCGCATACCCTTAATGACAATAAAAGTGTAAAAATTTTGGAATTTCCTTGCTTTTGTACATTTAGTGTATATGAATTTTCATCTTAACCCTATTAAGGGCATATGATTTCAGTATACTGGCATTTATCATGGAATGTCGCTACTTTTGTAAAGGCTATGCCTCAATACAATGGTCATTTTAAAGCTTTTTTTGGAATTTTCTGGAAAACTAAGGTATATGGTAAACTGAAATTAACATGCCATCAACTAGACCCTAGAACATATATCTCTGCCAAACATCAGCTGAATCCATCAAATAGTTGATGAGATACAGGGTGGCACATACGTACGTACACACGGATAACACAAAATCATGACTAACCTTTCTGTATCTCTGGGTTGCCTTGACTAATGATGCTGAAATTCGACACACTTATAGAACCTATCAAAAAAAAAATTGTGCAAAGTTTTAAGTAATTTGGTTTATTGGTTTTTGAGTTATGATTGATCAAAGAAATGAGATTTCTAGCATAGGCCGTTTTTGAAGTCTATTAAGGGATAGAGCGCTCTCGCGCCTCCCTTGATTTATTGAAAAACTTTAGTGTAAAAAAAATCCTAATGAACTCATTATGACTGTAAACATGATCACGGTGGCTTCACACAAACACTGTTAAAAATCTACATTTTAAAATGTACTTAATTCGAGTTTTATTTAAGAATTATTGAGATGAGGATGTACTTTTATAAGAAATTGTATTTTTAGAAAAAGTGTAGATCAAATACGACTACTACTAATCTTATTCGTATACACAGGTGTTGTATTAGTTACTTCCCTTGATTAATCCCTGAAGCCCCCCCCCCCCGATATTAATTGGGTTATCCGCCCCTGGTTTACTTAATAAATATAACGGTTTGCAAATAACCAAAGAAGCTTGGTCGTTTTTTTTAACTGTATAAGCAGCCTCAACTGGATACCACAACGATTGATCCAAAGGAACATCCAACAAGAAAGCGGGGCATATAAGCATCTGTCCGTAGAAATAATACAAGGGCGGATAATTCGCATTTTTTTAAAAACAAAACAAAAGGGTTAGGGTTTAGGGTAGGGTTAGTATTTCTATTAAAAATTACAGGATTATCTGCCCTTCGCGTTATTATCTGCCCTTGTAAATTATCTGCCCTTGATTTGTGTCCAACGAAACAAGATGGAGGCATACTCATCGAAGCGATTGCTATAATACGTAAAAATGGGAAAATACTTGTAATTAAAATTCTAGCGGATAATTTGTCCTACTCTATTCAACATTGAACAATAAAATACCACTGAGTAAGTACATGATATTGTTTTCATAAATAAATATTTTTTTTCCGTATGGCTGAAGCACTGAACAAGCACCGAATATTCTATTAAAGTTCTCCTTTACCTGTAAAACATTTAGTTAGTAAAGAAGTTAAGAACATTAATTATCTTCTCCGCAATTGACCAGTTAACTATGCTATATTATATAGTTCAAGTGGTTTCTTGGTTTTACCGGATTCTTGGATAAGCATCCGTCTTGTCTAATGGAGTATTGATTTACTCCTCTCCAGGAGTTAGGCACAAGGCCAGTTTTTATCTTACTCCCACAAGTAAGATGTGACCCAAGGTCGGGTCGGGAAAGTGGGGTTTAAAAATTGCCTGGGTAGCCCCGTCGGCATTTCCCAGTAGAGGCGCCTCAGACAGTAAGCAATAAACTAACTCCTCTCCAATGAGGGGAGGCAAAGCCTGGGAGGGTTGACCTCCTAGAACTGCACAGGACAAACCCATTGACCGGCGTAAGTCAAGCCTCGAAGGCCAAGACAATACCAGTCTATGGGGTGCAGTATCCATCGGAACAGATACTACACTTTGATCTTAGCCAAAAGGCCATATGGAGTATTGATTTACTCCTCTCCAGGAGTTAGGCACAATGCCAGTTTTATATTATTCCCACAAGGTAAGATGTGACCCAAGGTCGGGTCGGGAAAGTGGGACTTGAAAAGCCAGCGCCCGAGAGGTGAGCACTCTGGCCATTAAAAATTGCCTGGGCAGTCCCGTCGGCATTCCCCGGTAGGGGCGCCTCAGACAGTAAGCAATAAACTTACTCCTCCCCAAAGAGGGGAGGCAAAGCCTGGGAGGGTGGACCTCCTAGAACTGCACAGGACAGACCCATAGACCGGCGTAAATCAAGGCCCGAAGGCCAAGACAATACCAGTCTATGGGGTGTAGTATCCATCGGAACAGATACTACACTTTGATCTTAGCCAAAAGGCCATATGGAGTATTTATTTACCTCCTCGCCAGGAGGTTAGGCACAAGGCCAGTTTTATCTTACTCCCACAAGTGAGATGTGACCCAAGGTCGGGTCAGGAAAGTGGGGTTTGAAAAGCCAGCGCCCGAGAAAGTGAGCACTCTGGCCATTAAAAATTGCCTGGGCAGCCCCGTCGGCATTCCCCGGTTGGGGCGCTTCAGGCAGTAAGCAATAAACTTACTCCTCCCCAAAGAGAAGAGGCAAAGCCTGGGAGGGTGGACCTCCTAGAACTGCACAGGACAAACCCACAGACCGGTGGAATCAAGCCCCGAAGGACAAGACGACATCGGTCTATGAGGTGTAGTATCCATCGGAACAGATACTACACTTTGGTCTTAGCCAAAAGACCATATGGAGTATCCAGCTAAATGTTGTTGATTGCGGTAACATTACTCGGAGAAGGTGCACCATTCCTTGTATGAGAAAGTGTATAGCTATGTTGAGGTGATATTTGTTGGGCTTCGAATACTATGTTATTTGGAGTATTTGGTCAGAGTTTACTTGTAGGGGGGGGGGCGTATCTTCATGTCAGGTAATCCTGAGAAACCCTTGGTACAGACAGACCGAAAAACACTCGAATATTGTGTCTAGTAAGTCGTTCAAACTTTCCAAAGTAGGTAATTCAAACTCTCAAAGTGTGGACAATAACCTGCATAAGCAAGTGTGTCTAACCCTAACCCTAACCACAGGTAAGCTGTTAGAGAACTATAACAACAAACATAGAAAAGAAATTACAGAAACTTCGAAGTATTCAATAATGTGACACCCCATTCCTCCAGCGAAATATGATTACATCAACATCGGTACTAGTCAGATTTTAATTACCAAAACGTCACATGCGATCATTCATTTTCTTAGCTGTGGAAGGGAGATGACAATTTTTACACGAAAAAGGGGGGGGATAAAGAAAAGGGGTGTTCGAGTATCATACCTACCCTAGCTATGTCTAACCCGCCACAGGTAAGCTGTTAGAGAAATATAACAGAACACATAGAAAAGAAATTACAGAAACTTCCACACCCGTCACATTTTAATCACCAAAACACCACATTCGACCATTCATTTTCCTAGCTATGGAAGGAAGATAACAATTCTTATACGAAAAAAACGGGGGGACAATAAATAAAAGGGGTGTTCGAGTATCATACCTACCCTAGCTATGGCATGAAAAGAGTGGAATAAAACATTAAAAAAGGTAATTTTAACAAATCTAATATCGGTCAGAAAGGGTCCCATTTTGTTTGGGAAGCCCTTAAACCACAAACATATTCAACATGCAAATACTACTGAAAAGTAGCCATTGTTTTTTTATACAGGCGCGAACCTCTCACACAACATTCTCAAAATCCGTAGGCTAACACTTTATTTATCTCTTTTAAATTTTACAATGAAATATAAAAAAGATGTGGCACAAGGCCAAAAATCTGTAGGCTAACACTAAACACCACGTTGCTTAAACCGTTTTATTGGAATGTCACATTTGCAATGGAGGATTGAGCAATCACACATGCAAATATGGCCAGCATGGATTGTGTATGAAAGTAACAATTAAAAAAAACAACAAAAAAACAAGAACTGTTACAGTGAGAATTCCCAAGATCGAAAGGTTACAAACAAAAGGTGATGCTGAAGAATTTCAACTTTTCTACTTTATATCGTTTTTTTTCAATTTTATTTAACATTTATGAATACTTTTTCTACCAAATTTTTAGTTTTCACTTTGGAAGTAAATTTGGTCAATTTATAGAAGTGCACCCCTTCGTATTTCGCCCTTTAAAAAAAAAAGTTTCTACTTTTTTTGGCAAATTACATGTAAACAGCCTCAAAAAATATCTGCTATGAAAAATTCTTTTAACACGTGTTCGCTAGGGTGCGATTCTAAGTGGCCAAGAAATGCGTGCTCACTTTACGTATAACTTATATAGGAAAGTGTTCCCCACGCCTCCTAACATCTAAAATAATAAAAAATTTAATAATTATTTTTCATAGCGGATATTTGTTATGGCTGTTTACATGTAACTTGCCCCCAAAAGTAGAACCTTGTTCTTTTTAGGGGGCGAAATACGTGGCGTGCACTTCTATAAATTTACCGTAAATTTTAGTTATATTGTCTGTAAGTCTAAACTTTAAATTAGGAATGTTGTGTATTAAGAATTGGTTTAATATCTTCGCAACCAAAACACGTCTCTCTTTATTCTTGTCTTTGTTTATTTCTGGATATGCGAAATTAGACGAGTTTCAGTCAAATGTTTTACTTAATGTTTTAGATATTAAATCATTTTCTGTAAAGTTTATATATATATATATATATATATATATATATATAGGGTATATGTTACGACGCTCAGCAGAGGCGCGAACGGGGTCCAAAAAAAGAACGAGAAAGGGTTTAAAAACATGAATTTCCAACAAATGAAGTTGACTTATGTCTAGAATAGACATTTTTCTACTTACCTATGTAATTTTATTTTTACCTATTATAAATGGGTTTTCATTAGATGTAAAAAAAAAAAAAAATTCTTTTTTTTTTCCCCACCGTTTTCACAAAAACAATATGGCCGCTCCTAGTGCATTTGTTAGTAACCCCCCCCCCAAATCGGCCATGTTTTTTCCCCAAGTTACGGTAACAAAACTATTGATTTCTAATAAATAGCACTTCAAACGGGTTTAAAATACAAACAAATAGCACATGCAAGTTTGAAACTAACTTTTACAGCTTACAGTTACTTTTATTTGTTGTATATTTGTTTTTTTAGCGTTTTACTCTGCTGAGTCTCGTAAAAGATGCCCTATATATATATATATATATATATATATATAAATACGTAATGTATGCTAACGCTGACAAAATGTAAGCAGATTTCTTAAATATTTAACAGATTTCCATCAGTATTTACTACTTGCTTTATTTTATTTACTTGTTTTATCTATGCTTTTTGTTTATCAATACTTCATCTTTTTGTTTACTGTTCTCTTTTTTTTTGTTTACTTTACTTTTATTTTTACTTATGACATTTTCTGTAGATTAACCTGTAAAATTAAAAAAAAATGTTCATGTATATTTAATACGGAAGACAGGCGTTTCGCTGCCGTAACGATATCGCATTCATAGGATTAATTCTAAATAGGTTTCTAGACCATCTTTTACAATAATCCGCAGAGTGAAAACGCTCAATAAAAGTTATTTTCCAACTTATCTGTGACATTTGTTTGTATTTCTAAGCCGTTTCAACTGCTATTTATTAGAAATCAGTATTTTTGTCACACGAAGATAGGGTTTCGTAAGCGAGACCGGAAAATAGGCCTGTCGACGCCATTTTTTTTTTTTTTTAAATTTTTTTTTTTTAGTAAAAATCCGTGCCCCCCCCCAAAAAAAATATTTTTACATCTAATAAAACCCATTTAGACTACGTAAAAATACAAACAAATGTCATAGGTAAGTAGGAAAGTATCTATTCACGACGAAGGTCACATTCACTTGTTGTATAGTTATTTTTTTACCCCGTTCTCGTTCGTTTTTTTTTTTACCCCGTCCGCGACTCTGCGGATTATTTAAAAAGATACCCGGTGTCTAATGTCGTAATTACGTTTCTTAGAACTTACTACTCAATTTTGGTGCTTCTACAAAATTGAAGCCGAACCAAACTAAGTTTAGCTGAACTAAACCTTAAACGTTTAGGGCTAAAACAGTTCGGTTCAAATTCTATGAAATTACCCTTTTTTTCTCCAACTTTCGCATAACAGCCCTTCTACAATGAAGGGATGTGTTTCTTTGCATCTGCGTATAAGATATTGCTCAATAACTAGAACTCTATTTTAGCTACATATATGCATACGATTTTCAGCTGCGACTTGATTCAAAGTCAAGATTCCTCAAGCCGTACAGAATGTATCTACTCTGTGGTCTAAGCAAGTTAGCCTTTGAGTAAGGTCGTAGCTGAAATATGTATGTACATATGAAGCCAAAAATATAATTTGTGCTTATACAGATTGAAATCGCATTCAAAGTAAAAACTATTTTATATACTTAGGCGTCAGCTCAAAATTAGTATCCTCACTAAAAAAAAAAGGAAAAACGATCGAGTAGAAATTTAGGCACTTCTGTAGTATATATGAAGCAGCTGCCGATTAAGAAATCGAAATTGAAGAGTTCCGTTTTTTTTCTCCAAGTACCATTCATTCAGAATTCACCGGAAGTTGAATTTAGTATTTAGAAAATGGAGTTAAATGAGAATAATCTTCGAGACATTGGTAATTTAATGAACCAGCCGCAAAAAACAATAGATTTTTTACAGGCACACCGCCTGATTTCTTAGGGTTAGGGTTTTTTATTTTAATTTTTTTTACTTCATATAATAATAAAAAAGAAATTGTTAATTGTTACCCAAAAACAAATCAGTCTTGCATTTTTTTTTTTTATGTTGTAAAAAAATCACTTCCGGTTGAATTACCTCTCTTTATTTTCAGTGGAAGGACAGAAAATCTGCTGCTTCATATATACTACAGAAGTGCCGTAATTTAATTAAAAGTGATTTTTATCGTATTTTGTATGGGTCTACATGACCCGATTTCCGGATTTACCGTAAACAGGGGATCGTTAGACTTTTGTGTTTAATACACTCCCCTTAACCCAGCACTACTCGTCCTATTCGCATCATTTTTTTATAAAATATATTCAAACCAAAAACACATGCACAGATGAAAGAAAATGATTAAAAAATTTCTCTGTAAGATTAATTTTTTTTTTTTTTTTTAATATTAAAATCTTGATTTAAATTTCTGGTGCTCTTATCTATCTTGAACCAGCTGTCGTGACGTTCGACTCGGAAGCGTTCGGCAGTTCTACGCAAACGACCGAGAGTTGCCGAGCTGAAGCAGCCAGCAGCCGACATTTTTTGATACGGTGCTGCGTTCTATGATAATGTTTTGCTTTTTTGAGGGGTTACGGTTAGGGTAAGGAATTTTTTAAAAGAAACAAACAAAGAAAATTAAACATATGTACATGAATTTTTTGAAAGAAACAACAGGAAAAAAACATAACGAGGTTACCGTTATAAAATGAATACTGTATTTTTATTTACAAGGAATTTTTTTGAAGAAACCAAAAAAAAAAAAAACTTACCAAAATTACTGTTAATACGACATATTTTTTTGTAACAAAGTTATCTGCTGCTCGCTGATTGGCTAATCGCAATCGGCTCGTCAACACTCGGCCGTTTGCGTAGGACAGCCGAACGATTCCGAGTCGAACGTCACGACAGCTGGTTCAAGATAGTTAACAATACCAAATTTCTTAAATATCTATAGTATTTCCTTTATCAAATAATGGTTGATTCAACTTATTTACAAGGCGTGTGTATCACCATCACTCTAAACTAAAACCCTTCCTCACGTGGTAATGTTACTATGCCGTCTGAAACTCCAGTTCGTCGTAGGGCCACCCCCTGGTGAACTGGTTTGGCATCAAGCGGCATTACGTCCGGAACTCGGCTAACAGGGCTTAGGTGAAATTCCAGGAGTAGTCGGCATCAGGATCCGTCATCCTCTGGTCGTCTTTCCCCTTGCATGTGATGAGCAAAGATGTACATAATCCAAGAAAACGTGAAAATATCCCCTTTTATCATGTTAAGAATGGCTTTCAAAATAATAACGTTATTTCGAACGCCATAATTACCTGGGGATGAAAAGGGCTTTTTACAAAATGAGAAACTGACTTATTAAAAGTAACTTTTAAAAATTACGTGATACGATAAAACTGAAATTTACCTTCTAATTTAAATCTGACTCAATCATTTTCCATAATTTTTAGTGAGGATACTTATTTTTGCCTGATATGAAAGGATAACAAAGTGTTATATACTTGGAATACGATTGTTATGTGTTATCTATACGTATCGCATAAGTTACATGTTAATATCTTCTAGAAAATATGCAATAAGACATACATCTTAAATAGCTTAATTAACCTCGGCCGTTTATTTTGTTTTTTTAAGAATATCTTAACAAAAATGTTACCAAAGGCAAGATAAGTTACTCTTCTACCTACATAGATATGTTTTGTTTTAATCATTGTCAGGCGTTTTTATTTAAAAAAAATTTTTTTTATTTATTTATTTTTATTTTTTTAGTTCAATATAAAAGTTGTGTCAAGTCTGTTAAGTTTGAACAAAAAAAATAATGGATGGCATAAGTCCAGCACGTAGAGCCTCAAAAATAACAAAGGAACATAGCTAATAACTGTCAAAAACTGATTAAATGTTGATGTTAAACCGCACTGTATATTCTTATTACCAGAATTTTTGTTTAATTTTCAATTTTTAAGCGATTATCGCGTGCCGGCCTCATGTCAGACATTATTTTTTTCGTTCCAACATACGACTTGACACGACTTTTGTATTAAACTAAAAAAAACAATTAAACAAAGTCTTAAAAAATAATTTCAAGAAAATAAATTATCCAGGTAGGTAGAAGAGCAAGTTATCTTGCCTTTGGTAACATTTGTTTGTTATTTCACTTTTTTGTTTTCTCGGACTTTCTTAAAGAAACACGTAGGCCTGTTGGTTTCTAACAAGATGTTTCTATAGGAGAAATCCATATCGAGCAGAATGTTTCAGATTACGATTTATGGAACCAACCGGAAGTTGACGAATCGTTTACAATTTGAAAAGTTCAAAGAACGGCAAAAGACTGACGATACTAAAGCATATGAAAGTATCAAAATGACGTAACCGCAATGAAAGCAGTTGTTCACTCTCCCGAAGAACTAATTGCTACAATAAAATGTCCTCATTAGGTTGTTGGGCTATAATTGCAACAAACGTAAACAGACATGCAACTCATTTTGCACAGCTCCCAACTTAGGATGATACCCTAAACCTACTCCTAAATTCTCAGTAGCCCCTTACGTCTACAGTGGCGGCCTGCCTTGTTTGGGGGTAAACTATCATAAAAAGAGGGTTTAAAAAACTATTTTTTTCTTCATTGAATGTTTGTACTAAATAACCGTTCAGGGACTGCTCTTCCCTGTCCGGTCTGTTCCGTAAATCACAATCATTAAACATTCGGGCTAATAAGCTCCTCCCCCTTGTAAAATACCTCTAATTGACATTCCATGAAAAATGCCAGTATACTGAAATCATATGCCCTTAATAGGGTTAAGATGAAAATTCATATACACTAAATGTACAAAAGCAAGGAAATTCCCAAAATTTTTACACTTTTATTGTCATTAATTAAGGGTATGACTACATATCAACCAAACCATTACATTATCACATCACTACAGTATAAATATCTATGCATGAGTGGATGAAGTGTGTGAGGTGCGCTTAAGAAAAATTCCTACCAGTAAAATACATAGCCCTGTTGTGCTCGTATACCCTTAATGACAATAAAAGTGTACAAATTTGGGAATTTCCTTGCTTTTGTACATTTAGTGTATATGAATTTTCATCTTAACCCTATTAAGGACACATGATTTCAGTATACTGGCATTTATCATGGAATACTAATATAACTTTTTTCTTTCAGATGGCCGACGGTGTTGCAGTTGATGGTCGCCTAGCTAATTTACCAAATGGACGATCAATTTATGATTTGATCACTGCCAAAAATCTCGATGGAATACATTCACTACTGAATCCGTTAACCTTACGTCATCGTCATTCGATTGTCTGCCAAAACGTCCATCATAAAACTCTTCTCGGACATGCCTGTGAACTCGGCTTTCCGGACATCGTGAAGTATCTCCTGGACGAATGTGAAGCTGATATCTCGGAGCGTTACACTGATAGTCAAATATCATTATCACCATTGCGAGTCTCTATCGACAACCTGGACATTTCAATGCTGCTTTTATTGATAAGCCGTGGAGCTGTCGCCGTTGATAAACTGGAAGCGAGAACGTGCGCTACTCATGCTTTGAATAAAGACTATTTCTCTACAGAATCGGTGTTGTATGGTTACATTTATAGAATCAAGCCCCAGAAACAAATCTTTCAATTGCTCCATGCACTTCCTCTGGTCGTCGAAATGGACTTACATAATCCTGAATTGATTATAAGCGCTTCGGGTCGTGGAGATATCGACAGAATGAAAACCTTACTCAGCTATGGCATAAACGCAAAAGGGACCGACTTCCTTGAAGAAAATGCTTTGTGCTGTGCTATCCTTAATAAGGAGAGCAACGCCGAGCATCTTTTGTTAAATTATAGGGTATTCTCTTTGAAGGGTCGTGTGCGGGCTTTCGAATTAGCCGGGGCTAAATTGATAGCGTTTAAATCGGACTTCGAGGAAGGTGTACGATGTTGGAGGATGTCACTACGAATTCGTAACGAATATTTGTTTGGCGTTTCAGATAAATTTCAGAATCAATTTAAAACAAATCTGGGGGTTGAGTTTAGTTGCGAAGAACAACTCGACAAAATGGCGGATCGTGAGGCTGACCTTAATATCCAGGCATTGATAGTATTTGTACGTCTGCTATCTCCGAATAGTGAGGTTCTTCAGAATGCGTTCATGCTTGTCGCCCATCAGTTTGCATTTCTGAAGGACTTAATGCGCGCAATGAAAATACTTGCTCAATTGTCTGAATTCCCATATAAACCAGGAAGTGGGTATGTTTGCCCTAGGCAGAGGGCCATCGGGGCTGCAGTGTCCTTATTTCGCAGCCACTTTCATAGTGATCCCTCGGACAAGTGTGCGTTTAGATTTGACTTTACAAGTCTGATGAATTTCATACAAGAAGTTGACTGGGAAGTGTTACTCAACCGCCGGGACCAATTTCACATTAAAGTTTACATACAACTGCTGATGCTCGTACATTCGAAAACAATCGCCATGAAAAATTTTAATCTGTGCCCAAGCGATGAAGCTTTAATTAAAGAGGGGATCACCAAGATCCTTCAGTGTCATTCCGATCCTTACCCTACAACGTTACTTCATCTCGCGATCGAAGAACCAACGGCCTATTCCGTCATTCCTTTCCTTCTTAGTTGCTCGGCTGATGCCAATTGTACAGACAATGAAAAAAGCACCCCGATGCACATGGTCTCACTCTTGAGAATAGATAGAACCTATCGCTTACATTTGGTAAACTTGTTAGCAGACGCGGGCGGCCATATTGATTCAGTTAATAATTTCGATAAAACCCCATTTGCGACCCTGAAAAATAATGGCGATATTCAAAACCCTTTAAGTTTTCTATCCTTACAATGCTTGGCTGCTCAAACAATTCATAAATATAACATCAAGGTCCCGGATGTATATCCTAAAATCTTACGTTCATTCATAAAACTTCATTCACATTAAGGACTTTCATCTCGCACTGTGCGTTGTGTTAACTGAATCCATACCGCTTACTCAATATTCGGTCAATTGTTTTAATTTATCAATTTTTAACCATATACACTTCTTAGAAATTTATGGTTTTTAAAATTTCTATCTTAGAATATATTTCTACGTGCTTTTATGACAGTTCTAAATGTTAAGATTTTAATTTCTTTTTTTCCAACACAATTCTTGCTAAATTAAAGATCTTCTAATGTTTATCCTCCTCGAAGACTTTCCGTCAAGGGTTTTACTTTTCCCGCCAAACAATACATGTTTTGACGGTTACTTGAACTCTCTCCACTTTTCATGTGCTCAGAATTATATCAAATATCGAATATATTTTAATCGTGCTGTGCTATTAGAAAAAAAAAACTCTACGAAAGTAATCTTCATTATACTATCTACACATACAGGAGTTGCCCGGGAGTTTTAATTTTATATTTGTTTCTTTTTTTTTTCTTTAACATAACTCCTTTTCTTTCAACTATTATAAGTCTGTTATTAATTTTCTTTTTTTTTAATTTTACAAATCGCACTTATTCGTATTTGCACACAAAATATCGGATCAGAGAATGTTATTACGGGTGGGACGTAATGGGTGAAAATTTCAGATTTATGCGAGTAGTATTTTTTTGTGTTCATTTATACATAAATAACGCTAAACAATCAAATATTTTGAAAATTTTGCAAAATTCAGAAGGTGCAGGCCAAAAATAGCCATTAGGGTTTCATGCGACATTGCAGGTCCTAAAACATCCTCAAAAGCTATGAATGGATATAGATGGTTAAATCTGATATAGTAC
>OY744534.1:6303477-6350977 GCA_963556195.1 Sepiola atlantica | reverse complement strand
TTGCTCGGTTGATGCCAATTACACGGACAACCTAGATCTTTAATTTCATATTTGTTTCTATTTCATTTACCATAAACCTTTTTTTTCTTTCTATCAACTATTTTTAATATATTAATCTTTTTTTTTTTTAATTTTTACAAATCGCACTTATTCGTCTTTGCAGAAACAGAATATCGGATCAGAGAGTTTTATAAAATAATAAAACGTAAACAGCCTGACATAAAACGATGATGCTGATACATTGACAGATGAAGGGAGAGTGGACACTTGCTATGTAGTGTATACTTTGTGGGTAGGGGGGGGATATCGTGAATATAAATGAAGCTCCAAATGTTTATTTTTTTAATTTGAATTATTCGATTAATTGTAAATAAATATATATTATTTATTCCCGATCGCAGCATCTAACCCAAAATAACGCGGGGTCTGCCACCAGCTCCACGTCTGTCCTTACTGTCCATATCAAAGTTTTCAGTTGGCCGCCTTTGCGCTTTTCCCAGCAAGCGGTGCGATTGGGGTCACCAACTTGCGGATAAATTCTTCCACAGGGTGTCGAAAAATATTTTTAATTTTTAGTGTGCATTTGGTGTTCCATCTTGTATGGATCGTGCGGTTTGGGATTTGTTCGGAGAGACGAATGCATAAGATGCGTCGAAGGCGCTGCATATCATAACCTCGCGTGCGTTAAAATCTATCTTTGCGAGAGGGCTCGCTTTCGTAATTCTTCAACAGTATCGTAGGAATGTGTTCCAAGACTTGAAATAAAATATATTTTCCTTAATAAATCTTCTTTATTTCCTATAGTTTTTCATATTCTTCATTCTGTTATAAAATTGTTCTCTTACGGATAAATGAGCTTCTCTATTTCTGAATAAATGTTTTTAGTTGCAAACTGTAAAATGGATAAAATTCGAAATAAGCCTAAGATTTTTAACTCTGACGAGTCTTTGAGAAATGCATAATTTGCAAATCAATTTGTTGCGTTTTGTAACCAACTTTTTTTTAAAAAACCAGCTGTATCGTACAAAGTAATAAAATGTTTTAAAAAAAACGTATGAATTTGTTCAATTATACTCTGCTTTACTTGGTAAAACTATCGCTTATTTTCCTGACCTGAATTGCGAAATGTTGTGGTTGTTATTTAAAATAATTAATTTTCTGTCGTAAATAAAGTGCATTTCTAGCAGTTTCAGTACCCTTTGTCTCGTGTTTTGTTGTTATTTATTTATTCGTATTTCAACTTACCTGTGTCTTTTGCAGAGAGGAGCATCCAATCAGAGAGGCGAATAAAATACTGGTGTTTACATTTCATAAACATTTGATAAATTTTTATGCTCATCAGACTTCTCATATGGCTCTCATGAGAATACCTGAACCTTGTAGTTCGACTCTATCATTCGACTACGATAGATGCTGAACTTGAATGGAAATTGCTGCTAAGAGAAAAATGAAAATCTGGTTAAATCTTTTCTTTTTGTGGCAATCGAGATAAAAAATATATCGGTTAATAGATAAGTCTGTGGGGGTAAGGATTTTTTTTTTGGCAAACCGGAATAGTAACCGAGCCAAAACAGTAAGTGTTACAGATTGACAAAATAAAGAAAATCAAAAAAAGGTTTTGTACTAATTATTTAAAATAGTTTTTTACAAAAGTAATTAATCAAATAGATGGTTTGATATTATTTGTATTTCTGCAGTTGACACACTCCTGAATTACTAACGTTATTATTTAGTAAGCCATGGAAGGAGACTTTGTTATCTATTGTGTACTTTCACCTAACAATTTAATTAATAAATTTGGGAAACAAAGTCTCACCGGAAGTTATTACATAAAAAGTTTATAACAGGGACTACATCTGAGCCCAAACAGTTTGCTGCTGACTTACTTCTAAACTGAATGGGTTAATATTCCGGGTGATCCCCCTTTTTTTACTTAAATTCATCCCCCAAAATGCGCACTGCCATTGTGACGTAAGAGACTACTGGGCATTAGGGGCCATATTAACAGGGGCATCTTTAGTAGGAGAGTTGTGCAGCGAGATGTTTGATCATATTACATTTAAATATCTGCATGTTAGTACAGTCGTTGAAACAGGGAGCAGATAAGGAATTACAACGGCAAGTGTTTCGAAGCAATAACGCGGTTATAGTATGAGGGCTTTCAAAATCTGGGGACCTCTACAGTGAAGAGGTGTGATTTTGTTGCTTGTAGGGTGTATTTACGGAGAGGGCGTGCAAGTTCTTCGGAGCACATTCCGCTGATGTACTTGTAAAACAAACACAGAGATGCAATATTGCGGCAACCGTATAAAGGCTGGAGCTTGGTAGAAATGTGGAACCATTTACCTTAGCGATTCCTTTTGGACTCTGTCCAATGGTAGGAGAAATATCCCTAGATTTAATCTGAGAGACTATAAATTGATTTTTATCTAAATCATATTAGTCTCATTTAAGCGAATGCAGCGGATATAGTGTTAGTTTTAAAGAAAACACTACATAGAATTATTTCGAATATAGAAAGCATACCTTAATGCAATATTTGAGTATCATCAAACGAAGTGTAAGATTGGTTTCGGGATATTAGCGATACAAGATAAATTCATTCAATTTGATATTGACCTTTATTAGTCATCAATATTACCTGAACTTCAAAGTAAAGCATCCAACATCATTAATATAACGAAACTAGGAATTACTGTAAATTCATTAGCAGACCTATTATAGATATAAGGGGAATATTGTGAACAAGAAATCCTAACTTTGATATTACAGTTGGGTCTTCCAATTCAGCGTGAATAGCAAACTTGGTAGCCTAAAATATATAACTAGAAATAACACGCGAAAACACAATCGTGAAAGATGGCTTGTATAAAGACGTTATTTTAAATTAAATGCCCCAACAGAATCTGGGAAAATAATAAATATATAATTCTAAAGATTGCAATAGACAATAATGATAACGTAATTTAATTTCGTAGATGTAACATTAAATCTTTATGATGGCACTTACAAGTCTTATCATAACCACGAACTGTATTATAAAGATAAGTTGGCAAAGTATAAAAAATCAGTCAACTAAGCTGTCATACCTATCATATCTATAAGAATCTCAAGGGTATCGGCTATTGAAAGAATATATATATATATATATATATATATATATGTAAATAAGAGACCTATGATAAAACTTTACAAAATGTGCGGCGATAAAAGTAATAAAGATGTTATTAATCAGCATAATACTATTCAGCATTACAAAAATTAAGGGTATGCGAGCACAACAGGGCTATGTATTTTATTAGTAGGAATTTTTCTTCAGCGCACCTCACACACTTCATCCACTCATGCATAGATATTTATACTGTAGTGATGTGATAATGAAATGGTTTGGTTGATATGTAGTCATACCCTTAATGACAATAAAAGTGTAAACATTTGGGAATTTCCTTGCTTTTGTACATTTAGTGTACATGAATTTTCATCTGAACCCTATTAAGGGCATATGATGTTAGTATACTGGCATTTTTCATGAAATGTCGCTACTTTTGTAAAGGCTATGTCTCAATACAATGCCTTCTCATAAGGTATTTTGGAATTTTCTGGAAAACTAAGGTATATGGTAAACTGAAATTAAAATGCCATCAACTAGACCCTAGAACATCTATCTTTGCCAAAAAATCAGCTGAATCCATCAAATAATTGATTAGATACAGGGTGGCACATACGTACATACACACAGATAACATGATTTCATGATTGAACTTTCTGGATCTCTGGGTTGCCTTGACTAATGATGCTGAAATTCTACACACTTATAGAACCTATCAAATAAAAATATTGTGCAAAGTTTTAACTAATTTGTTTTATTGGTTTTCGAGTCATGATTAATCAAAGAAATGAGATTTCCAGCATAGGCCATCTGTGAGTCTATTAAGGGATAGAGCGTTCTCGCGCTTCCCTTGACTTTCGCTTTCAGACATACATATAGCAAATTTTGTATTAGTATTAGATATCCGGTCTATCATCCTGGTTTAAAACACTTATTAAACAACACCTCTACTACTACTACAACTACTACTACGAGGTATTACATAATAATAATAAGAAGAAGAAGAAGAAGAAGAAGAAGAAAAAGAAGAAAAAGAAGAATAAGAAGGCTGAAATGGCGAATTGAGGAAAAAGCTACCGAGCCACTATAATCAACCCTGACATTTTAATCACCAAAACTCCGCAATCAAATTGATCATTCTTTTGCCCAAATTTGTTTTAATAACAAACCTGAAATCCGTTTATTTAATAATTCACTTGTACTAAAACTGCATCCATTACTTTTTTTATTTTCTCTGTAAAGAACAGTTACTCTGCTACCTTTATAGACAAACGTTTTCTACTCGAAAGCGAATATTATAGGGCACCGCTTGTAGGCAAAGGAAAGTCGAAATTGAGTCTTTAAATGATAGCCAACTGCGAAAACACTTATATTGTTTCTTTACTTGTTAAAATTTGTTTTCATACCAAACGAGGCATATTGCTACTGAGACATAAGATATTACTCTGATAGAGTTCAGATTTATAGGGAGAAACTTAAATAGGGATTTTGATATAAAGATGTTTGTTAGCATTGTTTTTAAGATCTTGGCCTTTTGGCTAAGATCAAAGTGTAGTATCTGTTCCAATAGATACTACATCCTATAGACCGGTATTGTCTTGGCCTTCGGGCCTTGATTTCGCCGGTCTATGGGTCTGTCCTGTGTAGTTCTAGGAGGTCCACCCTCCCAGGCTTTGCCTCCCCTCTTTGGGTAGGAGTAAGTTTATTGCTTACTGTCTGGGGCGCCCCTACCGGGGAATGCCGACGGGGCTGCCCAGGCAATTTTTAAACCCCACATTCCCGACCCGACCTTGTGTCACATCTTACTTGTGGAAGTAAGATAAAAACTGCACTTGTGCCTAACTCCTGGAGAGGAGTAAATCAATACTCATCATTCAAAATGAATTTCCGGTAAAAGTGCACAAGAGTTAACAATCGCGAAATCATGAACAAAAGAAAAAACAATTAACTTATACCAAACGCCGTATATTTTAATTACCTTCTGACATTTACACTTTTAAAATGCTGACACTTTTTTTCTTCAAAATTTGATTCTGTTCAAATTTGTCTTAACGACACACGAAAAATAAAGATTGCCGCCTATATCATCGTTCATACTCAAACAATAGTAAACATATACTTAAAAAATTCCACTAACCCTAAGCCCGAGGGCTTGTCAGTCAAACGTACGCTTAGTAGTAGGTTGAGTCATTTATTTTACTATCTTTTTAGAAATAAACCCCGAAAACAGATAAGTGACATCTCCCTGACCATTTTGGTATCGTGTGTCGATAAGTCAGTTTTCGTAGAAATAAAATAATGAAATAAAAGAAATATTACAAAAGGCTTCAGCACGTTACTAGTATACAGGTCGGTAGATAATAAAATCCTACTGAGTTTGGTATCATTTATTTGTTGTTTTTTACGATTTCTCGTCTGTTAATTTTTTCCGGACATTTACCGAATTACTTACTTAAAACCTATATCTACAATGTGCAGTGGTAAATAAGGAATAAGTATGAACATTTATACTTGATATCATTAAAATATACAATCTGAAATTGTTTCAAATAAAAAAAACGCCATTTTGTAGATGTGGCGGCTAAGCAGATTTAGCGGTCGAAAAATTGGTTGATGACTTGAAAACTTATAGAAGCACCAAATAAAAAAAGCCGCGCGTGCGTGGTCCCCTTCTGTATGTGACTCGATGTGGCGAGTGTAAAATGCAATAAATTTGGGCAATTTGGCGCATTTTTGACCCCCCCCCTTTAACCCCCTAGCGGCGCGAACCAGAATTTTTCTGAGGTCAAGGATGCTCATTTTATATCCAGAACAATTGCCTCTACATTTTGGCCAAGTTTCAGCAAAATTGAATGGATGGATCAAACGTTATGAGAGAAAAGGGTCATTTATTGCCATTTTGGGGGCTTTTGAACCCCTGTGGGGGCTAAGCAGATATGTTGTTCAAAATTTGGAGAATGTCACTTTCTAACCTGACCAAAGTTACAACTTCATGCAAAATTTCAGAGAAATTCAATGGATGGTTGCGGAAAAAAATCCGGACTGACGGACAGACGGACAGACGGACATGCCTCAAAACATAAGTACCCCGATTTTATAAATCGGGGGACCAACAAATACACTATTTTAATATGGGTCTGAAAAAATTGCTTTCATTTGGGAAGCCGAATTCATCATACCTAGTGTAACTGCGAATATCACTCGACACAGGCGCGAACCTCGCATCAGGCTTTCACAAAATGTTGACGTAATCACAAAATTGCATTTGGCTTGATCCCCTTTTCTGAAATTACATTGTCGCTGAAACTCTGATATTAGTACTGAGCTGTCACATATGCAAATATGCCCAGTGTCCGAAATTATAAAGTAGAATTGTTACAGTCAGAAATAGTAAAAACGAAGGGTAGCACGTAAAAGGTAATAATTGAGAGATTTTTTTTTGGTATTTAATATCGTCATTTTTTATGTTCTTCGTCTAAGTTTTATGCATAAATTCTCTACGAAATCGTTAGCCTTCACTTAATTGATATATACATTCAAACCATATTATAACGTAAGAATATCTTAACTCTATCGTACAATGGGATGACAATACAGGGGAGATTACTCCATCTTATTTTTCTACAAAACCGTACAAAATTGCAATTTGTACTTTGAAAAACATGTTTTTAAATTTAAGAAAATGGTACAAGTTTAGAATTTGGACGGCATGAAAAAAAAAACAATTAAGAAATATCTTTAATTTATGTACTCGGGATGGAACGCATAAACTGTACGAAAAACAACGTAAATTGATCAAGTATTTTCTATTTTTTTTTCTAACAAAAACAATCAAACTTCATCGATAAAATTAAAGATACTATTTCCTTAGTTTGTAAAAGTTTGATTTACCTCCCTTGTTATGTTTAATATGGCGACGATATATCAACGATACTCGTTTACCGTTAAATATTGATTTTGTTTTATAAAATTTTTTAAAAATACTTATTCAATTTACGTAATTTTTGGGTATACGATATATTAATTTCGTCACGGGTACCTACATCATAAAGATATTTCGGTGCTCTTATCGATCCTGATCCAGTTTTCGTGACGTTCGACACGGAAGCGTTCGGCTGTTCTACGCAAACGCCCGAGAGTTTACGAGCCGATTTGTACCAGACGACATTTTGATACGGTGCTGCGTCCTATGATAATGTTTTTCTTGATTTTTTTGTTAGGGTTTAGGGTAAGGAATTTTTTAAAGAAACAACAAAAAAATTAAACATATTTACATTAATTTTTTTGGAGGAAACAGGAAAAAAACATAGCGAGGTTACTGTTATAAAATGAATACTGTATTTTTATTTACAAGGGATTTTTTGGAAGAGAAAAAATACAAAAATTACTTTTATCACGACATATTTTTTAAATGTTATTTATTTTTACTTGCTCGCGATAGTACTGCAGTGCAAATCTGTTCGTAATTCATTTTGGGTTTATTTTCAAAAAAACTACCTGACAAATCCGTCTTCGAAAGCACTTATTTTCACTTTGTAACAAAGTTATCGGCTGCTCGCTGCTTCGGCTCGTCAACACTCGGGCGTTTGCGTAGGACAGTCGAACGTCACGAAAGCTGGTTCAGGATCGATATCAGTACCGATATTTCTTTTCTTTCTCTTTTATAAAAATGTTTTTATGATGTCCCAATTCTAGCGTTGAACCAAGACAATGGTCAACATCTTTAAGGTTAAGAAGATAGCATATAAACATGCTACAGTTATTATATAAGATTCGGATGACGATAGCATCCACGCTGAAACAATTGTAGGTTTGTTTAATAATTTGATAGTTTAAACTTTTAACCGAACTTGTTTATTTTTTAACCCGAACCTAAGTTTTAGGTTTAGGCGGCAAAAGTCGGTTTGCTTCGGTTCAAATCTAGTAGAAGCGCCAATGTATTAAATGTGTTAAAGTATGACACACGTTCTCTTGAAACGTGTAACAATAATTAACATTGAAACGTAGGTTTTTTTTTTTTTAATTCTTAAACAATAGGTATGACACATTTACTATTTTTTAAATGAAGGTTTGTGGTCACGCATACTATCGGAACAATTTTTAAATTTAATATTTGGTCCTTTAAGTTTTACCGATTTTTCAAAAATTTTTTGTCTAGTTGTTAAATGTTTGGTTCGTTTAATTTTTGTTTGAAAATTTCCTGATATTTGTAAAAAAAAAAAAAAAAAAAAAAAAAAAAAAAAAAAAAAAATTGTAACTTTAATATATTTTTCTTTAAATTATGTAGCAGAACAGATTTTTGCAGAAGTTGATTTCCGGAAATTAACGAAGCGATTTATCGAATCGGAAGCTAACAAAATTCCGAACAGACAACAAATAAAATGATTCAGATGAAAATGGTTGAATTATTTTAAAGCCTAAACTAACCTTACGGGTATCTTTTAGAATAATCAGTACGCTGAAAACGCTAAAAAAAACAAATATACAACAAATAAAAGTAACTGTCGTCGATAAAAGTTAATTTAAAACTGACCTGTGATATTTGTTTGTATTTTTAAAATGTTCCAACTGCTATTTATTAGAATTCAATCGTTTTGTCACACGAACCTGCAAAAAAATGGCGCTTGCTCGTAAGGAAGTGAGCACAAGACGCCATTTTGTCTAAAAAAAAGAGTAAAAAATGAACAAGAAACTTTTTCTACATATAATAAAACATTTTTGTACGTAAAAATACAAACAAATATCATAGGTAAGTAGACAAATATCTCTTCTCGACGTAGGTTAAACTCACTTGTTGCATATTTATTTTTATAACCCCGTTCTCGTTAGTTTTTTTGGACCCCGTCCGCGACTGTACTGATCATTCTAAAAGATACCCAACCTTACTATTACTGACTGTTTGTTGACGATCGATTTTTTTCATGACTAAAAATTTATCAAAATATTTTTAAAAAGTTGTCTCATTGTATACCTACGTCAAACATTTTTTTCATGAAAAAAAAACATATTCAAGTGATTTTTTTTTTTTTTTTTAAATTTGACGACGGTTGTATTTGACTTTGCTTTTTCCCGACTGTTTACGTAAATCTGCTTCGGCAAAAATCGTTCGGTTCAAATTTTCTAAAAGTATCATATTTTATAATTTTTAGGTTTTTAATTTTTTTTTTGTAGACTTTAGATTCAATGGATGCTCTCAAAATATTATTTAAATATTTTAAACTGCGAAGCGTCAACACTTCATCACCGTACTACCTTCGTAACCGGAGGAATAATTTTAATTGTGTTTTAAATATCCAAAAATAAATTTAAAAAATATTTAAATATTTACTACGATATTAGAATCTAAATAGTTTGTATAAAATCTTTAAATATTTTTCATCTCTAAACAATTCAATCTTTATTTTAAACTGGCGATACAAAGCAAGAATAGATTCAACTAATCTATTAACTCAAGATCGATAATTCTCCACTCTTTAATAAAGACCAATGTGTATTTATTTGCATATAAATCCATGCCTTTACCAAAGTTAGAGTAAAACAAAACTAGTGCTTATCTAGAATAGACATCCAAAAATTATAAGTTTTTTTGTTTTTTTTCCTCATGTAAAAGGAATCATCGGGCACGTGTTTCTGGCTATAAACCGTCATCAGCATGAACAGCTTGGGCGAGGATCGAAACTACGATATTA
Source organism: Sepiola atlantica (assembly GCA_963556195.1). Taxonomy (NCBI): domain Eukaryota; kingdom Metazoa; phylum Mollusca; class Cephalopoda; order Sepiida; family Sepiolidae; genus Sepiola; species Sepiola atlantica. The sequence continues at coordinate 6,341,179 of OY744534.1, read as the reverse complement.
CTATTCGGAGTCGTATGGTTTACCATCAGACCACGAACACCTGGGCGAAATATGTACGATTTTGTACCGCCATAATGTTAGTTTTTTTTTGTTTTACTGGCGATAGAAACAGCTGTTTTCTTAGTATTTTTCCACTTCCTAAGCGGTAAAAAATATTGCATTAGCTCGCCCTTTTTAATAGGACGTGTAATTATATATATATATGTGGTGCATGTATTGTATTAGTTTAGATCTCACTTCTGTCTTCTTTGGTCTGAAGAGGTTGACTCTCTGAAGATTACAACCGAAACATGTATGCACATATGTAACCAATAATGTTTGTATAAATACACATTCATACTATATATATATATAGTATGTTATTACTAGAAGATAATCATTCGGACAATCAGATAAATATTTTAATTAATGCTGATCTTCACATGTTTATAATTGGGGACCCATATCGGGCATGATGTTTCTGATTGCAATTTCCAAAACAACCCGGAAACTGCCGAGGCAGTTAACGATGAGAAAGCCATCATATGAAGGAGGGGAACCTCCCCTAATAACAAACACTAAATTGTTTGGAGACCTGAGTGGTTTCATAAAAGTAATATGCAATTTTATTGCAGCTGTTTGTGTTAATCGTGTTTATCTTTCACATTCTCGATGTGTCGGTTCTAGTACTCTCCGGCCTGCTTGTGTCCCTTTTAATATTATCGGTAAACTTTTGGCAATTGTAAATTGACCTTTTTGTAAACGCACAGCGGTAGATTACTCCCTTTTTAGTGCTTTTGCAGATATAGAATATCACTAAATTGAATGCCTTTCCTAGGGATCGAACTCAACTTCCGGTGATTATTTGCTCTATATTACGTTTTAAGAAAATTATATATGCACATCGGCAAATTGGGTTTATACAAATACTAATGCAACTATTTTCTTTCAGATGGCCAAAAGTGAGGCAGTTGTTGTGTGGCAAGCTAATATACCAGACAGAAGCTCGATTTACGATTTGATCAATTCGAATAATCTTTACGAAATACGTGCTCATCTTAACCCATTAACCCTACGTCATCGTAAATCAATTGTCTGCCAAACAGTCTGCCATAGAACCCTTCTCGGACATGCTTGTGAACTTGGCTTACGAGATATCGTGAAATATCTCCTGGACGAATGTGAAGCTGATATCTCGGAGCGTTACACTAATAGTCAAATATCATTATCACCATTGCGAGTCTCTATCGATAATCTGGACGTTTCGATGCTTCTTTTATTAATAAGCCGTGGAGTTGTAGATGTTGATAAACGCCAAGCGAGATCGTATTCTTACTACGCTTCCGATAAAGAGTGTCTATCTTTGGCAACGATTTTGCGGCATTACACCAATAGAATGGAACCGATGGACTATATCTCGGAACTGGCGGATTTACTTTACTGGATGACCGACGTGCACTTAAACGCAAATACCAACTGTTTTTTAAAAGCTTCCGCCTATGGAGATGTTGACAGAATGAAAACCTTACTTGCAGATGGAATTCTCAGAAAAAAATTTAAAGTTTTTGAAGATAACCCATTGTGCATGACCATCTTGAATGAGAAGAACAACGCGGAGCATTTTTTGTTGAATTATAAGGTTTTCTCTTTAAAGGATCATGTGCTGACCCTGGAGTTGTGCGGAGCAAAATTCATAGTATTTCAATCAGAATTTGATAAAGGTCTGAGATGTTGGAGAAAGGCAGTTAGAATTCGTACCGAAGAATTCTTTGGCGAATCGGATAAATTCGAGAATAATATTCACACTGATCTGGGGCTGGATTTTAGTTCCGAAGAACATCTCGACATATTGGAGAATCATTTGACCGAGCTTTATGTGCAGGCATTGATAGTTTTTCAACGTTTGTTTCCTCCTTTTAGTCAAGTGCTTCAGAATGCTTTCGTGATTGTCGCCCGAAATTGTGTGTTCCGTAAGGACCTATTCCGAGCGATAAAAGTACTCGCGGAACTTTTTGATTTCCCATATGTACCTGAAAGCGAACGCATTTCTCCGTTCAAGAGATCGATCATTGCAATAGAGAACTTGTTACTCGATTTCTTTCGTAGCGATCACTCGAGCTTGAATGACTTTTTATTCAAGTTTAAACATCTGATAGATTTCATTAACGGGGTCAACTGGAATGTGTTGCTAAGGGGTTCGAGGGAGTTCTACCGTTTCGTTTATATACAACTTCTTAAATTGGTCCTTGATAATATAATCGCTAAGAAAAATTTTGATCTGCGCAAGAACGATGAGGTTTGGATTCAAGATGGCATCAGCATCATAATGCAGTCTCACGAGGATCATCCTTACCCAACAACGTTACTTCATCTTGCACTTGATGACCCGGCTGCATTTTCAGTCGTTCCTTTTATTCTCAGTTGCTCAGCCGATGCCAATTGCACGGATAACCAAAAAAACACCCCGATGCACACGGTCTCCCGCTTACCAACAAATAACACTTATCTCGCAGACCTTATTACGTTATTAGCAGACGCGGGTGGCCATATTGATGCCGTTAATAACTTTAATATGACACCATTGATGATTCTGACTTCCAAAGGGGTGCTTAAAAACCCTTTACAATACTTGTCCTTACAATGCTTGGCTGCTCAAACCATCCATGAGTATAACATCAAGATTCCAGAAGTATATCCCAAGATGCTGGGATCATTTATAAAACTTCATTCATCTTAAGGATTTTAATTCATTCAAGATATGCATAATTTCAACAAAATGCACTCAGTTATTCAATAATTTGGTCACTGTATTATTTCGTAAATTTTTTAAATGCCCATTTCTAAGAGTTTTATGTCTTTTAAATTTCCCCCAGAATATATTTTTATAATCCATACTTAACATATCCGCCGCGGAGGTTGTTTCCGGTATAGTTTGTGTGTTTATAACTGTTTTTGTACATCCTAGGTTCCACATCGCTTGAGCAATCGTCACCAAACTTTGTCAAAATATTGGTCACGGTCTAATTTTAAAATGATTTTATTTGGCGATATCTCAAGTTCAAGGTTACGAAAAAAGTGATAGCTACACCTTTGTTTATAACTTTAACTTTTTTAATTATTAATTTAGTTTACTAGACCCTTTCAGGCATTTCTTTTTTAACGTAGTTGGCGCAAGTTACCACCGTAGACGTAAGGGGCTGCTGAGAATCAGGGTGAACGTTTATGGGGTCATCCTAAATTGGGAGCTGTGCAGCCAGATGTTTGTTCACATTAGTTTAACATTTCTGCATGTCGGAAACAGGGAGCAGAGAGGGAGTTCCAAATGCCGGCAGCTGGAGGAAAGAAACTATTAAGGTAGAAGGCTCTCCGTAATCTGGCGACCTCCAGTGAATACTGGGATATAGCTGATTGTAAAGTGTATTTACGTCGATGGGGGACCAGAGCAGCAAGATCATCGGAGCACATTCCATTGAAGTACTTGTAAAACAAACACAAGGAGGCAACATTGATGCGATGGGACAGGGGCTGGAGCTTGGTGGACAATGAAGGACCTATTACATTAATGTACCATACTTCAATGCTAATTTCAAGAGGATGTTATAGTATTTGTTCTTATATGATACCGTCCTCCCAAGCGTTACCTCATCTTTTTCGGGGTGATGTAGCGTAGTATATGTTATAAAATCATCCTACCAAGCATTACCTCTTCCTTTTGTTGGAGCAGGGTGATTAGGGTTAGAGTAGTTCGTCATGATACGATATTTCCAGACGTTTGTTTAAAAGAAACAACGCGTCGGCAATTCGGAGCGTTGTTTGCAACTGTTCCAACGCACAAAAAGGGTTTGTGGCCATATGTGACAATGGATTAAACATACATCCACATTTCGTAGAATTGGCTATATTCGGACTACTGTTCTCATCTTGGGTGTTTTTATCACAACGTTTCGGCCGATGTAACCTCCGACCGTCTTCAGATGTGTCTTGTCGAACTCGGGAATCTGTCTAATTCGGCAATCTGGACGGAATTCCGAACGGAACCCTTTATTAAATCCACAGGGGTAGCATGCTAACGTTCCATCTGTCATGACTGGGAAAGAAGTCTTCAGTAATTCGCAATTCTTCGTATCGACCGTACTGAGGATTGAACCTTCAACCTTCAGATGACTGTCACTTAGAACTGAATGTTACTTAGTACTATATCCACTGCAGACCATATATCAGTTAAATATATTAACCAAGAAATCCGAGTAGTTCTTAGTATGACCGGTCTTAAATGTGATATGTCACAATTTGCATTTGGTTGTCTCCATTTTGAATTTTGATTTTGATAGTGTCAACGAAATTTGAGCCATTTTCGTTGGTAATGGTAATGTTTTTCGACAGAATGCGATACGAATGTCTGTTATAACGAAAAAAGACTTAAACTAAAAAGTGTTAAAATAAAACGTATAAATCGGTATAACAAAAGGGAAAACCTCTAATTATGAGATTGTTTAAATTGCGGTTTCCTTCTTCGATTCGTCCGATTATTTTTTTACACGTGAAGTTGTGTGTGAAGGAACGGATATAATATATATATGTATATGAGAAAGGAAGGATGAAGGTAATCCGACGTAATGGGAAATGAAAAAGGAATAACCAAAAAGATGGGTTTTTTTGTTTTTATGTATTCATCAACGTTTCGTCTTTATTTGTAAGACTTTCTCATGATGATAATTTTAAGAAAAACTTATTAACCCAACATGTCAACCGAATATTTTCATGTACTTGTATGACATTTTTCTTAAAATTATCATCCTGAGGAAGTCTTAGAAATAAATACGAAACGTTGATGAATACATAAAAACAAGAAAAAACATCTTTTTGGTTTTTCCTTTTTCATTTCCCATATATATGTATGTAAATTTCTGACACAAAGATCAAAGAATTATAGTAGACTCTATCGAGATACGGTGAAGCTCGATATAGTGGATAGAGCAGTTACAAATGATTAATGAAGTGATAACATTTTATTAACTCATCAAGTGTTCAAACAAGGAATACAAAAACAAAATAACTTTTAAACGATAGCTTTTCAAAGACAACGCTCTTATTGTCAAAAGGTCCGACCAATAACAATAAATTATTAGAAGTAAATATCTTGAAAATGCAAAAGTGACGAATTTAAAAAAAAAATGCTGCACCAATATTAAGGAGAAAAATGTCTCGATTGAAGTCCTGAAACAGATCAAACATAATTCCAACTATGGCCAGAATGTATTCAATTCGAATGATCCGAAATTCTTAAACAGTCCAAACAAAGAAGCCGAATGATGTTCTATGCTATTCACAAACCTTGAGTGCTCTAAGAAATTGTATTTTAAGGTCATTTGGCTAAGATCAAAGTGTAGTATCTGTTCCGATGGATACTGCACGCCTGTCCTGTGCAGTTCTAGGAGGTCCACCCTCCCAGGCTTTGCCTCCCCTCTTTGGGGAGGAGTAAGTTTATTGCTTACTGCCTGAGGCGCTCCTACCGGGGAATGCCGACGGGGCTGCCCAGGCAATTTTTAAATGGCCAGAGTGCTCACCTCTCGATCGCTGGCTTTTCAAACCCCACTTTCTCGACCCGATCTTGGGTCACATCTTACTTGTGGAAGTAAGATAAAACTGGCCTTGTGCCTAACTCCTGGGGAGGAGTAAATAAAATGCCGGGCATTCGGGCCCGAATGAAAGTTGAAAATTACTCAGACAATGGTAGAACCATCTATAAATTCATGCTTCAAAAACATACTCGGCTTCCTGCATGTGACTTCATGATGAATAGACGTTAGGAGTAGAAATTTTTAGTGAATGTGTCAATCTTGTATTTGTATTCCTCGTTTGAACACTTGATAGGTTAATAAACTTGTAAACTATACAAATTTTATCCATTTCATCACTTCATTGTCTCTCTCTATATCTATAGAGATAGACAGATATATAGAGATAGACAGATATATAGAGATAGATACATAGATATATAGAGATAGATACATAGATATAGAGATATAGATAGATATCCTAACTATATTAACATCAAACAGATTGTGCCTATTTAAGTATATAATGCTATATCAAAATGTGAATATAGTAGACTGCAAATTCTAATAAAAATTCTTAATTTGCATATTTATTTTATAAACAGCGTCTAATAAATTAATATTATATAATATACAATTACAATTTTGCATTGTTGTATTTTATTTCCGTAATATTTTCGTCGATAGTAAAACGCATGCGGAGAAGATACTACACTTTGATCTTAGCCAAAATGGCAAAGAACTTTGAAAATCATGTTTTTATGACTAGGCATTTTTAAATGAACGAACTCTTTTCTTAAATATTATAGGTGAGTAATGTAGTATCTATTATCATGAGGCCATCTTCAGAGGGACTATCTCCTCCTCCTATTTCTGCTGTGAGGGGTGGGGGAAGTGCAGTATCTGTTCTGTTGTCATGATACTATACTCACGGGAATTACCTTCTCCTTTTAAGGGGCGATTTTCCTAGGTATTACCTCGTCGGTTTGTTGTTTTTTGTTAGGAGGGGGCTGTATAGTATGTGTTCGTTCCTGCTGATACCATAATTCCATATTTAGCATCTCCGTGGGGAGTAGTTTACTATCTGTTCTGTTGTCATGATATCACTCTCTTATGTGTTAACTCCTTTTGGGGCGTGGAGGGCGCTCGTCATATTATCCTCAGTCGTTACTTCCTCCTAAGGGGGACAGGGATGCGTATCTTGGTTCAACATGAGATCGTCCTCCCAGGCTATCAAAAAAAATGCGACCAGAAGGAAGAGGTGTGTGTGTGTGTATGTATGTATGTATGTATGTATATATATATATATATATATATATATATATATATTAGTCTTGGAAGTTTCTCAGCCATTAAAACTATATAAAAAAACCTTAAGTCGTTCAGTGAAAAATCACTCATGTAAGTCAATTTATTTTTTACAGTTATTATATTAGTTTGCTTCTAACATTATTTAAGGGATCATCAGTTGTTTACCATGAAAAACTGTTTCGGGAATTTAAAAACAAGACGGTATTTAATTTCATGGCTTCCCAGCAGAGTTGATCAGACTCCACTTCCCATAAACGTTCCGTATACTAAACTTAAGTTTTGTTCCGTATAAATGTTTTGCTAACTTATATTAGTTATTGAAATTAGTTATTATATATATAGAAAAGAGGGTAGTGCAGTATTAGTGCAGTTCCAAAAGTATATATGTAAAGGAGTAAGGCTACCAACATTTGTAAAATGTTTTTTTCAACATTTATTTATTATTTTATCATTTTATAATTTTATATAACGCGTTTCAAGCGGTGGTCCGCTCTTATCAGATATGTAAATCCAATGTTGGTAGCCTTACTCCTTTACATACATACATATAAAGATATATATATATATATATATATATATATATATATATATATATTAGATTTCTTGAATGTGAGATGATATATATAATTATTTCCACAATCAGACAACGCCGCAGCCCACAACCTATGAAAAGAAACAAACCGGAAGTCCTAGACTCGAGTTTCGCCCTCCTTTGGGCTCATCAGTAGAACACATCCGAACTCAGGATTCGAAACCCGAGTCACTTGCATGGTAAGCGAGTACTCTGCCACTGAGCTACCTCGCCACCTACAAGAATGTCTATTAATTTACACAGATTAAGTGAACCGCGGCGATGACCGACTGTGGAATATACCTACTCTTTTCAACAAGGGGTGTAGTCATCCAACTACTATGAACCCAGGCCGATGTCTCACAAGTAGGATTTTATACTCGCTAGGACGATGTCATCCAACAAGCTAACCAAGCGAGCAAATAAATATTAGATTTCTTGAATGTGAGATGATATATATAATTATTTCCACAATCAGACAACGGTTTGTTTCTTTTCATAGGTTGTGGGCTGCGGCGTTGTCTGATTGTGGAAATAATTATATATATATATATATGAAATTTTAATAAGCCACTTTCAAATCGAAAGACATTTCTTCAAATGGATTTCCATATCTGATGGAAGCGGGCCACCGCTTGAAACGCATTATATAAAATTATAAAATAACAATAATAAATAAATGTTGAAAAAAAACATTTTACAAATGTTGGTAGCCTTACTCCTTTGTGTGTGAGAGAAAGAAAGAAAGAGACAAAGAAAGAAAGGAAGGAGAAAATGCAGAAAAAATCATCCTGTATTTGCTTGCCATGGCATTTTATTTTATGATATATCGTGCATTTTATCCTCATATATATCACTAAAATATATATAATTTTAGTCAGAATTTAATAGTTTTAGCTCAACATATATCAACAGATAATTGCAAAGCATTTACAGACAATATATTCCAACGACGATAATTCTTATTTTTCGAGCAAAGACATTCATTTTAACAGCTGTTTATTTCAACTGTCCGGACAATCAGGTTTTCTAACAAATCGCGAATTTTCTTGAAGATCCTATTGTGATTCCTAATTATATCTATAATTTTGCACGTCAATATTGTAATTTTAGAAATATTTGATACATTTGAAGAGTTCGAATGTAAAACGCGATAAACGCAATTTTTTTAAAACACAAAACTGTCCTTACAAAAAATGTTGAATTTCAACACTCGACAATACTCATAAACAACGTGTTACAAGATATGATACCAAAATAATTTCTTTTTGATTTCAATTAAAATCAGCTTTCATTCAAAGTCTAGATTTAATATAGTCGTGTTTTTATTGTTTATGGTCTCAATTTAAACGAATTGGATTTATCGCGTTTTGCGTTCGAACTCTTCATTTACCCGTTGATTTTTTTATTTTTTTTAATTCGCCTGTTTACATAATTGTTTTATCTTTGTTACTGCCATTTTCAGCTTCGACCGTAGTAGTCTCCAGCCTTCTTTATGTATTTTCTCGTTATCTGAAATGTGTTTATCTCGAAACGTTGCGAAAAGGCAGCAAGCATAATGTTCAAAACCGTTTTACACATATAAATATCGACAAATACTAATGCAATTATTTTCTTTCAGATGACCGAGAGGGCGACACTTGATGTGCGCAAAGCTAATTTACCAAACGGACGCCTGATTTACGATTTGATCACTGCGAATAATCTCGATAGAATACGTTCAAAATGTAATCCATTAACACTACGTCATCGTCAGTCGATTGTCTGCCAAAAAATATCCAATGAAACCCTTCTCGGACATGCATGTGAACTAGGCTTACGAGATACCGTGAAATATCTCCTGGACGAATGTGAAGCTGATATCTCGGAGCGTTACACTCGTCGTCAAATATCGGTATCACCATTGCGAGTTTCTATCGATAATCAAGACATTGCAATGCTGCTTTTATTGATAAGCCGTGGTGCTACAGCCGCCGATAAACGCGAGGCGATTTCATGTACTGAACACGCAGTCATGAAAAGGTATTACTCTGTGTCATCGATTTTGCGCAATCATACAAATCTAATCGAACCCCTGGATGACATCTCGGAACTTTCGAATATACTTTCATGGACGACCAAAATGAATGTAAATAATACAAACCGATTTTTAAGAGCGTCGGCCCGTGGAGATATTGGCAGAATGAAAACTTTATTGTCAGATGGCATGAATGCCAAAGTGACGAATTTTTCTGAAGATGATGCCTTGTGCATGGCGATCCTGAATGAGAGCAATGCGGAATATTTCTTATTGAATTATAGGGTATTCTCTTTAAATGGTCACGTGCGGGCTCTTGAGTTGTGTGGCGCGAAATTTATAGCATTTCGATCAGATTTTGAGAAAGGTTTGCGATGCTGGAGAAAATCGCTACGAATCCGTAACGAAATCTTTGGCGTTTCAGGTGAACTTAAAAATAGACTTCAGACTGATCTTGGGTTCGAGTTTAGTTATGAAGATCAGCTCGACATACTGGCGGATAATGATGCTGAACTTTACATCCAGTCATTAATAGTGTTTGTCCGTTTGCTTTCATCCAGTTCTGAGGTTCTCCAGAATGCATTTGTCAGTGTCGCTCACAGACGTGTTATTCATAAGGACCTATTGCTAGCGATAAAGTTGCTCGCCCAACTGTCGGCATTCCCATATGAACCTGAAAGTGGGTCCGTTTGTCCTGCTCAGACTGCTACCGAGGGTTTAGAGTACTTGTTTAGCTATCATTTTCATAGTGATCCCTCAGACATGGGTGACTTTTTATTAAAGTTTAGAAATCTGATGGATTTTATAAATGGGGTTAACTGGAAAGTGTTGTTTAGCGGCCAGAAGGAATTTTACTTTTTCGTCCACTTGCAGTTTCTCATGCTTGTTCTTAATAAAATAATCGCCATGAAAAATATTGACCATTGCTCTAACGATAACGTTTGGATTAGAGATGGGGTCACCAAGATCCTTTGGTTGCATTCCGATCCTTACCCTACCACGTTACTTCACCTCGCGATCAAAGAACCAACTGCCTATTCCGTCATACCTTTTATTCTTAGTTGCTCGGCTGATGCCAATTGCACGAACAACCTAAAAAGCACCCCGATGCACGCAGTCGCCCAACTGCCAGCAGATATATCTGATCTCTTACATCGGGTTCACTTGTTAGCAGACGCGGGCGGCCATATTGATGCAGTGAATAAACGTAATGTGACCCCATTTATGATGCTGAAAGTTGCGGGTGTTATTGAAAACCCTTTAAGATTTTTATCCCTACAATGCCTTGCTGCACAAACTATTCATAAGTATAACATTAAGGTCCCAGAAATATATCCTAAAATCTTAATTTCATTCATAAAACTTCATTCACATTAAGGACGTTTATATATATTCATACTATGCCGTTTTAATAGAATCCACCCCGCGTATACAGTAGTTAAACAACTGTTTTATTTTATCAAATTTTAACTATTTTCATTTCTAATAATTTTATGGTTTTTCAATTTTTATCTCAAGAATATATTTTTACGTGGCTTTTTCTTTGAATATTCTATTTCTTTTATCTTACCATTCCTTGTCAATCGAAGACGTAATTCTTATATTCCTCAAAAACTTGACCGCCGGGGATTTCACTTTTCTCAAAGAAATCAACTCTTTAACCATTCGTCTTGTTTCAAAATGCTCAATCTATGTTACGAATCAATCGCTTTACATGTCTACACAATATTTCTCCATGAATATTTCAAATATATACAAACTTCTATCATATATCATGTATATTTAATGCTAGTTAGAAAAAAAAATTTAAAAGTAATATTTATCAAACTAGCTGCGCTTACCCGGCGTTGTCCAGGAATCTTTTCATATATTTTTATCAACTATTTTAAGTAACTTATTGGTTATATTTATTTTAAATTTTACAATTCACACTTATTTGTTTTTGCACACGCATATTTCATTAGAAAATGTTACAAATAAATCCAATCATCAAACAGGCAGACATCATGCGGGAGTGCTGATTACATGACGAATGCAAAGAGAGGGGGCAATGGCCAAGTTGTGTATACCCTGTTGGGAAGGAAAGAAAATCGTGAATATTAATGAAGCTAAAATATCAATTAAAACCTTGTTATTTTCCACTATATTTTTAATTTTCATCTATTAGCTTCTTTTCAAGAATTGCAGACTTGTGGAACTCTCTTCCTGCTGACTGTTTTCCTCCTACCTATTGTCTTGGTTTTTTTAAGACTTAGGTATCTGATGTATTTCCGATAATCATATTTCGTTTTTGTTAGCTTCTTGCATTAAGTGGCTACATGACTTGTCTGGAGCGATTTCCATAAAAAAATCGATAGATTGTAAAGTAAATTATGTGAAATCGGAAAAAAGTAACATGATTATATTTCATTATTTTACTAATGTATATTTTAGTTTTGTATTAATTTTAAGTTATTGAAACGTGATTCCCCAATAAAAAAATTCATTCCGCTGAGAAATGTTGATGGTGACTATGAGACCAGCTGAAATACACTGGATAATTTTGATATCATGATGGGAGCCTCAGATTCATCACAAGTCACAAACCTGGTCGGATTATTCTTGTTGAAAGAGATAAAGTTACTCCAGCCAGATTTACATGCAGAATTTTTTTTATCGATTTTTACCACGAAATCACATGGTGATAAAATAATTACATCTTTTACAAGAATTAAAAATGACCATAAACAGTAACCAAAAAACACTCATTTCGATAGTGTCACACTTGCTATCTCCAAGTATACTTTTTTCTCCATTTTTCAATGCTCTTCGAAAAATTAACGCACCGAAGCTATTTTACTCATTTGTTGACTATTGCCGTAGGTTCATCGGCACATGACAACTTGGTTTAATACAGAAATTATTAAAATGGGGAACATATATTGATTGAATAGAAAATAGTCCATCAATCCTTAAAAACAATTGATATATATCCACTTATAATATAACGAGCACCTTCTCTGTCAGTCTGTCTATCTGTCTGTCTGTTCGTCCTGGAGAATTTTTTTAAACGTAATTTCAAAGTCAGAAATAAACAATAAATAATTTCGGCGCCGAGGCCGCGATTCGAATTCGAAACCTTGACGCTAACCGCCCGACACTCTGGGGGGGGGGGTAAAAATCCCCCCCTTAAAATGAGCTAACGGGAAAGTGATAAAATCCTATCAACTTTTACATAAATAAAGAAATCTTTTTTTTTCACTTCTTCCAGTTACAAATGAATGATCGTATAACTGTTCTTCGAAAATACATTGGGGTCTGCGTTCGCTCTCGATTTTTTAGGGGGAGGCCCAGAGGAGGGGGGAATTCCCCCCACCCAATTTTTTTTTTTTTTTTTTTTTTTTGAGCGAAAAAAAAAATTTTGTCAGGAAAATTTTTTTCTCTTTTTAAACAAAGTGGTATTCGGAGACAATTTTTTTTTTGTCTCAGCACCCAAGAACGCGGCAGCCTAGCAAAAATAGACGACCGTTAGTGAGTCTATTTTTGCTAGTCACTGTAATAAGAGGCAATTCATTGTCTGTCTGAAAAAAGGCTCTGAGATTGGAAGATTGAAACTTTCTTTATCTGTTTTTACAATTAGTCATTTTGTTTATATAGTCCCATAACATTTGTGGAATAAGAGTTTATACTTTTTAGGAATGGGCATCCAAGTAATATCTCAGTACTTACGTCATCAATGACGTGTTTCACCGACTTCTTTCGAGACTGGCGAACGTTAACGAACTTTTCCGAACAAACTCTAAGTACTATCAGTGATTGTGTTTTTTTTTTGTTTTTGTATTTTTTGTGCAAAAAGTCATTCAAGGAAACAAACTGTTTATCGTGTATGTTTTATTGTATTCTGTATGTTTTCTTTGTTGATATTTTTTCATTATTAAAAATAAAATATTTAGTTTGTATTTTTCAATCTATGTAACGCAAACTGTTTTATAAACGTTTGTTTTTGGCATATTTAAACGGAAACTGCCATGTCAATAGCATTTCTATATTTATATTCACCGTATTTTAGTGTGTATTTGATTTCGTGAGTGCACAGAAGCGGATGCATTTGTACTATTCTTACCTCTAACAAGCTCTGACCCTAAATCACCCATATCCGATAGATTCCGTAAAAATAACAAATGAAACAGCCTGGCAGAAAAACACAAAGCGAGCGTTTGTAACAGTTTAGGATGAATAAATTGGATGAAAAGGCCAAAATGTTTTAAATAAGTTGGAAGTTCTAAAAAAAATAGTTTTTTTTAAAGTGTGCAAACTTTGAAGACACGCAGAAGTATCCAAAACCCTAACCCTAACTTTACACGCAAAATGTATTTAAAAAATGTATTTCTAATTGATTAAAAATGTTGTCTGTTATTGACAGTTGAAAAATGAAAAATCGTAGAAGTGTAAAATTTGTCATTTTATTTGAGTAAAGTTAGTTAAAAAAAAAAAAGACGCGACTTTTATATTTATATATTTCGGTAAAATTGTGAACGGCGAAAAGGGATTCGACTATTTATGTTCGTAGTCGGAACTGCTTACGTCACGTCTGCAAATCTCTGCATAGCTATTCCTAAAAAGCATCTAAGAGTTTACATTGGTGGTGGTTTGAAACGCAGGGGCTGTTTTCGCGAGCCCATGTTCATTCCGGGTCTTCTAACACATTAAGTACGAAGTACCTATTATAGGTCATCTTACTCAACGCGTTACTTCATAGAATTTAACCAGCAAAGGGTTAGTAACAAGTGAAACACCAATTAGTCATCGGTGAACTAGATTGGAAATGACTGGCAGCAAAAGTAGATTGGAAATATTTAATTTGTATTAAAAATTATTAATTAAAATATTTTATTTGTACTAAAAAATATTAAAATATTTTATTTGTACTAAAAAATATTTATTAAAATATTTTATTTGTAGTAAAAAATATTTATTAAAATATTTTATTTGTAGTAAAAAAATATTCATTGAAATATTTTATTTGTAGTAAAAAAATATTCATTGAAATATTTTATTTGTAGTAAAAAAATATTCATTGAAATATTTTATTTGTAGTAAAAAAATATTCATTGAAATATTTTATTTGTAGTAAAAAAATATTCATTGAAATATTTTATTTGTACTAAAAAAATATTCATTGAAATATTTTATTTGTACTAAAAAAATATTCATTGAAATATTTTATTTGTACTAAAAAAATATTCATTGAAATATTTTATTTGTACTAAAAAAATATTAAATAAAATATTTTATTTGTACTAAAAATAAATAAATAAAAATGTTAAAAGTAATACATTTCGTATTATGTATTCAAAAAAATATTTAGCTTACAGTGTTTTTAACGGTAAGTAGTGATTTTAAGGAGAGTAGAAAGTACACCTCGCTTCCCTTATTTTGTCTTTTAGTCCTCACATATCATAAGCGATGTTTTTTCAAAGGGGGCAGAATTGCTGTTTTCTGGATCGGAATTTATCCATCAGAAGAGAAGAAAGAATATTGTTTTAAAAAGATATAAATTGGTACAATTTTCAATAAATAAATAAGACAATAATTTCATTTATTTAAATAATATTTAAGTGACAATAGCAATTATTTTTTACGGGAGAAGAAGCATTTTTTAAATCTGATATTAATACATTTAGAAAAGGTTTAGTATTTCAAACGAAATATTATAAAAAAAATAAATTATGCGGATAGATAAAGAAAGCACGTTTGAAATTTCTACTAATAATTAGTGATTGTTTTATGTATTCTTCACGCAAAAATTGCCTATTCGTTAACCTCCAGTTGCGGCTGCAAATACGGCTAACAAACGTATTTCCTTTTTGTAACGTTACTTGTACACCGTTCTATTTATAAAGGTCGATAATAAGTAACCGTTCGATTAAATGAAGCGAAATGTGTAAAACGCGGAATGAGATCAGTCTACGTCGTCAATCAAATAAAAGGGTTCATTTACATACACGGGCTAGAGTCGATCGTCAAAAACGCTGTGAAAACGGCAGGAAATATTCAAAAACAGAAATATTGTCAAATACTGATGCAAATATTTTCTTTCAGGTGGCCGAGGGTGTGGCAGCTAACGTGCGCCAAGCTGATTTACCAATCGGATGTCTTATTTACGATTTGATCACTGCGATGTCACTTTACATCACGCTTCACACCGCTAATTCAAGTTGTGTGCAGTTTTAAGAAGTTTCATACCGCTAATTCAGCATGTACTATGCTGTATTCGTAGAGTTTAAACTATTTTAATTTCTGAAAATGTTATGAGTTTTTGATTTTACTCCCTATCATTTATATTCAGGTAACTTCATACTCATTCCTATTTGTTTGGTGTTATTTCTTTTTCTCTTACCATTCGTTGTCAATTCAAAAACTTGTTACTTATTCATCTTAGTTTTGTCAAATAAAAACACCTAACCCCGATACACATTCTGTCTATTAGCTTATGAAACTTATATTTTACGTGTTGTGAACCTGTAAGCTTATGCGGACATCCATGTTGATTCAGTTTACAAATGTTTATTCCAATTCGGAGTGCCCATTTTAGGAGAAAATTAATTTTACCCACATTAAAAATAACGACTCTGCCCTCTTCACTATTTGCTGGTTTATATCAAGCATTTGTTGTTGCTGTTTTTTGTTAATGGATTATTGATCGAACTATTCCTCACTTTTAGCATTTACTAGGTTGTTCGTATTTACTTGCCTCCGCACGAGTCACGAGATTGAAACAATGTCGATTTTTAATTTAGGGGAAAAACACATCTCAAAAAGAGGCACTCCAGATTGGGACAAAATAATGTCAACGTCTATATTTCTCCTTCACTGACAGAGGAGAAAAAAGATAAAGTATAGTATAAGAACAAATACAACATTTTAACATTAATTTTATTTTGAAAATTAAAATAAACCGCAAAGATACTTTATCTTGTCTGTCCTAGGTCAAGACTGAGTAAGCGTGTTTAAATAACAATGTATTGTTATATATATATATATATATATATATATATATATATGCATCGTTCCTTTCATTAAAAAAGTAGAACGCTCTCAGACGTTAAGCCGCCGATAAAGTGTTAAAATTATCAGATTTTATTCGCTATTCAAAATTGGCCGAGTGGTTAAGGCGTCGGATCTCGAATTGCATGACCGGTAGTGAATAGTCATATATCTATGCTAATGAGTCCCAATTATTAAGGACGAAACCTATACGTACATAGATAATAAACAATAACAAATATTTATTATTTGTCGCTCCTCGAAAAAGTAGAGCACTGTAAGTCACTAGCTTTAAATGCATCGTTCCTTTCATTAAAAAAGTAGAACGCTCTCAGATGTTAAGCTGCCGATAAAGGGTTAACATTATTACCGTTTACTCGCTGTTGTGGTTAACCGAGTGGTTAAGGCGTCGGATTTCAGTTGCAAAATACTCGTAATCCGAGGTTTCGAATCGCATGACCGGTAGTGAATAGTCATATCTCTATGCTGATGAGCCCCGATTATTAAGGACGAAACGTATACGTACATAGATAATAAACAATAAAAAATATGTATTATATATATAATTGCATATACATATAAATTGGAGTTTAGTCAAAATACAAATGAAAATAACAAGTTAGCTTCATATTCTTTTTTCAAGTTAAATAATTATTTTCTATCGGGCAACGACGGATCACGAATCATGCTAGTATTAAATAACGATCGTGTTCATTTTTTTTTGTAGCACAATTATTTAAAGTCGTTTTTTACCTTTTTATTTTTCTCTCTTTTTAAGGGCTATCATTTATTATGGGCGTCTTAACTTTTCGGAATGTCTCTCTTGTCCTAAAGTGTATGACGTCATTTTCGATCCAATATACCCTTTGAATGATGCAGTGCTTGGTACATAGGTAAAATTTGTCTACACA
Source organism: Sepiola atlantica (assembly GCA_963556195.1). Taxonomy (NCBI): domain Eukaryota; kingdom Metazoa; phylum Mollusca; class Cephalopoda; order Sepiida; family Sepiolidae; genus Sepiola; species Sepiola atlantica. The sequence goes on along the minus strand of OY744534.1, from coordinate 6,323,806 downwards.
GTGCGATAGTAAAAATTACTTTTAAAGAGATTTTAAAAGAGGCGGACTTAAAATGTATTTAACCATATTTTGAAACGTATTATTGGGATTATTCTGACGACTGTTCTTTTCTTGGTTGTTATTCTTATACCTTTCAGGAGTGTAGTGTAGTACATGTTCTGTTATTGTTATATATTGACGGACGTAACTTGTGGGGGGGATATAAGAACCTTTATGAGAGTGTTAGATAATGGCTTGGACGCATCTATTCGAGATGGGGCTTGACTTACGCGGTTGTAGCGGAGTCATTCCGTACGAGGCCTATGAATGTGTTTTCCCACACTGAGAACGACAATTGACGGGATCTTAAGGGTCACACGAGGTCAGAGGGTCAGTTTGCACCTGTGTGTTGACAACGAGAATTGTTGCGAGATTTCGCTAGCGTGCGAACATTGAGTTGGATTTGAGATCAGTTACTGTCTGGAGGCGAGAGAGTCAAGATCCAAGAATGTGACGTTAACAGAAGGGAATTTTCCCTAAATGGAAGACAGGCGAAATGATCCCCCCTCTCTCTAGGAATAGTTAGGACAGCAGTAATAATCTAACTACGATATTCGTAAAGCTCCCTCTCTCTCTATAAATATATCTATATATCTATCTACCTACCTACACGATAGCAAGACACAACGCCACGGCAATACAAACGACGCCTGAATAAAAATAATAAGATTGTTGTCTTATGAAGCGAGAAACGTCCTTTGTTACAGACAGCTCCCGGAGATGGCCACGGCAGTGCAGAGGCGAAGAAAGACTCAACCACCGGCCGAGAAAACACGAAGGTATGAATTGTTTTAAAGGGCTATTCAACATTATACTCTCCCAAGATAGCAGAAATATGAGGATCAGGGTTAATGAGTTGTCAGGTGGATGGTGAGATAGCACCGTGTTGATTCCTAACGATGGTTCGAATTTGATTATTTAAGAGGACGGCTTAACAATAAGTTGTTTGCATTGCACTTTAAAAGTGGTGTTGCGTTCAACTGGGACGCAGCCCTGCGTTATTGTGGTAAATAGGTACGCTAACATTGACCTTGTCTGTGCGTTAACAAATAAAGGCTACAGAATGTATTCTACAGTGAGATAACATCGGGATGTAGGGTCAGAAAAGGTCAAGACTCAGAACGATATGCGAAAGGGGGCGCACAGATGTGATGTAACGTGGGAGCAAAGCGAGAAAGGTCGGTTAGATTTCGAAAGAGAATAGGATCACAATAGGGTATGGAACTGGAGTTCAATAAAATATTTGTTTCTTCCAAATGTAACCAAAATCATCTCGTTATGGTAAATAAATAACATCGTAGTTATAGGCAATAAAAACAAGCAAATTGACGTTGCCCATGCGTGAACAAATATAGGTCACAGAATATACTCTACAGCAGGGGCGGCCAACCTTTTCGATTATTTAAGAGGACGGCTTAACAATAAGTTGTTTACATTGCACTTTAAAAGTGTTGTTGTGTTCACCTGGGAAGCAGCCCTGCGTTATTGTGCTCCATGGATGCTCTGTTTCGATTTAAGTACACAGAGAGAGAAAGAGAAATTATCGACAGTGCTTGTAACAGACAAGGTTTTGTTGTCAGTTTTCTACAGGTGAGGAACTATAGTGCTCGACTGACCACTAATCTAACCAGGAAAATAACGATAGGGCAGAGAAAGACTAGTAACATATCTTATCTCAGAGTGTGGCTGTAGGGAAGAGAAGTATACACACCTACTACATTTCAAAGTCAGTTTTGTACTCTGAGAAGGCAGGAAAGGATGCGCTAAGTGGAATCTTCACATATGTGGCAACAGTACTCCATATTCGGACGTAGTCTACTTTTATACATGTAGAGCAGGGGCGGGCAACCTTTTTCAGAGTGAGGGTCAGATGAGACTTTTGGAAGGAGAGCGCGGACCGGAGTGAAAAACGAAATCTCAGAATTACTATATTTTGTTTACATGAATAAATTGTACACAAATTGCATTGAATACTCTACAAATCTGATATTTTTTCTCAAGAGAATTCTGTATGTTATGTTATAAAAAGCGCCGATGAAGAGCCATTTTGGAATCATAAAAAATAATTTACGGGGGAAGTAGCAAGTTGATCCAGCATTCGTTTTGACACACCTCACATAGGTTCTCGGTTTTATGCCATTTTCTCATCTCCCGTTTCCTCTTTGTCTCTCTCTTTCTTTTTTCAAGGATTTGAAATTAATAGTTAAAAAAAAATGAAATATACATGCATCATCGCTCGCTGATGTTCATACATTTTTAACCCACTATAAAGCTTAATTGAAACCTACTTTTACGTCTATGTCACAAAATGATATGAGTTTTACTGGGAGGTCCGCGGGCCGGATTGCAATAATAAAGAATAGCAGGGTGGGGGGGGGGCGGACGCTAAGCCTTCGCGGGCCGGATGTGGCCCACGGGCCGGAGGTTGCCCGCCCCTGATGTAAAGGATTGCGTCAGGCGATAGAATGATCTAACAATTTCTCTAGCGACAAGAGTAACTGGTTCGATTATAGTACTAACATTGATAAATAGTAGGAACAGATTGTAGTGCGAGGTGGTTTTTGACAAGAATCTGTTGTCATTAGATTTGAAGATGGTCAAGTTGGAAGCAGTCCCGCAGCAATGTGTTTCACAGAAAGGGCTCGCAAAGAGATTTTGTCCGTGGAAATTCCGCTTGACGCTGATTACATGGAAAGAGAAATGAGAATATTTTGTTTATTTCGATGTAGTAGTAGTAGTACACTTATTCTTGCTGCGAATGTCTTACAAAGATTAACCAAAGAGTGGAGCTCAGTCGAGCATCTTCCATGGAAATATTCATCAGTGATTTACTCATGATTTTTATGAATTGTTGGAACTCAGAAATACTTGTTTAAATGCGTTACAGCAAAATGTAGTTATGTTTAACCGACGAAATCAATGGAGGCGCGAGAGCGCTCTATCCCTTAATAGACTCAAGAATGGCCTATGCTGGAAATATCATTTCTTTGATCAATCATAGCTCAAAAACCAATAAACCAAATTAGTTAAAACTTTGCACAAAATTTTTATTTGATAGGTTCTATAAGTGTGTAGAATTTAAGCATCATTAATCAAGGCAACCCAGAGATCAAGAAAGTTCAAGTAAGGACCTGCTTCGTAGAGAAACACGTGTAGGGAAAAACTCTTTAATTTTGATAATTCTGATAAATAAATAAATAAACTTTGAAAGGAAAAAAAGTATTTTCTGGTGATGAATGATTTCGTGAACGAAATGTTTTGGTAAACTTAAAAAAAAACACACACATATATATATATATATATATATATATATATATATATATATATATATATATATATCATCGATGGACAAGCGAGAGTTTTTGCCGAAATCCGATCGCATGTAAACAGTCGGGATCTTTTACCCTATACGCATTCACTCGCTACGACGACACAATTGGATTATCGACTGCCAGGATTGCTCAAATCTTTTCTGAAGTGCTATGACGTACGCTAAGTAAGAGTCGTTAAATTGACTTAATAGAAAGATAAATTGAAGAATATAGTTGACATGTAGAGATTTGGACAAAAATGTAATTTAATTGATTGCAATATTTCCTCAACGTCTCGTAATTTAAACCAATAAGACAGGATTCTATAAAATATATCTTAATATTTCTATTCAATTTAGAACTTCCGTTATGCACGAACCTTCTCACAGTCCTGTGGACAAGGTCACGAATGCAACCCTACACAAAGGAGTAACGCTCTCGCCAGAACACGTGGCCACCTGTAGACCGTTCGTGGCGACCGGTGATGCTCATCACTATCACATGAATTGGATCAAATACATAGAAGACATTGCCAAGGCTGCCGCAAAGAAGGTAAGTACCTTCTACCTTGCAAAAAAACTTCTAACACCTGACAGTATGCTATATCTCTACAAAGTCACCATACGCCCATGCATGGAGTATTGTTGTCAAATCTGGGCTGGTGCACCATCCACTAGTCTCTCGGCTTAATATTTACAGGTTACATGAATTGGACAAAATACATAGAAGTCATTGCCAAGGCTGCTGCAAAGAAAGGGGGATTCCTTCTGAGTGCAAGAAAACTTCTAACACCTGACATTATCCTATATCTCTACAAAGTCACCATCCGACCATGCATGGAGTATTGTTGTCAAATCTGGGCTGGTGAACCACCCACCAGTCTCTCCCTCTCAGACAAGATCCAAAACAGAGTCGTTAATCTAATAGGACCTTCACTATCTACGAAACTCCAGCCCCTGTTCTATCGCCGCAATGTTGCAGCCGTGTGCTTGTTTTACAACTACTTCAATGGAATGTGCTCCGATGAACTTGCTGCTCTGGTGCCCCCTCCACGTAAATACACTCAAACATTCTCTAGCTACCTTATGAAGAAAAATTAAACGAAGTAAAAGGCGTCAATTAGTTTTTGTATAAAAAAATAGACATGTTTGTTTTGGGAACCCGAAATACTCACGCTTGACCAATATCTAAATACTGCTCAAAATCAGCGACTGTAACTCGACATAGGCGCGAACCTCTCACCAAACTTTTCGCAAAATTCTGACGTATACGCAAAAAAAAAAAACACGTGACTTAAACCCCTTTTATTGTAATTATGGATTTGTAATGGAGGACTGCGTAGTCGCACATGCAAATCTGCCCAGCATGGAGTCGGTGCAAATGTATAAAATAGGACCTAAACAATGAGACAACACTCGCATTTCCGAAAGCAAAAAGGAGAGAACACAAAGGTAATTTTGAAGAGAAGTATTTGATATGAAAAAGAAAGATGTTCTTATTACCTTGTATTATTGTTCTTATTATTACTTTGTATTATTGTTCTTATTACTTTGTATTATTGTTATTATTATTATAAACTGTAGTTTTAGCCTTCACTAGTGAATATTATATCCTAAGCATTTGTCAATTTTTGTCTAGCAAATATTTTATTTTAAACCCGGAATGTCCTTTCATTTGCTATCATTTCTGATGAACATTTTATTTTAATGGTTAATTATGTGCGAAGTTAGTATTTTTGAAACCTTTTTTTTTTTTTTTTTTGTAGAACCGGACATCTTTAATGAAATTGTACCGCTGGTAATTTTTAAATTTGTAGTACCAGATTGTAATTTTTAAATTGGTATTACCAGATGGTAATTTTTAAATTCGTAGTACCAGATGACTTTAAGCATTTTGGCGGTAAGAATGCAGGTAGAACAATATTGTTAGTTTGGCTGCGTGTACATTTTTGGTTCCTCGCGCTTCTATTGTTTAGTGGGGATAGTTTTGCTAATAACGAAGTAAATTTCTTTTCATTAAAATTACTATCAGCTTCCCTCGTTCCTACGCGATGCATCCGGCTAAACAGTCTTGGAAATGCATCTGTTCCTGTTTCTAATAACATCTGATTTGTTGTGGCTCGTTCACATCTAATTCACTCGTATAAACTTAAGTATTGATCAAGTGTGCAATAGCGGTTTACAGAGCGAATAGCCCCACAATTCGCATAGTTAGATGTGCTTGTTTTGTTTAACGGCATATCAACCCTTTTTAGGTAATTTACGCAAAATCCAGTCATTTTGGTTAAAATGATTAAAATTCTTGATTAACGACTTTCAGTTCTCGAAAGTGTTCGGTGAAGCTCGGAATTGATGACGTAAGAACTGCGATTTTTCTCTAACATTTTCTAAAACGGTACCCCCCTCCTAGCCATCAAAATAAACGCAAGGAACTAAAAATTGATCGTTCCAATTGCTTTAAAATATATCCACAATTTAAAAATGAACAAAGTTTCTAGTGTTATGAATTGTTTATTTATTTCATTAAAGTCGTTTGATCCTAAAATAATAGCGCCTTCTATATGTATACTTTGGTACCATTCCGAATGTCGTCCCTTGATTCGTCTTTCTCCGTTCGTAGTCGGCATTGCTTACGTCACGCCTCAATCTTTGGATACATTATCCGAAACGATATATACAGGTTCGTGCAAAGTATTAACTAATAACAAAAAAAATACGATATCTAATAAGTTTTCGAATTAATGTTCACTTTATTCCAAACACTTAACTTTACAGACCAATAGTTTTGCACATTTTTTTAGCACAGCTTTAATTTCTGGCAAGGTTATTGGTTTTCTAGCATAAGCCCGATTTAAACCACTACTTGGTATGCCACTAGACTAGAGATTATAACCACAATTATCTTTAGGCTAAACTACTGAAGTTATCCCCAATGTTGTTAGATTAATGTTATTTCAAAAATATGTAATAAATGAAACATGTCGTGGGTTAATAAAATACACGCACAAACAGATACGGGTAAGTTATTAAAACCTTACCAACCCATTCCAAGTGTAGATCGCCTAGTATTTTACGGTTTTTGAAAGTCAAAAATGGGTTGATCCCTAACTTTGAATTAAGCGGAATAAAAATTAAATAAAGATGGGGAAAGATGGTGTCATAAAAAATAAAACACTTTTACTTGTACATAACTTGCTCCCCCCCCCCCAGAAGGTGGGGGTCACAACTATGTATAAGACTATCAACCAATCACATGCTTGCAGTGCTTAAAAACTCCGGAATTTAATTTTTTTTTTTTTTTTTTTTTTAACTCCGAAAACATTTTAAATATGGATTTTCTCAAGCGTCTTTGTTGCTGCCATTTCCGTAAATTATCAGTTTAAATATCCGACCTTCTTCAGAAATCTTTTCCCGTAGTTATTAACCTTCTAGCAATTTACAACTGAATACCTAATTTAGTCTACAAGAAAAAAAAATGGCTCAAATTTCGTACGTTATCCCACTTCGAGATGATATAGAATCGGATTAGTATTCCGATTTACACGGAATGAGATCTGTCTTGCTTAATTGAATTAAGGGTTCAATTCCAGACAACGACAAATGACATTAGGCAAAATTAGAGCGGCCGAAACGCTGTGAAAAACTGTCCGAAACAGATTTATAAATAATTGTACATTTCTTAAGACATTTTAAATATGGCGGCTCTTAATGTATCTAATTTCCATTGCATCTTTATTTTTGACTGCTTCTCTCTTTAAATCTTTTAAAGCCTTTACAGATCGAGTAGCACTAGGGATCGAACTCTAAACTTCCGGCTATAATTCTTTCTATATTATCTCGTGAACAGGGCGTATATCCTCGTAGCCGAGTTGAGATCAAAGTCTCATAAAAAAGTACATAAAAACCTCGCAAATATGTAGTGACATAAGGGGATCCGCTAATAAATTTAACCGATCTGGCGATTATAGTTTTTTTCTAAAAAACATAACTTAATATAGTTTGCAAAGTCACACATTGAAGCGTTGCTGAAATGGCAATAATGAGAATATATTTTTTTAAAAAATATTTTGAAAACCTGGACAACGCAATTTTTTTTTTTTTTTTTTTTTTTTTTTTTTTTTGTTCTTTTTAATAAACCTTATTCACGTAACCGCGTGCTACACACAGCGGCATATCAACAATAATCGTTGATAACATCAAGACGAATTTCAACTAAATATGTCTCGCTTAGGGAGGATTATACAAAAATGAGGAGAAAAAATATGCTTTTACTTCTGACAAGGGTGTATATCACCGAAAGTACTAAAGTTTTTTAAGTAAATTTTTTTTTTAACAATTTGCGTTTTCAAAATATTTTTTAAAATATTCTTGCCATAACTTTATATATTTTTAATGCAGCTGTTTTATTTTGCTTGTAATTTTTTATCATCGTCATTTTCACAATGTTTCCACCGTCACTCTCCTGTCTTTCCTCATTGCCGGTAAAATTTAGAATTTCTAACTAAACTTTAATTTAATCCAGAAGAAATGTTACCCCTATCCCATCTAAGGATCGAACGTTCAACTTCTGGGTATTATTCGCTCTGAATTATCTTAAACCGACCCTATAGCCGTATAGCCGAATTGAAATCGGTGAAATAAGCTAGGAAAACTGTAAATGAAGATACCGAACTGCCTAAAACGCAGATTAAGATCGGTCTACGTCTAGATTAAATTCCATGAAAAATGCTAGTATACTGAAATCATATGCCCTTAATAGAGTTAAGATAAATTCATATACACTAAATGTATAAAAAGCAAAGAAATTCCCAAATTTTTACACTTTTATTGTCATTAAGGGTATGACTACATATCAACCACACCATTTCATTATCACATCACTACAGTATAAATATCTATGCATGAGTGGATGAAGTGTGTGAGGTGCGCTGAAGAAAAATTCCTACAAGTAAAATACATAGCCCTGTTGTGGTCGCATACCCTTAATGACAATAAAAGTGTAAAAATTTGGGAATGTCCTTGCTTTTGTACATTTAGTGTATATGAATTTTCATCTTAACCCTATTAAAGGCATATAATTTCAGTATACTGAAGATGAAAATTCATATACACTAAATGTACAAAAGCAAGGAAATTCCCAAATTTTTACACTTTTATTGTCATTAAGGGTATGCGAGCACAACAGGGTTATATATTTTACTGGTAGGAATTTTTCTTCAGCGCACGTCACACACTTCATCCACTCATGCATAGAGATTTATACTGTAGTGATGTGATAATGAAATGGTTTGGTTAATGTGTAGTCATACCCTTAATGACAATAAAAGTGTAAATACTTGGCAATTTCCTTGCTTTTGTACATTTAGTGTATATGAATTTTCATCTTAACCCTATTAAGGGCATATGATTTCAGTATACTGGCATTTTCATGGAATGTCATAACTTTTGTAAAGGCTATGCCTCCATACAATGCCTTCTCAGAAGGTTTTTTTGAATTCTCTGGAAAACTAAGGTATATGGTAAACTGAAATTAAAATACCATCAACTAGACCCTATAACATAATTCTGCCAAAAATCAGCTGAATCCATCAAATAATTGAGATACAGGGTGGCACATACGTACGTACACACGGATAACATGATTTCATGATTGAACTTTCTGGATCTGTGGGTTGCTTTGACTAATGATTCTGAAATTAGACACACTTGTAGAACGTATCAAATAAAAATTGTGTGCAACGTTTTAACTAATTTGGTTTATTGGTTTTTGAGTTATGATTGATCAAAGAAATGAGATTTCCAGCATAGGCCATTCGTGTGTCTATTAAGGGATAGAGCGCTTTCGCGCCTCCCTTGAGTAAGGGTTCAGTAAAACACTGTCAGATAGAACATGGAGGCTAGAGAGTAGAGCGGCCGAATTTTTTTTTTTTTTTTTTTTTTGTACGAAATATAAACTAGTCAAATATTAATGCAACTGTTTTTTATTCTCTTTAAGATGGCCGAGGATGAAGCAGTTGGTGTTTGCCAAGCTAATTTACCAAACGGACGCGCCATTTATGATTTAATCGCTGCAAATAATCTGGATGGAATCCGTTCACTACTCAATCCGTTAACACTGCATCATCGTCAGTCGATTGTCTGCCAAACGGTTAGAAATAGAACCCTTCTCGAGTATGCTTGTGAACTACGCGCCCGAGATATCGTGAAATATCTGCTGGACGAATGTGGAGCGGAGATCTACGAGCATCACACTCGTCGCCATGAATCCGTATCCGCACTACGAATTGCTGTCGATCGACTCGACCTTGCTATGATCGTGGTGTTGGTAAGCCGTGGAATTGTCGTTGTTAATAGAAAAGACGTGATATCCTGTTCTCATGAGGCATTCGGTCACGGCCATTGTTATTTGGCATCAATGTTGGTATATTATAGCAATCGATTTGAACGCACGAACTTCTTTCCCTCAGAACTTGGAGAAATTGTGTCGGAAGTACCAAGCATGCCGTCAGTATTTGCCTGGATAACGGATATCATCTTAGCAGATAGGAGCGACAAGTTTTTATCTGCCGTCGTCGCTGGCGATATACAGAGCATGAAAATGTTACTGGTGGATGGTATAAACAGAAAAATGACTACAGAATATGAAGATAACGCTCTGTGCGTAGCCATCTTGAATGACGATAGAAACGCGGAACATTTCTTGATTAATTATAAGGTATTCTCTTTAAAGGATCACGTGGCGGCTCTGGAGTTATCTGGAGCCAAATTCCTAGCGTTTCACTCCGACGTGGAGAAAGGTCTGCGATGTTGGAGGAAGGCGTTACGAATTCGAAACGAGAATCGCTTTGGCGTTTCAGATAAGTACGAAACGAAACTCCAGACTGATCTTGGGTTAGAATTTCAAAGCGGGGAACAACTCGACACTCTGCGAGCTAACCAGAAGAGTCTTTATATCCAGGCATTGCTGGTATTCCTCCGCCTGCTTTCGCGTTTCAGTCGAGTTCTTCAGGATGCGTTTCTGGCTGTCGCCACTCACGAAGTGTTTCATGCGGACGTAATGCAAAGCGTGTATGTGCTCTCCGAACTGTTCGACTTCCCATCTCATCCGAATCAACTTCACCGTTCTCCGTCCCACAGGTCTATTGACACTATAATATACTTATTTCGCTATCACTTCGTCAGTAACTCCTCGGTCATGGGTGACGTCTTTGACAAATTTAGAAATCTGATGGATTTCATGGATGAAGATAAGTGGAAAGCGCTGCTCAGGGGAGCGACGAATTTTTACATGATCGTTTACATTCAGCTTCTCGAATTCATAATCGAAAATATAATCTCTATACAGAAATTTGATCTGGTCGACGCCGATGAGGTTTGGATTAAGGAAGGGGTTCGCAAGATCATGCAGAACCATTCGTATCCTTTTCCTACTACGTTACTTCATAGGGCGGTTAAAGGTAGCCATTCCCTTTCTGTCATTAAATTCATACTCGGTTGCTCCGCTGATGCTAATTGCAGGGACGTCGAGAACAACACTCCGCTCCATGTGGCCGCTGAATACACGGAAGATAAGGATTATCTCTCGTCATTGCTTAATCTGCTAGTAGACGCTGGCGGTCATATTGATGCGGTCAATATGCGTAATACGACTCCATTGATGACCTTGAAATCGAAGGGTGTTATTAAAAACCCTATAAAGTATTTGTCTTTACAATGCCAGGCTGCTCAAGTTATTAGTGATTATGTAGTCGAGGTCCCAGATACATATCCCAAAATCTTGACCAGATTCATAGAACTTCATTCACCGTAAAAAATAAATAAATAAATAAAAGAATTTAAAAAAATTAAATCCTATCGATCCGGTGAACTTTCCGAAGTATAAAAAAAAAAAAGAAAAAAAAAAAAAAACATACCGGGCATTCGATATTTTCTGTTCAAATCTATTGATTCTTAAATTTTTAACAATTTTTAATCTTTAAAATATTTTTAAGAATGCACTACTGTCCTGTTTTATATATCAACTAGTGTAATCTATGCTTCGCCAGGGTTCGCACTCGCTATTAATTTAGATATATTACAAAAATATTTATATAAAATCGTAGCATTGCCTCGGTTATTTATTTACTCGTATATAAATCATTTCTGATCTAAAGAAATCACATTAACTGATAACTTTATATTTAAGATAAAGGGTTTCTTTCCGAATTCATTTCAAATGGCCAGGGTCGTCAGTTGCATTTTGCTTTATCGCTTCCTCTAAACACTTGAAATGGTTTCGCCCGATACGATCTTTACTGGCTAATTTTGTTCCATAACTGGATAAAAGTACATTATATATATATATATATATATATATATATAATTTACAAATACACGTTGGGCTTTATTATAGAGAACGATTTATGTGGTAGAATAGAATACATAACATAAGTAAATGTTTTATAATACGCTAAGGCAATTTCATGTTCGTACGTACGTTATCACCATTCACCTATTTTTAAGATGGAATCGCCCGATCGAATCAAAATTTCATTTGATGCTGTATTTTGTAACATGAAACCCTACCCCTAACTAAAATCCACTCTTTATCTTGCGGGCACCTGTTCTGCCCAAAGATGACAGTTAATATCGTGGATGCTGCATTCGCACCGGACATCCAATGAATAGACATATTTAACAAACTTCTACAAGGGTTTTTTTTATATAGACCCTTATAATAATATATATTCTGAAATTATATTAACTTACTTAGATAAGTATGTTTCAGTTTGAAAAAATGTGGTACAAGAATATCGTGGGGTCTGCGTTCGCACCTGACGTCTATAGAATAGAAAAATTTAACAAAACTCCGACAAGTGTTTTTAATATAGACACCCATAACAAGATATATTGCAAAACTACATTTTGACATAATCACGTTCCTGTTAGATCACCGACGTTAAGCGACGTTTAACTTGGCCAGTACTAAATGGGTAACCATTTGGGATTACTATGTTTTGTGTGTAGCCTGGAGAAGACATGGACACCACCAGGTTCTATCATGTCCACTAAAACGTTATGACAGATCAAAATACGACGTCTCTTGATATTATGGGACATAGATAAATGGATGGCCATTGACCAGAGTAGTTAGATACGTATGCTTCAGTTTGAACAAAAGTGGTACAATAATATTGTGGGGTCTGCGTTCGCGCTGGGCGTGCATAGAATGGAAATGTATCCGACTCCTGTACAGTATGGCAGAATATACAACCGATCAAGAATACAACTGGAATATTCACGGGTCTCACGAAACACTTGTCTTCGTCAGACTCTAAAATCTTTCTCTGCGGGGTATGTGCATTCTCTTGGAACAAGGTTTAACTATTCTATACTTCCTGTATTTTGAGTAAACTATCTCTCTGGTAGGATGTCTTTACGTGTGGGTCTTGTGGAAGACCTTAAATTTATACGGTGCGTATTTAGCATACCAGGGGTGTTCTCTTATCACCACGGTACATTGTCGCCAATCAGCTGATCATATCTGTGATGCACCTGACAAAGTATCCATAGTGTTGATATTCAGCGTTTATTGGTCCCCCGATTTATAAAATCGGGGGACTTATTTAAAAAAAAAATTTTTTTAGACAGGTCTGTCCGTCCGGATTTTTCTCCGCAACCATCCATTGAATTTCTCTGAAATTTTGCATGAAGTTGTAACTTTGGTCAGGTTAGAAAGTGACATTCTCCGATTTAAAAAAAAACAACAAAAAAAACAAACAAAAGAAACTGGTTAGCCCCCCCCCCCCCCAAAGGGTCAAAAGGCCCTGAAATGGCAAAAAATGACATTTTTTGCCCCATAACTTTTCATCCATCCATTCAATTTCTCTGAAACTTGGCCAAAATGTGGAGGCAATAGAAAATAAGTATCGCTGACCTTGGAAAAAATCTGGTTCGCGCCCCCAGTGGGTCAAAAGCCCCCAAAATGGCAAAAAAATGACCCGTTTCTCCAATAACGTTTGATCCATCCATTCAATTTTTCTGAAACTTGGCCAAAATGTAGACAATTTTTCTGGATATAAAATGAGCATCCTTGACCTCAGAAAAAGTCTGGTTCGCACCCCCAGGGGTTAAAGGGGGGTCAAAAATGCCCCAAATTGTCCAAATTTATTGCATTTTACACTCGCCACATCGAGTCACATACAGAGGGGGACCACATACGCGCGGCTTGTTAAATCTGATAATAATTTCAAACTAAAAATCATCAGTGAGCAGTTTAAGTAAACAAGTTTACAGCATTTTTTTATTATTTGCTCCAATGGAATCACCATAATAAACTTCATAATAAACTTTTTGGAAACGTTTTGGTGGCTTTCATACCGTAAAAGTACAAGTCAGCAGACACCTTTTTTTTTTTTCTTTTAATTTTAAGTTTTAACTTTTTAATATATATTTTGTAACAATTTGAATCCTTAATTTGTTTACCGTAAACATACTAATTACTTTAAATAAAATTAATGTAATTTTATGTTTACAGAATTATTTATGACCTCTTGTTCTATTTTGAAACATTTCATGTTAAAATGGCTGAATCGTAAATGTGATAGAAATCTCATGGTTGCTTTCCTGATTAATTTTATTTCTTTTTCGGTAAAATATTTGTCAACTAAATATTTTGAAACTGTCAACTGCACATCTATTTTTTTTTTCAGCAAAAGTTTGAATAACTTGTTTTTTGGGTTTTTTTTTTTACCGTAAAATAAACTAAATATCGTTTAAAAATATATATATATATATATATTACTTTTATGTAAAATACAATTTCTATTAATGACGTCTCATTCGATTTGAGAACAATTAATTTTCAAATTGCAAGTACTTTACAGTTTCTTTTTATAAAATACGTGTGGACTGTGAAAAAATATACGGATAGAAAGAAAATAAAGAACTTTTGTAGAAGCGGAGTAAGTTTCATGTTGGTGCGAAGTCACGAACATAAACAGTTTTTACCCTACTAGAGAGCGGACGTATTTAATTTTAAAATAATGGTAGCGACGAGACTAAGATTTGTGTTAATCCTCGAAACGAACAGCAAGAAATAAAAATGTCTCTTTGTTTTTTGTTTTCGAAAGGAGCAGACGTATTTCGAAGGACTCTTTCCCTTTCCCTTTCTCCTTACGTTGGAGAGTAACATTGCGTAATAAGGCTTCTCACAAAAGAACGATCGCAACAACCACTACAAAGAAATACAGACCACCTCTACACACGGCTAATATTATCAGATGTATCGATTCTCGATCTTACTACACTACGCGAAATGCGCAGCAACATGTTCACGTGGTTAAGATTCGTCCGCAATGCTACAAAGTAACCGTAAGGCATACCCCGAGACCTTGGAAGGTTAGAGTACAAATCAAAGGCAATTATGCACAAAATAATAGAAAAACTGTGTTGCTAAACGGCTCGTGTCACTTATATTTGAATTACCTCGCAGCATTGTAAGGTTACATATAAGCTTCCTATCCTCTCCCGGTGACAACACAATCGGCTTATTTGTTACATAAATTTTCCTTCCTACGTGTCACTTGAAACTTCCGCCCATGACGCATCTTCCTGTACACGTATCTTATTCTACTCAACTTCTAATTACATTCCATGATAAATGCCAGTATACTGAAATCATATGCCCTTAATAGGTTTATGATGAATTCATATACACTAAATGTCCAAAAGCAAGGAAATTCCCAAATTTTTACACTTTTATTGTCATCAATTAAGGGTATGACTACATATCAACCAAACCATTTCATTATCACATCACTACAGTATAAATCTCTATGCATGAGTGGATGAAGTGTGTGAGGTGCGCTGAAGAAAAATTCCTACCAGTAAAATACATAGCCCTGTTGTGCTCGCATACCCTTAATGACAATAAAAGTGTAAAAATTTGGGAATTTCCTTGCTTTTGGACATTTAGTGTATATCATCTTAACCCTATTTAGGGCATATGGGTTCAGTATATTGGCATTTTTCATGGAATGTCACTACTTTTGTAAAGGCTATGCCTCAATACAATGCCTTCTCATAACTGATATAGTTGGTAGTTTGACAAATCAAGGTATATGGTAAACTGAACTTAAAATGCCATCAACTAGACACTAGCACATTTATCTTTGCCAAAAATCAGCTGAATCCATCAAATAGTTGATGAGATAGAGAGTGGCACATGACTAATTATGCTGAAATTTTACACACTTATAGAACCTATCGAATAAAAAGTGTGCAACGTTTTAACTAATTTTTTTATTGGTTTTTGAGTTATGATAGATCAAAGAAATGAGATTTCCAGCATAGGCCATTCGTGTGTCTATTAAGGGATATAGCGCTCTCGCTCCTCCCTTGATTTTTTTTTTCCATTCACTTAAAACTCCTCTGCAAAATTTTCGATTCAAAAATTATTTTTACATCTAAATATCATCAGACCGCTGTGAGCAAATAGTTTCAAGATCAAAT
Organism: Sepiola atlantica; assembly: GCA_963556195.1. Classification (NCBI taxonomy): domain Eukaryota; kingdom Metazoa; phylum Mollusca; class Cephalopoda; order Sepiida; family Sepiolidae; genus Sepiola; species Sepiola atlantica. The sequence goes on along the minus strand of OY744534.1, from coordinate 6,307,965 downwards.
CAATTTTTCATTGAGAAATATGTTTAAGAACATTTTTTTAAACATCAAATGCAGAATGATCCCTTAAACATGGTCACTAGAAAGTAGGTAAAACAAGTAATAAGCGTCATATAGTTCCTGATTTGGTATTTGATGTCAATGTGAATCGGTAGTTAATATAACTATATAATGTGAGGGTTAGTAAATAGTTCCGAACACATTTAGCGATATTAGGCTTAATTCTACAAATAACATGTGGTTTCTTATGGCCGGACTTTTTCAGTAATGAACAAGATGTAAATACGCCCGAAATAAAACTTAAGCGATCAATTAAAATAATTTTTACTAAACTCTCGCATCTCGGTGTAACGTCTGCTTTACATGCTCACATGCGTTGGATTGCTTAAAAAAATGAACATTCAAATTAACCTAACCTATCAAACCAGTTTTTATTTGGTCCCCCGATTTATAAAATCGGGGGACTTATGTTTTGATGCATGTCCGTCCGGATTTTTCTCCGCAACCATCCAATGAATATCTCTGAAATTTTTCATGAAGTTGTAATTTTGGTCAGGGTAGAATGTGACATCCTCCTATTTTTGAAAAAAAAATCTGGTTAGCCCCCCTCCAGGGGTCAAAAGCTCCTAAATTGCAAAAATGACGTTTTTTGCCCCATAACTTTTCATCCATCCATTCAATTTCTCTGAAACTTGGCCAAAATGTGGAGGCAATTGTTGCGTGGTCCCCTTCTGTATGTGACTCGATGTGGCGAGTGTAAAATGCAATAAATTTGGGCAATTTGGGGCATTTTTGACCCCCTGGGGGCGCAAACCAGAATTTTTCTGAGGTCAAAGATGCTAATTTTATATCCAGAACAATTGCTTCTACATTTTGGCCAAGTTTCAGAAAAATTGAATGGATGGATCAAACGTTATCGGAGAAATGGGTAATTTTTTGCCATTTTGGGGGCTTTTGACTCCCTGAGGGCGCGAACCAGATTTTTTCCAAGGTACTTATTTTCTATTAGGAACAACTGCCTCCACATTTTTGGCCAAGTTTTAGTAACCTGACCAAAGTTACAACTTCAAGCAAAATTTCAGAGAAATCAAATGGATGGTTGCGGATGTGCGGACGGACATACCTCAAAACATAAGTCCCCCGACTTATAAAATCGGAGGACCAATAAAGCCTAGTGAAGGTCATCCAAAAGCATATGATGAATTGCATAGAATTAACCATCAGTTTTCGAGAATTTATAGACGGATTGACCAAGGATCATATTCTGTGCTGTTATTTCTAGCTTGTATCAAATCGGTTGCTCAGGTCGCTGGAAAAATGCGTGGAACATTCCATCGCCCCCGAAAATACTCCTGGCGCAATCCTCTTCCTTATAAGTTACAGATCCTTCTAAGATGGAGTAGTGTTGTCATTTTGGTAGGAGCACCTCTCGCTTTGACAGAGTACAAAACCGACTTCGTAATCTAGTGGGGGATAATCTTTTCTCTTCTCCACATCCGAGTCCTTATCTATATCCATTATCTATATCCATTATCTCGCTATTCTTGCGTAAAAAGTGGTTATCCTCGATTCCACTGAATGTTGGCATGTCTGATAGAATCTTTTAATGATGGTTGTTGATTGGCTTTAGGACGAGGACTGAATCTGTTCATGGGGCATGCCAAATGATGCTGGTGCTAGCAGACCAGACAGTATATCGGCTTCTTGACTTAAAACGCACCAAACATTGATGTTATTATTTTGTCTTCCTTTCCTTTTGACAAACTCAATCATCTCCAGCAAAACTATTAATAAAGACAGCAAATGTTCATCTACAAAAGAACCAAACACGATGAGAAAATTCTTGAAGCTGGAAACAACTTGAAGCATAAAAGCTTTTACTAAAACGATGGAGTTCGGTGTTAAATAACTCGAAAAGGGTTGATATGCCGTAAAACACAATCAAGCAACATAGTGACTGTTTAAAAAGTCTTTAAAAAAATGGAGTTACATATTAATTTGGTACTAAGGTTCACGAAATGTTTTCTCTATCTAGGGTTCAAATAAAGATCTAACTTGAATTATTGTCTTTTAGAACGATGGTGGTGTACCACGTGCTGACAATATTAAAGATGGCAACGATACCACGTGGAAAGAAAAAAGAGACGATGCAACAACACAAATATAATCTATAAAATGGCGTACATTCATTTACATCAGGGGCGGGCAACCTTTTCACAGTGAGGGCCAGATGAAACTTTTGGAAGGAGATCGCGGGTCGGAGTGAAAAACGAAATCTCAGAATTACTATATTTTGTTTACATGAATAAATTGTACAAAAATTGCATTGAACACTCTACAAATCTGATATTTTTCTCACGAGACTTCTGTATGTAATGTTATAAAAGTTGATCCAGCATTCGTTTTGACACACCTCACATAGGTTCTATGTTTCATGCCCTTTCCTCGTCTCTCGTTTCCTCTTTGCCTCTCTCTTTCTCTTTTTCTATTTTTATCTCAGGCCAAGGATTTTAAATTAATAGTTAAAGAAAAATGAAATATACATGCATCATCGCTCGCTGATATTTATACATTTTTATCCCATTGTAAATCTTAACTGAAACCTACTTTTACGTTTGTTACAAAATGATATGAGTTTTACTGGGAGGTCCGCGGGCCGGATTGCAATAATAAAGCATCGCAGAGTAGCGGGCAGGACGCTAAGCCTTCGCGGGCCACATCTGGCTCGCGGGCTGGAGGTTGCCCGTCCCTGATTTACATCATAGATTAAAGAAAACAAACACTTTAGTAGGACACCGAGCTGAAATAGATACTACACGACCGAATCATGCTTTTTTTTTTACAGCATTACAATTTTTTCTGTCTGTCTTATCGTGGTTGACTTATGGCGGTTAAATTCTCTGTATGCTTGCTGCCTCTGAGTAATAACAGCTGCACACTTCGAGGTGAACCATTGGCGCTTGCTGTATAATTTTCGCACGGAGACATGTACTTCAATGCCTGATTTGACTCATTCGATTACCTCATTTGCGCACTGATAAGCAGGGAGAAAAAACGTTTCCCTTAATGCAGCATCTTAAAATAAAAATCAACCTGCTTGTAATACCTCATCGTTTAGAGCAACGGCTCATCAGCTTTGGGACGAGATTTTAGGGTGATATCAATCATTACGACAAACTGATCAGCGTCTCTGGGCGAGCTATGGACATTCGTCGCCTAAGCCTCGGTAGTGAGGTCAAGAACAAGTCGAGAAGTGAGGCTTGCTGGTCCACACGATCAAGGAGAATGGGTTTGGAAAGTATCAGTCTGTGAGAGGGGATGCGCTATGGAGAAACTATATGTAGAGTTACCAGCTGCGTCTGTATAGCTGGAGAATCAAAGCCAGTCACATTTAAATCCTCAAATACATGTGTTTGGGTTCATCAGCCTTGAGACGAGATGTTAGAGTGATATCAATCATTACCACAAGATTATCAGCGTTCTCGAGCGGACTATTGACATTCGCCATGCAAGCCTCGGGCAGTGAGTTCAAGAACGGGTCGAGAAGTGAGGCTTGCTTTTCCACGCGAGTAAGGAGGCGGGTCGGAAAAGTGGCAGTCTGTGAGAAGAGGGTGTGTTATGAAGAAACTATACGTCGAATTACCAGCTGCGTCTTTATGGCTGGAGAATCCAAGCCAGTTACGGTGATGCGAATTCAAATCCTCCAAATACGTGTATTTGAGAACTTGAGTCAAGTAAGAGTGCTGTATCTATGCTTTCAGTGATAAAGTTAAGCAGCGTACAATCCTGGGTCGAAAAAAAAACATAAGAAAAATAAGTAACTAACGCTGTGCTGTAAGGTTAATCTAAAGCACATGTAGGTTTGATCATCTGATTCTACTAGTTGGTGTGTTGGCTTATTTTTATCAAACTGAAGAGAAATGATCAGAGAATTTTAATTTTTAAATAATATTTGTCAAAAACCTCTGCACATTCAGAGTTTTCCGGTAAGTGGTAAAGCGTAGTGGAATAAGATTTTCTTTTTTGATCTTTCAAATCGCATGTAATTTTTTTTTTACTTTTCAGCTAGTAGTTTGCTGTTAAATTAGCCACCAATTTTTGGAAAGTGCAATGTATGAACCTGAAATGGCGCTCATGTATAAGCAGTAACCGATCTGAGGGAGATAACTATTTTTCTTAGCCGCCGCTTTGGTAAGGGATATCACTTTGTTTATCGCAGCATGAAAGAAAATAACTTTTCTTTTTATGTGTATATAAAGTGTGTACAATTTGTGGCATGTAAATAAAAGTGCTTAAAAGTTCTTTTGAACGCATTTAAAACCCGTAACATGCTTTTATTAATTGTTATAAAGTTTATGAAATTTGGGGCATAAAGGTTATTTTCTTTCATCCTGCGATAGGGTTAGGGGTTTTAACACATTTCAAAACCGTAACATGTTTTTTATTAATAAACAAAGTTATCTCCCTTGCCAAAGTATAAGCGAATTCGGA
>OY744534.1:6258477-6293477 GCA_963556195.1 Sepiola atlantica | reverse complement strand
TAGGTCCACATCGATTTAAAATTCTATAATATGGAAAAGATAATATAAACATTCTATAGGGATATATAAAAATGTGAATATAGTTTTTTTAAATAAAGATTATTTTGATAATTAATGCGAAGGAAATTAAGTTATAAGCACGTTTACTAACACCTAGGCAATTTTTGTTTATGTTTATAGTTCGTTTAATATCGAGACTTTGAATGCAGTCGTATGAATCGGACGAGAATCTTGGGAAACGTCTTTTCCGACACGAAGATCTCAGACTTGGAGATTACTTCAGCTGCAAGACATTGTAAAGAGAGATTATCCAGGGGATTACGTATAACGCCTTTACGTTTCAATGCCTCCAGGGGCCGTTCTCCACTGGAATCCACACAATCAATATGCCCGCCGGCGTCAATCAAAACATTCGCCATGTAATGCAAATACGGATCCCATTTTTTGAAGCGGGCGACCAGATGCAACGGGGTTCGGTTTGAAGCATCGCGACAATTGACATCATATGTATGTTCGATTATAAAAGAGACAACTGGTAACAGAGACTTCATTTTAATGGCCTTGTGCAATAGAGTGGTTGCGTATGGAGGGGTACACGTCTTAACTAACTTTCGAATTTCCTTTCCAATTGAGTTCTTTTCTTCTATGTTCAGATCATAAGCGGACATGTAATCGCTATTCATTACAACAAGAGCCAATAGTTCTTCGTAGGCAGCCCGGTGAAAGTCGACCGAAACAGAGAAAAGATAACTCCATATGCGGTTATGTAATTGTTCAAATAGAGTCTGGAACCTGTTCAAGAACGCAGTTTTGTCTTCTAGATACCTAGAAAAACGGTAATGGAACAGTTTTTCCATTGCATGGAGGGCGCGTTGTGACGGTGGACCGATATGACGGTGGGGGAAATAGTAAAGCTCTGAAATTATCTTGAGCGGCCGAAAAAGGTCATCATTGAATAAGTGGTGTTCGGCTACCACCTCAAATGCGCTCTGCGTTAACTTATTCGAGCTAGAAAAATGGCGAAGAAATATAAGCAACCCTTGAATATAACAATCACCGTTATCATTGCGCGCTAGAAGATTAATGTCCTCGTTCGTTTGATATTCAATGCCGAGATCCATTTTTGTCTTGATACGATTTTTACCAGACAACCCTATGCGAAAAACTCTTTTCATTTTAACAGACTTTCTCCAGCATTCAAGACCTCTGTCTTTCTCGGCCCAGAAAATGATTAGCTTCGCCCCGCATACTTCCAGTTCATTCACATAATCTTTTAAATTGATTTGTTTATGTTTAAACAGAAAGGTCTCCGCATTTACCTGGGCATTTAACATGGCCAGATAGATGGCGTTTGTTTTATCAGCGATGTCTTCAGCAACGAAGGCTTTCATGTGGTTGGTATCACCCGTGGCAGCAGCTTTTAGAAAATCTATCTTGTTCCTAATCTGGCCAAAGTGATGACACGCGTATCGCGATACTATTCCAACAAACGCAGCCCCTCTTAACATCGCGGTGTCTATATGTTGCTGGTTAACGCCTTCGTCGTTCAGCATCCGAATGTACAACAATAAATAATACTTATTTCGCAGAAGAGAGTGGATACAAGAGATGTCCGGTTCATTGTCCCAGACGACAGCCCTGCGTCGTATGAGTAATTCAACAATGAGTACGCCGTACTTCGATATAAATTCTCGCCGCATCGGCGATACTGATTCTGTACTATCGCAGTAATCAATGTCGATATCAGCACCGCATTCTTCGACGAGCGATTTAGCGATGTTTCGATAGCAGCGTTCGCACACCGGATTCAGGAATGTTTTGTTGAAGATCATTTCGTACAATACCGATTCCAACGTCAATGGGACAACGAGAGCGGGTATGGCATCAGGATTATCCGCAGGAATTACATCCAAACTGTTTTGGTCTGCTGAGAGAGGTTCTCCTGAGCGTTCGTTGGAGTTGTCGACCATCTGAAAATATTTAAAAAAAAATTAAATTCAACAAAACAAGTACAAATATCAAAAAGGTAGTTCGAAAAATAATGGTACTTTTTAGGAATAGTATCCAAGAAAATGTCAGTACTTACGTCATCAATTCGAGGTTTTACCGAATGCTTCCCAGACTGGCGAACGTTAGCGAACAGTCTACACAAAACACACCGAACTGTTTTTTTAATTTAACCTTACCATAACCCAAGTCTTAGTTTACAAAGTCGGTTTTGTTTGGTTCGTATTGTGTAGAAGCCTCGGAGCTTAATTCGGCTTTCTCCGTTCGAAGTCGGACCTGCGTACGTCTCGACTTCGTCACGCCTGCAAAGTTATGGCTACCTCTTTAAATGCACCAAAGTAAAATTTAGAAAATACAAAATTATAGAAGTTATAACACATCCTTTGGTGAAAAGTCCCGCCAAAATGATACCCTCGTCAGCAGAACTTAAAACTAATGTAAACAGACATCTCGCTGCGCAGCTCCCAATTTAGGTTGACCCCCCCCCCCAAAAAAAAAACCCCAACAAACCTTCTCCCTTTATCTCAGTAGCCCCTTACGTCTACAGTGGCGGCGTGCCTTGTTTGGGGTGAACTATGTTATGTTAAAAATAACTAAAAAAAAAACTCTAAAAACAAAATTATCGGGTATATTTTACGACACTCAACAGAGTAAAAACGCTAAAAAAAACAAATATACAACAAATAAAAGTAACTGTAGGCTGTAAAAGTTATTTTCAAACTTGCGTGTGGCATTTGTTTGTATTTTTAGACCGTTAGAACCGCTATTAGAAATCAATAGTTTTGTCACAGGAACATGGAAAAAAAATGGCCGATTTTTTTTTTGGGGGGGGGGGGGTTACTAACGAATGCACGTGAAGACGCCATTTTGAATTTAGTGGAAAAATAAATAAATTTTTTTAATTTTTTTTTTTACATCTAATGAAAACCAATTTATAATACGTAAAAATAAAAACAAATTACGGTAGTAGAAAAATATCTATTCTCGTCGTAGGTCAACTTCACTTGTTGCAAATGTATGTTTTTAAACCCTTTCTCCTTCTTTTTTTGGACCCCGTTCGCGCCTCTGCTGAGCGTCGTAAAAGATTCCCAATTATCTAGCGAACCGGTTAATTTCAACGTGTTGAAAACGATTTGTATGATATTTTTTTTTAAACGTAAATAGTACAGAATAGTTAACATCCTAGAACTAGTAAACCCAACAAAATGGCGGAACTTGTGTAGTTCCCACGCGTGTTAACAATTTGTAAGTATTTTTAAATGGTATGAAAACTCTTACAAATCGTGTCCACGCGTTGAAACAATGCAGGTTCCGCTATTTTGTTGGGTTTACTAGTTCTACGGTGTTAACTATTTTGTACTTTTTACAATAATGCAGGTTCGCTCGGAAATTTCATTCGAATGTATTTTATATGAAGTATATTTTCATAGTTTCTCGAGTGTTAACTATTCTGTACGTTTACCGCAGATTTTCTATAACTATATCTTGTATTATAATAACGAGTTCGAGCGACAATAACCCGACAGAAGTGTTTAAAAATTGAAATTAGTGCACGAGAACAGAAAATTCGGCACTTCTGTAGTATATATGAAGCAGCTGCCGATTAAGAAATCGAAATTGAAGAGTTCCGTTTTTTTTTCTCCAAGTACCATTCATTTAGAATTCACCGGATATTGAATTTAGTATTTAGAAAATGGAGTTAAATGAGATTAATCTTCGAGACATTGGTAATTTAATGAACCAGCCGCAAAAAACAATATTTTTTACAGGCACACCGCCTGATTTCTTAGGGGTTAGGGTTTTTTATTTAAATTTTTTTTACTTCATATAATAAAAAAATTAAATTGTTAATTGTTACCCAAAAACAAATCAGTCTTGCATTTTTTTTTTATGTTGTAAAAAAATCACTTCCGGTTGAATTACCTCCCTTTATTTTCAGTAAAAGGACAGAAAATCTGCTGCTTCATATATACTACAGAAGTGCCGAAAATTCAATGTTCAAATCTGGCAACGATTTTGTTCACTTCAATCGAAAACTACGAAATAGGTTGTCCATTTTTCATGGGTACGTTACCGTAGAAATTGCGTTCGCAGTTTTCTTTTGTTTTTTTTAATTTCTATACAAGCCAAAGTTCGCTTGAGCATCAATCTTGCAACCTAAAAGCTAGCCCACATGACACCAGGCACTTGTTTTTTTTTTTCAAAAGAGGATATAGTTCAGCTCAATTGTTGGATGTCATCTTCCAATGTATTGTATAATCATCAAGTATGGGTAGTGGTTAATCGCCGATTGCCTGACGTGTCCCCTTCCGACAAATGATGGCGTTTTTGTTATCGCTTAGTGTTCTACCTGGCAGAGTGACCCCTCTCTGGGAGACCTGCTATCACGTGTTGCTGCCGAGGGAAACTCGTTAATACCAAGTAGATTTATACTTTCAAAGAATTATACGAATTGTAAACATCAATCTCATTTTGGGCGAGTGGGGTGAATAGGATGATTTCTAAAATAGAACGGGTATCTTTTACTTTACTCAGCAGACTAAACACGCTGAAAAAACAAATATACAACTAATAAAAGTAACTGTAGGCGATAAAAGTTACTTTCAAACTTACCTGTGGCATTTGTTTGTATTTTTAACCCGTTCCAATTGCTATTAGAAATTAAATTATTCATCACACCAACATCGCACAAATCCAAGATGGCGACATAGGGAGGTATGTAAGAGAATAAGGACCGGCCGCCATTTTCTTTTTATGCACAAAAAAAACAATTTTTTTTTTTTTTACATCTAATAAAAACCCATGTATACTACGTCAAAATACAAACAAATGTCATAGCTACGTAGGAAAATATCTATTCTCGACGTAGGTCGCCTTTACTTGTTGAATATTTGTTTTTAAACGCTGTCTCGTTCGTTTTTTCGACCCCGTTCACGACTCTGCGGAGTAAAGTAAAAGATACCCAATAGAACAACTATCATCTATACTATTGTTACGGTTTGTTAAAACAATCAGCAATTTTGCAGAATAGACATCCAAGAATTTAACGGAGATTCTTCCGTTTTGATAACTTCCGAACTTGGCAGAGATATTCGAACGATACATTGGAGACACTTTCGCCAGTTTTCAATTTGTATCAGTTTTCTGATAAAGAAGAACACTCATCATTTTCGGTAACATCGCTTGGGTATTTTTAATAATAGCCCAACAACGAAAACGCTGAAAAAACAAATATACAACAAATAAAAGTTACCGTAGCCGATAAAACTGAATTTCCAAGTTAACTGTGACAGTTATTAATGATTATAATCCGTTAAAAGTGCTATTTTCTATAAGTTAATAGTTTTAGCTTACAGGAAGTGAAAAAAAAAAGTAATTAATGGCCGCTCTCGTTGTCGTCTCGTTTCAATTGTTTTTTTACTGGGACTCATAGTCAAAGCGCAATGTTTGCATTTTTCAGCCAAGCAGAAGAACAAAACAAAACTACATTCTAAGCAAAAGGAATAAAATAATTTTCTTTTTATTTACATGTCAGTGTGCTTTTATTTACATATTATTTTCATTCGTCACACCGTAATGTTTATTTTTCCTGTTTCTTAAAAAAATGCCTAACCCTAACCTAAACCCAGCCCTAACCCTAACCTAAACCCAGCCCTAACCTAAACCTAACCCTAACCCTAACCTAAACCCTAACCCTAAACCTAACCCTAACCCTAACCCTAACCTAAACCTAAACCTAACCCCCCCACCCACCCCCAATGACGTAACGACATGCGCGCTCATTCGGTGAGCAAAATGATCGTTAAAATGTTCGTTTCATAAAATTAAATTTGAAAAATGCACCCCCCCCAAAAAAAAACAAAACAAAAAACGCCGCTTTGATTATGAGTCCCGGTAAAAAAAAAACACACACACACGTGACACCGACAGCAAAAAATAATGACGCCATTTTGTTTTTTAAAAACGAAGACATTAAAATTTTTTTTTTTTTTTCATGTCTAATAAAAACCCATTTACCATACGTAAACATACAAACAAATGGAATAGAAAACTAGGAAAATCTCCGGTCTCGACGTACGTTGCATTTATTTGTTGCATATTCATTTTTTTGACTACGTTCTACAACTTTTTTTCAACCCGACTCGCGAGCTGTAGGGCTATTCTAAAAGATTCCCCATCGCTTCAGACTACTTTTCTTGCTTCCGTTTAAATTAAATTCCTATTTATCGGCCTTCGGTTTGAGTGTATCTACGCCCCGCTAAAAAAAAAAAAGCTCTGGAACCCTAAACCTAGATCCGGGTGATAACAGACCCCCTCTCCACAAAAAAAAAATCAAAGAATGAGTAAGTAAATAAAACAACAATTCATGGGCCTTTGTTTTAAATGCGCAGTCTTCTTCCCCCTCACAAATGAAAAAAAAAAAACTGGAAAAATAAACCACATTGTCCTCTGAGTAATTTAGAAAAATCGATTGTTTGGAAAAAAGGGTTCTGTCCGCCTAGCGTTCGATTACATACGAACGTCAAAACTCGGGAATCTCCGTAAGTGCTGACATTCTTTGGATGTAGCACCAAACAATCCTAAAATACATGCCAATTTACAAAGTTGTATTTGTGAGAGGTCGAAACAAGAACTAACAATAAACGGCTAAAACCAAATCATTTTAACAATATCGTAAGTTTTTTTTTCCTTGTCGCTTTGGCTTGTTATCTACGTTGGTATGGTATCTACACCCCATATTGCGATCAACACAATACAAAATCCCCCCCCCCAAAAAAAATGTGTGGCTAACGAACCTGGAACAAAGAAGAGACCGTGTGACACTTAAGTCAATTATTCAACGAGAAGTCGCTGAAGGTTCAGTAGTCTATTCCGACGAATTAAGAGCTTACGCAAATTTATACCAACCGCAATTTTTATCATTTTTTTTCGTAAATCATCAGCAAAATTTGTGTCGATCCTAAAACCAGGAGCAATGAAAAAAGAATTTAAAGATCATGGCTTGGCGCGAAGATTCGTATATTGAAAAAAAAGAAAAGGAAAAAGTAAAAAAAAAGGAAAAAGAAAAAAGAAAAAGAAAAAAAAAGAAGAAAAAAAAAGAAGAAAAAAAAAGAAAGAAAAAGAAAAGAAAAAAAAGAAAGAAAAAGAAAAAAAAAAAAGAAAAAAAAATGTTTTACCTCGTAGATAATCGGGCATTAGGCCAACGTAGCACCGTTTTTTTTTTGTTTTGTTAAAAGGAAATCTAAAAAGAATACCTTTAGTTGCTGTTGGTTTTGCGAATTATTATAACATATCTTTTGTAGACAATGTGAAATCTATTTTTATTACTTTACGCGCAGTGCATGCTGGGAAATATTTCTAAGCTTTATTTATTTGGTACTTGTATCGACAATATCAATGGCTTCCTCAACTATCTGCGTGTAACTACGATACAATTATGAAAAAAGAGTCGAACGTTTCGAGCGCAGAGTCAAGTATGTAAATTAGGCGCAAACTATCGATACATACACGTGTGTATACAACTAGATTTCAATGCAACTTCGGAAAAGTCTTAATAAGAAAAATAATAATAAATACATACCTATATTCCATAATAAATGCCAGTATACTGAAATCATATGCCCTTAATAGGGTTAAGATGAAAATTCATATACACTAAATGTACAAAAGCAAGGAAATTCCCAAATGTTTACACTTTTATTGTCATTAAGGGTATGCGAGCACAACAGGGCTATGTATTTTACTGGTAGGAATTTTTCTTCAGCGCACCTCACACACTTCATCCACTCATGCATAGAGATTTATACTATAGTGATGTGATAATGAAATGGCTTGGTTGATATGTAGTCATACCCTTAATGACAATAAAAGTGTACAAATTTGGGAATTTCCTTGCTTTTGTAATTTTTGGTGTGCGATATATTTGTTCCGTCCCGGTCACCTACATAATACCAGTATGTCTTTATTTTTGTTTATTATTTTTATTTATTATTTGTTTTTCCTAATAAAAGCTTTTCCGAAGTTGCAGCGAGAATTTAAATGCCCACGACACACCATCCTTGGGTGTCTTCGGTCTCTCTGTACAGGGATTTGTCAGAACAACCTGATATGAGAATACTTGCCCCTACAAGAAAACCCTGACCAAACAACATAGTAATTGAAAACCAAGTAAGCCCCTCCTAACAGGACTCCACACTGGTTCATACGATGAATAGTGAACCTTCTCTTACTGTTGTTACCTTAGCTGAATAGTCCACCAGAACAGATGAATTGTAGTCTTGGAATACTACAAGACCAAAAAAGACCACAAAAACGATGAAGTATAACATAATTACGTGGTCAATTGGGGACAGGAAAATTAGTGTTTATCACTGTTTTACTAACCCAACGTTTGAGAGGCAGAAGAGAACGTTACTTGAACAATTCATCTATTATAAAAATCAAGTGTTAGCCCTAGAAAGTCGATACTTAATTTCGGAGATTAAACTTAACTATAATGAAAAAAAACGTGTATATCTATATATCTATCTAGTATTATACAAAATTCGAGTTAATCAAAGCAGTTTTGTCTATGGCTTTTTTTTCCTATTTTAATTAGTTTTTCTATGGTTGTTGGTTAGCAGATACCAATTAAATGATGCTTCGATATTTATAAGATGTTACTCAAGTTTTAGTATATATATTTTTTATTAATACAAATATTTTTGGCTACATATGTGCATAAATACATAAGCTGAGATTTTATTAAAATCCCACCTTCTTCATTCAACAGTAAATATGTTAAATACTGTGGCCTGATGAAGCTGGACTTTGAATAAAGTCGCAGCTGAAACATGTATTCATATATGTAGCCAAAAATGTGTTTATGAATAAAAAATATTTTATTTACACTAAATACATGCATAAATATACAGAGTTGTTTAGATAGAAAGCAATATTAATTTGTCTAAGTAGCCGCAATTTGCAATTTACAGACAAAGTAATCAATCGATTACTAGGTTTCTGTATATAACTTTCACCCTCTCTCACTATGTTAAGTTTTTCGCCCCCATTTATTTTATACAATGTATTTCTACGTTTTATTACTTGAATAAAAAGTCAAGTGGTCGAGATCGACTATTAGTTACTATATTTAGATGTAGGGGAGGAAGTAACTTCTTTTTCCAGGGTGGTTTGAAGAGGGCATCAGTACCATGTTTATAGTCTTTGGAATGACTATATCGAGGATTGAACCCATTTGTCATAACGTTGAAGGTGAAGATTGGAGTAGTTCATTATAAATTAAAGGGAATATAATACAAGGTAATGATACTAATTACGTTTCGCCCAGATGTTGCGTGGGCTTTATCAAGAGCTCAAATCTAAAGTGGCAAAAAACGATATAATCTGTAATTTTAGGGAATAAATATTTTCAAGTATATGATAAATTTAAATCCATGTAAAGAGGGAATATATACAAATACGCATATATATATATATATATATATATATATATATATATGATTATTTTTATTTACACAGACATGTACAAAATCTGCGACACTGGCATGTCGATGTTATCGATCAACAGCTATTATAAACAGATCTCATCAGGCAGAGTGAGAATCCGATCTTAACCTCAGATCATATTTGGTCTGAGGTTAAGATCGGATTCTAACTCTGCCTGATGAGATCTCAGTTTATAATAGCTGTTGATCGATAACATCGACATGCCAGTGTCGCAGATTTTGTACATGTTTGTGTAAATAAAAATAATCATATATAAAACTCTATTTGATATTGATCACTTTTTATAAACCCGGTTTAAATTCTTTGGATTACCACCCTGTGGATGTTTTACCTGGATTATTACCATTATATATATATATATATATATATATATATATATATATATATATGTGTTAAAAAATATATATAAAAAAATAGAAAAAATATATACGCATAGATATGTACTCGAAATATATATACAAAATAAACAGATGTCGGATTAGCAATAGAAAAGGCGAAGATAAAATCACACATTTATATATATATATATATATATATATATATATATATATATATATATAAGAGAGAGAGAGAGAGAGAGAGAGAGAGAGAGAGAGAGAGAGAGAGAGAGAGACATAGGCAAAGGTCCTCTCGATAAGGGATCTCTTTCCCCCTCTCTGATTTGATAGAGAACACCCTCGCTTTGTTATATCCAATATGACAGAGACAGTGTACACTTCATTAATCTATTTGCCCCATCATCATCATCCGTTTTTTTATGGATTATGTCATCAATTGTTGACGTCATACACTGTGTACAGAAACTAACACAATAGCACACGAAGTACTAACATTTAGTATAGAAATACATATAAAATCATATAACATATATACATGTGTGTGTGTGTGTGTGTGTGACTTTTATTTCTAATTTTTTTTATCTTCCTCCCACAGCGGTAAGATGTGACACAGGTCGGGAAAGTGGGATTTGAAAAGCCAGCACCCGAGAAGGTGAGCACTCTGACCTACAAAAAAATGTATGGTCAGCCTCGTCGGCATTCCCCGGTAGGGACGTTTCAGGCAGTAAGCGATAAACTTACTCCTCCCCAAAGAGGGAAGGCAAAGCCTGGGAGGGTGGCCATCCTAGAACTGCAGTGGACGAACCCACGAACCGACGGAATCAAGACCCGAAGGTCAAGACGATACCGGTCTAAATGTTGCAGTATCCATCGGAACAGATACTACACTTTGATCTTAACCAAAAGGCGCATGTGTGTGTGTGTGTGTGTGTGTGTGTGTGTGTGTGACTTTTAGTTTGTATTTAGATACTGAGTGTGGAAGAATTCTATTCCTGAAAATTTTCGGAATTCCGAAAATATCTTTATAATTTTTTTTTTTCATTTTTTTTTTTTTTAAGATGCACAAAATTATACCGAGGACTCTGCTTTCAATAGACTGCACCATTTTCTGTCTTCTTTTTTGTTGTTTTACCCGAAGGAGCTTGCATTTGCCGAAGATGTATTCTGGAGTTTTAGCTCGAAAGGATTTGTTTTTTGTAAGAACAAAAACTCGTTTCGCATCCAAAATAGACATTAGAATAATCTTAGAGACCTATTCACTTTAGTGTTCTTCCTTTTTAAATATAGGCAAATAGCTTAGAGGCCTGTGCGCTGGCTTTTTTGGGAATCGACTAGAATGTTACTCAGCTGATCAGATGCCGCGCGAGGCCCAGATTTAAACCCCCCTACCTCAAGTTTTTGTACTTCACATGTGTTTTCATTTCCCTATGATACCCATCGGTATGACACGCTGGTGTTTGTAATAGAATTTCATCTGTCACGCTCTTGTTACAAATGACATTTCATCTGTCACGCTCGTGTTTCAAAAAAACATTATCTGTCACGCCTGTGTTTCAATTTTTTTATCTGTAACGTTCGAGTTTCAAAAACATTATCTGTTACGCTCGTTTTTCAATTTTTTTATCTGTAACGTTCGAGTTTCAAAAAAACATTATCTGTCACGCTTGTTTTTCAATTTTTTTATCTGTAACGTTCGTGTTTCAAAAAAACATTATCTGTCACGCCTGTGTTTCAATTTTTTTAACTGTAACGTTCGAGTTTCAAAAACATTATCTGTCACGCTCGTGTTTCAATTTTTTTTATCTGTAACGTTCGTGTTTCAAAAAAACATTATCTGTCACGCCTGTGTTTCAATTTTTTTAACTGTAACGTTCGAGTTTCAAAAACATTATCTGTCACGCTCGTTTTTCAATTTTTTTATCTGTAACGTTCGTGTTTCAAAAACACATTATCTGTCACGCTTGTTTTTCAATTTTTTTATCTGTAACGTTCGAGTTTCAAAAAAACATCTGTCACGCTCGTTTTTCAATTTTTTTATCTGTAACGTTCGTGTTTCAAAAAAACATTATCTGTCACGCTCGTTTTTCAATTGTTTTATCTGTAACGTTCGAGTTTCAAAAACACATTATCTGTTACGCTCGTTTTTCAATTTTTTTATCTGTAACGTTCGAGTTTCAAAAAAACATTATCTGTCACGCTCGTGTTTCAATTTTTTTATCTGTAACGTTCGTGTTTCAAAAAACATCTGTAACGTTCGTGATTCAAAAAAACATTATCTGTCACCGTCGTGGTACAAATAAAATTGTATCTGTCCCGCTCGAGTTTTAAATAAAATGTTATTTGATCCGCTCGTGTTGCAAATAAAATCGTATCTGTCCCGTTTGTGTTGCAAATGACATTTTATATGTCAGGCTCTTATTTAAAATAAAATGTTATCTATAAAGCACGTGTGTAAAATAACATTTGATCTGTCATGCTAGTGTTTCAAAGAAGATTTTATTTGTCCCGATCGTATTTAAAAGAAAATGATATCTGTCGCCTGTGTTACAAACTAAATTTTATCTGTCACGCTCGTTTTTTAAATGAAATGTAATGTGTCACGCTCGTGTTTAAAATAAAATTGCATTATGTCACGCTCGTGTTTAAAATAAAATTGCAATATGTCACGCTCGTGTTTAAAATAAAATTGCAATATGTCACGCTCGTGTTTAAAATAAAATTGCAATATGTCACGCTCGTATTTAAAATAAAATTGCAATATGTCACGCTCGTGTTTAAAATAAAATTGTAATATGTCACGCTCGTGTTTAAAATAAAATTGTAATATGCAACGCTCGTGTTTAAAATAAAAGTGTAATATGTCACGCGTGTTTAAAATAAAAGTTGCATGGAGTATTGTTGCCACATCTGGGCTGGTGCATCATCTATTAGTCTCTCCTTCCTTGATAAGGTCCTAAAAAGAGTCGTCAACCTAATAGGTCCCTCACTGTCAACCAAGCACCAGCCTCTGTCCCATCACCGCAATGTAGCATCCTTGTGCTTGTTGTACAAATACTTCAATGGATTATGGTCCGATACATTGGCTACTCTGGTGCCCCTCGACGTAAATTCACTAGACCAATTCGACAATCAGCTAAATCCCATCCGTTCACTGTGGAGGACCCCAGATGCCGGAGAGCTTTCTACTTCAATGGCTTTTTTTTCCTCGTGCTGCTGGCCCCTGCAACTCCTTCCCTGCCCCCTGTTTCCCTGACGGTACCGACATGCAGAGGTTTAAAACTAATGTAAACAGACATCTCGCTGCACAGCTCCCAACTTAGAATGACACCCTAAACCTGCTCCCTAATTCTCAGTGACCCCTTACGTCTACAGTGGGGTCCTGCCTGGTTTGGGGTGAAAGATCATTAAAAAAATGAATTTTTAAAATAATGATAATCTCCTAAACTTCTTAACCGACTGTTAGGAATTTTGGAATATGTATTCTCGGCAACACGGCGAGTAACATAGGCACATTATTCTTCTATGTAAATTTTAACATTTAAGGATGCATGTATATGAATTTACGTATGTGTATATGTCTAATATATGTCTATACATAGGATTCACTCCTAAAACAATCAACCGATTATTATGAATTTTAAAAGACATCTGTAAGACGTACGTGGGGAATATAAGCTATATTTAGTTTTAGTTTTATGCAATCGGGGTGAAAGAGGTAGAAGTGTTTGTGAAAGTCAAAATACCTCAAATTTATATCTCATCCTTTCGACTACTTCTTTCACACTCTTACCCACCCACCGCGCTTACTTTCAAATCATCTTCATTTCTTCAAATCTTTTTCCTAAACTATGATACTACCTATAGAGCTATCCCCTCCTCTCCTCTTTCCCCAGCCCCTCAAAATCCATGCTACACCCCCTCCCCTCTCTCCCACCCTAGACAAACTCACTAACACTCCCACTCTTCCCCTTTTTCACTCACAATCATCCACATTCATTTCGCTCTTTGCCACTGACCTCTCTTAACCCGGACCTTGGTCCTGCGCTCCCAGTTACTACGGCTAATACTTCTTCTCATCAACTCATCATGTCAACCCAATATTTCGATGTACTTGCATGACATTTTTCTTAAAATCATCATCCTGAGGAAGTCTTACAAATAAAGACGAAACGGTGATGAATATATATAAAAAAAAAAAGAAAAAGAATCTTTTGGTTTTTCCTTTTTCATTTCTCATATGTATATGTACATGATGCTCTCTTATACTAATTAACCTATATTTATTCAGGCGTAAGGGTGGGTAATGTGAGCTATATTTATTTCATTTAATTTTATGAAATTGGAGTTAAGGAGTTTGAGGTGTTTCGTGAAAATTCTGACACCTCCAATTTTTGTTAAATTTTAACAATAGGTATGAGACATCAAGTAATAAATATTACCCAAATTTCAGTTTGTATTATTTTAAAAGAAGTGTTTCAATATGGGGCATAATAATGACAAGCTCTTATTCGCACATTCAAATATTTCAGATTTGCATTAAATTTGATCCGAATTCACGAGACACCAACGAAGTTAGATTCCCTAAATTTCAATATCTTCTTAAAACCCCTCAATTTTATGCCTTAAATTAAAGACATTTTCTAAAATTAAAATCATGTGATTAGTTTTAATCTCAATTGGAATAAGCAATCTAAACATAAGGTGTAATATCATTATATCTTGATTTTAATCTTCTTAACGGGACATCAAACTGGTGCAAATCTTTATCGGCGGGAAAGTTATTGTGCGCGTCCTGAGACCGGTATTCTTGTAATTTGTATATAAATAAATAATATATATATATATATATATATATATATATATATATATATATATTAGGAAAACATTCTTAAATAACACGGAGTTGTTTTGTTTGATGCGACTTTTTTTTTTTGTTTTGTTTCAATTTTCCGAATTGCCCATCTAATGTTTCGGTCAAATTGATGTAAATATGATCCATGGCTTTCTTGTTCCATTCTTTTTTTCTTTTTTGCAAGTACTTTCGATTTGAATCGTCAAATCATCTTCAGGCGGTATTAGTTTTAGTGTCTTTACAAATTATGACTTTACTGTTGTGCTCATTTTTGAATTATAACGGCAAGTAGTTTATAACTTGAAAAAGCGTCTGTAAAGTTGAAATGTACTCCGTGTTATTTAATAATGTTTGCCTAAATGAAAATATGCTGCCTAAATTCACACAATATATATATATATATATATATATATATATATATATCCGTTAACGTGTATATTTAAAAAAATAACTGGCGAAACTATTTCAAGTGTTCAGGGGAAAACAGAACGCAAATTACAAGTTTTATACCCCCACCCACGACGCCTTATATGATTTTTGTTAGAAACCCTTCACTCTATTTCCATAATGAAATTTTTCTGCTTTCTTTTTCTTTACTAATTGATACGTTTTATTAACTTACCTGTTTGAGACGTTTTCTTTTTCATTTCCTTTTTTTATTTCAAATAAACCGTTATTTTATATGAATAGAGATATAAGTGCGAATACTTGTGAATTATAATTGTTTCTGGGAGGTGACAGTGGTTAAGTGGATAACGACACGGACTGAAGACCTGTGTGTTCCAAGTTCGAATCCAGTCGGTCCCACAGTACCACTTTCACTTAGGAATGGTGGCAACCTTCTCGTGGTCCTTCTCGTAAGTACCTGATGTCTTTCCAGAAAGATTTCTAACTAGAAAAAACATCGGGGAAACTAATGCCAACACCAGAATCATCTGATTCACACGAAAAAAGAAGAATAAGAATTGTTTCTACGTTATTTTTGTCGGATGGTGCACAATAATTACACTCAACAAAAGCCTCTGGGTTTCAGGAATTTGTAAGTTTTATGAATGAGGACTTAATTAATGGCTCACTCTCATATTCAGAAAGGAATGTTTCAAAAATGTGAAAAAATGTTTAAAAATGTAAAAAAATCGAGCGCGAACGCAGACCCAAAACTATATCGAAGAACAAGTTATTATATGATCATTCATTGCTAACTGAAAGAAGTGAAAAAAAAACATTTCTTTAAGTAGGTAAATCAAAACGGATGTTATTACTTCTCACGATAGCGTATCGGAGAGTTTACGTTAAGGTTGCGAGTTCGAATCCCGTCCTCGCCGCCGATATTATTTATTGTTTATTTAGTCGTTAATGTGTGTCCTAATGTATTTGTTATGTTTCTGACTTGGAAATTAATTAAATAGGAATTATCTCCCCGCCCCCTCTCCCGTTTACAAACATTCTCCAGGACGGACAGACGGAATGTCCAACAAGTTATGTTGTGACTACTGAGAATAAACGTTGTCACGGTATTGAATAAGGATTATAGTATATACTTCTCCATCATCATCTTGTTTTCTTTTTTCAAATTTCTCACCCTTTCCGGTTTCAACCCTTTAATAAAGCCGGAACAAGCGTAAATGTTCGAAAATACTCTCCATTAGTGTCTAATACATACAATAAAAAAAAATCATTGAAATATCGATATATGTGTTTGCCCTTTTAAGAGGGTTCTGCCCTCATGGGTCACGGAGGAAGGGGCTTGTATATAGTGTAACGTAGAAAGTTTGTAACACTTCCATTGTCTTCTGCAGAAAGTTTTATAGGTATGATTTATATCTCATAAAAATATGATATATTTGTAGTTTTAAAGGGGTTAGGGTTAGCGTTAGGAGTGCACTTGCAGATTCATTAGCATTTCGGTCCTGGGTATAACCTTAAAATACATCCAGTAGTGAGGTTAGGGTTAGGGTTAGGAGTGCACTTGCAGATTCATTAGCATTTCGGTCCTGGGTATAACCTTAAAAGACATCCAGTAGTGAGGTTAGGGTTAGGGTTAGGAGTGCACTTGCAGATTCATTAGCTTTTCGGTCCTGGGTATAACCTTAAAAGACATCCAGTAGTGAGGTTAGGGTTAGGGTTAGGGTTAAGGTTAGGGTTAGGAGTGCACTTGCAGATTCATTAGCATTTCGGTCCTGGGTATAACCTTAAAAGACATCCAGTAGTGAGGTTAGGGTTAGGGTTAGGGTTAAGGTTAGGGTTAGGAGTGCACTTGCAGATTCATTAGCATTTCGGTCCTGGATATAACCTTAAAAGATATCCAGTAGTGAGGCCTCCATTTGGAAGCTGATGGGAATGTGGAGTTGCCCCTTAGTTGCCATTGCTCCAAGGTCTACTCTGGCCCGGAGGGGAAGTATCTGTAAGAGCTCGATCTATGGGTCAAATAGAACCTACTCGCGCTAGCAAATAAAGCTGTCTGAAGCTATTGACTTCCCGATTCAAAATGCACCAAACATTGATGTTTTATTTTTTTCTTCTTTGCAAAACTCAATGATGTTCTGTAAAATCCAAAACAAAAATAAACAACAATTTCCCTTTCCTCTCTCCCCCCTTCCGCCCTCTCCCCCCTTCACTCAACTAAACACCATGAATGAATACCTTAACATATAAAGAACTTGAAGCATAAACACCTTCACCAACATGACCGGATCAAGCATTAAATTAGCTGAAAAAGGGTTGATATGGCATAAAACAAGACAACCAAATTTTAACAAAATGACCTGATTCGGCATTAAATAACCTAAAAAGGGTTTACATATGCCGTAAAACAAAACAACCAAACCAAAATTACCATTAACACTTCCATTGTCTTCCCCAGTAATTTTTACATAAGAATGCACTTTTAGATTATATGTAGACACAGAAATCAAGGGAGGCGCGAGAGCGCTCTATCCCTTAATAGACTTCAAAAACGACCTATGCTAGAAATCTTATTTCTTTGATCAGTCATAACTCAAAAACCAATAAACCAAATTATTTAAAATTTTGCACACATTTTTCATTTGATGGGTTCTATAAGTGTGTCGAATTTCAGCATCATTAGTCAAGGCAACCCAGAGATCCAAGAAGGTCAGGCATGATTTTGTGTTATCCGTGTGTACGTACGTATGTGCCACTCTGTATCTCAACTATTTGATGGATTCAGCCGATTCTTTGGCATATATAGAGGTTCTAGGGTCTAGTTGATGGCATTTTAATTTCAGTTTACCATATATCTAAGTGTTCCAGAAAATTAAAAAAAAACTTTAAAACGACCATTGTATTGAGGCATAGCCTTTACAAAAGTAGTGACATTCAATGATGAATGCCAGTATACTGAAATCATATGCCCTTAATAGGGTTAAGATGAAAATGCATATACACTAAATGTACAAAAGCAAGGAAATTCGCAAAGTTTGGCAGTTTTATTGTCATTAAGGGTATGCGAGCACAACAGGGCTATGTATTTTACTGGTAGGACTTTTTCTTCCGCGCACCTCACACACTTCATCCACTCAGGCATAGAGATTTATGCTGTAGTGATGTGATAATGAAATGCTTTGGTTGATATGTAGTCATACCCTTAATGACAATAAATGTGTAAACATTTGGGAATTTCCTTGGTTTTTTTACATTTAGTGTATATGAATTTTCATCTTAACCCTATTAAAGGCATGTGATTTCAGTATACTGGCATTTTTCATGGAATGTCACTACTTTTGTAAAGGATATGCCTCAAGACAATGTATTTTTTAAGGATTTTTATTTTCTGGAAAACTAAGGTATATGGTAAACTGAAATTAGAATGCCATCAACTAGACCCTAGAACCTCTATATATGCCAAAAATCAGTTGAATCCATTAAATAGTTGATGAGATACAGGGTGGCACACACGGATAACACAAAATCACTCCTGACCTTTCTGGATCTCTGGGTTGCCTTGACTAATGATGCTGAAATTCGACACACTTATAGAACCCATCAAATGAAAAATTTGTGCAAAATTTTAAATAATTTGGTTATTGGTTTTTGAGTTATGACTGATCAAAGAAATAAGATTTCTAGCATAGGTCGTATTTGAAGTATATTAAGGGATAGAGCGCTATCGCGCCTCCTTTGATTTTAAAGTCAGAAAGTTTGACAATATTGCATTAAGGAAAATTAAGCACGTATGTAGCATTACAGTTGGTGAATTCTTTAAATCCATACCACCCGAATAGCGGCTCATCACATAATCAGCTGAAGTGTCGTTGTATAGCTGACACGTAGCAGTAGTGGGATGCGTTTTAGTGATCTTACTCTTTTCTTTGGTAGCTGCGTTTTTTTTTTAATACCAGGGTTTGTAATAGTTAATGATTGCATCCGATGTGTTCTTTGATATTTTTTTTTTCTTCAACAGAAATTAATAATACCATGTAAATATACCCGAACCCATCTCAATAGGGGGATGGAGAAACCAGTCCAAACATGACCAATGTCCTTAGCAGTGCAGAAACAAAATATTTTGGCTTTTCCGGTACGCGTCACGGGACACTTTCTCTCTGTGGCACAACATCCTGAACACGTATCTCAACATCTGATCTTTAACTGCTAATATAATGTTTCTATTATCAACTTTTCAGGTAGAAAAATTCAGTTTCGGACACTTAACATACCCATATACAATATTTTTACACGATTTGTTAAATTTCAAACAACCTTAGGGAATTCATCTGTTTTCATGTTAACCCGCGTTTGTTTTTGTCCACGGCACAGGCCGCGATCGTTTGCTCCGTGTCTTCATCCGAATGTTGTGCTTGTTTTTGACACTGACCTACATGTCACTGATGTCTCAATTCACCGCTGTAACAAAATGATTTTCCTTACAAACAAGATCAAAACTTTAGAATAACAGAAGGTTGCAATGACAGGCTTTTACACCGAACGACACACGTAAAAAAATGAATGAAATATCTCTCACATTTGAACACATCAACTTTAAAAACAAAAGGCTAATGTGTTTATAACAGAAACTGATCCTCCCTTTGTAAATCCTACTGGAAAATATATAGACATATCTTGGACCACACTATGAAACTACGTGTTTCACAAGCTTTCAAGCTCTATACATAAAAACTCTGATCATGAGGCGAGACATCTTGTATAAACATTAATTTTGCAAAATTTCAAGTTGCTCACAATCACAGCACTTCGTATAAAAGGAGACATTATTTCAAAGAACCAGCCAATTCCTTTTGTAGTCTTTTCTGTTAGATAAATATTTGTCTTATGGTCTGCTTTCATATATATATATATATATATATATACAGGGTGTCTCAAAAAAATGTACTCGCTCGTAGAATGACGAGAAAACTTTTATTTATGAACAGAGTGAAATGAAATAGCATCGAATACATGAGACATATGTAATTGAAGAATCATGTTCGCAAATGTTCAAACCGATGACCATTATTGTTCAAACAAAGCTGATAACGCATGTTCATAAATAAAGGTTTTCTCGTCATTCTAAGAGTGAGTACATTTATTTGAGACACCCTGTATATATATATATTTCAAAATTGTAAGCTCAATGAAGTTGTATTACACCTACAGAATATATAAAAAATATTGTGAAAAATTCAGCTAGCACTACATTATGCGAGTTTTTTTTTAATACTTTTTATGAATTTTGACTTGCCGTAACGTTTGTCGATGACACATTGTGAACTTTTTTTTCTATCTTTTTTCCGTGTCATTGAATTAAGCTTATATTTTCTGTTGATAATGTTTGATTTTCCTGATGAGCAACAGATTCGGATTGCCTTAGGGAAGAAAAAAAAACGTTGATTGACTCCGCTTTAGTATAGAAGATTAAACATCTGATTCAAATTATGCTCGGTTGACGGTTAAACATTGATGTATGAAAGTTTAGTAAAGTTATTTGACAAGTGAAAACGAGATCTGAACTAAGGAGTCAGGTGTTCAACGACAAAAAAAAGTATATCGATATTTGTGATATGATTCTTCAGTCTCGAGGGGCAATCCGTAACCCCTTAAGGTTGACAAAAGGATTATAGGGTTCCGCATTCCTCGAGGATCATAAAACTGATATTTATCTTTCAAAATTATTTTTTTTAATTTCACGTCACTGAATGTATGGTTTTATTTGCCGCCGTCAAGACTTATTTTTCTTATCTTTCCGTTTTTGCTGGAGATGGGGCTATCTCAGACACACCAGCCTAAATATGTTTTAAGATTCTAACCGTCCCTTTCAGTGCAATTGTTTGTATTTCTCTTGCACTCGGTTCACCGGGTATACTCGCCAGATAGCTTTTGAAATTATTCTTTAGTCCTGTTGCTCCTATAATTACTGGTATGATGGAGATTTTCCTAAGATTCCAGTTTCTTTTCAGGTCGTACATAAGACCTTGGTATTTCGTAATATTTTCCCTTTCTGCTCTGTTTAATCCTGCATCAATAGGGACACTGACTTCAACTAGGGTTGCTACTTACTCCCTTTTGTCCCATATTACGATGTCAGGTAGTTTGCAATTTTATATTTATTTTCAGACGTTAAAATACATTTTTAAAGATAAACTTTAAACTGTTATCTTTTAAACACGATCAGATTTAAACTGGAATGAATAATCAGATATGATAAATCCGTTTAAAAATATATAGTCCGTATAAGACACGCCCATTCTTACATAGCTGACATATGATCAATGTTTTATTTTATGTTTCGTTTGGTTGTTTTATTTTACGGGATATCAACCCTTTTCGGGTTATGTTATGCTAGTCTTGTGAAGAAATGTTGTGCTTCCTGTTCTTTAGATGTTCAAAAGTTTATTCACGTTTTGATTGGTTGTTTGGTTTTACAACATATCAACAATTTTCGGGTTATGAAATACTGAATCTGGTCATATTGGTTAAAGTTTTGTGGAGGGGGGGGTAAAAGGGCAGGTAAAGGTTAGGGGAGAGTGAGGGGGAGAGAGAGAAGAGAAATTGCTGAGTTTTGAAAAAAATGAAAAGATCAAACATCAATGTTTGGTGCATTTTAGGTCAATAAACCGATATCTTCAGACAGCATGACATGGTGGCACAAGTTATTTCATAATAGATAATTTGTCTTGGTAAAAAAAAATGATGACTTTAGGGCAGGCACGTAGCCAGACTTCTAACTTAGGGGGTGCAAGAACTTTTTAGCGGGGGGGGGGGGAAGGCATTTTTAGATTTATTTTAACTGGTAGTTTAAAATCCGTGAATATTTATTATGGTATCATTAGTATCAGGAATAGAAAATTAAGTTTAAAACAAAATAAAATCCAAAGAAGCGTTTTTGAAATCGGAAATTAGGTTAAAAATTTGTGGAAGGTACCGCTTGGTGGGTGACAGGGCCCCCAGCCCCTTAATCCGGCCCTGCTGTAAAATATATTACACAAAAGTAAATACTGGTTCATAATGAAGAAGTATAGATGACTACGAAATCTAAGAGTATTTATATTTATAATATTTTTTGGATCACGAATTTCAGGGGGTGCAAATGTAAGTGCAGGGGGGTGGCCTTGCCCCCCCCCCCTGGCTACGTGGGGGCTTTAGGGGCACTCATAATTCGGTAGTTTTTTGGTTGTTTTTTTTGTTATATTTGTAAACTATATCATGTTTAAGATAAAGGCTTTTTATAGGCCGATTGTGTACTTGCTAAATGACATTGAACACAGAAGTATTAAAATAAATGTTTTAAAACAATGTTTCGGTATTTTTAAGGTCATAAATGAATTTGAATTATTCGGACGACATTGACATATTCACAGCGTTTCGTCGACCCATATAACATCTGACATTTTTGAAGTGCATCTTTACGAACTCGGAAACCTGTACGGAATTATGAAGCATTTTATTAACGATATAGGGCTTATTATAGAGATATGTGAAAGGAAATTAACTTGTTCTAATATAAAAAAGCATTTTAGGTTTAGGGCCGAAAAGGTAAATAGAAGGAGTAAGAATTTTTGGTTTAGGAGTGAAAAAGCAAAACGGGTGGAGTAGGCCACACGGACGGAGAAAGGAACAGTAGCTTATATAAGCCAGTATCTTTTTTTCATTCGCTCGTAATATGACCAGATCAGTGCACTGGCAAATGACGTCATGCTCTAAGGTAACAAACAAGACCTGTTAACAGTCAGAATATAGGCATTTTGACCCCTCGTGTCACTTAAAAATTCAGGAAATAACATTTTTATAAGAAATTAAAATTTGCGAGAACAAACAGTTTCTTTGAATATGTGATTTTTTTTCAAAACGAAGAGTTTATTTACAACTAGCGGAACCCGTCGCCCGGCGTTGCACGGGAGAAAGTACTACCTATTGCATGATGTCGAATATTTTGAATTTAAAAAAAAAAAAAAGTGGCCGCGTAGAATGGGATCGAACGCTGAAACAGTCGATCATGAAACCTGCATTCTTAACCACTGCGCCAGTTTTGACTTAAAAATACATGTGAAAATAGGCCAAGTCATAGGTAGAATAAGAAAGAACGTAATCTGATATTCGCGGAAAATGAACGGGAGCGGTCATTAAGTCTTTGCGTATTGCTTTATATTATGTAGTAAATAAATACCAGGCAAATAATAAATAAGGACGGACTGTTTTGTGAAAAGTAAACCGTGTTTATTAGTTCCCGGTGTCGATGAGTGTAGTGGCAGTACATAATTGTTAGGGAGAAAAGTTTTTGCTACCACCTATATGGAGTTGGTTTTTTGGAGAGTCGTGGATGGCGGGCCAAATGTAATATTTAGTGTTAGCTGGGAAAAAAGAATAACAAATGTACTAAAACACGCTCGAGTGAATAAGTGTAATGTAATGGTGAGTTTAGTAACCTCTGATGCATGTGGTTATTTTCCTATTCTCCGAGAAGGTACAGGGGAAAAAAATCGTCTTTACTTTATATATTAGATATATTTTTATTTGAATATCTCGCTTATTTCCGCACACATTTTGGATGAAATATATTAGCATTAAGTTGGATTTTTATCCCGACATAACATTCTAATTTATTTGTTAAAGACTTGAAAATCGAACTTTAATGCAATGATTTAATCGTTTGAGGCCATGTAATTTTCTTATTTTCTTTCGCGATTGACATCTATAAAAGGAAATACGGTTGAAAAAAAGAACACGTTAACAGTGATTTAAAAGTGAATAGATAATCCTTACTAGGGTAGCCGTGCTCTTGGCAGGGGAATAAAGTCACAATAGCAGGAACAAGTTAATGATTTCCAAATGAATTACTCATCCTTAGGCGGCAGTCTACTCGCTCTAATGACTTGCTGTAAACAGATGGACGCATCCGCCTCAACGTTAACGGCACTTCCGGTCCTCATTAATAGTGGTTTTTACTAACCACTATCAATGACGACACCAGAAATACTCGACTCTGTTAACTGGCCTGTGTTATTACGACGGCCGTGGACTGACACTGAAACGCAAGCATAGAAGAATGGAGTTAACTGTTGACGGCAAATTGGCCATTTGTTTATTAATGAGGGGGGGGGGTATTTTTACTAACTCTTTTTTCATTGTAAATAATATTCATATATATTTTGTACATATTTTTTTATTATCATAACCCCCCCCCCCCCCGTTGCATATTTTACATATATGGGTTTTAAGTAGGATTTTCATGGTGCAAATTCTTTTGGTGATTGGAGAAGGATGTATAATAGTATAAATGCGGTATTTTGGTGAATCATGGTCCTGAATGAAGCTAGCTAAATTAGATTAGTTAAATTTGTTAGTGAAGACCTAACCTTTCCCATCCCCCTTTTTGGCTTTGTGCCACATTTCATGAATATGTTTTCTTTATGAATAAATATCAATTGGCCACTTTCTTTTTTGGGTGAAGTACAGAATAGTTAACAGTCGAGAACATGTAAACAAAAAAAAATACAAATAATTTAGAAAAAAAATAAAGAAAAACAATTTTTACCGAACATGTATACTTTTAGTGTGTAGACTGTGTCGATATTACAGCCTTCATCGGAATAACATTCTGTTTTTAAAAATGTCGGTGCTTCTGTATTATCAGGGCAGATGACATTTTCTAAGTTCATTTTAGAAGAGTCAGTTGAAAGGGGAGATAATTCAAACTTTTGTTTTGTTGTAACTATAAATCATAAGGAAAATCCAGAGAATTAGTAAGAAAAAAAAATTTTAAATTTAAAAAAAAAAAAAGAAAAAAGAAAAGTACTTATGCAGTTTACGTACCGGGCTGAAATAACGTTATAATTCAGAAAACTATTTTGAACAGTGGGAGGTGGAAGGTGTTCGTTAACTATTCTGTACTTTCACCTAGCAATTTAATAAAGAGAACAGTTTAGCAACCCTGACCTCTGCATGTTAAGAATGGCTTTCTAAATTATAACGTTATTTTTTCAGTGGGCCCCGTCAACTGCATAAATACCTTTGTGTTCTTACTAATTTTCGTGGATTTTTTTATTATCGGTTATGGTTAAAAAAAAATGTTTAAGTTTGAATTATCTCACCTTTTGCCAGACTTTTCTCAATTCGAGATGAAAATTTCACAGAAGAACCAAAAAAATCATTTTCCACACTACGGATTTGGTAGAGAATTGAATTCTACTTCGTTTGCTTTCATTTTTGCTATTGTATATGTGCACGACTGTTAACTATTCTGGACTTTCACACCTTTTTAAAAATAGGGATGTAATTATAATTTTGCATATATTCCGTTAAATTAAATGAATAGAGTTTTAAAATTTTCGGAGAAAACCCGCAAGTTTAAACAAATAAAGGTTTTCAAATTAAAAGAAATAAAAATGTAATTATTAAAAACGATTTCTTCAGCGAGAGTTTTCCGTAGAAATAAAACTATTTTGAGAATCTAGTCCGGGTAATAACTTGGAAATAATTCTTTCACTGGCAAAGCGTTTGTCTATCCCAAACTGAGACGTCTCGAATCCGCGTATAAACAAGATGGGCTTGTTCGATGCAAGCATCTTTGTTTTTACGCATCCGAGAAATATCCGAGGCGGACCGGAACTCTTTTATTGGACTTATGCATTTTTTGTAATAGTAACTGAGTTTAGCTGATATGCCGTCGCTGGACATTAAGCGTAACTGTATGGAAAAGTCCCACATGTCAAGAGCCTCCCGATATCTGGACTGAAACAGAATCATCTTCGCTCCACAAAGTTCAAACGCTAACGCGCGTTCAATTCTGGTATAGACACGACTTTTAAGCAAATATCCATAGGAAAGGATTTGGAGTTTCCAGAGAGCGGCACTTATTGCATTATCCAAAGATCGGTTCTTGTAATGAACATCAACACCATGGTAAAGTAAGATCCTTAAGACATCCAAGTTTCCGAATTCGGCCGCAAGAATAAAAATGGAATCGTGTTTAGAATCCGTTGCGTTCACGGACGTTCCGACCAGGATAGAAGACAGACAGTATCCCCGCGACCTGGAACAAAGGAGAACATTTCTGTCGGTGTCCAACCGGCACCCGAGTCTCTTCAGATATAAAGCAATTCGCAATTGCTGGTGCTTGCAGGCGTACACGATAGCGTTCTCCGCGAAAAGGTTCTGCCACGACAGATTCGCCCCCAATTTTGTCAACAGTTTGACCATAACGTAATCCCCTCGCCGTATAGCCATGAAGAGGGGGGTCGTGTTCAGACCGACGTCTCTGTACACGGAGTTCACGTTCTCTAAGCATTCGATGACGAAATACTTGACGATCTCGTAACGGCCGTGGAGAGAGGCGTAATGAATCATGGACTGCCCGTTTAGTCGCCTCTTGGAGACGATTGCATAGCGGTCATCGAGGGTGAATTTGTTCAGAAAAGAGTTGATCGATGAGTAGTCGTTATCCAGGATCCATTGTCTGATCAGCAATGTCTGTTTAATTGAGGGGGACTTGCACATCTGAAAAATGCAGAAACAGTAATTTATTCACTGAAACATTAAATCATGCCTCGCCTGATATTAAAGCTTGAGCTTTTTTAAAGTTAGATTGTACTCGTATGTAAAAAATAGTTTTTACTAGAGAAAAACGGAAGTAAAATATACCTTAATGCAACAGAAAAAAAAACGGTTGAATCTTTAAGGAACAATATATAAAATAATTATAAAAATGGTCTGAGGAGGGTTGCCAATTGAACCTAAAGTTAGCAAGTCATTATTTTAAATATTTTTTACAAGAATGAAATACCAATAAAACATGTGAAAGCCATATTAGACTTTGAGTGCAACCAAAAGGCAGATATGAAATATTGTATTGAAATTTAAAAAAAAAAAAAAACAGTTTGCGAATTTTTAAACTATGCAAGTCGGTAAAAAATCTTTTTTTTCGTTTGTTCTGTTTCTTTCGATTTCTGGGCGGTTAACTTTATTGCTGAAAACGAATTTAAATATCAGAATTAGTATTTTAATTAAAGCGTTCAAGTTCAGAAATTGATCAGGTGCTTCTACAGAATTTGAACCGAACCAAGCTGACAACTTTGGTTAGGGTTAAACAAAAACAGTTTCGTTAAAATTATGTAGAAGTGTTTTTTGCATAACAATTCAAAGAGTTTTATTTGGTTACTTTCAGTACGTGTCTGTTATAAAATGGTAACATTAAGTTGAAGGAAATTTCGAAAAAAAAAATAAAAATAAAAAAATGTATTAAATTTTTTAATTCCTAAACTTTAAGATGGATGTTGGTAAACACCGATGACAGACAGGCTACGTGCTTCAAAAGAATCTGGTGCCTGCAATGAATTGGCACCAAAATAAGACAGATAATCGTGACGAATTTTTTCGTAGCGGTCACAATTCAAAACCGCCCAATTTTGTTGTCTGCTCAATTTATATGCTATTTTCGTGGGTTACGCATTATAGATTCCCATTCTGTGTTTACTCTTGACTCCCCGCTTATCACGGCCAAGAGCCAAGGCTTAATCTAACGAAATTATCAAGGGGGAAAAAAAAAAGGCATTTTAAGACGACCAACTTGTAATGAGTAATAATTTTATTGAAAATAAGTTGACTAGTAAGAAAAAAGTAAGCGACTTTTATATTGTATTCGGCTTTCTTGGCCTTTTGCCCAAGATCAAAGTGTAGTATCTGTTCCGATGGATACTACACGCTTATAGACCGGTACCGTCTTGGCCTTTGGGCCTTGATTCCGCCGGTCTGTGGGTTTGTTCTGTGAGGTCCACCTTCCCAGGCTTTACCTTCTCACCCTTTGAGAAGGGGTTAGTTTATTGCTAATCTCCTGAGGCGCACCTACCGGGGAATGCTGACGGGCGCTGACTTTAAAATGTCACCATGATCCCCTTCCACAACGGGCGTTATGCTTAAGGTGTGATGCATTCCGAGGGATGTAATTTTCATTTAATATAGAAATGAATGTTCCGAGGAATGCACCAGCCTAAATACATTCTTGGCTTTTTGGCCAAGATCAAATTGTAGTATCTGTTCCGATGGATACTACACCCTATAGACCGGCACCGTCTTGGCCTTCGGACCTTGATTCCGTCGGTCTGTGGGTTTGTCCTGCACAGCTCTAGGAGGTTTACCCTACCAGGCTTTGCCTCCCCTCTTTGGAGTGAGTAAGTTTATCGCTTACTGCCCGAGGCGCCCCTACTAGGGAATACCGATGGAGCTGCCCAGCCATTTTTTGTAAGCACGAGTGCTGGCTTTTCAAATACCACTTTCCCGACCTTGTGTCATATCTTACCGCTGTGGGACGAAGATAAATCTCTTATATTCGGCTTTCTCCGTTCATAGTCGGAACTGGTTACGTCACGCATGCAAATCTCGAGATGTCTCAGACCGAAGCGCCCGATTATACTTGCTTGTGCCTTACAGCGTGGGGGTATTAAATGCGTAATACTAACTGTTTTTAATAAACATTTAAAAGCGCTTTTATTAATTCTATAAACCGAAGAGTGTTATTAAAAATCGGCCTAGTTTGATTCTGGATTTTAAAAAAATTGCCAACGATCTCCCACTTTTTAGCATATAATATATATATATATATATATATATATATATATAAATTTAGGAAATTTCATTTTCTTTTAAGCTTCTTTAAAATTTTAAACATAAAGAACGAGGAAAAAAATAGTGTTAGATGCAGATATTTGGTCCCTCGATTTATAAAATCGGGGGACTTATGTTTTTAGGCATGTCCGTCCGTCCGTCCGTGTGTCCGTCCGTTTTTTCTCCGCAACCATCCATTGAATTTCTGAAATTTTGCATGAAGTTGTAACTTTGATCAGGTTAGAAAGTGACATTCTCCAATTTTAAAAAAAAAATTTGGTTAGCCCACCAGGGGGTCAAAAGCCCCAAAATGGCAAAGAATGACCCTTTTTTCCCATAACGTTTGATCCATCCATTCAATTTTTCTGAAACTTGGCTAAAATGTAGAGGCAATTGTTCTGGATATAAAATGAGCATCATTGACCTCAGAAAATTCTGGTTCGCGCCCCCAGGGGGTCAAAGGAGGGGGGGGTCAAAAATGCCCCAAATTTATTGCATTTTACACTCGCCACATTGAGTCACATACAGAGAGGGACCACGCACGCGCGGCTTGTTTTTATTAAAATAATTTTTTCTTGTTTCATCTTGCCTTTTACTTAATAACTTCGCCTGATATAACAATCCTCGTCAGAGCTCTAGACAAATAAAAAGTATTAACCTTATTTTTTCGTAACAACCCTTCCTGGTCTTTAGAAGTGGTGTCCAATGTTGTCTAGACTTAACGGTGTAAGTGTCTCTTAAATTTGAACTTAAAATCGCACATAGGTATAAATTTGGGAAAGTTCATTTTTTTTAAGCATCTATTAGCAAACGTAGTATTAAATCCTCTAAATTCTGAAATGAGCAATCTTAGTTTCCACGCGTTAAAAGTACCCATGTACCTTTAACGTGTGGAAACTAAGATTGCTCATTTCAGAATTTTATTTCGATGAAAGCTGTTTTATCGACACACGAAAAACAACGGCCGTCGATATCTTTGTTTAACCGAAACAATTACGTGTTGTTTGATGTAAGATTGTTTGGCAGGAGGGGGTGGCTGGCCACACGGAGTTAGGATTAGTGGTAGGGTAATTTTTTTTTTTTACTATCTTTTTCAACATGAAATCTCTCCAGTTATGCGATCACTCGTTGGACATTGTGATTTTCGTGTGTCGAGAAGACAGCTTTCATCGAAATTAAACTTCGTATTCTGACACATTAAACTGTTGGAAAAATATTTCATGGGGGCGATACCCAGAAGGGGGCGGCAGCAGTCAGAGGGGTTGCGAATAGAAATACTCTTTCCGCGAGATACCCCAACAGGGTCTGGTAACAATACGTGGTGGGGCAGAGAACACACTACCACGCTGGTCACCGTAAAAAGATGGTACAACCTGGACATATAGGTTTCGTGACTAGCTCACTTCCTTCCTCCGACCCACATCCCTGGCCATAAACTCATCCGTCTATCTTCGCTCGTCGGGCATATTACCCACCTCCCCTCCGAAGACCGAACCCATTATCAGCAAGTACCTATCCCCCCACCACCACGCCTCTTTTTTCCCCACAAAACATACGTAGAGAATTTAATTCTCCGTTTGCTAATTCTATTTATCTTCCTCCCACAAGGTAAGATGTGACACAAGGTCGAGAAAGTGAGAATTAAAAACAGCGCTCGAGAATTTGAGCACTCTGGCCATTTAAAAATTGTCTGGGCAGCCCCGTTGGCATTCCCCGGTAGGGGCGCCTCAGGCAGTAAGCAATAAACTAACCCCTTCTCAAAGGGTGAGAAGGCAAAGCCTGGGAGTGTGCACCTCCTAGAACTGCACAGGACGGACAACCGATAGACCGGCGTAAATCCAGACCCGAAGGCCCGGACAATACCGGTTTATTGGGCGGGGTAAACTATTCTGCACGTGTAAAGAAATTTCTCGGAAGAATTTTCTTCTTATGGAAGTAAACATAATATAAAACTTGTATTTGGACTACTGACCTCATGTTGGATGTTATTCTCAACGTTTCGGCCGATGTTACCTCCGACCTTCAGGTGTATTTTGTCGAACTCCGAAGTCTGTACGGAATGTCAAAGGGAACATTTTGTTTGATACACGGGTTAGCTTGCTGTCTGTTCCGCCAGTCGATGATGAAATAAAAAGTTCCGTACAAATTCCAAAGTTCGACAATGATGCACCTGAAAAAGGTCGAAGGTTACATCGGCCAAAAGCGTTGTGAGCTTCTTTCCTCTTCGTGCGGCCGGCCTCTCGAACTCCCTCCCTGTTCGACATGAAGAGGTTTAAAACTAATATAAACAGACATCTCGCTACACAGCTCCCAACTTAGGATGACACCCTAAACCTACACCTCAATTCTCAGAAGCCCCTGACGTTGTTTGGGGTGAAATTTACTATTAAAAAAATACTACAGAAATTAAAAAAAAATGTGGTACTTATATCGATCTTTACCCAGTTTCCGGGAGTTTCTTGTCGGAAGCATTCGGCTATCCTACGCAAACGCCCGAGAGATGACGAGCCGATTTGTACCAGACGACAATTTTGATACGGTGCTGCGTCCTATGATTTTAATGTTTTGCTTGTTTTTTTTGTTAGGGTTAGGATTTAGGATTAGGGTTAAAAATATTTGACAACAGTAATTTCGCTCAGTTTTGCTTGTTTTATTTGTTTTGTTGTTTCTTTTAGAAAATTACTTGCAAATATAACTAAAAATTATAGACGCAGCACCGTATCAAAATTGTCGTCTGGTACAAATCGGCTAGTCAATACTCAAGCGTTTGCGTAGGATAGCCGAACGCTTCCGACAAGAAAATCGCGAAAACTGGGTCAAGATCGATATAAGTACCAAATTAAAAAAAAAAAACAAAAAAAAAACATCAAATATGATAACTTTAGTTCGAACAATCTAAATCATCAATCTTCATCTAAAAAAATTCCGAAACGCCAGTAAAAATGTCATACCTTTCCTTGTTCTTCGTCCAGACTTTGATCACTGCTTATTAGAAACGAGATATTCCAGTTAGAAAGGGAAAAAAATGGCTTTCGTTTGCGGATGCTGTTAAACTAGCACTTCGGGAGGTATTTTAACACAATAAAATTAACGGCCGTTGATTCCCGGCGCCAACATGAAATAGTTAAAAGAATAAAATGTATTATTATTCGGTGATGGATGACTTGGCGGTGAGCAAAATAAAAATACTAGTTCGAGGGGAAATTAAAATGAAATGAATGGCCAGGCACGGTCTTTGTCTTCAGAAATATGCCATTTATAGGTTGCACAATACAACTAGGAGGGAGAGGGGGTAAATAAATTAATAAATAAATAAAAAATAAAATTAGATTAACAAAAAAGAAATTAAATATTAAAAAGTAAATTAAAATAAATAAATAAATAGATTAAAAATAAAATAAAATAAATAATAATAATAATAATAATAATAATAATAATTAATAATAATAATTTTTTTTTTTTTAAATTAAAAAAAACTTAAAAAATAAAAAATAAAAAAACTAATGAATTTAATTTTAAAAAGCAGAGGTGCACGGTTCGATCTACAGTAAAACACGGATTTTAAAAAAAGTTTTATTTATCAAATAGAAGCGTTAGGAGGCTGTGGCGTGGATTCCGACGTTGACTGATTCCATAAACACCACCTTCGCTTCTGTATTTTGGCAACCTTCACGTGAACCCTCTTGTGAATACCTGATTCTTCAAAGAATCGGAGAAACCAATGGCAACAAAGGAATCAAGTCGGTCAAATATGCCGTAAGATGTTGACTCATGGGGCTTTACTTTTTGAAAGGTGGCCGATGTAAAGGCGACCGATAAAGCAACCAGTGCGTTCTGAGTTCGAATCCAATCGGTTCCATAACACCACTTTCACTTATGGATGTTGGCAGTACACAGTACCCGGCCGATAATTCAAACTACTAGGCCCCTTTTGCATAAAACTAAATAAAAATATAGCCGCCATTACAGACCGTCAGGCCTTGCAGCATGGCCCCAAAATTCATAATGATCGGTTAATTAGTTGAAAAGTAAAGCATGTACAAACAAATATATAAACATACACACATACCTAAATGTATGCACAGATAAAAGGAATACAAGTAATCAAATTAAACGTCATAGTTATTTTTTACAAGATGGGATGTTTGAAAGTATTTCAATTTCGGTCATATTAATGTCAGTGCGTAGTAACGTTTTTCCTTTTGCCGTAATATGTTTTTACCGTCAAATGAAGTCTCTATTATTTTTTTGATAACATTTAAATTAAAGGTACAACAAATAAAACTGCATGTGCTGGGAGGATACGTTCACCTGGGTCTCACTTAAAAAAAACAAACGTGTTCGTTACATCCATCGGTAAAATATTTAAAAAATTATTTAAAAAAATATTGATAATAATATTATAAGTATTGTGTGTAGGCATTTAATAACCCAAAAAAGGGTTGATATGCTGTAAAACAAAAAACTACATAAAACTGGTAGTAAGTATGGGCGCGTTCAACAATGAGTGATGAAACATTACGTAGTGAGTGTGTAAAAGAATAGAGTTTCGTATAGGCTGTCTGGTGAACTTAGAATCTCATTTTCACCCCCACTTAAAACATCCCTTTACTTTGCCTACCAACCTCATGACCTTTCCTACCACCATTCTCACTTCCCACTTTTTATATGTTTAATCTGATTTCTATACATGTTTCCGTTGGCCGAGTGGATATGGCGACTGCTTGCAGATTCTAGTCTGACTCTGTGAACCGGGTTCACATCTCCCGACCGTCTGAAATTGTTACTTTCTTGCACTGATGAGAGCAATAAGCTTGACACGCTAGCGGCTGTAGGTATTAATAATTTGATATTTATTTATATATATATATATATATATATATATATATATATATATGTATATATGTATATATATGTGTGTGTTTTTTTGGTTCAAGAAATCATTCATCACAACAAAAGACGTATATATATATATTGATATATATATATATATATATATATATATATATATATATATATATATATATATATATATAAAGTGGAGTACTAAAAGAGAACTTATAGGAAAGGTAAAACAACTTGAATAAATTGCCTTTTTGCGGAATATACCTTGCTCTGAGCAATTGAATTGAATTTTGATTTGGCTTTTGCTTCTCTAATTCCTTTCCATTCTTCTTCATATATATATATATATATATATATATATATATATATATATATATATATATATATATATATATGGGAAGAGAAGGATGAAAGTAATCCGACGTGATGGTAAAATGAAAAAGGAAAACCAAAAAATGGATGTTTTTTATGTGTACATCAACGTTTCCTCTTTATTTATAAGACTTCATCAGGATGATAAAATAGAGAAAAATGTCATGCAAGCAAAGATACATGTAGGGTAGACATATTGGGAAAAATAGAATGAAATAGTAGCCAACTGCTGGGTGGACGTCTGTATTTGTTGGAGAAATAGAAATGAATGTAGAAAAGAATGAGTGGGGAAAAACTGGAAGGATGGGGTGAGCCAGGACTACTGTGGCTGGTGGTAAGAGAAAGAGGTGGGGGATGAGCAGGGGTAAAGTGGATGGCAGAGAGGGAGGCGAGGAAGAGGGGGGGGTGTTTGACTACAGTTAGATGTGCCGTTGAAATAATATTATCTTGTTTCTCAATTTTCAAATTTATAATTTTAACGGCGCTTTTAACTGTAGTAACACCCATCTCATTATATATATATATATATATATATATATGTAGATTATAACTAAAAGGTAAACTTTTAGAGAGTTGGACCTATTGTGAAATAAGGAAAGCTCAATATACTGGATAGAGCAAAAAATACTTATATAATACTGAATTGCTTTGCTGCCAGACTTATAACTAGCAGTGTCGCTGATGTTGATACTGATTGGCCATCCCCTAAAACTTTTTTCGTTATTACACCCTATCCACCGTCGCTTTTTTCTCCAATTGCATGTTTTTCTCCAATTACGTTTTATCCAATTGCAATTCCCTGTATATACATCATTCCTATTTACCCTCTCCTTACCCATTTGTTTAGACTTCCTTTCAGTTTTAACATCTAATAATCCCCTTTTATACTTATGTATATGCGTACCTTTAGTGGGTACTCTGAAAATTCAGATGCATGTATTGATGCGAACGAGTGTGTGAGTAGTTGCCTTCTATGTATGAGTGTGTATATATATATGTAGTTTCTCTGGAATAACAGGTAC
>OY744534.1:6235977-6243477 GCA_963556195.1 Sepiola atlantica | reverse complement strand
TTAGTTTGATAATTAGTTAGTTTTATAATTAGTTAGTTTTATGATTTGTTAGTTTTATGATAAGTTAGTTATATAAATAGTTAGTTTTATGATTAGTTAGTTTTATGATTAGTTTGTTTGATGATTAGTTAGTTTTATGATTTGTTAGTTTTATGATTAGTTAGTTTTATAATTAGTTAGTTTTATGATTTGTTAGTTTTATGATGAGTTAGTTTTATAATTAGTTAGTTTTATGATTAGTTTGTTTGATGATTAGTTAGTTTTATAATTAGTTTGTTTTATGATTTGTTAGTTTTATAATTAGTTAGTTTTATGATTTGTTAGTTTTATGATTAGGTAGTTTTATAATTAGTTAGTGTTATGATTAGTTAGTTTTATAATTAGTTAGTTTTATAATTAGTTAGTTTTATAATTAGTTAGTTTATGATTAGTTAGTTTTATGATTTGTTTGTTTGTATGATTAGTTAGTTTTATAATTAGTTAGTTTTATAATTAGTTAGTTTAATTATTTGTTAGTTTTATAATTAGTTAGTTTTATAATTAGTTAGTTTCATGATTAGTTAGTTTTATAATTAGTTAGTTTCATGATTAGTTAGTTTTATAATTAGTTAGTTTTATAATTATTTTGTTTTATGATTAGTTAGTTTTATAATTAATTAGTTTTATTAGTAAGTTTTATTAGTTTGTTTGTATGATAAGTTAGTTTTATTATTAGTTCGTTTTATGATTACTTAGTTTTATGATTACTTAGTTTCATGATTAGTTAGTTTTATAATTAGTTAGTTTTATTAGTTAGTTTTATTAGTTAGTTTCATTAGTTAGTTTTTTAGTTTGTTTGATGATTAGTTTTATGATTTGTTAATTTTATGATTTGTTAGTTTTATAATTAGTTTGTTTGATGATTAGTTAGTTTTATGATTAGTTAGTTTGATAATTAGTTAGTTTTATAATTAGTTAGTTTTATGATTTGTTAGTTTTATGATAAGTTAGTTATATAAATAGTTAGTTTTATGATTAGTTAGTTTTATGATTAGTTTGTTTGATGATTAAGTAGTTTTATGATTTGTTAGTTTTATAATTAGTTAGTTTAATAATTAGTTAGTTTTATGATTAGTTAGTTTTATAATTAGTTAGTTTTATAATTAGTTTGTTTTATGATTTGTTAGTTTTATGATGAGTTAGTTTTATAATTAGTTAGTGTTGTGGACCTTGGTAAAGCTGAATAAATGACACAGGAACACATGGTTTAAATGAACAAAGGTATATATTATATAATAGAAAGAAAGATATTACAAGGAGAGGTTGCTCTCAACCGCCATTTCTGGTTTGCCTGGGAAGAAGAGAACAAGTGTCACGTGCTTCCCGTATTTATAAGGTGGACGAGTCCATTAGTTCTTTGTAGGTAGGTACGGCACCATAACACCCCCCCTTCCAAGCCTTACCTCCTCAGGAGTCTTAATAACGTTTTCTTTTCGGATCTATCTCTAGGTAGTCCGGAGCCATTCGTTTTCTTTTTGGTTGTCGTTTACGTGTGACTACCTGGGGTGCTGGTAAGTTGAAGGTGTCATATATCACGTCTATCACTTCTTCTCCTTGTGGGGCGCTGTCAGTGTCATCTGACAGTCTTTTTCTGATCTGATTTAGATGTCTCTTATGCGAGAACCGTGGTCCTTTTATGATATAGACCATCGATCCGATCCTCTTTTCAATTGTACCGGGTTCCCAAAAATATACCCTATCTCCTGGGTTGTATTTTTTCTTCGGTACCGTAGAGATTCGGTCATAATTATTATGTTTAGGTAATAATTTATCAAACACGAACTTCACATTCCGCGCAAACATCATCTCTGCGGGGGATAATGATGATGCTATGTTCATGTTTTTTGTAATTCTATATACCTGTAAGAATTGTTGTAAAGCCTTCTCCTTAGGAGTATCACCGGCCTTTTTTAATGCTCTTTTTAATGTGTCTACGAAGCGTTCCGCCTGGCCGTTTGACCTAGGATGATACGGGGGCGTCGTTATATGTCTGATTTGAAACGTCGCACAGAACTCCTCAAAATCTGATGACGTGAACTGCGTCCCATTATCACTCACCAAACAATCCACTACCCCAAAACGGGCAAATAGTTCATGTAGGAATCTTATCGTAACCTCTGACGTGGGACTCTTGCAACGTAGTACCTCGGGCCACTTTGAAAAACTGTCGACTACAATTAAGTAGTAAAATCCTTCCAATGGTCCCGCGAAATCCACGTGAATTCTTTCCCACGGACGGTCGGTCTTTGGCCATGGGCTATGCTTTATATGCGGTGCTTTTGCCGCTAAGGCACAGCCTTTACAAAGCTTTACTGCTTTTTCAATGTCATTGTCCATACCTGGCCAGTACACAAAACTCCTCATTAACCCCTTCATCCTGGTTATCCCTGGATGGCCAACATGAAATTCTTTCAGAATTTGCTTTCGTAGTTTTTCTGGGATGACCACCCTTTCGTTATGCATGAGTACGTCATCACAGAGTAAGAAACTCTTTGCCGCATGTA
The DNA here is from genome assembly GCA_963556195.1 of Sepiola atlantica. NCBI lineage: Eukaryota > Metazoa > Mollusca > Cephalopoda > Sepiida > Sepiolidae > Sepiola > Sepiola atlantica. The sequence goes on along the minus strand of OY744534.1, from coordinate 6,240,934 downwards.
AATCCTTATCTACCAATTTCATTTTTGTTCTGGTGATAAATTCATCCTCTTGAGCTTCTTTTTTTATCTCGTATAGTGTCACCGGGAGCTCTCTCACTGCGTTGCACAAAATCTCTTTAAAATCTCCTTCTGTTTGAAGAGACGCAATCACTGTGTCTTCTAGAGTCTCTCTCTGTTTTGGCACTAATCTCGACAATCCATCTGCATGATAAATTTTATTTGAATGCAAATGTTGCATTTTAAAGTTGTAGTTTAATAAGATAGTTCCCCATCTTTGTAGTCTATTAGCTGTATATACAGGTTGGCCTTTTTTAGATCCATAAATTGTAATTAGCGGCTTATGGTCTGTCTGTAAGGTAAATTGTCTACCATGTATGTATCGGTGAAACTTTGTTACTGCAAATATTATTGCTAGGGCTTCTTTCTCGATTTGAGAATACTGTTTTTCCGCTGGGAGCAAGGTCCTTGATGCATGTGCAATGGGTTTATGGGTTCCATCAGGCATTTTGTGTAGGATACATGCTCCTAAACCATATGAACTAGCGTCGCTAGCTACGATTATGTCCAATTCTGGGTTGTAATGTGTTAGAAATAACTCTGACGTAAGTCTTTCTATGATTTTATTAAATGCATCCTGACATTCAGGTGTCCATACCCAGGCTTTACCTTTTTTTTAATAGCTCATTTAATGGAGCACGCAAATTATGCATTTCTGGGATAAAAGCCTGGTAGTAATTTGCTAGGCCCAGAAAACTCTGTAATGTCATGACGTTTTCTGGCGCCGGCATGTTTTTTATTGCGGTAGCCATTTCTGGGTCTGGTCTTCTGCCGTCCTTGTCGATCACATGACCCAGATATTTTATTTCCTCCAGGAAAAAATCACATTTTTCTTCTTTTACTTTGAACCCATAATCTTGGATTCTCGCAAACACTTGATTTACATGTTTTTGGTGTTGTTCGATATCTTTGCTGTTAATCAAGATGTCATCGAGATACGCTATTGCGAAATCGAGTCCGCCCAGCATTGTGTCCATTACTTGTTGGAAAATGGCTGGCGCGACCTTAACTCCGAACGCTAATCTTTCGAATTTATATAAACCACGATGTGTGTTTATACATAACAGCTTAGAACAATCTTTATCCACCGGTATTTGTAGGTATGCCTCACTTAGGTCTATTTTTGAAAATAATCCTCCTCCATTTAAGCTTGTAAACACTTCTTCCGGTGTATGGAGTGGGTAGTGATAGTCCGCGAGGGCAGTATTCAGTCCTGTTGGAAAATCTGCACATACACGAATCTCATTAGATTTTTTCTTTACATAAACCGTGGGTGCTGCCCACTGGCTGTGTTGTACTTTTGATAAAATACCCATCTTTACCAGTCGGTCTAATTCAGCATTTATTTTTTCAATCGAGGCGAAGGGTACTTTCCTTTCTTTTCTAAATACCGGCAGTACATTTTCTTTTAGACGGAATTTTGCAGTCATTTTAGTGCAGCATCCAAGACCGCCAGAAAAAAACTCTGGAAACGAGTTTTTTAATTCTCGTTGTAGTTTTTCAGATTCTGTTGCGCGACTATTTATTTTCTTACAAAATGTATTTATCGGCAACTTCCATAAATCAAATGCCTGCATAAAATCTGAACCAAAAAGATTATTCGAATCCTTCAGTACCAGTAGTTTGAGTTTTTTAGTATTTCCCATTAGGGACACATTTGTGATTAATTCTCCTTCAAATGTAATTCTTTCACCAGTAACTGTGCTTGCCAGCCTGTTTGTTCTTGATAGAGTAGGTTTATTTAATCTCCTCCATGTATGTAAATTTATAATGGAAACGTCTGAACCAGAATCCAATTGCAATTTTATATTTTTATCCAGGATTTTCACCTGTACATATTTTCTTATGTTCATGCCAGTTTCCTTCTTTGTCCTAGTGGCTTGAATCCGCATTTTATTTCCTCTGCCCGTTCTGCAGTGCGAACTTTTATGTCCAACTTTTTTGCATTTCATACAGGTTTTAAAACGGAATGGGCACTCATTGTACCAATGTGGATTACCACAGCGTGAACAAGGGCTTGGTGGCAATTTATTTATTTTTTTACTGGTTTGGTTTGTCTTTGTTACATCAAAATTATTATTTCTTATTTTTCTATAAGGTTGAGCTTTTGTTTTCTGATGTACCTTTTTTATGTGCGCAATGCCGGACAATTCAATGTCTCTTGAGTCCTGTTTTACATTTACAAATCTTTGACAGTCCTCAGCCAACTTTTGCAGCGTAAGGCTTGGTTCATTCTCTAATTTATTTAGAGCTCTACGCCTTATCTCCGTGTCATTTCCTGAGATTAAACCTTGTACAAAAATTAGACACTTGAAATTATCTGCACTTAATTCAGCTAGTCTAAAATCGTCACAATGCTTGTTCACTATCGATGCAAAAGTAGCGTAATCTTCCTCATCTTTCTTTACCAGGTTCATGCACTTCCATCGTTTGTGGAATAGTGTAGTTCTTGGACTAAACAGTTCTGTCAATAAACCAACCGCTTCTATGAAAGTTAGCTCGCTAGTTTTCCGAGGCAAAATGAAATCCACGAATTTGGTATGTTCTGTGGTATTTAGTTTTCTAAGAAGGAGGCGTAGCTTCTTCGCATCACTCCAACGACCGCAGTCAATTTTATATAGGTCTTCATATCTTCGGAAATATTCTTCAAATGTATTATTTTCCGTGTATGAGTAATTATCAATACTGTTCCAAATTTCGTTCTGCGAAAACGTGTCGTCTTTTTCATTTTTTTGATCACTGCGCGATATTGTTTGTATCAGAAATTCCAATCTTTCATCATACTCTTTTTTGTGTAATAAAATATTTTGGTTCTGTTGTAATAAAAGCTTTTGAAATCTTTCCTCAGTTTGTTGTTGCTGGGAGATTTGGAATTTCGTTAGTTCGGCGATTATAGACTTAATATCTTCCATATTCAACCATTTAGTTTCTGATTTTATTTAGAAAATTAATATTTTCTTATTATCTTATGATTTTATAAGAGTTCTCTTCTTTAAATTAGCGTTTGCTAGGCGCCGTTTTAATTATGAAAAGATTATGAAACTTTTCCTTTTCTCTATATACGCGTATATTCACTTATTTTTTTATTTTGAAAATTAATATTTTCTCGTTATTTAATGAATTTATAAGAAGTTCTTTTCTTTAAATTAGCGTTGGTAAAACGCTGAGTTTTAGTTATGAAAAGATTATGTAATGTTCTTTTCTTTTACACGTTTTTAATTTTAACGAAGAGAAAAAAAAAATCTGTTTCACAATTAATTCTTTCTGCATTTTAAAATATTTCAGTACAAGTCGGAAAAGAGAGAGAAAATAAAACTGACCTTTTTTTTTATCGTGCGTCTTTTTTTTTTTATAGAGTAACGCACGTGTGTTCATTTCATGTTTTTGTTTCATATCTGTTCTTAAAATGAAGCACGTGGTGTCGGTTTCATTTTTTTTTGTGTGTGTGTTCGTCAAAAAAAACTCGCTGTGACGTTTGTCTAAAAAAAACAATACTCGCTTAAGCTTGGTGTTCGGTATTTCTTTTGTTTTGTTTTTTTAGTTTTCCAACCCAGAGAAAAAAACGCGCATTCAATTTCAGTTGTTTTTGTTTTGTTTGTTTTTTTAACTAGTTTTCCCAAACTAGAAGAACACGCACCCAATTTCAAGCTGTTTTTTTTTTTTCGATAAGCAGTTTTAAAACTTAGAGCACAACATATCCATTTCAGTTTTATTTTTCTTAAAAGAAAACAATTTTCTCGCACTTAAGAATTCAACGTGTTTTTTTGTTTTTTTTTTCAGTTGAGTTCTCTTTTCTTCTCTCGACCGTACGGCAAAATCCTTTTTTTTTTTTTTTTGTTTTTTGTTTTTTTGCGTGCGGTTTCCTGCATTAACTTTGTGAGTGCATTTTCACGTGGTATTTTCAGTTTTTTAACCCAAGAGTTCGAATTGCCTCGTCGCCATTTGTTGTGGACCTTGGTAAAGCTGAATAAATGACACGGGAACACATGGTTTAAATGAACAAAGGTATATATTATATAATAGAAAGAAAGATATTACAAGGAGAGGTTGCTCTCAACCGCCATTTCTGGTTTGCCTGGGAAGAAGAGAACAAGTGTCACGTGCTTCCCGTATTTATAAGGTGGACGAGTCCATTAGTTCTTTGTAGGTAGGTACGGCACCATAACAGTTAGTTTTATGATTAGTTTGTTTGATCATTAGTTAGTTTTATGATTAGTTAGTTTTATGATTAGTTAGTTTTATGATTTGTTAGTTTTATGATTATTTAGTTTTATAATTAGTTAGTTTGATGATTAGTTAGTTTCATGATAAGTTTGTTTTATAATTAGTTAGTTTTATAATTAGTTAGTTTTATGATTAGTTAGTTTCATAGTTTATTAGTTTTATGATTAGTTAGTTGGATGATTTGTTTGTTTGATTATTAGTTAGTTTTATAATTAGTTAGTTTTATAATTCGTTAGTTTTATGATTTGTTAGTTTTATAATTAGTTAGTTTTATCATTAGTTAGTTTTATGATTAGTTAGTTTGATAATTAGTTAGTTTTATGATTAGTTAGTTTTATTATTTAGTTTTATAATTAGTTAGTTTTATAATTAGTTAGTTTCATGATTAGTTAGTTTTATGATTAGTTAGTTTTATAATTAGTTAGTTTTATAATTAGTTAGTTTTATGATTTGTTAGTTTTATGATTAGTTTGTTTGATGATTAGTAAGTTTTATAATTAGTTAGTTTAATGATTAGTTAGTTTTATAATTAGTTAGTTTTATGATTAGTTAGTTTATAATTAGTTAGTTTTATAATTAGTTAGTTTTATAATTAGTTTATATCATGATTATTTAGTTTTATAATTAGTTAGTTTTATAATTTGTTAGTTTTATAATTAGTTTGTTTTATGATTTG
>OY744534.1:6225977-6230977 GCA_963556195.1 Sepiola atlantica | reverse complement strand
CCCGCCCCCACCATAGCCCACCTAAATAAGCCCAAAACACGTAGACACCGCACCCTCGCTAACACATGCTTCTTAAAACTCCCTTTCTTCAGCGATAAGATCACCACCTCCATCCGCAAGGCAATACATAAGGAAAACCTTAACATACAACTAACACATACTGGCACCTCCTTACGCCAACATCTATCTAATAAACACACTAACCATACACCCGAACCCTGCTCCCTGGCCAATTGCCCTATCTCCAACACAGGTCTGTGCCTTCGCACTAACTGTGTTTACAAACTACAGTGTAATAAATGCAAAAAATTTTACATCGGCAACACTACAAGACCGCTACACTTGCGCATAAAGGAGCACTTGAATACCCGTATATCCTCTTTCCACAAACACATAGAGATTTGCTCAAACACTCAGCGCGATATTCACGTCTCCATCTTAGCGTCTGTCAGAAACATCGGTGACCTTAGAATCACAGAATCAATCCTCATCTCCAGATTAAACCCCTCACTCAATCAACGTCACGAGCTCTACTCACCTTTCATTCTATAATATCTACCCCCCATCCACCAACCAACCCCCATATCTAACACTTAACAGAGTCCGTTTCCACCACTTCACTCATTACTCACCTCCCATAATAAACTCACCATACACCCAAACAATCAAACAGGCCCCTCCCCATATGAACTTCCATCCTTACACACTTTCAACCACAAACCAAAAACCATATTCAGCATACTCGTCTAACCCACCAAAATAAGTCACTCCATAACCTAGCATTATTAATTAATAAATCCAAACACATATAGAATGTATACAAATAACATGCAAATATTAAATAAATAATTCATAAAATAAATTAAACAAGTAAATAATAATAATAAAAAATAAATAAATAAATAAATAAAAAAAACAAAACAAAAAAAAAACAAAAAAAAAACAAACAAACAAATATGTAAAGAAATTGATGAATATATATAGATAAACAATTAAACAAACAATAATACATAGATATGTATATATATATGTATATATGCATTTGTGTATATATGTTGTATATATATACTAATATTGTTATACAGATCTCCACCAAAAAAAAAATTTAAAAAAATTAAAAAAAAAAAAAAAAAAAATTAAAAAAAAATTAATTATAAAAAAAATATTTTAAAAAATCCAGAGTTACTCCCCTTTATCTTATAATAAATATATCAAGTTAATAAGTTAATTCGTTAATCTAATTTGACGAAACTCACAATTAGTAATTAATAACACTTCTTTAATAGATGATAATCGAAATCGATAAGTAGATAGATCTAGAATATTTAAAATATGAGACTAATTACTTTAATTTATATTAAAATTCTTAAATTACGATAGAAAGATAAACAAAATAAAAATACGAAGATAAAACAAAGTAAATATTCAAATATAAAAAAAAAAAAAAAAATAAAATAAAAAAATGATATATATATATTATCAAAAATAACAGTTTATCGAACACCATACACCTAACCAACATTACACTAATATTCTAAACACCAATCATATATTTAACATAATATTAAAATAAAACTTAACTTAATTTATATTCCCTGTGAAACTGTTTTTTTTTTTTTTGCTGCGGTCTATATCTGGCAGCCATTTTGTTTTGTATTATTCTCTACACAGTCGGAGAAGAATAAAATATTATTCTTCTTCTGGTCTAATTATTTTTGAAAAAGGGATGTCTTTTCCCGAAATATCAAATAGTGATTTTTAATCACCCGGACAGCTAAAACACTCTTGCTGTTATGTAAGAAAAAAAAAAAAAAAAAGGAAAAAAAAAGGAAAAATAAATAGTAAGTCTTATATCGTATTCGATTTATTTTTATTGTTTTTGTTCCTTTCCTTTCAACTTGCATCTTACCCGGAATTGCATTGCCCACAGCCTTTCAAAAACTTACTACTACTATACCCAGCAATGCTTCAAGCAAACTACCATTCTCTACTATATATATATATATATATATATATATAAAGATAGATAGACGAAGAGTAATAAACATGCACGAATGTCCAAATTAATTTCAAACTTCGATTGTTCAATGCAAGGTATATTCTGTAATAAATTATGTTTATTATTCTTTCCTTAAGCCAAGGCTTTTCAAAGATCGAGATCTTAACATTAGAGTAATTATACAGATAGATAAATTGGCAATAGAAAAACCAAAATTCAACATTTGAAAAAATATTAAGAAAAATGATGGGTGAAAAAAAGTTCCGGTATAAAGATATTAAGAGAGAGAGAGAAAGAGAAAGAGAGAGAGAGAGGGAGAGAGAGAGAGGCATCTCTAATATTTGTAACCGACGGTACCGATGTAATCTTAATCTTTTGGAATAACATATATAAATAAATATTATGCTTTTATGTTTTAATTAGTTTTAATAATCGAGTACTCTGATGGGATTCTATTCAAGTGACATTACATTATATATATATATATATATATATATATATATATATATATATAGTCATTCACATACAGACTGTTTCGCTGTTTCACATATATATATACAATTGTTCGAGTAATATATATATATATATATATATATATTTATATATATTAACTTCTCCCACCTAACAGTATCCTATATATCTACAAAGCCACCAACTACCCATGCATGGAGTATTGTTGTCACATCTGGGCTGCTGCACCATCCACTAGTCTATCCCCTCTTAGACAAGGTCACAGAAAGAGTCGCTAATTTGATAAGTCTCTCACTGTCTACAAAGCTCCAGCCACTGTCTCATCGCTGCAATATAGCATGTGTGTGCTTATTTTACATGTATCTCAATGGAATGTGCTCCGATGAACTTGCTGCTATGGTGCCTTTTCGACGTAAATACATTCGGCTAACCCGACAATCAGCTAAATCCCATCCATTCACTGTGGAGGTCCCCAGATGCCGGAGAGCCTTCTACTCCAATAGCTTCTTTCCTCGCGCTGCCGGCCTCTGGAACTCCCTCCGCGTTCCCTGTTTCCCTGACTGTATCGACATACAGAAATGTAAAACTAATATGAACAAGTATCTTGCTGTACAGCTCCCAATTTAAGATGACCCAGATAATATTCACCCTAATTCTCAGTAGCCCCTTATGTCTACAGTGGCAACTTGCCTTGTTTGGGGTGTACCATGGCCACCAAGAGTTGACAAGGCCAAGCAACTAACTTCTTGCCCCCCTCTGACGTCACTGCATTGCGTGTCAAAACAATGGCCGTCGTAATGACAATAAGAAGGCATTTCGACTTCTCCATTCACTAAATAATCCATCAAAATTCAGGAAATCAACCAATTTTAATGAAATTTTCAGTATTTATTAATTAATGATCACGGAATATAATAAATCCATTACTTTATTATAAAGCTTGGTGCAAATGTATTATTTCTTGTAAACAAAAAACACCTTTACTAAAGTTATCCAAAATATCAAAACATGTTGACCATACGATATTGTAAATATTTAAAACAAAGCATTAAAAAACTTTAAAAATTGCATGTAAAAAAGAAAAGAAAGGAACACGATTCGATTTATCCTGAAACTGATCTTTATTCAATATAAATTTAAAGAAAATAATAATTCACGATCAAATACTGCAAAAAACTGAATTATTAATTACCATTATTTAAACTTCTAACCCAATCAACCGTAAGTAATTCAGACTTTGAAATTTGCTTAAAAATGATACATAAATAAACAGATGCTCTTTAAGAGAACATTGTATCATATGTTACATTCATGTTAGCGATTGAATTATGTTATTCAATATATATATATATATATATATATATATATATATATATATATATATATATTTGTTATTGTTTATTATCTATGTATGTATACTTTCGTCCTTTTTTTCAATCGGGACTCTTCAGCATAGAGATATGACTATTCACTACCGGTCACACGATCCGAAACCCTGGACTACAATATTTTTCAACCCAAATCCAACGTCGCTAACCGATCGGCCAATTCTGAATAGCTTATAAACAATAATAATTTTAACACATTTAAAGCGGCGAGACGTACAGGCATTCTACTTCTATAAGGGAAGGAATGATGCATATAAAGCAAGTGACGTCATGCTGTGTTAGTACTACCATTTACAGTGCTCTACTTTTTTACGAGGAGCTTCAAATATATATATATATATATATATATATATATATATATATATATATATATATATATATATATGTTTGAGTAAAAAGTTAATTATTAATACGTATGTAACTTTTCTAAGCTTAAAGGTCGCAAAGAATTTCATAATTTTCATTGCATTGCAGTTATCAAGATGTGTGTACGAATCAACATATTCACGCATTAGCTGATTTCCCCCTTGCCTTTGGGATGTCTGTTTTGTCTCAGCGATCAGCTCAAATATGATGTTGCGGTGCGGGGCCAAAGGGTGGCGGGTGAAAAACAGTCTATAAATGTATTAAGTCGAGGTTATGATTTGTCTAAAGAAATGATCTATGGCCTTTCGTCTGATGACGCTCTCTGCACATGCGCGAATCAGGCGACGTCACAAGTCGTTAGCATCTGCGTTTGGAACTTGCAGAGCAGAAGCTCAAATGGGCTGAACGTTTAGTAAGAATAACACATATGAAAAGAAATGCAATATATATATATATATATATATATATATATATATATATATATATATATAAAAAGAAGAGGATCTGATTTATGACCATGTTATTTTGTATTTTGTAGTGAGAAGTTGTAGCGGAAGATGATACGCGTGTATCGGATTGGGGTAAAAAATAAATAAAATGTCAGGTTCGTATATAAAGTACGTACAAACGCAAACAGTAACCGTAATCTTAACCGTGAATCTAAAAAGATCCTTAAAGACGAATGGGTTCAAATGAAAATTCGATTAGAAATTTCTGCCTGGGGGGATTCTCCGTGACTATCGGCGAAAACGTGAAATATACGAGTTTGTATATAT
>OY744534.1:6180977-6223477 GCA_963556195.1 Sepiola atlantica | reverse complement strand
CACTCATGTAAGTCAATTTATTTTTTACAGTTATTATATTAGTTAGTTTCTAACACTATTTTAAGGGATCATTAGTTTTTTACCATGAAAAACTGTTTCGGGAATTTAAAAACAAGACAGTATTTAATTTCATGGCTTCCCAGCAGAGTTGATCAGACCCCACTTCCCTTAAAAGACAAAAACATAAACGTTCCTTATATTAAATCTACGTTTTGTTTCATATAAATGTTTTGCTAACTTATATTAGTTATTTAAGACACACAAAAAAAAAATTCTTTACCTGTGCTGTCGGTCTGTCTAATAAAATGTATCCGTTACTTACAAAAATATATATATATATATATAATATTTATAGATAAATATTAATTATTTATTACCTACAGACTTCGATTTTTCATGCTAACGCAATCTTCAGTGCAGGAAGTTAATTCTCAACGATCGGCGGGCTCGAACTCCGATCACAAATCGCCACTGATTCGTAGTCAAGAGCGAATTAGCTAATAATTACGGAGGAATTTAACTTTGTAAATAGCGAGTCGGCGGGTATTTTCAACGAGCAGTTGAAAGTGATCTTACAACAACAAACTGCATGTTATTAAACTCACTCGGATATATATATATATATATATATATATATATATATATATATATATATATATATATATATATATATATGTATGTGTGTGTGTGTGCGTGTGTGTGTGTGTGTTTGTAGTATTAAAATATATTTATTGCAGATAGGCTACAGAAAAGGGTTCATGTTTCTTAGTATGTATCACGATTTTGAGTTTTCATAAGACTCGCATACATTTATACGAATGTCTTTTATTTATACATAAATGTGAGTATGTAAAGGCCATACGGTATAGCTCAAGAAAACATAGATGGAGACATAACCCTTGGCCTGGGGCCAACATATTTAACTTCGCCTCTGCCGTCTGCTTATAAATATTTGACGAACTGCAGAACCCGGCCGTTTCCCAACATGGCCGCCGCAGAAAAAGGCGGGAACCGGGCGGCCATCTTGTTTAACTTTTTGCGTTCGCTTTTTAAGTCTCATGGGAGTATCTAATGGCGATTACCAATTTCCTCATTTCCCTGCACAGACCCCCTTCTTTCATTCGGTGACCATGGGAGAACGAACACCTCTCCAGATTCATCATTTTCCAGTTGGCATAAATCATAAAAATAGAATCGATCTCTTTCATTTTTTGGAGTCGTTGTGTGTATTTTATTTTATTTTATTTTTTATTTTTTATTAGCTTGTTTGTAAAGTGAAAGGGCATGAGTTTATTACTATTATTGAATATTGTGTCATTCCCAATGGACTGTAGAAAGGCCAAACAATTTGACGTCCCTGCTCAGGTCGATTTCAGCACCAGAGGAATCGAATACAGGCGTATTGAATTCTTTATACCATGATTGTATGTTCGTACATGTATCTATATTGAGTTCTCGCGTGTTCTGCATTACGAGATCTCGTTTGTCTTCTTATAATGTAAAGTGTGTTGTTTTATTTCTTATTCCATCATTCCGAAAAATGGCACTCATGAAAATAGATTAATGAAAACCAAACAGAATGGCCATCATCAGAATTTAATTCGAAGAACTTCCTATGGATCGAACAAATTATCACTGGACTGCTTCCCATTAAACTATAATATGGTCGTCTTTAAGTCCATTGTCAACAAATACATGTCGAGCCGTTCTCTTAAATAAACAAAGTCTGTTCATTTCATTCATCATTTTCAATCTTCTAATAATATTATTCATCATCAAAGTATCATTTATTCTCAAGTGGCTTTTGACCTTGAAACGAGGAATGAAGGTTACGAGGAGTAACAATTTTTATGGAAATCTTTCCAGACAAGGTATGATGTAAGGGCTAACAAGAACGAAATATAATGATCGCAAATACAAGAGATTCCTATTGGCCTTAGTCTTGGAAAGACTAAGGCTATAGGTAGAAGGAAAACAGTCAGCAGGAAGAGAGTTCCGCAAGCATTCAGTTCTTGGAAGGAAGCTACTGGAATGGAGAGATGTATTTCAATGAGGTATCAAAACAGCGAATTGATGAAGACCACTAGACCAACCAGTCAAACGAGCTGGAACAAAAGAAGCAGAAAATAGATCACACAATTCTGAAAAAACATATGCCATAATAGTATTTAAAGAAAAGAATGAGACTAGCAATATCACGTCTGATCTTCCAAATCACATTCTAAGATCATTCGTCGACATTTATGCGGACGACACAGCCATCTATGGCAACACTTCGAAGAGTAGCAATCGGCAAGATCTTTCTGATTCTCTTTCTTGAGACCTGTAGCACGTAGTGTAATGAGGTGGTTGGTTAGTTTCAATACGTCTAAAACCAAGCTTCTCTCCTTTCGCCACCAATGCTCTTACACTAACTTTTTCACGATTTAAATCAGGGGCGGACAACCTTTTCACAGTGAGGGTCAGAATGTATCCTACAGTGAGATAACATCGGGATGTAGGGTCAGAAAAGGTCAAGACTATGAACGATATGCGTAAGGGGGCGCACAGATGTGATGTAACGTGGGAGCAAAGCGAGAAAGATCGGTTAGATTTCGAAAGAGAATAGGATCACAATAGGGTATGGAACTGGAGTTCAATAAAATATTTGTTTCTTCCGTTATGGTAAGTAAATAATATCGTAGTAATAGGCAATAAAAACAAGCAAATTGACCTTGCCCATGCGTGAACAAATATAGGTCACAGAATATACTTTACAGCAGGGGCGGGCAACCTTTTCAGAGTGAGGACCAGATGAGACTTTTGGAAGGAGATCGCGGGCCGGAGTGAAAAACGAAATCTCAGAATTACTATATTTTGTTTACATGAATAAATTGTACAAAAATTGCATTGAACACTTTACAAATCTGATATTTTTTCTCAAGAGACTTTTGTATGTGATGTTATAAAAAGTGCCGACGAAGAGCCATTTTAGAATCATAAAAAATAATGACGGGGAAGTCCCAAGTTGATCCAGCATTCGTTTTGACACACCTCACATAGGTTCTATGTTTCATGCCCTTTCCTCTTCTCTCGTTTCCTCTTTGCCTCTCTCTTTCTCTTTTTCTATTTTTATCTCAGGCCAAGGATTTGAAATTAATACTTAAAGAAAAATGAAATATACATGCATCATCGCTCGCTGATATTTATACATTTTTATCCCACTGTAAATCTTAACTGAAACCTACTTTTACGTCTATGTCACAAAATGATATGAGTTTTACTGGGAGGACCGCGGGCCGGATTGCAATAATAAAGGATAGCAGGGTGGCGGGCCGGACGCTAAGCCTTTGCGGGCTGGAGGTGGCCCGTGGGCCTGAGGTTGCCCGCCCCTGATTTAAATGAATGGCCCTCTCATTTAGATAGCCTCCTGTTTTAATAAGATTCTGCGATTGACGTTAACTTCAAACTTAAAATTGTACACTTTTCGTTGGAACAAATGGCCGGATGATTCTACCGCTCCTAAAGGTATCTCACGCCTAACGCAATTATTGACCTGTATAAGTCACATACTTCCTGAGATGGAGTACTGGTGCCACATCTGGGGAAGCACCGCTTATAGCAGCCGTTCTTGTTTTGTGCAGAGTACACAAGCTACGTCGAATTCTAGTGGAGGAAGCTCTCTACAACCACTCTCTCACAGAAGAGAGGTAGCTAGTCTTTTTCTGCTGTATCGTTATTTCCATGGTAATTGCTCGACTTATCCCTAATTCATGGTTACTCTTGCATAAACATTCACAATAAAAACTCGTCTAGATACAACCACTGTCAATAATCTCCCTTTCTCTCTCTGTGTCCCTAAAACTAAACGAAACTTCCATGAACAAAGTTTGTTTCCAAGAACTACTCGTCTGTGGTAAAAAAAGGTAAAGGTAAAGGTCGCATAGCCTGGACGCGCACGAGTGTCGTTGCCGACATCGCACACTGCCCATGACCGTAGCGGCGGTGATTTGTTAAGAATCACCGTGTCTAGGGCACAGCATATGGAAGGCGGAGCTCATCCCTCTCCTTCCGCTGCCTTGAACCTTCCCTGAGTTTTACCCATTTACTGCTGGGTGGACAGAGGGAGTTTTCAGACCCGAAAATTCGCATGCCGTGAGTGGGATCGAACCCGGGTCGTCCGCCCAAAGACAAGTGCTATAACCACTCGTCCACAATACAATTACTGCTTCCCAGTTGGCTTCAAAATGGTTGTATTTAAGACCAATGTAAACAAATGCTTGTGGTGATGTCCTCTTGAATTCAAGTCTACCTAATTAAAGTCATCGTTATCAATCATCACGGTGTTATCTCACCGTTTATCTTATTAACTTATATCCTTGAGTGGCCTCTGGGCCTTGATCAGTGGCAACTCATTAGTAAAAAGGATATATTTTGGTGTGTTACACTTTAATTTGATTTGGAGAGTTACTACTATTCAGAGATACAATTTTGTTCTTGGCCTTTTGGCTAAGATCAAAGTGTAGTATCTGTTCCGATGGATACTGCACCCCATAGACTGGGCTATATTTACGCCGGGCTATGGGTCTATCCTGTGCAGTTCTAGGAGGTCCACCCTCCCAGGCTTCGCCTTCCCTCTTTGGGGAGGAGTAAGTTTATTGCTTACTGCCTGAGGCCACCCTACCGGGTAATGTCGACGGGACTGCCCAGGCAATTTTTAAACCCCACTTTCCCGACCCGACCTTGGGTCACATCTTACTTGTGGGAGTAAGATAAAAACTGGCCTTGTGCCTAACTCCTGGAGAGGAGTAAATCAATACTCAGAGATACACGGAGTGGTAGTACCTCCCACGGTCCCATCTCTGGGTCCAATCAGCACTACTGTTTACAAACTATATGGTTATGAAATATAGGCCTAGAAAACAAAGCATTTTACAAAAGAGATTTATACAAAAAATATGGATGCTTTCAGCATAAAATGGTTGACATTCTGTAAAAACCAAGAACTGAACCAAACAAACACTCGTACGTTTCTTGTTTTTTTTCTTCTCCATTTAACCCTAACCCTAATCCTAACCCTAATCCTAACCCTAACCCTAATCCTAACCCTAACCCTAACCCTAACCCTAACCCTAACCCTAACCCTAACCCTAACCAAACAAGCACTCGTACGTTTCTTGTATTTTTCTTCTCCATTTAACCATAACCATTACGTCATTTCCTTTTTTTATTACTTTTTTCTTGTCTACATTTTCTCTCCTTTTTCTTTTTTTCTTTTCTCTTTTTTCTTTCTTTACATGTTCTTTCCTTTCTGTCCCTCTTCTTTCGTTCCATTCTTCCTTTCTTCCTCTTCTCTCATCTTACAGTCTTCTATAATTCCTCCTTTCCTGCCATTCGAATTCCCTCCCCCTTTTTCTTCCTTCTATTCGTCCGTGGATCTCTTCCTATTTTCCTATTTTCCCTTCATTCCCCCTAACCCCTTTTTTTTTAATCATTCTTCTTTCTCTTTTCTCCTTTATTTCACCTCTTTCTTCTTTTTCCTCTCTTCCCATTGTCCATCATTTTTCTTTCATTCCTCCTTTCTCTTTTCTCCTTCTTGTGGGTCGTTACGGCATGTTCTTAAAAATAAAATGCAATCATTTTCAGATTATTTGTTTACAAAATATACGCCGACCAACAAAAACAATTGGCAAAGTAATCGTATACAAAACCTATATAGGGTTTCAGCATAAAGTGACCCAACGATGGTTGACATGCCGTAAAACCCGCCAACCGACCAATCTACATACATGAATATAGAAAATACAAATACTTCTCTCTGTTAAATAGGTCGAGTTATTTTCACAACATTTTCTCGATCTAACGTTTTCGGGTGTATCTTTTCGAACCTGGGAACCTTCTAGTCGAATTTGGGAGACGTCTAGTCGAACTTGAGAAACTTGAACTCGAACCTGGGAACCGTCTAGTCGAACCTGGAAAACTTCTAGTCGAACCTGGGAACTTTCTAGTCGAACCTGGGAACCTTCTAGTCGAATTTGATAGACGTCTAGTCGAACCTGAGAACCTTTAACTCGAACCTGGGAACCGTCTAGTCGAACCTGGGAACCTTATAGTCGAACCTGGGAACCTTCTAGTCGAATTTGGGAGACGTCTAGTCGAACCTGAGCACCTTTAACTAGAACTTGGGAACCTTCCAGTCGAACCTGAAAAACTTCTAGTCGAATTTGGGAGACGTCTGGTCGACCCTGAGAACCTTTAACTCGGACCTGGGAACCGTCTAGTCGAACCTAGGAACCTCCTAGTCGAACCTCGCTGACTTCTAGTGGGACATGGAAACCTTTTGGTCGAGCCTGAAAAACTTTTAAATCGAACCTCGGAGACTTCAAGTCGAACCTGGGAATTTTCTAGTCGAACCTGGTAAACTTTCAGTCGAACTTGGAAAATATTTAGTCAAACCTCGGAGACTTCAAGTCGAACCTTGGAACCTTCTAGTCGAACCGGGGAAACTTTCAGTCAAACCTGATAAATATTGAGTCGGACCTTTAAAACTTCCAGTCGAACTTGGGAACATTCTAATCGAAATCGGGAACATGCACGGAATATCTAAGTGAAACCAATTATATACAAAACGTGTGTAAGGTTTGCGCATAAAATAACCCAACGTAAAAGCCGGCAATCGACCAACCTTATAAACCACGCTGCCACCATGAATCGAGTGCATACAAAAACTTCCCTCCGTTGAATTGCTGGAGTTATTTTAAACAAAACAATAGATTATGCTCAATTTACTCATAGATTGCCCTGGTTCAATCCCCTGCCCCGCCCCCCGAAAAAATACAAATTCTCTTTCTCCATCAATTTATTTATATCCTAACCAGATATAAAGTTGTAATCACGACGCTGGGTCTCTCCAGGGACAGAAAAAAAAAAACAAAGAAACAAAGAAAACAAATAAACAAAAAACGAATCAAGTATCAACGATGGCGACGGCCCGGCAATTTACTGTCAACAAAACACCACGCTTGGAGCACCGCCCGCCTTTATGTGACACTGTGTCAAAAAAGAGAAACTTGATACCTAAATTTAATAAAGAATAGGAATAAGAATGAGGTGTCCTTTCCACAGTTTAGCACTCTTCTTCTGAGATCAGCGCTTCGACGGCAGAGCTATGATGATCCGTATACGTCAGTGACAAAACAAATTATAGATATACAATGATAAACACATTGCAGAATATTGTTCAGCAAAAAAAGAAATTACAAAAACAATACAAACTTGATTGTATCAATTCAAACGTTATACAGTAATATTTAGATTCGGATGCGTAAAAATAATCTTATAAACGGTATTTTTAGCATAAGGTTAAATTGTTGCATGGGCCTATTCCTGCTTGGACCGCGGCAGTACGCGTTTTGTAAATTCGTCCCACTACGGGCTGTGGCTTTACTCGTTTGTTATACTTGTCCCTGAAAGGGCCGTGGCAGTTCACATTTAAATCTCGTCATTTTTAAAACATCATAAATCACATAGTTCATATATTGTTTGCATACATTTAGATTTCTCCCACGCCGCGTAGAGGGTCGCCGTCTTCATGTCGTCTAGTGGATGAATTCTTTTTTCTTTCCTTCCTGCCATGAACCACGCCGTCCGTTGTCTGCAACAAAAGCTTCTCGACCGACTCATCAAACAACAATCTCTTTAAGTTTCAATTATTTTTATTACAAGCGGTGTAATTTATCGGCTTCGAGACATTCACTACGCCGAGAGAGCGATAGATAGATAGATAGATAGATAGATAGAGAGAGAGAGATAGATAGATAGATAGATAGATAGATAGAGAGAGAGAGAGAGAGAGAGAGAGAGAGAGAGAGAGCGAGCAAATCACTACTTTATCGCAGTTACTTAACAATTATTTTCTTAACCATTCATAGAGGGGGGAAAAGATATCTCTCGCTTGTATTTTCTTAGGGAAATATTTCCCTTATCTGTTGTAAATAACATGGTAACAATCATGTCTCATCGGTTTGCCTCCAAAACCCAGACTGACTAAACTCGCTTCTCACGAAGAACGAGTGACGTCACGGATCCTTATGTTTCCCACGAAGAACGAGTGACGTCACGGATTCCTTCTATTTCCCACGCAAGGGCCTGTGACGTCATAGAGCCTCTCGCAGGTGCACATTGACCCTTGATCTGGGATCTCGTCACGCGGTGACCTTGTCACATCTGTGATTTCTGACTGTGAGAACAGGCCATATTCTGCACTCGACTGCCGGGTCCACCCCGCATTAATTCGCGCAAGTCAAACCAACGATTTCCAATAGATATGTCCATTTCCATTAGGCCATTATCCAACAAAATTAAATAGTAGCATGGAAAATTCCATTTGGAGTTTTTTTTTCTTAAAACTTAACGTTATACAGTAATATTTAGAGTCGGACGCGTAGAAATAATCTTAGAAACGGTAGTTTTAGCATACGGTTAAATTAAATAGTGGCATGGAAAATTCCATTTGGAGTTTTTTCTTAGGTCGCTCCATAAAAAGTATGAAGCAACTTGATGTAAGAGGCTAACAATATTAAATAAAATGGGGGAGAGAGGAGAATTACTCCAAGACAAACCCAGCTTGAAACAAAACCCACCACAAGGGTTCAATCGATAAAATCAAAAAATAGGAATATGAACGAGTTGTCCTTTTTACTGTTTAACAATCGTCTTCTAAAATCAGCAGAGTTTTTTTCATGAAAGTCGTCCAAGACAAAACATGAAGCCAATTAATGTGAAGAGCTAATCATGATGATAATTGTTTTTAATGAAAATCGCTCCAGACATGGCATGAAGCCACTTGATGTAAGTAGCTAAAAGTAAATACTTCAAGATAGAAAAAACTAGCCAACGATAAGTGTTAGATAATAGACCCTGATCCAGAAAACAGCACTTATCCCCCCTTTGTCAGAAACATCGCTCATCAAATGTGAGGACTAAAGGACAAAATAAGAGAAGTGATAATTACGATGCTGCCGAAAGTAAACACAACGGCACCTTTCTACTCTCCTTAAACAGAGAGAGGAAAGTAGAACACGTTCAAGACAACCCCAGCTTGAAAGAAACCCTACAACTAGCGTTGAATCGTCTGGACTCTAAAGAGGTTTGACAAAATGTAACACCTTTGAATAGCCCAAATGAGAACGAAGGGGTTACATGATATGACGTTACGGATAGGTAGTCCGAAATAAGCGGTAGGAAAGAAGATCGGAATAAGTACTATTTGGCCAATAAGCTGGTTGTTTTCGGACATGTTTTAGCCCTCCTTTAATTCGCCCCTAAAGAGTAGAGAAATGGGGAAGCGCACGTAACGTGTAAAAGAATAAGACATAAAAGTAAATGGCGTTTTTATTTTATTTAGTTCCAACATTATTGCAGTTACAAGGAGAGAGTAAGCAATAAAAAAAATAAGGATGCTGCATCACCACTACGACTACTTCTAGAACGAGACGTCACTATCCAATGAAAAAACTACTTATTCGTAAGAAAAAAATAAATAGAGGTTCTGTCGATGAAGAAGACGACAGAAACTTTGTAAAGATCGAAATAACTTTGTACTATCTTATATAAGATATAAACAGTTTGACACATCGGTTTCCGTTAGATTTCGCTCTCATGACTCTCTCTTTCCTTATTTTGTCCTTTAGTCCCCACATTCCATGAGCGATGTTTCTGACGAAGGGGAAAGAATTGATGTTTTCTGGGTCGGAATCTATCCATCAAACATTTATCGCTGACTAGTTTTTTTTACCTTGAAATAGTATTTCTTGATCTCTTTGCATTAAGTGGTTTCATGCCTTGTCTAGAGCGATTACGATAGACATCTTTCCTCACGTGATTCCTACTTCTTTCACGATTCACACGCTTGTAACGTGACGCTGTAACCTCGTCCAAGAATAACGTGTTAAAATTCTCCTTAAAAAGATTCAAACCCTCCCGTTAAAATACAAGAGAAACTCTGCAGTTTCGATTGCTCCCTGTGTTTCAATACTTGGACATGGACGGAATTTTTCTACATAAAGGTAGGTTAAGAAAAGAGGTGTTTTCCGTTATAATTTCTGCATTAGAATAGTAATCTAACGTTTTCAGGAAATGACATAATGACAGGAAGTCAGCTGTGGCACGTGTTTTCTTTCGGTGGCATGCTGAACAGAATACCACTCTAACTATACACTATACCGTGTGTAATACGATTGCATTTGTACAACGCAAATAAATCTGAGTGTAGGGCATCGAAGTAACAGAAAAAAAAGTAATTATTAAACTTTATTGTAACGGACCGACAAAACACTATTTCTAACTAAACTCTAACGAGTTGTCCGACGGACACAATTTATTGGATGTAGATAAAATGTTATTCGTTTATTCAATCTGCGCTTCCTAGCCTGTTCTACCTTTTTCGACCTACCCTATTTCCGAACCCTTTCCGAAACTTAAGACCTCCCACCAAACAATCCTAGATGTGGCACGAAACTGCTTCCAGTTACGAGGCTTCAATTTCGGACCTTTTGAGAGTGTGACGTCTCCTTACTTACTACTACTACTACTACTACTACTACTACTACTACTACTATTACTACTACTACTATTACTACTACTACTACTACTACTGTTACTACTACGTCTACTACTAATACTACTACTACTAATACTACTACTACTACTATTACTACTACTATTACTACTACTACTAATACTACTACTACTAATAATAATAATAATAATACTACTACTAATACTACTACTATTACTACTACTACTACGTCTACTACTATTACTACTACTATTACTATTACTACTATTACTACTACTATTACTACTACTACTATTACTACTACTACTATTACTACTACTACTACTACTATTACTACTACTACTACTACTACTACTACTAGATCTACTATGATACTGCGTGGTAGTACCTGACAGGGTCTCATTTATGGAGCTTATAGAAACTATCGTTTATAGAATATTTTTAAGAACATGCTCGGATGACAACAGTCTGTTTATAGCGAAACACAATTTAAAATGTCCGTTGAACTACAAATGCTATTTATGTAAAAAGAAACCCTACTTTATACAAGAGAAATTAATGTACAAATATGTCGTAGATAAAAGAGCTTGCCGAAAGATAAGGGTGAGATATAGTTTAAAAACGCGATCGTTTTGACTAAAATGACTTTAATTTATTGTATTAATATTTTTTATTAATATTACAATCGAGGAAAATATTATAAATACATATGGGAATTTGACAATTCCAGTTATAACTGTATATTTTCGAATATTGATTTATTAGAACTGTAGAACAAATAAATTATGTAAATTCGGACAATCGCATGTTGTCGTGACCAGTTTTCGTAGACTATATATACGATCTGCCAGAATGATATATCAGTTATGTTATGCTGACGTACACACAGCCATCCAACGACTCTCAGTCTCGCTGGCAAATTTCTTTATTGTTTATTTATTTTTAATTTAATCTAAGATTTTTCCCAAATGTATTTCTTACGTTTACCAAAAACTCTCGCCGGCGGACAGACAGAAATCCTGACAGAGAAAGTGCTCCTTATTTCTTTAAATTTAGTTGAAGGTTTCCTCAATGTACTTCTTACGTTTACCAAAAATTCTCGCCGGCGGACAAACAGAAATCCTGACAGAGAAAGTGCGCCTTATTTCTTTAAATTTAGTTAGGAGTTTCCCCAATGTATTTGTTACGTTTACCAAAATTCTCGCCAGCGGACAGACAGAAATCCTGACAGAGAACATCTTCGTTATATTATAATTGTTTAGCCACTCTCTTTCTTTCTCCGTTCGTTTAGTTTACTCTTTCCTATTTATTTTTTGAAAAAGTAAGAATTTCGCATACACTCGCTTAACTCATCATTTTCGGTCACAGAAAACGATTCCCGCTCGTTTGAAACGAAAAAGTTCACGAGCTGACGAAATTTTTTTTGATTAAAATAAAACAGAGAGCCAAAGGTTCAAGAAGACAGTTCTAGTCAGGCAAATATCAGATAAAGACGGGAACTTACACTTACCAGCCAAGGGAGTAAGAAAACGAAAATACTACTTAAATATCGGTAGAAAAAACAATATCTATTTTTTTTTATTTCATGCTTGCTTATACCCATTTTTCCTTCACTCTTTGAGAACAATCTAATAATATTGAAGATTATGTATCTGTCTGTCTTTCTGTCTGTTTGAAGCCGAAACGATATTATTAGTTTTGATCGCTCTCTTTTTATATCTACTTGAAGCCGAAACTATATTATTAGTTTTGATCGCTCTCTATTTATATCTACTTGAAGCCGAAACTATATTATTAGTTTTGATCGCTCTCTATTTATACCTACTTGAAGCCGAAACTGTATTATTAGTTTTGATCGCTCTCTATTTATATCTACTTGAAACCGAAACTATATTATTAGTTTTGATCGCTCTCTTTTTATATCTACTTGAAGCCGAAACTATATTATTAGTTTTGATTGCTCTCTTTTTATATCTATTTGAAACCGAAACTATATTATTAGTTTTGATCGCTCTCTATTTATATCTACTTGAAACCGAAACTATATTATTAGTTTTGATCGCTCTCTATTTATATCTACTTGAAGCCGAAACTGTATTATTAGTTTTGATCGCTCTCTTTTTTATACCTACTTGAAGCCGAACTATATTATTAGTTTTGATCGCTCTCTTTTTATATCGACTTGAAGCCGAACTATATTATTAGTTTTAATCGCTGTCTTTTTTATATCTACTTTAAGCCGAAACTATATTATTAGTTTTGATCGCTCTCTTTCTATATCTACTTGAAGCCGAAACTATATTATTAGTTTTAATCGCTGTCTTTTTTATATCTACTTGAAGCTGAACTATATTATTAGTTTTAATTGCTCTCTTTTTTATATCTACTTGAAGCCTAACCTATATTATTAGTTTTGATCGCATTCTTTTTATATCTACTTAAAACCGAAACTATATTATTAGCTCCTATATACCCATTCCAAAACTTTCCCAAACATCACGCGGATTTTCAAATTTACATAATTAATTAGTTTTAAAGCTTCTAATAAATTAATATTCCCAAATATACAATCATGATTGTTTTTTTACAGATTTCCAGATGTATTTAAAATATTTTCCTCGATTATAATATTAATAAAAATTATAAATAGAATTAATTAACGAATCATTTATGGTAGTGGTTGTAAATAAAAAGCACGTTTTACTGAGCAATTAAATAAAACAACTAGCAAAAATATGCGACCGTAGAGAGTATATATATTTGCTAGTAAGAATAATTTTCAGTGTGGTTCTTGGCATTTTACAAGACGCTATCGTCGTCTATACCCTATCAAAACCAGCAGCCACGCTACACTGTACTTTATATATCAAATTTGTTTATAATATATACACCTACAAAACTAAATAATCTATAAAGCAATCGTATATAAAACATATGTAAAGTGTTGTCACAAAATTACTCAACGACGGTTGATAGGCTGTAAAACCGAACAACGCACCCAACAACAAATCTACGCGTTTAACGCTGAAAATTATATAACAAGCTCATTCTGACATACATTTTTTTATAGAAATAGCTCCAGACAAGCCATGAAGCCAATTGATGTAATGAGCTGAAAAAATACTACTTAAGATCAAAATAAAAACTCAATGATGAAGGCAGATTGATAGATTCCGACCCAGAAAACAGCAATTATTTCTCCTTTGTCAGAAACATCGCTCATGGAATGTGAGGACTTAAGAACAACATGAGGGAAGCTAGAGTTACGAGGTTGTCAAAAATAAACCCAACGTCCACTTTCTACTCTCCTTTGCAAAAGATCGTGTGGTCGCATCTTAAATGTTGTAAAATGTTCCAAAAACGGAACCAAATAATAGGCGACAAAACTAATGACGACAGCGTTAGAGGCAATGATAAACTTATCACGCAGGAAATAAGACGGAAGTCGCACAGAAGAAAAGCGGTAGTTAGGTTGGGATTTAAATGAACTTTGTCGCGGGAGCAGAGTGTCATGGCGGATAGAAGTTGACAGCTAACGATGAAAAAGGAGTGAAACACGGTCGGGTCGCTGGGCTGTTCTTTCCCTGCGTTTTCATACGGCGTAAAATGAATTCTCGATGCCATTTGATAGCGGGCAATTATGCTATCCGATTACAACCTAATTGTATCGACTCGTCATAATGTTGATAACAGGGATAGAGAGCCGGAGAATGCTCGAGCGATGGTCATCATAAAATGTTTTGTCGCAGGGGAAGGAATTGTGGCGAATGGGGAAAGACAAAGATGGGGAAAAGGGATGAATGTAGGATAGTAGAAATGGTCGAACGAGTCTTAAAATGGGATCATTCAATCTTTCTGTTTCAAAATCAAAATGCCATTTTGAAGTTTTAAAGCTTTGCACTTGTATATCGTCAACGTAAATACCCAGGACAGACCCGGCTAGCGGCAAATACCCGCCCCTTCATTGAAGATGTCCCCAGATGATGGAAGGTGAGACGCAAGAAAAGGAAGAAAAGAAAATGGATTGATGTAGCATGCTTAAGTATGTAATATAATTTTCATTGGTCTGTCATGCTTAAATTTTGCTGCGCAGCGCCTCACTTAGGACGCCCCCTATAAATATGGTCCCTATTCACAGTATTGATTTACTCCTTTCCAGGAGTTAGACACAAGGCCAGTTTTTATCCTACTCCCACAAGTAAGATGTGACCCAAGGTCGGGTCGAGAAAGTGGAGTTTGAAAAGTCAGCGCCCGAGAAGTGAGCACTCTGGCCATTTAAAAATTGCCTGGGCAGCCCCGTCGGCATTCCCCGGTAGGGGCGCCTCAGGCAGTAAGCAATAAACTTACTCCTCCCCAAAGAGGGGAGGCGAAGCCTGGGAGGGTGGACCTCTTAGAACTGCACAGGACAGCCCCATAGACCGGCGTAAATCAAGCCCCGAAGGCCAAGACAATACCAGTCTATGGGGTGCATTATCCATCGGAACAGATACTACAATTTGATCTTAGCCAAAAGGCCAGTCCCTATTCACAGTAGTCCCTTATCTTTCAGTCGCAATATGCCTTGTTTAAAGATTTTTTTTAAAACTTCACAGAACAATGAAGTTCTATCTTAATAACACTAAAACTCCGTCGATCTGTCCTTCTTTTTGTTTTCTGGTTTTTTCCCAGTGCACAATTAATGACGTCATAAATTATGACGTCACCGAAGGATCACTTCGCTAAAGGATGAGAAATAATTGAAAATGATATTTCAGATGTAAGCGGGACAGACTAATAAATGATTAAATTTCACATTTAATCATGCCGGACAGACCTACCGGTCATGTTCCAGACATACTTGGAACGTTCGGCGATGTTCGGGATATATAAAAAAAAAACGTATGGGGTTTAAGAAATAAATCACACAAATTGAAACAATGATAAAGAAGTTATTCTCACAACGTTTCGGCCGATGTAACATACCGATCTTCTTCAGATGCCTCTTGTCAAACTCAGGTTTCTTAATGTCGAACCCAGGAATACAATTACTTAAGATTTGTTCCGATCATTGCTGACGGAACGTGGACAATCTCCCCCCCCCCTTAGAAAGGGTTCTGTTCGAAATTCTGGTAAGATTCCCAGACTAAACTTAAACTTAAAGATTCCCGAGTTTCACAAGACGCACCTAAAGAAGGTCGGAAGTTACATCGGCCGAAACATTGTCGGAATTACATCCAATTTGAAAACAATAGTCTGAATAATTGGCATAATACAAATTGGTTATCCTAATCTCAAAAATTCTTAAACATGATAAAAAGAGAAACGTATGCAAAGTCAATTCGAGATAATTAAAACAGAAAAAACAGGTGCTTGTACAGAGAAGCGTCCGTATTAAATTATCAATACCACACAAAAAAACTATTATATACTTACGCAGCAGATTTAAATAAGTTTCCTCACCAAAAAGTAGGCAAAATTATCGAGTAGAAATGTAATTAAAAATAGAAATCAGTTTCATCGTATTTAGATGAATGCCATTGTTTTATTACTTGTTAATATGACAGACTGAGTTATCTCTCTCTGAATTTCGTGTTTTTCGCTCGAATCAATGGTCGAACCCGATTAAACGATATAACGGATTTTTATTTTTTATTACAATTCTACTCGATAGTTTTTGATAATTTTTGGTGTACGAACCTATTTTTGCTTGATGCATAAGTATTTCAAATAGTTTTCCGGTTAATTTAATTGGAACTGCGTTTTTCAGTGTTTTTCATATGTACGCTTATCTATACAAGCACCGAAAATACAAAACAAATGGGTGATATCTGTTCAGTCAGAGGATAAGTCTTCTTTGACTGATAGAATTTTTTATTGTTCGGTCCAAATCCAGAATTACTCTTTTTTTGTTGGGAGCTGGATACCCCCACCCATCATTTATACCTTCTGTCACATCCAGCCCTCGTGGAGAATGGCGAAATGAGAACAAAGAAGAAGATCAAGACCAAGAAGCAAGTGTTAAAAACGGTTAATACAAAAGTTAAATAATTTATACATTTTTTTTTAATTTAACGAAAAAGACATGTGTTACGCAAAATCAGAATTTCAAAAAAGTAAAGATTGACAAAAAAAAAAGTAAAATAAATTAAAGAATGCGAAATAAATTATTGGAAATAAAATCGGGGAAAGAAAAAAGAAAATGCGCAAAAACTGGGCCAAATTAAAAAAAAAGATAAAATTAAAAAAAAAAAAACGCTACAAAACTAAGGATTATCACGTGGAAGATAATTGTCCTGTCGTGGCATCCATTATTATGCTGCTGCTGTTGCTGCTGCTGCTGCTGCTGATGATGATGATGATAATTGTCGTTGATTATTGATTATGACGTCATGACATCAGAAGTTGTGGCGGGAAAACATGGCGGTAAATGATAGCGTGAAAACGGTGTCGCTCCTACAACTGCCTCTGATGCTGCTGCTGATGATGATGCTGCTGCTGATGATGATGACGATGACGAGCTTGTCTCAAGTGATGAGAAACAGATGACGCGAAATGAGAACGAGGACAATGGTTATGAAGATGATGAATTTTTCTGCGATAATGATGAAGAGTACAAGACGAATGTTAAAATAATTATAACTTCCACGAAACGAAGTTTTTTGTCACGTTGATGATGATGATGATTGTTTTTTATGATGATGATGATGATGATGATGATCCAGGAAGAGGACTATTGTTATGATCCGACGTTGAATATCTTGATAAAAATTGCCTAAGAAATCGCGATTAGTACCATGAATTTGGCCGATATATATATATATATATATATATATATATATATATATATATATATATATATATATAATATTTATAAATAAATATCAAATTATTTATACCTACAGACGCTAGCGTTTCAAGCTTATTACTCTCATCAGTGCAGGGAAGTAACAATTTAAGACGGTCGGGAGGCGCGAACCCGGTACACATATCCACTCGACCCACGGAAACTGTCACGTAATTTAGGGAAATTAAGATCTATATGTACCTAGAAGCGGGCACAGATAGAAGACTAGTCGAGAGTGTTCGACGAACGTATTCGGAAAATAATATATTATTTGTCGCTCTTCGAAAAAGTAGAGCACTATAAATGTGTAGTATTAACACAGCATGACGTAACTTGCTTTAAAATGCATCGTTCCTTCCCTTAAAAGAAGTAGAATGCGCTAGACGTTAAGCCCGCCGATAAAGTGTTAAAATTATCATCGTTTATTCGCTATTTAAATTTGGTCGCGTGGTTGAAGACGTCGGATTTGAGTTGAAAAATACTTGTAGTCCGGGGTTTCGAATCGCATGACCGGTAGTGAATAGTCATATTTCTATGCTGATGAGTCCCGATTTAAAAAGGACGAAACGTATACGTACATAGATAATAAACAATAACAAATATTTATTATATATATATATATATGTGTATATATATATGTGTATATATATGTGTATATATATATGTGTGTGTATGTATATATATGTGTATATATATGTGTATATATGTATATATATATATATTAAAATATTAGATTAAATTAAAGATAATCGATGCATCGTTTAATGATAATCTATCGTGATGATCTAAAGCTCAATATATTGAATAGAGCAATCGATTCAATAATAAAATGATGAGAATAAAAATTTTATAGATACAATATTTATTAAAACATCAGAAGTTCAAAGCTAGAAGTTTCATATCTTTAATCCATGGATTTTCAAAGACAAACTCTTTTCATCAGAGGATAAAAAACCGGTGATGTATGTGTGAATATCATTGGCAACATTTAACTTTGATAAATGTATATACAAAATAAAACAGAAGATAAAGAACTTTTCGTTGAGAAAAAAACGTAAAGTTAGGGTAGTACCCGTCAAAAACAAAACAACCGTTACAGTGGAAATAAATGTTTGAAAAAAAATATTCAAATTATTTAGGATTTCAAATGTTGTTGGAAAGACGGTAATTATTCGACTGTGGTAGTTGAGTTCGTGTATCCTGTCTGCGTAGACGTTCGAGGGTAGAGTTGTCCAATTCCAAGGATTCAGAATGAAGTTTATCAATTATAGTTCGATGTGTATCAAAGTGTGCATTGCGAAACCTTCCAGCTTCCTGGCAGATCAGGATTTAAAAACCGATATGTTTCGGGCCGGTATCGAGTGAGTGTATTGCTTGTAGTCGATGGTGAAAATACGCTAGTAATGATGTAAATATAACATAAGTTAAGCAACGTTTAGCTTGGTCAGTACTAAACGAGTTACCATTTGGTAATACCAGGTACTATATGTGGGAGGGCCCTCTCCTTTGTTTTACAAATAGGTCACCGCTAATTAAGGCCGGAGTCACTCGAGGATAAGGGTAAAAGAGATCGTCAGGTGGATGATGAACAGTATAATGAAAGGATTTGAATGGACGAAATTTTATCATCTAAGAGCATGGTTAAACAACTATTTCTAAACATTGGTCTTGAAGACGACCATGTTGTAGTCAGTTGGGAAGTAGCCCCGTTGTATTTTTGTTCCAGAATTGTGAGGTTCTATGTGAAAGAAACTTTGCTCATGGAAGTTTCGTTTTGTTTTAAGAACAGAGAGCAAGAAAAGAAAAATAGGTTACAAATATGGACTAAGAACCGAATATTTTCAAGCTGGTGTCGAGTGAGTGTATTTCTTGTAGACGATATATTTGTATATACATGGAATATGTACTTTGGTTATTGCACGACCTTTTGCATTGGACATTATCTATACATTCTATATCTGTATTTACTTTATATTATGTTTGTGTACTTTAAAATCATGATTTTTTGTAATTCGTTTACCAACTTATCTGTTTGTATTCCACGGATGATAAGATTCCGTTCTTTGAAAAGTCATGGCTTAAGAAAGGAAAATAAATCTCTTTTATTTGAAAACATCTTGCTTAGCAACTGAGGACGTAATAGATTTTGTATTTTTACAATATTTATTCTCATCTTGTTTTCTCTCTCTGTCTGTCTGTCTGTCTGTCTCTCTCTCTCTCACTCTCTCTCTCTCTCTCTCCTTCTCTCTCTCTCTCTCTCTAAATATATATATATATATATATGTTATCGCAAGCATGAATGGAAGACGAATTCTATCGTTCATGATTAAAATTTAATCAAGAAAAAAAGCCAGCCGACCGGTTTCGCCCTCTCTTAACAAAGGTTGTATCGAGGGATTAAAAAAAAACGAGGGAGAGATGAGTATTAGAAGGCTACCACAACGCAAGAAATAGAAATATGTCGGCGTTGAGAAGTAAGACAAAAACAAGTTATTTTACTTTATATACTTTTTCAATTTTTTTTTTTATAATTTTTTTTCTATATAGCAAATCTTACTTGATTAGGCAATACTTCAACACTGATGTAATGTGTGTGACCGTGTTCCATAATATATTTCGAGTAAGGCCTCTTTGTCAAATGGTAGGTGTTTCAAATTTCAAAAAACATATATATATATATATATATATATATATATATATATATACATATATATATATATGTATATATACATATATATATATATTTATATATACATACATATATACACATATATATACATAGATATACATACACACATATATATATATATATATATATATATATATATATATATATATATATATATGAAGAAGAATGGAAAGGAATTAGATAAGCAAAAGCCAAATCAAATTTCAATTCAATTGCTCTGAGCAAGGTATATTCCGCAAAAAGGCAATTTATTCAAGTTAAATTTTCCTTAAGCCAGGCTTTTCAAAGATCAAAATCTTATCATCAGAGGAAGTCACCGGGATAGATAAGTTGGCAAAGGCCAAGATTTAAAATTTGAAAAAGTAAAATAAAAGTTGTAGGGAAAGAAACACAGGGCAAAACTCTGCCCGAGTGCAAGCAAATGTCCGATTGCTAAAAGGTCCGGTGTCGAAAAGTCCAGCGGAGAAAATGAAATGTAGATATGTAGGTCGTTAAAAGGCACGAGAGGTGGTGAAAGAGGATTCAAGGTTAAATTCCAAAAAACACAACTTCAGGTGCGGCGAAGATAGAGAGAATCCAAAGGGTAAAGACTCTAATAAGAGGTACGTTCGTGGATGCAGGCAAGGCTCAGTAAAACATATTCCATGATATTTTGCCCAGGAAGTCTTTTTAATGGCGAATATTTTCCACCTCACGTTTTTCTCTTTTTTTTACTACGTGTCACTTTGGACTTCTTTTTTTTACTACGTGTCACTTTGGACTTCCTCACATTAAACACCTTCCTGTACACGTCGTTCAACTCTTAAATTCTAATAGGGTGTTCTATTCTATTACTTAATTTTTAACTTATGCGGAACATTTCCGATTCGAACCTTTTTTTACACACCCGCATCTCAATATAGCTACAAATTAAACCAATGACAGAGGTCATGCCTGGGAGGATAGCCTCATAAACCGATTGGAACATCTCTGATTAAAGTCGTTAGGCCAATTTTAGCCCGAAAGCTGGCAAGCAAACTTTCTGGGTGTTGAGATACTATACGTATAAATCGTCAATAATTATTTTTTTATATATGTCATACACCTTTGATTTGATCTCTCAATTCTTTTGTCAGCAAAGCGCGGAATAATTCCAACCCAAAATGGCTGACCACGATATTGTCATTTTAACCGCCT
The DNA here is from genome assembly GCA_963556195.1 of Sepiola atlantica. Lineage (NCBI taxonomy): Eukaryota > Metazoa > Mollusca > Cephalopoda > Sepiida > Sepiolidae > Sepiola > Sepiola atlantica. The sequence continues at coordinate 6,202,231 of OY744534.1, read as the reverse complement.
CTGAACTGTGTAAACGGCGCTTAACAGAAACTGACAGTTACGAATTGTAATTATGATGAATATTCTGTTTTTTTCTTTGTTGTTGTTTTATCTCTGGTCAGCCAGCGAATGGTGAAAGAATCGTTGAAGTCTTACAGCAACGCTGCCTCAGCTGTTCACGGTCGATTGTAACGGCCACACCCACGCGTACAACCGCTCCTAAAGCCACGGTTTCTTCTACCCCCCCTCCCCCCGTCCTCCGGTTCTTTGGCACGATTTTACCCTCAACAGACTGCTAACCGTTTCAGGTTGCTGCTATTAGCGGATGCAAGACATTAAGCGGCGACACAAACACCGATCCCCGCGACAGTTAACCGGTTGGCATCGTCTCCGGTTGCATTAACTGCTCTCACGTGTCACTCTGTAATCTATCAAATGGTTTCTGTCTTTCTTTGCCTAAGACGCGTCCTCGTATCTCTGTGAGAGACTCAGTCAGTCGGCCTATCAGCCCGTTATACGTGAGTCTAAAATAGCACTTCTCTAGCTAAAAACGGAGGTTTAGACCGACGGAAATAGGCAATCTAGTTAGGGGTGATATCTACCTGAATACGAGTCAGGTACGGTTTAAGATGAGTATGTGACGCATAGAGAAGTGTTTCCTGCATTGAAATAGTACAAAATTGACTTCGCAATGTAATAAGAGATGATCTCTACTTTGTATATGAGTCAGATACGGTTTGGGTTAGGGTTAGGGTGAGGGGTGAGGGCTAGGGTTAGATACGGTTTAGGTGTAGGGTTAAATACAGTTTAGGGTTAGATACGGTTTAGGGTAAGGGTTAGATACGGTTTAGGGTTAGGGTTAGGGTTAGATACGGTTTAGGGATAGGCTAATGTAAGGGTTTAGGGTTAGGGTTAGATACGGTTTAGGGTTAGGGGTTGGGTTAGATACGGTTTAGGGTTAGGGTTAAATACGGTTTAGAGTTAGGGCTAGGGTTAGGTAAGAGTTTAGGGTTAGGGTTTAGGGTAAGGGTTACGGGTTAGAGTTTGCTATGGTTTAGGGGTAGGGTGAAATACGGTTTAGGGTTAGGGTTAGGGTAAGGGTTTAGGGTTAGGGTTAGATACGGTTTAGGGTTAGGGTTAGGTAAGAGTTTAGGGTTAGGGTTTAGGGTAAGGGTTACGGGTTAGAGTTTGCTATGGTTTAGGGATAGGGTGAAATACGGTTTAGGGTCTCTCTTTCTCTCTCTTTCTCTCTTTCTCTCTCTCTTTCTTTCTCTCTCTTTCTCTCTTTCTCTCTCTCTTTCTTTCTCTTTCTCTCTTTCTTTCTCTCTCTCTCTCTTTCTCTCTCTCTTTTTCTCTTTCTCTCTCTCTTTCTTTCTCTCTTTCTCTCTTTCTCTCTTTCTCTCTCTCTATCTATACCTCTGTTATTGTGTCTTCATTCGTCTGTATCTCTCTCTTTCTCTTCCTTTCTGCGTATCTGTTTGGCTGTCTCTCTCTCTCTCTCTCTCTCTCTCTCTCTCTCTCTCTCTCTATCTGTCTCTATCTCTATCTCTTACTCTCTCTCTCCTCATCTTCGTCGTCTATTTTTTCTCAGTTGTTCTCTCGTCCTCCTCTCTCTCTATTTCCTTCTCTCCCTATCTCTCTCATGTTCGCTAAACGCGCTAATAAAATGATCGCATATCATTTTATTTGCATAAAAGTATCTCGCGCGGTTTGTCATGATCAAGTTTGAAATGATATTTTCGTCCCTCTGTCACGCTAAGTTCAAGTCGCTTTTCAATCACAAAAGACACACATCGAATGGATGTTAGTTGCGTCAAGACATCTATAAAGATGTACTGTCTGTCAGTCGGTTAGACGTGGTTAAGTCTGAAATAATATTTTATTTTGTGTGCCACCATTATTTGTAAATATTATTTTCATTGGTCTGTCATGCTTAAATTTGAAATGTTATTTTCATTGGTCTGTCATGCTTAAATTTGAAATGTTATTTTCATTGGTCTGTCATGCTTAAATTTGAAATATTATTTTCATTGGTCTGTCATGCTTAAATTTGAAATGTTATTTTCATTGGTCTGTCATGCTTAAATTTGAGATGTTATTTTCATTGGTCTGTCATGCTTAAATTTGAAATATTATTTTCAATGGTATGTTATGCTTAAATTTGAAATGTTATTTTCATTTGTCTGTCATGCTTAAATTTGAAATGTTATTTTCATTGGTCTGTCATGCTTAAATTTGAAATGTTATTTTCATTTGTCTGTCATGCTTAAATTTGAAATGTTATTTTCATTGGTCTGTCATTCTTAAATTTGAAATGTTATTTTCATTGGTCTTTCATGCTTAAATTTGAAATGTTATTTTCATTGGTCTGTCATGCTTAAATTTGAAATGTTATTTTCATTGGTCTGTCATGCTTAAATTTGAAATGTTATTTTCATTTGTCTGTCATGCTTAAATTTGAAATGTTATTTTCATTGGTCTGGCATGCTTAAATTTGAAATGTTATTTTCATTTGTCTGTCACGCTTAAATTTGAAATGTTATTTTCATTGGTCTGTCACGCTTAAATTTGAAATGTTATTTTCATTTGTCTGTCATGCTTAAATTTGAAATGTTATTTTCATTGGTCTGTCATGCTTAAATTTGAAATGTTATTTTCATTGGTCTGTTATGCTTAAATTTGAAATATTATTTTCAATGGTCTGTCATGCTTAAATTTGAATTACTATTTCCATTGGTCTGTCATGCTTTTATTTGAAATATTATTGTATATTTGTGTGTGTAGGTAGGTCTATACATGTAGTTATATATGTATGCATATATTTATAATTTGTGTGTATGGGTGTGTATACATGTATACATATATAGGTGTATGTTTATACATTTATCTATATTTGTGTGTGTATGGGCATACATGTATGAATATGTGCGTATTCATGTGTGTGTATACATGTATGTATATTTGTGTGTATCTATATATGTGTATACATAGATGTATATTTGTTTATGTATGTGTATGTATATACATTTATCTATCTTTGTCTGTGTATGTATGTGTATACATGTATTAACATGTGCGTATGCATGTATGTGTATACATGTATGTATATTTGTGTGTATCTATATAGGTGTATACATAGATTTATATTTGTTTATGTATGTGTATACTTTTATCTATATTTGGATGTGCGTGTATGTGTGTGTATGTATATACATTTATCTATATTTCTGTGTATGTATGTGTATACATGTATTAACATGTGCGTATGCATGTATGTGTATACATGTATGTATATTTGTGTGTATCTATATATGTGTATACATAGATTTATATTTGTTTATGTATGTGTATACATTTATCTATATTTGTGTGTATGTATGTGTATATACAATCACGTTGACACACCGGTTCCCGTTAGATCACCGAAGTTAAGCTACGTCGAGCCTGGCCAGTATTAAATGGGTGACCATTTGGGACTACCAGGTGCTGTATGTGCTCTCTGCTTATCTCGGCATTGTTGCCATTGGAATCAAGCAGTGCCGACTCAGGAGAGGTGTTGTTCGGGATTGCGCAACCCTTGCTTCATAATTACACGCGCAACCAGCCCCTTATAGGGGTATCCATAGTCTCTCTAGACTGAACGGAGGGCTTAAATATGCATGCATATGTGTATATGTTTGTGTGAAATACAAGTGAAATCGAACCGGGGGAGGGGGAGAAAAACAAACAGACGGTGGCGTCATGTGCGCATCAAATTCAAACACAAAAACAGCAATGCTTTAAACAATGATAAAAACGGAAGAGGCGGGTCCCGTATAATTTGCTTTGTTTAGGGCGCTCGGAAAACAATGAATTAAATAAACGAATCAAACAAATAAGCCCACAGATGAATTAAATCAAAACACAACAGCAGCAAAAAGAAGAAAAAAAATAGAATAAATAATTAAAAAAGGAAAAAAAAACAAATATTTGATATCGCCGAAGCAAACAACAAAAAAAACAAAATGGCGGATTAGATGTAATCTGATTCGATAGAATAACAAAAAAAAACAGAGTGGAAACAGCGGTGAGAAAGATGGCGTCAAGTTTAGGGAATTCGGTTCGAAACGTACCAAAATAAAAGGCTAATACCCTAAAGTGTTAGCTTAATAAAAGACAGATGATATGATACATCATCAATATAACGGCTAAATGGCAATCGCCTGCCTGTCTTGAGCAATTAAAATGCCTCTCGACACATTGCGTCTCTTTTGGGACCTGATATCAAAACAGTGTAACAAGCCCTGTTCGGAAAATATGTTATCGAGGTGTAAAAATAAATATACGTATGAATATTAAGTTAAGCTGGGCTACCCGTGTGTCGTAGGGTCTGTATTTGTTATATATACTGGCAAATATATTGCTAGTTGTTTTATTTAATTGCTCTCTCTCTCTTTCTCTCTCTCTTTTTTCTCTCTCTCTCTCTTTCTTGAAATAGAACTTTCTGTGCGTTCGAATAATCAGAAGGCGGCAAACCAAATGTTGAATGGCCGCCGACTGTTGTACCATATTGTATTACAATCTAATTTAATTACGTAACTCAATTATAGTGATAAAAAATGTATTATTTATATTTATAGTTTTTATTAAGATTATTATCGACTAAATATTTTAAATAGATCTAGAAATCTGAAAATAACAATCATGAGTGTATAGTGGCGAATATTAATTTATTAGAAGCTTTAAAACAAATACATTACGTAAATTTGAAAGACGCGCGATGTTTGAGGAAGCTTTGTAATGGGTATATAAAGCAGCTGATACGTAGATAAAAAAGAGAGCGATCAAAACTAATAATATACTTTCGGCTTCAAGTTGATATAAAAAGAGAGCGATCAAACCTAATGATGAAATTTCGGCTTCAAGTAGATATAAAAAGAGAGCGATCAAAACTAATAATATAATTTCGGCTTCAAGTTGATACAAAAAGAAGGCGATCAAAACTAATGATATAGTTTCGGCTTAAAGTAGATATAAAAAAAGAGATCAAAACAAATGATATAATTTCGGTTTCAAGTAGATTTTAAAAGAGAGCGATCAAAACTAATAATATATGTTCGGCTTTAAGTAGATATGAAAACAGAGCGATCAAAACTAATAATATAGTTTTGGCTTCAAGTAGATATAAAAAAGAGCGATCAAAACTAATAATATAGTTTCGGCTTCAAGTAGATATAAAAAGAGAGCGATCAAAACTAATAATATAGTTTCGGCTTCAAGTAGATATAAAAAGAGAGCGATCAAAATTAATAATATAGTTTTGGCTTCAAGTAGATATAAAAAGAGAGCTATCAAAACTAATAATATAGTTTCGGCTTCAAGTAGATATAAAAAAGAGCGATCAAAACTAATAATATAGTTTTGGCTTCAAGTAGATATAAAAAGAGAGCTATCAAAACTAATAATATAGTTTCGGCTTCAAGTAGATATAAAAAGAGAGCGATCAAAACTAATCATATAGTTTTAGCTTCAAGTAGATATAAAAAGAGAGCGATCAAAACTAATCATATAGTTTTGGCTTCAAGTAGATATAAAAAGAGAGCGATTAAAACTAATAATATAGTTTCGGCTTCAAGTAGATATAAAAAGAGAGCGATCAAAACTAATAATATAGTTTCGGCTTCAAGTAGATATAAAAAGAGAGCGATCAAAACTAATAATATAGTTTCGGCTTCAAGTAGATATAAAAAGAGAGAGATCAAAATTAATAATCTAGTTTTGGCTTCAAGTAGATATGAAAAGAGAGCGATCAAAACTAATTATATACTTTCGGCTTCAAGTAGATATAAAAAGAGAGCGATCAAAACTAATGATATAGTTTTGGCTTCAAGTAGATATAAAAAGAGAGCGATCAAAACTAATTATATACTTTCGGCTTCAAGTTGATATAAAAAGAGAGCTATCAAAACTAATAATATAGTTTTGGCTTCTAGTAGATATAAAAAGAGAGCGATCAAAACAAATAATATAGTTTCGGCTTCAAGTAGATATAAAAAGAGAGCGATCAAAACAAATAATATAGTTTCGGCTTCACGTAGATAAAAAAGAGAGCGATCAAAACTAATAATATAATTTCGGCTTCAAGTAGATATAAAAAAGAGCGATCAAAACTAATAATATAGTTTCGGCTTCAAGTAGATATAAAAAGAGAGCGATCAAAACTAATAATATAGTTTCGGCTTCAAGTAGATATAAAAAGAGAGCGATCAAAACTAATAATATAATTTCGGCTTACCGTTGATATAAAAAGAGAGCGATCAAAACTAATGATATACTTTCGGCTTCACGTAGATAAAAAAGAGAGCGATCAAAACTAATAATATAATTTCGGCTTACCGTTGATATAAAAAGAGAGCGATCAAAACTAATGATATACTTTCGGCTTCAAGTAGATATAAAAAGAGAGCGATCAAAACTAATAATATAGTTTCGGCTTCAAGTAGATATAAAAAGAGAGCGATCAAAACTAATAATATTATTTCGGCTTCAAGTAGATATAAAAAGAGAGCGATCAAAACTAATAATATACTTTCGGCTTCAAGTAGATATAAAAAGAGAGCGATCAAAACTAATAATATTATTTCGACTTCAAATAGATATAAAAAGAGAGCGATCAAAACTAATAATATACTTTCGGCTTCAAGTAGATATAAAAAGAGAGCGATCAAAACTAATAATATAGTTTCGGCTTCAAGTAGATATAAAAAAGAGCGATCAAAACTAATGATATAGTTTCGGCTTCAAGTAGATATAAAAAAGAGCGATCAAAACTAATGATATAGTTTCGGCTTCAAGTAGATAAAAAAGAGAGCGATCAAAACTAATAATATAATTTCGGCTTCAAGTAGATATAAAAAAGAGCGATCAAAACTAATAATATAGTTTCGGCTTCAAGTAGATATGAAAAGAGAGCGATCAAAACTAATAATATAGTTTCGGCTTCAAGTAGATATAAAAAGAGAGCGATCAAAACTAATAATATATGTTCGGCTTCAAGTAGATATGAAAACAGAGCGATCAAAACTAATGATATAGTTTCGGCTTCAAGTAGATATAAAAAGAGAGCGATCAAAACTAATTATATACTTTCGGCTTCAAGTAGATATAAAAAGAGAGCGATCAAAACTACTAATATAGTTTCGGCTTCAAGTAGATATAAAAAAGACAGCGATCAAAACTAATAATATAGTTTCGACTTCAAGTAGATTGTAAAAGAGAGCGATCAAAACTAATAATATAGTTTCGGCTTCAAGGTGATATAAAAAGAGCGCGATCAAAACTAATAATATATGTTCGGCTTCAAGTAGATATGAAAACAGAGCGATCAAAACTAATGATATAGTTTCGGCTTCAAGTAGATATAAAAAGAGAGCGATCAAAACTAATAATATAATTTCGGCTTCAAGTAGATATAAAAAGAGAGCGATCAAAACTAATAATATAGTTTCGGCTTCAAGTAGATATAAAAAGAGATCGATCAAAACTAATAATATTATTTCGGCTTCAAGTAGATATGAAAAAAGAGCGATCAAATCTAATAATATAGTTTCCGCTTCAAGTTGATATAAAAACAGAGCGATCAAAACTAATGATATAGTTTCGGCTTCAAGTAGATATAAAAAGAAAGCGATCAAAACTAATGATATAGTTTCGACTTCAAGTAGATATAAAAAGAGAGCGATCAAAACTAATAATATAATTTCAGCTTCAAGTTGATATAAAAAAAGAGCGATCAAAAACTATTAATCTAGTTTCGGCTTCAGGTAGATATAAAAAGAGAGTGATCAAAACTAATAATATAGTTTCGACTTCAAGTAGATTGTAAAAGAGAGCGATCAAAACTAATGATATAGTTTCGGCTTCAAGGTGATATAAAAAGAGAGCGATCAAAACTAATAATATAATTTCGGCTTCAAGTAGATATAAAAAGAGAGCGATCAAAACTAATAATATATGTTCGGCTTCAAGTAGATATGAAAACAGAGCGATCAAAACTAATGATATAGTTTCGGCTTCAAGTAGATATAAAAAGAGAGCGATCAAAACTAATAATATAATTTCGGCTTCAAGTAGATATAAAAAGAGAGCGATCAAAACTAATAATATAGTTTCGGCTTCAAGTAGATATAAAAAGAGATCGATCAAAACTAATAATATTATTTCGGCTTCAAGTAGATATGAAAAAAGAGCGATCAAATCTAATAATATAGTTTCCGCTTCAAGTTGATATAAAAACAGAGCGATCAAAACTAATGATATAGTTTCGGCTTCAAGTAGATATAAAAAGAAAGCGATCAAAACTAATGATATAGTTTCGACTTCAAGTAGATATAAAAAGAGAGCGATTAAAACTAATAATATAATTTCAGCTTCAAGTAGATATAAAAAGAGAGCGATCAAAAACTATTAATCTAGTTTCGGCTTTAAGTAGATATAAAAAGAGAGCGATCAAAACTAATTATATACTTTCGGCTTCAAGTTGATATAAAAAAAGAGCGATCAAAAACTATTAATCTAGTTTCGGCTTTAAGTAGATATAAAAAGAGAGCGATCAAAACTAATTATATACTTTCGGCTTCAAGTAGATATGAAAAAAGAGCGATAAAAACAAATAATATAGTTTCCGCTTCAAGTTGATATAAAAACAGAGCGATCAAAACTAATGATATAGTTTCGGCTTCAAGTAGATATAAAAAGAGATCGATCAAAACTAATAATATAGTTTCGGCTTCAAGTAGATATAAAAAGAGAGCGATCAAAACTAATGATATAGTTTCGGCTTCAAGTAGATATAAAAAGAGAGCGATCAAAACTAATAATATAGTTTCGGCTTCAAGTAGATATAAAAAGAGAGCGATCAAAACTAATGATATAGTTTCGGCTTCAAGTAGATATAAAAAGAGAGCGATCAAAACTAATGATATAGTTTCGGCTTCAAGTAGATATAAAAAGAGAGCGATCAAAACTAATGATATAGTTTCGGCTTCAAGTAGATATAAAAACAGAGCGATCAAAACTAATGATATAGTTTCGGCTTCAAGTAGATATAAAAAGAGAGCGATCAAAACTAATGATATAGTTTCGGCTTCAAGTAGATATAAAAAGAGAGCGATCAAAACTAAGACTATAGTTTCAGCTTCAAGTAGATATAAAAAGAGAGCGATCAAAACTAATAATATATTTTCGGCTTCAAGTAGATATTAAAATAGAGCGATCAAAACTAAGACTATAGTTTTGGCTTCAGACAGATACATAATCTCTATTATTATAAGGGTTATTAAATATGTTGTAACGGGATCTCTGGTTCGAATGGGATAGACGGTGGTCTTTCGTTTTCGGTGTACCATGATTCATACAAAAATAAAATGGGTGAATTATTTGGATTATTCGGACTTCTATTCTCGCCTTAGATATTATTCTCACAACGTTTCGACCGATGTAACCTCCAATGTGTATGGTGTACCATGATTCATTTAAAAATAATAATGGTATATTTTTTTACAAATGTATAAACACTTATCAAGGCGAAAAACCACTAGAGGATAAGTGTTAATTAGATGAAATGATTGTCAGTTTAATGATGCAGAATATTATGGGAGTATTGAAAATGATTAATGAAATTGACAAAGTTGTATTACTTATGAGGACGGTTTATGACACGTGTTTGTGGATATTGAATTTGAAGACGACCATGTTGTAGTCTGCAGGAAAGCAACCCCGTGCTATAATGTCCCAACGGACAAAAAGCACTTTAGAAGACCAACTCCTGTAATATTTTATAACAACAAAATTCCTTTATAATAACAACAACGATAAGTATTTATTTGTGTTACCTACACTGTTGGGTGTAGGTTAGTAAAAGTTAAAACAGTGTGAAAGTTAATAAATTCGCTGACGAAAGTTTTCTTGGAAGAATATATCTTCAGTGAAGATAGCTTTGCTTTACGTTTTTGACGGGGGTAAGCGTGAGGAAAGGGGACATAATTCTTCATTTGGTTAAGAAAACGCTACGTGACTACTATAAAATGTCAATAGTCCGTGTGACCAAACCACCTCACAGGGGCTGCCCGCCGCAATGAAATAAATGTCAGTGTTTGTGAGGGGTACTTCTCTTGCAAAAAAGGACTTTTCATGGTAAATCCGCTGAACACATGTAGTAATAAAGTTATTTTAGTTAGGTTAGTACGACGAGTTCTAATTGTAAATGTCTTACACGGAGGAATCAGAGATCGGAGCTCAGTCGAGCACCTTTGATGGAAATAAGAATCGAGTAGAGAAAGACTAGCAACGCTTTTTTTGTGAAAAAGTAACTTAAGCAACAAAAGAAACTATATTTTGAAGTCGACTTTGTACTGTAATAGCCGGAAAGAGAATTCTGAGCAGCGTCTTCTCATATGTGGCAGAAGTACCCCATCTTCATGCGTATCTTTTATATAGGTGTTGAATAATGGCCCTGTGGGAACGGATGCATCTTGAGGTGGGCGTATCTGTTAGAAATCGTTGGTTTGACTTACGCGATTTAGTGCGGGTGGACCCGTGCAGTCGGGTGCAGTCGGGTGCAGTCGGGTGCAGTCGGGTGCAGAATAGGGCTGTTCTCACGGTTGGAACTCACAGGTGCTGTCAGAGCGAACGTTGACGAGCACTGGGTCAAGATGTCAGAAAACATGAGTGAAAGAAATGCTTGTGCATGAGTGTCGCACGTGTGGATCTGCGACGTCACTCCTTCTGCGTGGGAAGCAGAGTGTTTGCTAGTCTGGGTTTTGGAGGCGAGCCTATCCGACGTGATTCACGATGTAGTCTGCAACATGATTAAGGGAATTAATTCCCTAAGAAAATACAGGCGAAAGATCTCTTTTCCTCCTCCACGAATGGTTAAGGACTTAATTGATAAGTAATTACGAAAGCAGTAATTTGCTCTCTCTCTCTCTCTCCCTCTCTCTCTCGACGTTAGTGGATATCTCCCAGCTGACGAATAACTAACGCCTGAAATAAAACAGAACTTAAGTTTTAAAGATTGTTTGTCTTCCGAGTCGGCCATGAAGCTTTTTGTTGCAGCGGCGTGGTTCACGGCAGAAAGAAAGAAGAAAGAATTCAACTACTGGACGACGCACCCCTCCACACGACGAGGAAAGATTGAAGGTGCGAAAAATTTAAAGATATGCAACATATATGATTTTTGGTATTAAAAATGACGAGTGTTTAAACGAGAACTGCCACGGCCCGTTCCGGGACGAGTATACAAAACCAGAACTGCCACGGCCCATTCTGCCATGTAACATAGGTTAACTATTGCATACCCTACCTGTACCTGGTATGGAATTCACCCTCGGCGGGTTGAACCGGTTTCCTTCATGGTAGTATCAAATTCACAAGCTGCCTCCATTTGCATGTGTATCCCGGACGACATAGGTTTTTGCAGTTTTTCCAGGGAGGTGCCAACGTCCTCCTACATACAGCGCCTGCTATTCATATTCTCAAAGAGTTTCACAAACCTACAGTTTTTTTTTATGGAACTCGCTCCAGACAAGGTATGAATCCACTTGATGTAACGAGCTAAAAAAAAATACTACTTCAATGTCAAAAATGTCAAAAAATATCCAACAATAAGTGCTAGATGTGTTCCGACCCATAAGACAGCAATTATTCCTTCTTTGTCAGAAACATCTAGACAGAATTTCGATCGTGAGATTATTATGTCTGTTCAGTAAGAGATATCACACAAGTGATCGTCAGTGATTTCTCACCGATAACAAGCGATGGTGTTCCCTGAAGTCTGAGTGACAACAAGCCTCACCAGATTTCCAGTACTCTCCACCTCTTTTCGATCACTAATCACCCATCCCCCCGAGGTCCCAGCACTCTCCGTACTCTTCCAGTGGAGGTCTGGTTAGTGCTGTCCCTCCTCGGTCTTCCCATCCTCCTTGACCTCTACGATTATTTGGTGTGGTGTCAATCGAGTCCGGTGCCATCATTTATTATTATTATTATTATTATTATTATTATTATTATTATTATTATTATTATTATTATTATTATTATTATTATTATTATTATTATTATTATTATTAATACGATAGCGTGTGTGTTCGTGTATTCCACTTACACCAAAAGCTCTGCGCATGCGTGTAGCACCTTAATTTAGAAAAGCATTCAAGTCACCTAATTTTCGTAATATTTTAAAGTATTTATCTTTGGCGCAAGAGTAAGCGATTTAGGATGTTGGCCTCGGTGTTTTACGTCGGCCCGACTGGTTTATAGTTCGATCCCAACCAGCCTCTAAGATTTTTTTCTACATCGAAGGGGGGAGGGAGGTAGGAAGGGAACGACCGGGAAGACACATATTAATACGATAGCGTGTGTGTTATTTTGTGTGTCACGTTTACATCAAAAGCAACGACCTTCCGAATCTTTGTATGCTACTCATGAATTGGAGCCAAATTTGATTTAATCTAAAGCATTTCCAAAGTAATGTATAAGTTAGGAACAAGATAATTAGTATTGAAAACATCATTTCGTGTAATTTACACGGGTCCAGCTAGTTCTTCTTCTTCTTCTTCTTCTTCTTCTTCTTCTTCTTCTTATTATTATTATTGGTATTATTATTATTATTATTATTATTATTATTATTTGTACTCACTAGGCGTCCTCACACAGATCATCGTCAGTGATTGCTCACCGACAACAACCAGTGGTATTTCCTGGAGTTTGAGTGACAACAAGCCTCCCCAGTTTTCCAGTATTCTTCACCTCTTTTCGATAGCGATTTTATAATTTGTATTATTATTATTCATAGTAGTCTCAACTTTTGGATGTTTTTAGTTGGGTTTTTGTTTTTTCTTTTTTGAACATCAAGTCAATTCCCTTGACCTTAGACATTACAGCTCTACCTTAACATATTCACCGTTCCTAACAGGCAAGCCTTTTGCAGAATTGGAAAAGAAATTGTCTCGTCAATCTGTTTAAGTCATTCATGGTGACTTTTCGTTATGGTTCCAAGCGTTCAAACTACAAGGGGAATCACCTTCAACGGGAATCGTCATCATCGTCATCATCATCATCATCATCATCATCATCATCATCATCATCATCATCATCATCATTATTTGTAGTAGTAGAAGTAGTAGTAGTAGTAGCAGTAGTAGTAGTAGTAGTAGTAGTAGTAGTAGTAGTAGTAGTAGTAGTAGTAGTTGTCGAAGATATTACTTACTGAAATACCGTTTTAGGATTTATAAACCAAACTGTTTGGATCTAATGACATGTGATCCAAATTAGAGTCCAAGTTCTGGCGACAGAGACGAGAGCTTTGGCGAGTCGGATGGCTCTATCCCCATCGAGGCTTGCAATCTGTTGGTCTTGGCAGAATGCCTAACATCCCCCCCAACCACTGATGCCCACCCGGTCGCCCTAGAGGAGCGGCCGAGCCGTTGAAGCGTGCAACCGAACAGTGTCTAGATTGGCCAAGCACCATATTACTACGTCTTGTAGGAATTTCCCCAGTGCACTTAATTAGCGGCAGGACTGTTTGGCTTCAAGACACGGAATAAGACCATTCTGCTAAATTACAGTTCGGTTTAGGGATAGGTGTCGCTGGTTGGTTGTGAAAGGGAAAGGGTAGGTGATTCTGGTTTATCCTGAACTGGAAATGGTTTGGAGAGTTTATTGTATCAATAATCATCAGCATCAGTCGCATAATTAACTCGATCGTTTATCAGCATCATCATTGTCACTGGTGCCGCGCAGAATGGCGATTTTTATAATTGATGCAAACGGAATTTCTTATTTTAATTAACTGTACAATATCGGATTAGACATCCACGTCTATATCTCGTATTTTGTTCTTCTTATTGTGCGCAGGATTTTACATACACAGACAGCTGAAACAGACAGACAGACAGACAGACACACACACACATATATATATATATATATATATATATATATATATATATGTATGTATATATATATATATATAATAGACATATATATATACATATATATAATATTGTTTTGATTTTTTATTTTGATTTTAATAAAAATATCTGCATCTAAAACATGTTTTGAAGGCATTTTGCCTCTTTCTTTAAGTTTAAAATTCTAAAGATGCTTAAAAAACGAACTTTCGCAAATGTATACCTACCAGCGACCATGCGCGATTTAAGTTCAATTTAAAAGAGACATTTACATCGTTAAGTCCACACAACATCGAACGTCACTTCTACAAGACCAGTGAAAGGATTGTTATGAAACAAAAATAAGGTTAATACCTTTTATTTGTCTAAAGCTCTGACGAGGCTTGTTATATCAAGCGAAATATTAGATTAAAAAAAGTCAAGATGAAGAAGAAAATATATTTTTTTAATTTTTTTTATTTTGATTAAAAATATCTGCATCTTACACATGTTTTTTGAAGGCATTTAACCTCTTTCTTTAAGTTGATATATATATATATATATATATATATATATATATATATATATATATATATATGCAGATTGGTCGTCCGAGGCTGTAGCAATGCGATGTCGTTGCGTTAAGATGGAAAAGTGAAAAGAGATAAACGAAGAGAGAAAGTGAAACTCAAAACGATTTTTTAATAATTTCACGAAAAACTGATTAAATACCAGAATAGTAAATACTGTCTGGTAAATAAAAAGTTCGGCAAAAGGTAATCTTAAATTTTCGAAAGAAAACTTTCATTTTCAAAAGACAACAATAGAAGACCGAGAGGGTTGAAAAAACGTTTATTTCTTTTCACTTTTCCATCTTACGGCAACTACATCGCATTGCTACAGCCTCGGACGACTAATCTGCACTTATATTTACCATTTACCAGCAATGCCTCAAGCAAACTACAATCTCCTCTTATATATACATAAATATAGTAAAATATAACTAAATCCATTGATTAATTATACATTTTTATTTTTTCAATTCTTATTAATGATCTTTTTTGTGTTAAAATAATAAAACATAATAATGTGTGTTCTATACGTTTTCGATTTTTTGTCGGATGATCTTCAGGTGATAAAAACAAATGATATATATATATATATAAATTTGGGTTTGGTTGTTTCATTTTACGGCATATCAACACTTTTGGGGGTTATTTAACGCCGAATACAGTCATTTTAGTAAAAGTTGCTATGATTAAATTGTTATCTATCTTCAAATATGTATCTATGTTGTTTTGTTTTTTAGAAGAAAAATGTTGTTCATGTTTTTGTTTTTAGCAGAACATGATTGAGTTTTGCAAAGGGAAAAGAAAAAAACAATAACATCAATGTTTGGTGCATTTTATGTCAGGAAGTCGGTCATAAATTTAGGTGTGTGCTTATGTTTATATATTTTGATAGGGGTTACTCCTAAACTAATTAATTGATCATTATGAATTTTGAAACAGATCTACCAGGCGTGAGGAGTACACATGTAGGTTGTATATAGTTGTATTTAGTTTCATTCAAAAGAAGACATTACGTAATAAATTAGAAAGCTCTGATTTTAACAATAGCTATTAGACATCAATTAATAAATATTACTTAATTTTCAGTTTCTATGGAGCGATATAAAGAGGTGTAGGATGCATAATATAAACACAATTTTAAAAATTTGAAAAAATTTTAGATTTTCATTTTGAAAATTCTGTTTGAAAATTCAATATATGTCAGATTTTCATTGCATTTTATCTATTAAGTGAGATTGCCTGAATTTCAATTTCCTCTTCCGATCGCTTAAGGCGTAAATTTTCTAGAATCAAAATAATACGGAAGAAATACATTTGGTGCAAAAAATGTATTGTTCGCAGAATTAATTATTCTAATACACACACATATATACATAAAATATCTGTTATTGTTTATGTACGTATACGTTTCGTGCCTTTTCAATCAAGACTCATCAGCATAGAGATATGACTATTCACTACCGGTTGTACGATTCGAAACCCTGGATTACAAGTATTTTTCAACTCAAATCAAACGTCGCTAACCGCGCGGCCAATATTTGAATAGCCGATAAACAATGATAATTTAACAGATTTAAAAGCGGCTTGATTTCCAGGCATTCAACTTCTATTAAAGAAGGAATGATGCATTATAAAGCAAGTTACGTCATGCTTGTTTGTACTACCATTTAGAGTGCTCTACTTATATATATATATATATATATATATATATATATATATATATATATATATATATATATATATATATATGTATATTTCGGCAGTAAGTCATTTATTAGACATGTGTCGAGAAACTGACCAGAAAGATCATAAAGAGGGAGAACTCCGTGGTCTTCAACGACACATGTCTAATATATATATATATATATATATATATATATATATATATATATATATATATATATATATATATATAATGTTAACAGCACTCTTTCAAATCGAAAGACATTTCTTCAAATGGATTTACATATCTGATGATAGCGGACCACCGCCTGAAACGCGTTATATAAAATTATAAAATGATAAAATAACAAAATAATAAATAAATGTTGAAAAAGTACTTTTTTACAAATGTGTGTAGCCTTACTCCTTTACATATATACTTTTCACTCGTTGGAACTGCACTGATACTGCACTACCCTCTTTTCTCTCTATATGTGTATATATATATACACATATATGTGTGGGTTTATATATGTATACACATATATGAGTTGAGACAGATCTTAGTAATGAACACAAAAAAATCTTAGTAATGAACACAGAAATAATACATTCTGAAACTAATTTAAAAAAATTAAAAATGCTTGACATAAAAACACAGCAACCTAAAATTAATAACATTTCATATGAGACAAGTAAAACTATTTTAAAATGCTTAGCTTAGTTCAGTGACATCAACCGGTGTCGCCTTATTCAATTAAAAAAAATAAGGGCCATCTAATTAAAATTAATTGCTGCATATCTCCCCTATTTTTCTTCTCCATAATTATTAGACTAGACCAAATTAAATCAGCCACTATTTTAAATTAAAATCATAAAAAATAATAAGAATAATAAATAAAATTAATAACTAAACGAAGAACTGTTTCAATCGTCACATTTAAAAATGTAGACGTCCGTCTTTTACGTGAACGGTTC
This sequence comes from Sepiola atlantica, assembly GCA_963556195.1. Classification (NCBI taxonomy): domain Eukaryota; kingdom Metazoa; phylum Mollusca; class Cephalopoda; order Sepiida; family Sepiolidae; genus Sepiola; species Sepiola atlantica. The sequence continues at coordinate 6,185,112 of OY744534.1, read as the reverse complement.
GCCGGCGTATTTTTTAAAGAAATTCCATTCTTTCACTCGCTTTTTATTCATTTTTGCCATTAAAGACCTGAAGATGATTCCGGAGAAAATCGAAAACGTTAGTCAAACACACGGATCCTACATTAATTCATTCCATTTCAACGTCAAAAAGATCATTCGACGAATGGAAAAAAATAAAAAAAGGAATCACTAAACAGAAGAGTTCTGTCGTTTCCAACAACACAGGCATTAATGAAAAAATGCTGCCTAAAAACACAACATATACATGTATATTTTATTCATATTGCTTCAATGTAAAGAAAAACTAAAGCGTGACAGACACACTGAAATATTATATCAAAATTAATTCTGAAAGACTAGATAACATGATATTTCAAACATAAATACGTGACCTGACATAAATGCTTTTTTTTTTTAATTATTAATTATAAGCCAAAGAATATGTCTCCGTCAAATTTAAGCTGACAGTCGAACGGAAATTCTATTACAAACCGAAAATACAATTAAAAAAACAGGCATTACAGGACGACAAAAAAATAATTTTAAACTTTAATATTGTCTCTCGACGAAAATGCTATTTAAAATTTAAGCGTGACAGACCGACGAAAATGCTATTTAAAACTTAAACATGACAGACTGACGAAAATCATATTTAAAATTTAAGCAGGAAAGACAAACAAAAATGATATTTAAAACTTTATCGTGACAGACTGAAGAAAATTATATTTCAAATGTTATTTTAAACTTAATCGTGACAGACCAATGAAAATGTTATTTTAATTTAAGCATGACAGACTAACGAAAATCATATTTTTAACTTAAGCGTGACAGACCCGCGAAAATTATATTTTAAACTTATTTGTGACAGACCGACGAAAATGATATTTAATACTGAAGCGTGACAGACCAGTGAAAATTATATTTTGATTTAAGCGTGACAGACCAGTGAAAATTATATTTATAATTTAAGCATGACAGACTAACGAAAATGATATTTCAAACTTATTCGTGACAGACTTACGAAAATGTAATTTCAAATTTAAAGATGTCACAGCAACGAAAATGTTATTTTAAAATTGTAACCTAAGTAAAAACTATTATGTCAAATTAAGACGCGAGACCCTACATACATTTGATGTTAAATTTAAGCTTGACCGTTCGATAGAAATGATATCTCAAACTGAAAATACGTTTCAAATAATAAAGAATGACAGACCACGAATATTCTAATCCCTACTTAAGCGTGACCGACTGACGAAAATTATATTTTAAAATTATTAATAGCAAACCGAAGAAAAATACTATGTCGAAATTAAGTTTTACTAAATGATATTTCGAATTGGAAATACGTTTTAAAAAATAAAGAATGACAGCCGACGAAAATTGTATTTCTAACTAAAGCGTGACAGACTGACGTCAACGATATTTTAAACATAAGCGTGACATATCAACCGGTGCATATATATTCTTGGACACATCTACAAGAGATGCGTCCATTCACCGATTAAAATCATGTTACAAACGGAAGTGTGAAAGAGCTATCGATCGGACAGAACCTTAAATAGGGCTTCGAAGACATATTTGCAAATGTTGATATGCCGTAAAACCGAGAAAGACCAAAGTAAATCTGAGCGGATGGAACTAATTCCGAACATACACACTGACCATTGAAGCTGTGATCTATCAATGGCGCAAGTGATAAAATACGGAGCCGACTCTGACGTAGAAATGATAGCTGTAGAAGAGGGAACCGCGTTTTCTTTACGAGCCGGCGTCTACGGAACACGCCACGTCTATGTTATGGCAAAATTAATTTATGTACGGCAAGACCTGATTATAGCGCCTTCTTGACGTATGGGATCGTTCCGTGCTGGAAGTGGCCATCAGGGTGAGCCGGTTTTCGGCGATAAACAAGCTGAGACCGACAACTGCTGGCTTCGCTCGACACGGAACCCCAGAAGTGAGCGGACGTCACATAGAATTTGTGAAGACCATCTGACAAGGCAGGACCGAGAGAACGGGGGTGTCTGGAAGCCATGGATGGAGATATTTCGGAATGTCCGGAATAGGAAGGGAACATTTAGAAAAACGAGAAAGAGAAAATGAATGTGGAGACCAGGGTGGCTAGGGAGGGAGATAGAGAGAGACGTTGTTTAGGAACAGAGAGATAGAGAGAGTTTTGCAATTAAAGGTTTGTTGCTTTGAAAAATCTACGAGGAACGTGAAAAGCAGGTCGCCTCTACATGACTAGGAGCCATTACTGTGCGATTTTGACATAAATCGAAAGTGTTGTTACGATTCGGCTTTTTCGGCCTCGTGTTTATCTTAAACAGAAGACAAGCCATTTAGTGATAATGGCGAGGATTTCTCCCCTCACCGGGGACGCGTTTAAAAGTAGCGTTTCTTTGACAACGAAATCAGCGCACGACATTATAAACACACTCGAATAACGATTTAACCAATAAGGACAACGATTTGCCCAGCAGGAACTGTCCATTCCGTAATTAGAGCGTGGAAAAATGCTATCTAAAAGTCCAGCGTGACAGACAAGCATATGCTTAAATAAGTTGCGTCGATTGAAACTGCTCGTTTTGCGATGAAAATGCTATTTCGAAATTAAGTAGTTCGAATCAACGAAAAACTTTTTAGGTGATTAGGTATTTAGTGTTCGGATAAAGACTCTGTCTAATACTGGTTGGATGAAAAGAAAAGAAACAATTAGTTGATTTATATATCTGGTTGAATGTTCTGGTGATAAACCTACCGAATACTGGTTTAGAAAGAAAAAGTTAGTGCAAATTTTCCCAGGCAAGAATCAAAGTATTGTATATTTAAAAATATATACTTAAAAAACTGTATTTTAAAATGTGATAGATTGACGTGACAGAAAGAGGATGCCACAAAAATAAAAAATAATTTTTTGAATATAAAAAGTACTTTGTGTCCCCTTTCTCATTGTACATTAATTTCTAATCAGTTGCATTATGGAATATAAGGTTGGCGATTGTGAAATATCGTAAACAAATAGAAAAAGGCGTGAATGAAACAAATAGACAAAAAATAACTGTTACCGAACGCAAGAAAAAAACTTTTCTATTTACTTTCATATTTTAAAATTTGGCGGTGGAGTGGGATATATACTTATATATTAATACGATAGCGTGTGTGTTCGTGTGTCACGCTTACATCAAAAGCTCTGTGCATGCGTGCCGCAACTAGATTTGAAAAAAACATTTAAGTCACCTAATTTTCGTAAGATTTCAAGTATTTTCCTTTGGCGCAACGGTTAGCGATGTAGGATTTTGACGACGGTTCATGACGTCAGCCCGACTGGTTTATAGTTCGATCCCAACCAACCCTTAAGATTTGTTTTCTACATCGAAGGGGGGAGGGAGGTAGGGAGGGGACGACCGTGAAAACACATATTAATACGATAGCGTGTGTGTTATGTTTTGCGTCACGCTTACATCAAAAGTAACGACCTTCCGAATCTTTGTATGCTACTCATGAATTGGAGCCAAATTTAATTTAATCTAAAGCATTTACAAAGTAAGGTTTAGTCGTCGAAATATTACCTTCACTAGAAATATTGTATATAAAAACGTTTTGTAAATTGTTACATGTGTTGTTCATTTTTTAAATAAATATACAAGTCAAATCTTATCATATTTTATTCAAACATGTATTGGTTAGGAACAAGATCATTAGTATGGAAAACATCATTTCGTGTAATTTACACGGGTCCCACTAGTATATATATATATCCCAGCAGAGTTGATCAGACCCCACAAAACATAAACGTTCCGTATATTAGATGTAAGTTTTGTTCCAGATTAATGTTTTGCTTACTTATTTTGTTTTTAAAAAATGTCCTCTTTACCTGTGTTGTTCGTCTTTGTCTAAGAAAATCTATTAGTTATTTACAAAAATTTGCTGTATTTTATAATGTTCGGACGAATCTATTACACTACTTATTTGGTTATTTATAGTTTTATGTATTTATATTAATATATTATATTTAGTTTCATATTAAAAATATTTAAAAATTAAATATATATATATATATATATACATGTATTTAAAAAATATTATATATATATATACTATATATATATATTATATATATACTATATAT